>OX388312.1:17817312-18534315 GCA_947579605.1 Athripsodes cinereus
AGATGTCTAAAATGTGAAGTTTTACGAACACCTGCATTTTACAGGACACTCATAAAATTCCAAAAAAGAGTGGGACACCTATTTTTTACCGGAGACTCGACAGGATATAGTTACCACGTTATATTTGCACATGTCGAATTTAAGAAACAAATAAAATAAGACTAGGTATTCTAAGAAACTAGAAAACGTGACATTACAATCACGTGGGTGTGAACTTATTCATTCATCATTGAGAATTTGTGGAATGTTTTTGATTTTGATATTTAGAAGTGAACACAAAAGGTGGAACGATATTTCAGAATTTTCTATGTAAAATATCACGGTATAAAATTATAATATTTCAGTGAGAAATAAATAAAAAGTAATTAACATATCAGCGATAGAAATACATTTGTATTAATAACTCTTTCCCCATTGACTCGTAATCGAATGCATAGCCTTTAAAGATATAGTAGAATCTAAACATAAGCTGACAGAAAAAAATCATTCCAAAAGGTGGATTTATAGGTGGGCACTTATTATGATCCCGAGTTCCCATAATGTTTTCAAAATCACAGATGTCAAAAATGAATTGCCTAAATAGAAAAATAAGTAATGTCGTTAATAGTAAATTAACAACTCCCTAGAGATAAATACAGGTAGGTAATTATGCAAATATAATTTGGTGCCTTTACATTTTTGCAAATTCCTGCATAGATTTATATGTACTAAAGTACAATTCCTGTTTTATTTTTAAACTTGTCAATTTCTTAATAACAATTAATGAAGATAATTTGGCACTAAAATGGTAAAATATGTGGTAGGTTTATCTCTTTCAATATATAATGTAATATGTATTATAATATCTGAGAGCAAACGCGGTGCAGCTGTCGCCCCCGCTAGCCAATGGGCGTGCGAGATTTAAAACATCTGTTCGAATCTGTTCTCTTGGGTTATTCAAAAAGCTTCAACAAGTGAACGGGCCCTTGTTGCTTTATAGTTTTCTGTTATATTGTTATTTTTTTAATTTTTATTTGCGGTAGGACTTTTATATGAACAGTTTAAATATTGTGTTGGTACATTTTCTTTATGCTTTTTATTCAATAGTGTTTATGGTCCTCAAGTCTAATTTTCGTAGTTTGTTTTGGTTTTTTCATACCTCCATAGTTCCTTATTTTTCATTCATATGTTTAGATCAAAGTATCACAATATTAATTTTATTATTTAAGTAAACATGACATGTTTTTATACAAAAAAATTACGTCAAAGGAATTTGACGAATAATTCTGAACAAAATCTCTAGTTTAATTATGATTCAAAGCGGAATAATATGTTTGGAATGTACCATATCGTAGAATAAGCGTAGGAGACCACAATAATAATAATAATAAAAGGTATATAATACTATGTACCAGGTACGTTATAATTCTAATAAACACACATACTTAATCATAATACGTACCTATAACGTTCACTTCAGAGCTTTACCGAGAACTTGTAGTAAACCTACACTTGATGAGCAATATAATAATATTATTCTGTATAATGAGATGTAGGTATGTAATATGTATGGTGCCAAGCTTGGTATGTTGATTTGATTATCATCCGTGCATAATATTATATTCTATCTACGTTATTACTTACGTATTACTGATAATGTGTAAACAAAATTTTATGTTATACAGTGACTATTGTTTTACATGTATATATAATGAGTTACAATCCACTGGATTGGTCTGCAACGAGTTTGGTTTTTCTTCTCCATTCGTCTCTATTCTCAGCCAGTCTTTTTAGCCCCACGTATGAGCCACAGTTCATGCCTCTTCAGTTGGTCCATATATGCGTCTCTTGGTCGGCCTCTGCCATTTGTCCCCTCGTTCTTACCCTCTGCGATGGCGATGAGTAGTCCTGGATGCCTGATGTTGTGGCCAATCCAGTTAGCTCGTTGTTGGCTGATTCTCTTAAGGAGTTGCCTTTTTTCGCCTACCCTGGTTAATACTTCTTCATTTTCGACGTGCTCCGACCAATGGATCTTGAGCATGCGTCTGTAGCACCACATCTCAAAGGCCGCCAACCGTCCGCTTTCACTCTTGCTGATGGTCCATGTCTCACAACCATAAAGCAGAATGCTCCATACAAAGGCTTTAGTAAGGTTCTTCCTTACGCTTAAGTCAATATTTGGGGATTCCAATATCTTTGATTTTTTGTTAAAGGCAATCCTTGCCTGGTTTATTCTGCTTACAATTTCCGATTTGGAGCGTCCATCCTGGTTTATTCTGCTGCCCAGGTACACGAATTCACTTACTTGTTTGATGCTCACTCCATTTATGGCAATGTTCGCAGTCGCTTCCTCTCTTCCAACGACCATACATTTTGTTTTTTCTTTATTTATTTTCATGTTGTACTTTGACAACAGAATACTTTCCATTTTTCCTAAGGCTTCGTTCAGCTCCATCTCGGAGTCTGCGAGCAGCGCTATGTCGTCAGCATATCTGATCATGTCGACCTTTTTCCCATTTATTTTGACTCCTGTCCAGTTCTTCATTTCTTCTCTCAGTTCATCAATGGCTCGCTGTATATAGCAGTTAAAGAGAGCTGGCGACATTGAGCATCCTTGTCTTACGCCTTGTTCGACCCTTGCTTCTGCGCAGCTCTCTCCGCTTTTAATTACGGCCATTTCGTTCTTATATAGGCTCCAGATTGCTCTTCTGTCTTTGAAACTCATTCCTATTTCGTTTAGGATGTTAAAAAGTTGTTCCCATTCTACTTTATCGAATGCCTTTTCTAGGTCGATGAATGCTATATATGTGTTTTTATTAACTGTTATTCTCTTTTCTAGAATAAGTCTGAGACTCAGGATTGCATCTCTTGTACCAGTCTTACATGTATATATTAGAAAAAGGTGGACTCATTGCCTATCTAATTTCTTATATTTATGCATACAATAATGAAGGAAATCTCAACTTTGCTAATCTAAAGCTACTCAAGAGTTTCTTGTTAAACAGTAGAGTACATATTGATGTAGTAGTTGTATAGGTAGGTGCACGATACCCACATCTAGATTTATTTAATCTGACACAGTGATCAGTTACCTAATATATAAATTGCATTACTGATAGTGGTTTCTCTGTTAAACTTAAATTAAATCTCCGAAGGCAAATCAAATAGAATCTCAGCCTACATCCATTTTGCTCGGAGTAATGGTACCTAGTGCCTAATAATGAACTGTGATTTTTTTCTTCTAATTTAATAATTTTTTGGATTTTATTTTGTTTGTTCTTGAAGTGTGTATTTAACGAACGAATTGTATGTAATAATGCCATCATATTATATGTATGTAGTAATGCCATCATATTATATGTATGTAGTAATGCCATCATATTATATGTATGTAGTAATGCCATCATATTATATGTATGTAGTTTTTGCATTACAAAAATTAAGAAAAAAACATTCAAAGACCGCTTGGCGTTTTCCCTATCTTGGTACGCATCTCGCAAGTACAAAGGAGGAAAAAGAAAATGTGAACCAAGCAAAACTAAAATTTTAAGCTATAACCACCTATTTTATCTTAACGCATAGTATTTTATTTTTACTTTTTGGACTATATTTTTAAAACCCCACCTACAAAATTGTCGGTAACCATTATTCAGGAAGTTATTTAAAGTAGGGCAAGTGTACAAGACTTGTTAACTATTATTTATCTAACAAGTCTAATATGTAAATAGATTATATAATCAAAATATTATATTGTTATTAGTCTGTTATTATGTTAGTAACACGTGGGATGGTCAAGCTATTGATCTAACTAAACACAACACAACTAGGGTTGCCACCTTTTTTTTTTTGAAAATAAAGTACTTTGGTCATACAAAATAAAGTACATAGGTAAGAATAAAAAGTACGTAGTATCAAAATAAAGTACAATTTATTTTTCTTTATTATTATGTTTAAAAACATATTTTTTAATTGCTTTTTGCAGTTTGTATCAAATTAGTATATCTACTAAAGAATAACACAGCATCTTTACAGTCTATATTTAAATATAAGTAAATAGTAATTAATTTTTTTAAACATTTTTTCGGTGTAACACATTCACTATCTATTTGATCTGTTTCACTACCAAAATTACGTTTTCTATAAAACTTAAAATCGTATTCTTAAAGAGGACCTTTAGCTAAAACTGTGAAATATAAAATTTTCAACAAGTTTGGCAGAAAAACTTTCAAAACTTGTTGACGCTGCAAACATTTTGATGTGATAAAATATGAAAACAAATATGTATCAATCCAAACAAACTCTACCAAAAAATGGAAAAATCGTTGCTCGATGTCTTAGATTTTTTTTATACTTTGCCTGTTAATTGCCTGATATGTTGAGACTTTTAAACAAGTATTATTATTTTTTACTCTCGAAATATTTTTTTTGGTGGCCATTTTTATAACGTGCCGTGGGTGATTTTTAATGAAAATAGATCTTTAGAAAAATTATTGTACCTTTCTTTTTTATTTATTAACATATCGAGATAATTTAAATATATATATTTTAAGTAGGTACAAAATTTTCTAGTTTTGAAAATATTTTTAATCATCGGTATCTATCGAAAAAATTACTAAATTTTGCTTCAAATTTACAATTCTAAAATTGAAAAATTCTCATTTTCGCATCATTATTTCAGAATGAAAACAACAAATATCATCATTTATAAATATTTTTTATTTACAGAGATATTTTATGTCACTATCCTCAGAAGCAATGCAGGTGAATTTAAGATAGTCCTTCTTTTTCTATAACTAGTCGAACTTTGCTCCTATGTGAAAAAAATGCAAATTTTGAAACCAAATATCTGAAAAGGGACTGAATGTTTTCTTTTGAAAATTTTATAAAACATTAACCGTATTCTTATTGATAAGTGGCAGGAATTATATGAGTGATATCGTAGCTGTTTTTGGAATATAGAGTTTTTCCCGCGGGCTGTTTTAGTAAAAATAAATCTATACAAAATCCTTAATTTTTTTTGTAACCGTAGCGAAATAATTTAATCAACATTATATTTAGTAATAATGAGACTATATTTTGGTATATGTATATTGATATTCTATTATATATTTTAATAAATACCAAAAATTTATCTCAAGGTCATTATATGTTTTATCAAAAAAGGTGATTTTTACATGAAATTTTTAAATATAAAAAAGTAATAATCACAATTGATTTTTTTTCTCTGAATAATTTATTATAGTTAATAAACCACAAAAATTATTTTCATGTAGTCCAAGTGGTTTTTAAAATAATATGATGTTTTGAAATTTCGAATCGAAAAAGGGGAAACGTGATGGGCTTGTATTTTGTATGGAGTTTGTGCTCAAAAATCACAATTTTTGAGTTTTCCCACCAAATTTGTACTAAATTGATTATTACAAAGCTTTTGCTAGAGAGCGCTCGTAATGCACTCAAACCGCTTTGCACAAAACAAACAAGAAATTGTGACAATGGCACTGACATTGTTGACATTTGAGGTTATGTTACGTTCAGAAATTGATTAAAACAAGTGCTTTAAGTGATGTGGCGCTGGCGAGTGACGACACCGATTCAGCACCAATTGATAATACTTACGACTAAACTTTTCAAAATCCCAAAGAAATCAAATCATGCGAAATAAAGTATTTTCGTGTACTTTATTTTTCTCATAAAGTATAAAGTACGATTACCTGAAATAACGTACAATACTTTATTATAAAGTACGGGTGGCAACCCTAAACACAACAGTGAACATAAAGCGTAGTAGTAAGACAGTCACTTATTATGTAGTATTACCTCTCACACTACAAGTAATATACAGTACTGTGATCAATATTGTCAATAGTTGAAATATATCTATATGTTATAATAGATATACGTAAAATTGCTATTAATAATATATATTATTGATTGCTACAGTTGTTTACATGTATTATTGTTAATAATAGCAATTAATCAAAGCAACACTATATCTATCTAGATACCCTGAACTTACTACATGTATCAACATTTCTTCATCGGAGTGCTTTTGTTTAAAATTATTACGTCATGTTAATACTCGTTTAATTCAGTTATATCATACGAGTAGAACTTGCAGTATTGATCCCTAGGGTTCACGGAGCTTCAGAATAAAAATACTCACGTTACTTCTCCATGTATTTAGCGAGGTCCTGTGGATGTAAATCACTAAAGTTGCCTACCTCATCTATGTGTAATATTGTGATAGAATGATTTTTATACTAGTATAGATCAGCACCTGATGATGCGAACTCGGAGTCTGTGAAACCGGTTGTGCGTTAGTTATACTCAATAGTAACATTGAACAATAATAATGTGTTGCGTTCGTTCCTCTCTGCACTGAGAAAAATACTAACGAAATTTCACAACGAATCATTGGTACGTACTATCAAATTAGGACCAGAGATCGTAACAACGATTCATTGGTACAGATCTATTGACTTCGCAACCAATTCATTGGTACATTTACCAACAACTTCTTCACAGTGACGTCATCAACTTGAAGTTCGCTGCAGAACGAATCGTTGGTAAGAATCAATTGAATTACTTGTCATACTTACGTATGTGGGTACCTATACATAACCTCAAAATTTAGCTGTCAAAAGTCCAATAATATTAATCGCGTTTAGTTGTAAAATGTGATCTATTTTTCTAATAACGGTATAATTATTGGAAACATACCAACAAAAATAATATTATTAGAATAATTATTCACACTTTACAAATAAACATTGTGATTAATATAAGTAGAAAAAGTAGGTAGGAAATTAAAATAAAAAAAATCTTTTAAGTAGTTACTTGCGTAAAATAATAGTTTATTAAAAATTACAAAGGAAAAAAAATAAAAATAAAGACAGTTAATAAAGACACACATTAAAACATACATAAAAATATATACCATATTATAGGAAACCAAATAAAACAGCCATAGACATACTATACTTGTAGTGCAGTACATTTTTTTTTAATATTCCTGTTCCAACTCTTCCAACATAATACGCATTAATAACAATAATAATATTGTGCTGCCTCACTCCATATCGTTTAGATGATAGTGGTATCTTTGTCTCAGCTCTGTTGCATCTTGTTCATTCAATATCAAAGTCGATTATATTTTCTGTGGGAAAACATAAGGAATATAATTATTAAGTATAGGTCAATGCATCAAAACTTCAATAATTTAGAATTATTTTAATGTAGCATTATATCTGGGAATAACAATGCGGTGTAATATTGTGGTTTTATTAAGCACAAAATTATTTATACACTGATTTGTAGGTTAGGTTAGTTATGTAGTCTGATGTTTTTTGTGCAAAAGCACATTCATTGGCAATCATTTCATTAACATAACATTTCTTGAGTGGAAACTATGTATATAATTACGAGAATATATTAAGTAGAAATAAATAAATATTGCACATTAAATTAAAACAATATGACAAACAACAAATAAGTGATTGTACTTACTACTGAATAATTCTATTTTATCCTCAAATCCCCAGGACTTTAACAACTCAAAAAGATACATAGCTTTGTTTCATTGACACAACACACTAACTTCACGGTCAGGAAAATAATAAATTCACACTTTCTCAATAACAAAAGATTAGAACTTGCAACGCAATATTTTCTTATGATCGAACACCTTTTGTTGTTTCATGTTTGTATAGGTACATACCGAAAAATGACAGAAAAAACGGAAACGAACTAACAACGTAAGTAAACGGACGTGCCAACGCATTTTTTACTTTATTGTCTTATATGATAAGATCACTTTTTAAATAGAGTACTACTCTTTAAATCCACTAGCGCCGTACGGATGTTTAGTTAACTAAAACGTTGGTAAAGGAGCCGAATAATTTCAAAATCTATTAGTAGGTACACACAAAAGATGTTGGTAAGCGCCGAGAAATTTACAGTTACGCAAAATTGAATCATTGTTTGTGTCTTATTATATCAATAGTAAGGCGAGCAAAATAATTTATTGTTATAGATCAATTGAATTTGGAGATGTACCTTTTCTCAGTGTGTGTACCTCAAAGGACATAAAGAGGAACGAACGTCAAAGTGGTAGTAAATATACCTAATACAGTGTTTTCCAAGGTGGGGCGTACGCCCCACTGGTGGGGCATCACGCCTCAGAGGTGGGGCACCACGCTTTCACATATTATTGAAAATGTACCAACTGTTTAATTAAAAAAGAGGCCGGTGGGGCATATGACTTTTGAAAAGACTACGTTGGGGCATGTCATAAAGAAGATTGGGAAACACTGACCTAATACAAATATTTCTTTCGTTAACTGTATGGAGACATTTGATTAATTACCTATCGATGTAATAATAATTATTTTTTGTGGTCTCCAAATTTGTCCACTTGTTCCTAATCAATTCTATTTCATTTGGACACAATGATAAATTATTTTTTTTACCGATTCATATCTAAATCATTCCATAAACGTTGTGTGAATCTTGATGTGTGCGTTTATATTTATTTAGCCCATAGTTCCTGTGACGTGCCATTTGTGAGATAGTATAGCACAATTCTGTTGATTAGTATTCAATTCTCGCGTTCTTTACAAATATGGCTAACTGACAATTATTATATTTTAAAAGTCAGTGTGCCTATGTTTAGTATGGCCTATGTTCTTACATACTTATATAAATGTGAATGTACGTATCTATTTGTGTAATTATCTTATGTAGCTACCTACTACCTACTAATTTAGAAATTGTTCATAGGTATTTTTTTATATTAATTTAGGCATTTCACCAAATATTAAGTGATTTTGATCATAGATGTGTGTAAAATGAGGATTATGACGAGCCTACGATTGATAGAACAGATTAGATTTGCAAAACTTAATACTTGTATTTGTACCTATATATTTAGACGCATAAAATTTCCTAGAAGTGGTTATAAAGTTATCGAAGTCGAGTGTTTTTTCTATTCATATTTTAGGTATGTATCTACTTATTCTAAATTGGGTTACCGGAAAACCGAAATCCTTTATGAAAAATTCCTAACACAATAAAAAAGTTGGCTAAGAAGTTCGTGCGTATAGGTACAAGTACATTACAATGCATTACTAGTTGTAGATATTATATTAACAGGAAGTTTAGTTAAGAATCATTATAGATGAAATAAAAAAAATGCATGTAAATGTACCTACTTACATTAAAAGCTTGTCTTCTAAACTTTAACTAGTTTAAATAATGTACACGGAACTTTGCATGAAGTAATCGTCCCTCTTGAAGTGAACGTTTAGTTAGAATCTATAGGTACTTACTACTTACATACTATAATACGTTCATAGTTTAGTTTACTAATCAGGTGATAAATTTCTTTCCTTCGATAACTGATAAATCACACTGTAAAATGTAAGTGCGAATATATCTTTGTCGACTTTTTTTTTAAATTAAGCTGAAAATAAGTAATAAATAAACTCCAAGATTATCAAGGTAATTAAATAATTTCCATTTCGTGGAGCACTCGGCAAAGAATTGATTTCCCATCCTTTTCTTCCGTTACTATTTGAGTGTCTTGTAAAAAGCAGGTGTTTGAAAAAATAATGGCATTTTACATATTAAATTCTACGATGAGTTTTGTCTTGGTGTCTTTGACCCATCTTCAATGTCTTATTTTTTTATGGCACGGAAAGGACAGTTTGTATGTTTATTATATGCAGCTGGTCTGCCAGCTGCCTCACTTGTGGGATATGCCGTGATGGTATAGTAGTAGTTAAATAATTTCATTCCTACACTTCATTATACGTCAAATTCTGTGTGGTTATTTCGTTAGTAATAATTTATAGATATTATATTTGTGCGTTGGCAATTATTATTCGTGATTTGATTCCAATAATTGTTGACAAATTAGAAGCACGCTTCTTCAGTTTGTTAGTTTCCTATGAATACTAATGATCATAAACTATAAATAAGATGGTGTTGTAATAACTACCACTAGACTCACTCACCTACCTACCTATAACTTAACTATTGATTGTGTGATCGACTGCAAGTGCTACATAATTGGTGCAAGTATTGGCGTATTGTGATTGGTATTTGGTCACTGGATAATAGGTACCTACCGTCAATTGATTTCAACGATAGAGAAATATTATTCAATCACTTGTTCACTTTAGAATAAATTGTCCCAAATAGGTACCTACCTAATACATACCTACATAGTACTATTTTCGGTCAATAATATTTACATCGTCTGAAGGTTGATTGTTGTGAATAATTATTGATGCTGTGACTTTGAAAACAAATACATTGTTGTACATAACTATTTGCATTTCAAATTAGCGCGACCGTTGAAGGAAGTCGTCCTGTGTAACTTAGTAAATAGGTACAATATGGGTTATAAAATATGTATTTATTTTCTTTTGGATAATGGTGTACACATATAAATGACTCGATGAAATTGTATATTCTTTTAGACGAATTATATGAATACGCGGGAAATAAATGAAGTGTGCACGACGGGTAAAATGGATTAGCGTACCGTTATCTCTATTTACCATACTAGGGACATAGACACTAGGGATGTGATAGAAGGAATAAAATAGTAGGAATTGAAAAAAATAGTAGGAATCATCCTTGAAGATACGTAAAAATACCGTACATAATGTTTGGTATCTTTTATCTGAATAAGAACAATATTTATTATGAAATTTCACCTAAGTGAAACCACCACGTAGTAATAATAATTAATCTCTTTTTACGTAGTCACACGTTTGTAAATTGTGGACTTCGATAAAATCAAAAGTTTATTACGAGAAGTCGAATGCGCTATTAAAATAACAGTACCAAATAATATGAATCTGTCGTATACAATTCTGTTAAATTTTAATTGATGATATAACTTTTGCAAATGGTCATAATAATAATAATACATTGGATCTAATAAAGACTTCATACTTATTATTTATACCCACGTTTAAACGTCACGTAGGTACTCAATATTTTAACCCTCTATCAAATCATTGACAATAATGAAGCATGTATTGTATTAAGACCAAGTGGAGTGAGTATCGCAAATGTATGGTTTGGGAACGAAAGCGGAAAAATCCAAAAATGTTTTTTTTTAAACTAAGTATGCAGAAATATTCTTTGTGTCGAGTGAAAACTGCACGTTACAAAACAGTTGAATCGTATGAAATTTTAATGATAAATAGGAAAGAAATTCAAAGTTTGTATTGAAAACTGACAAAATTCAGTTAATTTTGGGCTCTACTGGTGACATTTTGTTACAAATGGAGTTGCGCGATTTCGATCCCAAGCCATTCAAATGTACTCAGGTACATGTCACATAATATTCATATGTCTACAACACCACATATTGTAAATTGCTTTGTATTATGTCATACTATTCAGAAATCTACATACCATTCATTTACCATTACTTCATACCATTCTCCCCTCGCTACAACAAAATGCCGTCCATGTTACAAAAAAGAGCAATATTACGGGTGTTTTCCCTCTTTATTGTTCGTTTTAAAAACGTGGATTTTATATAACTAGTTCATGAGCAGTCTGCTTTCAATAAATTTATAAAAAAGACCATTACATTTTGTACTTTCCGTGCAACACATGCGCGTGATATATGGACATATTTTATTTATTTATTCAGTCTTTACTGTACATTGATTACAAACAATTTCATAGAAGGTATGTATATGTACATTCAAATAAATACGCTTAATATACAGAGGGCGATTTTCGCAAAGGCGCGATCTCTTCCAATTAACGCAATATTTTATTTAGGTATTATTGGCTCAAATTATTTTTCCTAAAGTGGGCTATATAAATTTAACAATCAAAAATTTACTTCTATCGCAGGGTCATTCCGTGTCAATTCAACACAATTTTGAGAGATTTTCAGACTTGATGTCTCAGATTTTCATGATTTTTTTTATGCAGCAATATATCATAGATTTATGAAAAAATACCAAATTTCAGTTATGTAGCACAATTATTTTTGAAGTTATTAATTTTTAAAAATCACAATTTTTATGAAAAAATCTCATGTCTTGGCACCTTTGAATACCTATAGACTGGCAACCAGTGATGATATAAACCTGGGAGAGGTCTCGTTTTAAAGCTGTTGAATGGGGCTGTAATCTGATATGCCACAGGATAGAGGTCACGGTTTGAAAAAAAATAAAAAAATAAAATTAAATTTTAAAAATTAAATTTTTCAAAAAGTGACAATTTTAAAAATTCCAAAAAAATGTCAAAAATAGTTTGTAATGTATTAATACATATACCAAAATTCTATTATGGGACCTCAATGGGATCAGGAGGTACAGGGCTTCAGAAATGCATGCATCGTGATATTGCGTGTTTTGACACCTTTGGATGCCTATAAACTGGCAACTAATGATGATATAAACCTGGGAGTGGTCTTATTTTAAAGCGGTTGAATAGGGCTTTACTATGATATGCCACAAGATAGGGGTTAAAATTAAAATAAAAAAAAAAAAAAGGCAATTTTAAAAATTAAAAAAAATCTCAAAAATAGTTTGTAATGTCTTAATACATATAGTAAAATTTTATCATGGGATCTCAATGGGATCAGGAGATACAGGCTTCAGAAATGCATGCATCGTAAAATTGCGTGTATTTCTGAAGCCCTGTGTCTCCTGATCCCGTTGAGATCCCATAATAGAATTTTGGTATATGTATAAATACATTACAAACAATTTTTGCCAATTTTTTGGAATTTTTAAAATTGTCACATTTTGAAAAATTTAATTTTAATTTTTTTTTTCAAACCGTGACCCCTATCCTGTGGCACATCAGATTAAAGCCCCATTCAACAGCTTTAAAACGAGACCTCTCCCAGGTTTATATCATCACTGGTTGCCAGTCTATAGGCATCCAAAGGTGCCAAGACATGAGATTTTTTCATGAAAATTGTGATTTTTTAAAATTAATAACTTCAAAAATAACTGTGCTACATAACTGAAATTTGGTATTTTTTCATAAGTCTATGATATATTGCTGCATATAAAAAATCATGAAAATCTGAGACATCAAGTCTGAATCAGTGTGATGATTTGACACGGAATAACCCCGCATATGTAGTTGGCTACACAGATCTATTGCATTTTTATGTTTTTAACAAATTATTTTTATTTTTGACACCAATGTACTAATTTTTCAATCCGACCTTAAGATTTTTTAAGCGATAAACATAAAGTTCAACAAAATCCTATGACGAGGTATTTTATTATCAATTTATTGTTGTTGGTGATCTAATGCAGAGAGAATGCTGTGTAGTAAGTCCGAATATGTTTTCCATAGAAAATACACTTTTTTTTATTTCTGAAGTTTTTCTTGGTAAAGAATAGATGTTCCACTCTGTAAGTTTTCGAGTGTCCTGTAAAAGGCAGGTGTTTGTTAAACCTCACGTATGTCTTAGACAATTAACATCTATAATTTAGCGTTGAGCCATACCACCTATCTTAAATGTCTAATTCTTTTATTGACATGTAGAGGGCGATCTACATGTTAATTACTTGTAGCTATTCCCCTGGCTACCCCATTTGTGGTATATTCCGTGATGGTATGGTACCTATAGTTTATTTACTATTGATGTGTTGTATGCGCATATCCCAATGAAGATTTTTGAACTAATTATTATTATTATTAATTGATATTTTGAAATCTCTACTAGACTATTGACCATCCTTTTTGTTTTTCACAGCCATTGCTGCCGAGGACGATACCATTGGTCCAATCTTCGTGAAGGAACCTCCTAATAGGGTGGACTTCTCTAATACAACTGGAGCTGTAGTTGAATGCAAGGCCCGTGGAAATCCCGCACCTGATATTATCTGGGTTAGAGCTGATGGAAGCGCCGTTGGAGATGTTCCTGGATTACGTCAGGTAATAAAAAAAACCTTTTTTCATGTATTATATTTGTACCATCCACTCAATAGTACGCTTATTGATAGATTAGGGGGGAGAAAGTATGCAATCACTTCCACATACTGTATTAAGTAACGTACCCAAAACATGTGCTATGCTTACATTGGGGAGTATTGTTTCAAGTACCTTCTTTACCATGTTTTTTCTTCTTTGTATACTAATTTCGTGCAATAAAGATTATTATTATTATTATCTAATTGAAACTTTAATTTGTGCTTGTGGAGTTGTACTGACAGATTTATTTTTGAAAATATAGTGAGTGGGAAATGCATCAACTATTAGATAGATTCTACTATGGAGACTTAATAATATACGGAGAACTTAATTAGATACAACTTATAAATATAATAAGTTGAGTAGTTGATTACTAGGTTATTAGGTAGATAGGCATTTCATATGCCGCAAGACTATAATGTTCATCTGTTATTATGTTTTAATTCGCTTATCATCCCATCTTAATATTCTTCCTTCTTGTTAATCCGAGTCAAAATCAGCTGTAAAAAACATCACCGACATGATATATGGGCGTTGTATTTAGTAAGTAAATTTACACTGCAAGAACTTATAAAGTTATGTAGATTCTTCTGGTGATAATATATAAAACATGTGAGTATTTATATGAAATGTCGCTTCATATTCTTGGTAGTCATGTAAGAGTTTGGTCACGTATATTGGTACATTACTACATTGCGTTTACTGGGAATAATATTCAAAATGTGTCTGTCTGTTTCTACATGCACTCTTAGCATCACTACAATTGTAAAATAATGAGCTTTTGTTTTTCTAACTTGTGATTATAATCCCATTATCCCATTTTTTCTGTTCCTATGTAATCTAGTCTTAAATCTTCCGTATCACGTTAAACCCGTATTATAATTTGCTCTCAAATATTAATGTAGTTTATTGTTTTTATTAGTGTGAACTTTGTCTGCCACTTTTTAGTGTGTTCTCTACCATCTACTCCGTGAATTCTATTACAATAGTTACAAGTTGATGAGAACGGAAGTTCTTGAAATGCGGCGTACAGACAGCTGGATGCGAACGTCAATCATAAATCATCAAGCAATAATCTTAAATCTTTCGGCGACAATGCGGAGCATTCTCCGAAGAAATATTCGAATGAATGCCTTCGTTACGTCTCATGGACGGGTAACGAAGGCATTCATTCGAACATTTCTTCGGAGAATGCTCCGCATTGTCGCCGAAAGATTTAAGACTTTCGCTTGATGATTGGTGATTGACGTTCGCAACCAACTGTCTGTACGCCGCCAAAGACGATTTGAAAAATTGTATTAAAATTATGTAGCTATAGTATACTAAATGATAATAAGTATGTATATAATTCGTAACAAGTACATTCAAGATGAAAAAATCGAGTATTAAATTTTAAAACTTTTCGTGTCTATAACTAGACTGACATAGAAAATTCATCTAGTGAATGTGGTAAATTTCCTATATTCATATCATAACAATGTACACACGCGTGTAGGTTCATAACATCCTAGAAGGAATTATTTTCTATTTGTATTGTATGTACTTTATTTAATTGCGAATCGGAAATAACAATGTGTATAATTATACATGCATATTATGTATTGATGCGTTTGATTCGTCATCGCAATACTGCTATGGTTAATATATTTGTGTAGAGATCTTAGTTCTGTGGGAAATACATGAAGTTTTTACAATTATATTGATTACTTACGCATGATAATTTGAGAAAAAAAAACAGTAAAGAAATTATCATACACATATGTATAGGTAAGTACACCTGCTGCGAACGCAAGTAACATAAAGTTGAATGCAATAATAATTGTTAGATATTACAGTGAGTGTATAATAGATACATGTTTAATTAAGTAGTTTATAAACATTAAGTAGATATTTCCGCATTTTATTTAATAATTTTGTGATGATAAACTTATGTCAGTTCACTTCACATGCGGCTTTATCATTGAATCTAAAGTATGTCCCACTTTACCGGTGTTGCGTGTATGTATGTAGTAGGTACCTACCTACATGTATCTAGAAGAATAATAAGGTTGAATCATCTTCTCCCTTATTCACAAAAAATGCCTATTTCGACTTAGATTAATAGCTGTGTCTTATTTGTTTACTTTTTATAATATATTCACTTCAATTTCACAGGATGTGCACAGTTAAAACAAAATATTACTTAATTCTAAACTAGTACATCATAATTAGTAAAAATAAAACCAAGCAAACATACAAATTAAACAACAAAAGCATCAAAATAGCAATGACTATAAAAATAATAAATTTAGTCACAATAATAAAAACTCACAAACTACATAAAATGATAATAAATAATATGAGCATAGAGTTATCACATATTTTATCAAAATCTTCAACATTTTATTCAATAGTTCCATAAATGCTCAATATACCTAACACCGAAAGTTCAAATGTTTCATCATCAATGTAAATATTGTTCCATATTGGAATCCTTTTAAATTTGAAAACACCGTCTTTTGTCCCACGGTCAAATCTAAATTTGCCAAAAACAATTGACAGCGGGGAGTTATTTTGGCAAATTTAACCTCCGTTTGTGAGTGAGATGTAATTTAGTCAAACCTAGCAGATGGAATAGCTGTTATTCTTTATATCTGAGTATGGGCTGGTGTGTGTGTGTGTGTGTGACTGTGTGTGATATGATGAATGTCTGGTCATATTTTAATTTATGTTATTTATCTAAGAATGCTCACACACATTATTAGTAATGTCCGGTAGATTGTTTGGTTAGATTAACATTGAAATAAACCACCACACTGTTTTATTTTATCTAAAGATTTTTTTATGAGCGGTTATTTTTTTATAACTCATGCATCGTATATTTTATTATATCTACTTTAATTTGATTATTATTTTATCAGTTATGCTTTGATATTAAAACTGTGATTATTTCTCAAATGTTTTTTCATATATATACCTATATATAGTATACAAGTTATTACGTTCCCGAGTTATAATCATAGGAAGTATTGAAAGTATAAGTAATGGGAATATGATTGATTAATTCTATCAAAATGTTTGGACAATACAAATTCCCTTATGTTATGTAATAAAATCAAATAGCAAAGTATTCTTCTCCCAGTCAGTCCCATCAAACTTAGATGGTTTAATATTAAATTCTAATACATCTTCAATAGTTACCCAATCTATAAGTTATATAGGTACTATAAAGATTTGACGCTCCACTCTGTTTAAACTAGTTCAGACAGTGGAGTTGTATGTTGTAAGAGAAGAAAATTTTCAGAAAATATAATTATATATCAGAGAATTGTTTGCAAGCTCGGGTAACAAATACCACATATCGAAATAATATTATTAAAAAAGCTCAGCTTGCAAGTCCAGTAAAATACCCAGATCTCTTATCTCCAACCGTGTGTAACTTTGTATTATTGAGTGGTCAAATGCAATGGGATACTAAAATGAATTAAATGTCAATTAATAGAGTTCAGGACTAATTTATTGACGGCGCATCACTCACTGAACTTGTTGAGATTATTGCTTTGAAAATCTTAACATCATCAGCATACCTATATGAGAATTTCCACATCACTTAACACATTCACGACATCATTTATAAAAAGAATGAACAAAGTATATATTGTATTTTTTTACACAGTTCTGTGTTATTGTAATTAATGCACTAAATTCATATTTCATAGACATTTTTAAAAACTTTAAGTATACTTAATTAATCAGTGTTTTCTTTGATTTGAGGTATAGCACCCGCAAATGGTCAGTCAACACGCTATTTTTTAAAAATAATGTGGTGATAATGTAGGTGTAATATGTCATGACATTTACCCTTCTACACGAAAGCAACATACTGTTATGATCACTTGGTGTATATATATTTAACTTTTTCATCGTACTTCATTTTATTTACTAATTACACCACGGTACCTGTAACGATCTTCGTCGTTAAGAACAACGTGCATAAAGTACGTTATTATAATAATATATTGGTACACGATGTGCTGTTAAATTTGGACGGCTATGAGAAAATTCCTCTCTTTTACAGGAGGACCGCTATATTATCTTTCATATTACATACTAAAGTACGATGTAGTAACAAAAAAATATTCAAATTTCCTTTTAAACGTTCTATTGTACTCGGTTGTATCACTGTGTAGTCGTTATTGAGAAGTTCTATGACCTCTTTACACGTTGATAATATTAAGAGGAGTATGATCTTATTCTCTCTATATAATACAATACGTATACAATAGTGTATCTATTACTACAAAGTTATGTAGGTATTGTACACATGTTAGTAGGTATGCACTGTTCTATTTGTACAGTGCACTATGCATATTCCCTGTTCTAGGTGTTCAGCTGGATCTTGATTTAAGCGCTTTACTTATTTACTAGAAATAATACGATTACATCCTCCAGTTTACCGTACATTACCACCAAACAAACACCCACCTGCTATAATTCGTGTTTACTTTTGTAATATATACTGGAATGTAATTTGTTAGTTGTAATGACCATAAAGAGAAATGAAGAAAAATTATTTATTCAGCTTGTTTTACAATACATACATAGTTTAATACTGGTTGTATTACCTTTTTATTAATTTTCAATCGTTACAAGACGCTTTGTACTTGTTTTTTGATTTTTTTTGTTTTATTATTAAAAATAAAACGAAGAACTTTCCTAGTCGCGAGCCGTTTTCGGAAGTTTCTGTTCTCATCATCACGCTAGCGTAAAGCTCTAATAAAGTCACCGTGGAAGTAGTGTACAATAGTATTTTACTTTTAATAATTTAACACAAACTGCCATCAAGTTTCGTTGTTCGACAACTTTTCTTCAAGTAGGTATATTTCTATTAAAATAATATTTATTTCGATTTTATGAATATCAGGTAAATAAAAATAGTTTAGGTATAAATATTCACTTATAAATTAGATAATCTTTTTCTATATTCAGTTTCTAAGTTTGTTTCAATTTCAACAATGTAATATTATTCACATACCTACATTTCTTTTCAGCCACATATACCTATATTTTGTTAATGTATTTTGCCATTTTTCAATCATCTTATATGCATTCTTTCACCGTTCGTGTATATTTAAATATACGTAGCTGCATTCTTCAATATTTCTGTACGTAAATAGCCCATTTAAGTTTCCCAAGCGGAAGAGCGTCTTTTGTAGTAGGTAATAAATGTATCTATGTAAGTACTAAGACTACCAAGGCCAATGTTTCAACTTGCCTTCAAGGTGACACTTATCCTGAGCTAGCCCTTAATTTGGTTAAATTTGTTTTTATACCCAAAAAACTTCAATATTTCACAACTATTTTACAAGAAAATGTATGGTACCGTATATATATTATTTTAATTTGTTTGTAAAATATTATATACCTGTATAAAACAATATTTAACCAAAATAAAAATAAGTGTCATCTAGGGTCACTCTATATATTTCATACATTATGTTGTCAAATAATTGTGAATTATTAAATTTATTGGATGTAAAAGCAAATTTAACCTAATTCAGAACTAGTAGCTGAGAATAAACGTCTCCCTAGGCGCACATTGTATTATTGAGCCTAAGTGATTATAATGTTAAAATACACCTTTACTGAACTAGACATGTTGGTAGGTATAAAGTGTGTTTGCGTAGGGCACACAATTTTATTGTGTATATTTACATACATACATCATGTTATTATTCCTCGCATTCTTAGGTAAGATAAGACTTTAATCCTAGTTACAAATCAGTTCCCACATATCCTACAATCTGTG
Source organism: Athripsodes cinereus (assembly GCA_947579605.1). Lineage (NCBI taxonomy): Eukaryota > Metazoa > Arthropoda > Insecta > Trichoptera > Leptoceridae > Athripsodes > Athripsodes cinereus. Next base: position 17,837,051 of record OX388312.1, read on the forward strand.
TCTTTAGATAATTTCGTATCATATCGTGTTATTATAATGTAGTCATATTGTTAGGTATATCCACCCACATTCTGTATCATCATGAAAGATAATAGAAAAACAAAATAAATCTTGGAACAATATTTTTTTTTTATAGTAACTTCTTACATTTTTTTGCTACAAACCAGGCTACATTAGGATTGAAACAAGAGGGAAAGAGAGAGAAAAAAAGTGAGAGAGTTACCAATCAAAATTTCATTTTCAGACAGAAAAAACTAAAACGGGATAAATATTAGCCTATCTCTACTTACTTGTTTCGCTTCTTCCACATTCATGTAGTTTCTCATACATGCTCACCGATTTCATTAATACCAATGTGTAATATTGCTATCTATGCACTACCAAACAAATAAACTTATTTGAAATATGTCTAATCACCCGTTTTTATTTTACTACACAAATTTATCAAATTCTCAGAAAATAAATAATTCGATTACGATGTGGTTTTAGTGAAATTCTTAGGTACCTAATTTAGTCAATTAACATATTGCCATCAGTCCAAATTTAAAACAAAAATATGTTAATTTTATAATATTCCACCAGCTCCGCTGACACCGTCGTGAAAAAAACATTCCGAACTATTTAAACATACCTTTATGCACTCTTAAATGAAGCGCTTAGAACTGAAGTGGATCAAGTCCATTTTATTTTTATTGGTAGATTTTTCATTTATTGGCATTTGTTTACTCGGTATCAAAAGAAACGTAGCCCTAAGTTCTAAATTTGAGCCATATTAGACCTCAGTCTCTTATATTGTGTTCTAATAGTGCAGTAAAATCTGTTTAAAACTTTATCTCCAAATATTTGATTTAATTTTATTAAATAAAATATAAAAATATATTATTGAGCACTGTTTAGGTAATCATCACTTTGTTAGGTTAGATACCGAACGTTTCCCTGAAGAGGCCTACAAGTATAGGCGAAAACGTTCGGTATCTAACCTAACAAAGTGATGATTAAACAGTGCTCAATAATATATTTTTATATTTTATTTAATAAAATTAAAAATGGATTTCCACAGCGTAAACACAAAAACTCTTGAATTATTTGATTTAAGTTTCATGAAATTGATACACTATGGTTCTGAACGCCTCATACATAATTATGTATTAATTTTAACTTTATATCCAGTACATACATACTTTTTTTCTATTTCATATTTCAAATTTAAGTATGTACGTTACGCTATTCAAGTCGTGAATCATATTTAGATGTGAGATATTACAGTATCATGTTTTTTGTTAAGTATGATATGCAGTAAGTATAGAATGTCTACTTAAAACAACCTTACATATAAGGGAATCGGTGACTGTATATAAAAATTGTTTAGATACTATCGCATTTATTATAATCATCTTTCTCTCTATGCTATGCACGCAAATACTTAATACAATAACACTTACGTCACTTACTCAGAGAACGTCGATATAGCTGAGAAATATCCACACCACATTCAATTTACTTTTCCACAACGATAAGGATTAATCTTTTGTTACATTTGACATTTAAACAGCGATTGTACATTAGTTACGGATAAAATGAATCTAGTAAGTTATACAATATGTATATTATATTGATACGTCTTTGAAATCTGGTATTATTTGTAAGCACCTCAAGGACACTGTACACATTTTTTATGGTGTGTAGCTAAAAACTTCTTAAATGTCCCAATTCTTAAGAAATAAAGACTCTTGATTATTTAACGTACGTATTGTTATAGTTAATCGATTCTCTTTCACAGTACCTACACAATATTCTTGTGACGACGATGTTATTGCGTTTGAAACTTGAAGTGAAGTGGTGGTTCAACATTTTTACAAAATATGTCTGAGTGGAGAAGGCTTGTTTCCACCCAGTGTTTTTATAAAAAAAAATAAGAGAGAATGCATTCGAATCAAGTATTTATATTATTGATGTGAATGAATATATCTGTGTCATTGTATGTATTTTATTTGATTTTTATGTAGTGATTAATATTTGTTATTTCGTGTGTTATTTAGTTACTGCCAAATGGAAGCTTGGTATTCCCACCATTCAGAGCTGAGGACTATCGTCAGGAGGTTCATGCTCAGGTCTACATTTGCTTGGCAAGGAGTCCCGTTGGATCGATCCACTCCAGAGATGTCAATGTCAGAGCTGGTGAGTTAAAGATCGTAATTACATCTATAAATTTGTCAATCATTCAATATAATACCAATAGTAAATCTTAGTATTGACTAGAAACACTTGGTTACATCAGATGACCAACTAACTCTTTTAGAGCATTAGCCTCTGAGGCAATGTGATAAAACATAGACATACGTGATGACGTTAGGCACTCATTCTGGATGTCCTTTAAGTTTCAATATAGCATAGAGAGGAAGATCTGCAAGTTCAATACATGCAGTTAATCTGCTAACAAGATACCGGGTCCTTTTTGGGAGAAGGCACAATGGTACAGAGTATAATAGATTAGTATGTAGACGAATATATCAAATTAAAATTAATCTAGTTGAGTAATACTTTCAATTTATTTCCATATGTACCTAATCTGTAATATTAACACAACTTAATATACACTTGAGTGTTTTTTCTTCATACTGTAGGTATGGATATAATGGGTAGGTATGTAGCATTTGAATCAGATATCAAGTGCAATGTGTTATTTCTAATATCAGAATATTTTTACAGATGATATTTTTTTCAATCGTTGTTAATAATTTGAACTGATTTTGATACATAAGATGAATAGTTGTACTAAAATGATATTATGCTATCGTTAAAATATAATTTGTTGTACATATTAAAAACTAGAAAGTACTAGGTATGTGAAATTTATATCACGCAATCTTTTAAAAATATATCGTTTCTATATTTTGGTACCATCTCGAATCAAGAGGTCTGATATTGAATGCCTCTGCCGACCTACATCAACTTTTCAATATTCCTTCGGGGGTAGATTTGAGATCGTTTCGTACTCAGGTTTATCTGAAACTAATTATATTTTCAATTTGCTGGGTATAAAACAAAATAACGAACATTATGTATGAGTAATGGTTTAATGTACAAATTCTCAATTGGATCTTAAAGCAATAAAGCATCCACATGTTTAAAATATCATTACTATTTTACATTTTAATTGTTTTTTATATATCACGGCAATACGTATTCCTGGCATTGCAGTGTACAATCATAATATATTCTGAAGATCTCGTATATAATAATTATTATGTTTGCTGCTTGTAATAATAATATCTCATAAAGAATAATATGAATGGGAATCTGTATAATTTACATACCTACTCGTATTTCAATGTTTTTGTCGTCTATCTGTACTGCGCTGCCTGTGGCCTGTGGCCTGTGGCCAATGTCTCATGTAATATTATGACGAATACTACCGTGTTAAATGACAACATGAATAATGTATGACAGTGCATTGCATACAGACATCTTGTGTACCTAGTACCTACTTACTACCTATCTTTTATAGATAAATGCACCTTTACGCTGGGTAGTATTTACTATTTTGTATGGTAGGCAGTGCAGTCGTAGATCTGACATTAACCTCTTAAAATACTTGCTGCTCTTCCAGAATAAATATTGCTAACAATTAATATAATACTTTTTCATCGCAGTTATGGATTTGGTAATGTCACGGCCGTGATTTTCAGTTATACACAAATTGCATTTTTATCATAGTTCATATTTTAATAAAAATAAATATGCATATTGTATGCTGTATACATACTAAGTACATTAATTATTATCCATACAAACTACAAAGCATTGAAATTTGTACAATAACAACTTATAAATAATTTGCAGAGCTTTATTATATGAACTTTTGATTTGTATGACAAGTCGAATGGCATTGACATTATTTATTAATATACACATTTGGTGTTTTATTATTGGTAAGAATGTTTGAAACATGTATGGCTTGATGCACCTACGGGTAATGTTTATTAAACATCGATATATATATGATTTTATGAATACTATTATTTGGATCACTGTTTAACCGCAACAAAATGCAATGCAAAATAAAATTGATAATTTTTTGTTTGAAATAATTTTAAATATAGGTATTATCATTCTCTTTGGTTTCAATCCTGTGAATTGGTTTGCTGCAAAGCCCTGCATCTGATTTTTCACGGCGTTCTAACTTGTGCGACTCTCTTCATCTCTTCGTAATATCCACATTTATAAGTATTATGAAAACTATATTCAAAAGTTGTGTCAATTTAACTGCATTATTTTTTGCGGATCTTAGCAACTCTAAGAAGGATTCATGATTTTCTAAAATTATAATACTTTTGCACTGCAGGTAATCTTACGTAGGTACCTATGTAAGTACTTAATCTAAAATTTCTCTTGTGGAAAATAAACCTTTTAAAGTTTACTTCTTTACAGTATGTAGGCATTTTTACTGACTGACAATGTGTAAATGTAACGTTATTGTTATATTATTACGCAACATTTTACATAACAATAAAACAAACTAGACAGTTTTAGAATACTAAGTGACTTATACGGTGTGACATAAATGTTTACTTTTTTTATCTATTAAGTTAAGTTCAAGAGCTTTTTATTTGGAGACCTTAAATATAATATATATTATGTATATCAATGTAAGAAAACATTGGACATTGGATGAGGCGCTGCGAAGAGCTGAGGATCGGGGTCACTGGAAGCATTTTGTTTACTTCAATGCAAATGATGGTATCGATCTACGAGAAGAAGAAGAGTATTATAAAAAGTTCAGTAAACCTTTTTCAAATTTAATGTTTAATATTTCTTTATAAAGTACAGCCTTCTTATTTGATGCTATTTGTAGTATGTTTTTACATACTTCTTTTCATCTAATGTTTGTAAATAAAAGAAGAACATTAATTTGTAAGCAAGGGAAACGTCTAATGGCTGTCATTTCTCAAGATTATTGCTTTATCATCTTCTGTGTATAAATTAAGTCCAGAAAAACTGGAATTTATTCATTTGCAGTTTCAGAAAGATCATTGTTCCGTTTGCATTTTGATTTTAAAGTTGTTTTGTAGGCAATGAAATTAATAATAAAATGATGATGATGATGATTCTGAATTCATGAATATGTATTGGCGCCGTTTTTAATGCCTTAGAGTCGTCGTCTCAAAGGTGCCGGTAAACTGTACAGATTTTGTTTACTCCTGAAGATGGTGACAGTTGGTTGTCCATCATTGATTGTATGACGATAACGTGCGACACGGTGTGACCGATCCGGCAATAGCAAAAATCCTCTCGTATAAATTAGGCTTACCGGTTTTATCAGGCTATTGTTACACGTAACACAAATAATAGACGGTAAAGAATTTAAGAATCTATAACTATATTACATCTGTAGAAGATATCTGATTAAATCGCACGGTTAGTCTTGAATGTATGTAAATCGATAGGTACCTGTATTGATATAAATATCATTAAAAGTGCATACCTACTTATATCAATTGACATGCAAAATTCGTAAGATATCATATACCATTGTTACCTGTTCTATGTATATCGTTATCAAGTACAGCGTACCTGTGTATATTATACATTACATGTTGAATTATATCGATTATCGTCGCGACATTCAAGTTCGTCATTACGTGTGTAAGTATAGAATATACAATTTAATTCCCACGGGTTAAATATTTACATTCCTACCAACAGGCTGCAGCAGTTAATCGCATCATAATGTCATATGATGCACTGCACTATAGTGTTATAACACTATGTATGTATGTAGCTTTGTAGAGAGTATGTATGTTAGTTGATACATACTGATAGTGTAGTGACATAACTTTCTTTACATAATTATGTATACCTAACATATGTTGGGTTCGATTTCCAGTAGATGCGGTTGACTAGACGAAGTTGTACCCTGAGATGAATAATAGCTAAGAAGTTGTCAGCAATATCGTAAGGTGTCGGTGGGGTAGTAATAATAATAAAAAAATATCTATTGCACACAAAAATCAACATTATTAAATAAACATTGCAGAATTTAAACCATACAAATAAATGTGTGCAATGGGCAAGTTTATCGCAGAAGCGCGATATAACCCATGGGGTCGCTAAAGATATAAAAATATGCAGCTTTTAATGAAAATATTTTAATGGTTAGATCACTTGACTCGTAACACAGAGGTGCTGGGCTCGATTCCCAGTAGGTGCGGTTGGCTGGACGAGGTCGCTATACAGCGATCAGTGAAAGGGGAATTTGCCGGTATCTGGTATCGAACCGCGCACCTCTTGTGCATGAGGCCGAGACTACCTCTAGGCTACCGACAAACTCTGGAACGAACTAATTTTATAGCCAGGATTACTAATATTATGTACAATTTGTGTTTGGCGCCGTTTAATTATCTGTGACCATCTGAAGGGCGCCGTGACTTTTCCTGAAAAGCGGTGTTTTCAGCTTGCTCCTGAATGTGTCAGTAGGTACTAACCTATTGTACCTGTTGGTACTAAACCATATGCACGGAGATGGTATAGAATAGGTATCTAATGTTTTTATTTTGATGTCAAGATAATACGCGTGATATTAATTTCACGAAGCTTGTAACCTCCCGATATCATGTACAACAATTTATATCTAATGTTATTTGTATATCTACATCAGCTGGAGTGTATTATTATATCTTTAACCTCTTATTTAATCTTGTCTATATCTTATATTACATGCCTACAGTTTATTCAATTTGATTGTTTTGTTGATAAATGTTATGTTATTAAACTATACTTTCTTTCAGCATCATTATACATCATCACATAGTAATGGAAATGTTTGGTCAGTTATTCGTTGCACTTTGTCCTGATGTTTGTTTTTATTATCAACAGTTGTCTCTCAGCATTACGATACTGACGTGAATAAGGAATACGCTATAACTGGTAACAGCGCTATATTGAAATGTCAAGTACCATCTTTCGTTGCTGATTTTGTAACAGTCTTGTCTTGGCATACAGATAAGAATGAAGATATCTATCCTGGTGAAAATTACGGTCTGTCCATTTGAGCACTCAAAAGATTACTCCTTCCACATCCTACCAAGATCTAATTCAAAATCTCTTTCCTTTAATCCTGCATGTTTCCTAAAATATTTGTATTGCTCTAGTTGTGCAACAATTCTACGAAGCTGAAGTCAACAACGAGTATGTGATCAGAGGCAACGCAGCTGTGTTGAAATGTTCAATTCCTTCATTCGTGGCAGACTTCGTTTCCGTAATGTCTTGGCAAGATAATTCCGGAAATACTTTTTCCATGGACAGAGATTCTCAAATTAAAGATGGTATTTTCATACAAAGCTAACGATATGAATTTCCCCTTATCCCGTTCCGTTTAACATGAATTCCATATTCCTCAGTTAGTGAATTAATATTTTATTTATTACTATTTGTTTAGTTGTTAACCAGTATTATGAAGCTGAAGTTGTATCGGAGTACGTCATCCGTGGAAATACAGCAGTACTTAAATGTAACATTCCTTCATTCGTCGCTGATTTTGTCAAAGTTGAAGCATGGGTTGGATCTGATGGATCTCAGTACGATCCTTCTCAAGATATTGGTAACAATTCTTCAAATTCATGGTTCCTAAAAATAATGTCATCTTCCACTACCTAAAAATCCTATGCCATAAATTCAATACCTGTGTATAATTTACATTACGTTTTGAATTCACAGTTGTTAATCAGTTTTATGAAGCCGAGATCCTGACGGAGTACGTTATCAAGGGGAATACAGCAGTATTGAAGTGTTCTATTCCATCATTTGTAGCTGACTTTGTTAAAGTCGAGTCGTGGATAGATGAAACTGGCAAAGTATTAACAGTATCTGAGGATCTGGGTAAATCTTGTGTATTGTTGTTACGTGTTAGCCACCGAATATCCTTTCCAGCTGTCCCAGTCCTGAATTTTGCGATACTGAGCTATTAAATAAGTACCTAATATACTTCATATTTGCATTACAGTGGTGTCACAGTATTTTGTTACCGAAGCAGAGAATGAATATGTCATCAGAGGAAATGCAGCTGTTATGAAATGCAAAATACCATCTTTTGTGGCTGATTTTGTTTATGTAGAGTCTTGGATATCTAATTTAAATGAAGTGTATGCTAGATCTGACACTCAGACAGATTATGGTAACAATCTTTACTGATCTAGCTATAATTTCCTCTCCTTATTATTTCCATCTGCCACTTGAATCCCCTTTGAATGGTCTTCCGAAATGATTGTTTAAATCAGGCCACCTGATTTGCCCCTCTGTTTGTATGTTGTTATTATTATTTGATTTAATGAATCCCAGTTGTCGCTCAATCATACGAGGCCGAAGCAGATAATGAGTATGTCATCAGAGGGAATGCGGCCATAATGAAGTGCGAGGTGCCTAGTTTTGTGTCAGATTTTGTCAGCGTAGAGATGTGGACTGATTCTCAAGGAGGAGCATATTATCCTGGAGCTAATTATGGTACTTTTATTGAAGAAAAAATCAGTAGATCGTCGTAGTATCCAGATCCTAGTTCCATTTTTATTATTGGTTGATTTTTTGTTAACATATTTTGATTGTACTATTTTGTTTGTTTTGTGTAGCCGTACACCAATTCTATGAAGCTCGTGTCAACGATGAATTTGTACTACGCGGTAACACAGGTCTTCTCAAATGCATCGTACCTTCTTTCGTGGCTGATTTTGTACAAGTTGTTAGTTGGCATTCAAGTGAAGGAGTTATGTATCTGGCAAATATAACTAATGGAGATGACGGTAAAATAGCGCCAAATCGTATTGTATTTCACCTATCCATTTCCCGATACCTTTCACAATTTTTTTCGCTTGTGAGTTGATATGATCCTTTTAGAGAAAATTTTTCTCCAATACAATTGGCGTTTTAGCACACGCTAATTGTGTTGTGTATGTAGCATTAGGTATAGTATACTGACAAGTATTTTGTTTATAGTGGTCCATCAAGTATATGAGCCTCGTGTTATCGATGAATATGTGCTGCGAGGTAATACAGCCATCGTGAAGTGTCTTATTCCATCTTTTGTTGCGGATTATGTCCAGGTGATCGAATGGACTATGAGTGACGGGACATCTTTTAGTCCTTCTGCGCCCGCAGATTCTAGTTCAGATGACGGTAACTTGCACCATCCATGTTTTGCCTCTTTCCTATATCCCATCCCGGCTGTTAAATCCCTTCATTGTCATGTGACAGAAATCAAAAGGAATATTTTCCATTTTGCAGCTGTGAACCAGTATTATGAGGCACAAGTGTACGACCTTTTCGTTATCAAGGGAAACGCAGCTGTATTTAAATGTCATGTTCCATCCTTTGTCAGCGATCACGTGGAGATTACATCCTGGCATGACACAGCTGGCGGGGAATACTTATATCCATCTGATTACGGTACAGTTTAACTCGCGGAGAAGTTTAGAATTAGCCCTGAATTTTCCTATAGGGTCCCGAGAGTATAACAAATCCTTTCTCATTTTCCCATTGTTTGTTTCTGTTATTTAGGTATACAAATCTCTTTTAGTTTCGCTGAATAAGATATTAATAATAAGGCTCACTTTATTTCGGTAAATAGTTTCACAGTATAATCACTAAAACATTAATTTTTAATACCCTTTGGAGCACCCGGTAAAGAATTGGTATTCCATTCTTCTCTGTAAGTTTTAGAGTGTCCTGTTAAAGGCAGGTGTTCGAAAAAATTAAGAAATTTTACATCTTAAATTCAGCGATGTGATTTGCCACCCACCCTGAACATCTTGATTGTATATTGGCACGGAGAGGACAGCTTGCATGTTAATTACATGCAGCTGGTCTGCTGGCTTTCCCACTTGTAGGATATGCCTTGATGGTGTGGTAGTAGTAGTTAATTTATAAATTATAATCAATAAACCTAATAGTCCATTACGCTTATCCATTTTCCCACTTATTTGTATAATCGGATATAGTTCTGTATAACATACATACCTGCGACCACTTGTTGCTTCAATGAGTGGGAGTGAGTTTACTACGTTTTCACTATTTCAGTCAGTGGTGTGTGCGCAATAAACTTCTTCTCTTATGTCTTTTCAAGATTCAATGTCAAATATATTGCTCTGAAAGTTTCATTGTATAATTTATTATACCTAGACATTTTCAGTTTTTTACCGCCTATTTAGATGTTTACATGTTACAATAATTATTGTAATTTCTTGGTATTCTTTAGGAATCAGCTTGGATTTATGTAACATATTATATTCAACAAATTGTTTAATTAAAACTATAAATAAAGTCTTAAATATTAATTGTCAACGTATATGAAATGTTTGGTATCAGTTCGTTTTGATTCTCTGTAATTGATAAATGTAATTTTCTCCACATTTTCTTCATAAGCACCTCACAATGTTTCTCCAAAGCGATATTTTCCGCTATTTTTAGTAGGTTTCCAGGTGTCTATGTATGACTCTTTGGAAATATAATACATTATGTCCTCTTATATCATTATGTCCTCTACATTATGTAGATTCTATCTATTGCATATCGTTTAGATTTTTACCGCGGTTGAAGGGCGTGTTTTACAACAAGTTATAATAAGCCTTTTGGTATTGTTTCAGTGGTCGCTCAGTCGTACGCAGTGAGTCTGATGGAGGAATATGTGTTGAAAGGGAATGCAGCCATTGTAAAATGCCACATTCCTAGTTTTGTAGCTGATTACGTTGCTGTCGTGTCTTGGATTGAATATGAAGGAAATCACTCAAGGGAAATATACCCTAATCCTAGTGGAGATCCAAATGGTTATTGACCATTTCGTATAAGTTGCTTAACATATTTCCATCCTTGGTTCTTCAATAACCTTCTCCGTATTTTCCTTCCTTCATTTCAATTTGGGAACACAGCCAAGTTAAGAGCATAATTTCTTAATATTTTTCATGCTATTTTGAGCTTTTCATAATAAGGTTTCGTCGGTGTTTGAGTGTGAGTCTGTTTTAATCTCAATTTATATTTTAGAATAATGACATATACACGTAACTACATTGAACTATCTTTAGTTCCTACTACGTGATATCTTTTCATAATTTTCCACCGTAATTTGGGATATATATTTTTGAAACAGAAAATATTTTTGTTACTAAAAATTTCCCTTAATGTTTTGTTGCTTTCTTTACAGATCTAAATATTTGTTTATTGGCTGATTGTGTTTGTTTCTCGTCTACTGGGACTAGTAACTTGGTTATTAATGTGTTTTTAGGTTTGAGAATGGTTTATTGTATCATTCGATAATTCGATCATGATCCTTTTATGTTTTTTTGATCCTCTGATTCCATAGGCTTCACGGCCTACCTTTCCTTACATTCCTACTTCCTTAGTTTTAAGGCATGCTTGAAATATTTAAATTATTAAATATTTAAATAAAAAAAGTTTCTTAATAGACTATTTTCAATAATTGCATAGCAATAGATTATTTATTTTACAAAAGAGACTTTTTGAGATGAAATATTTAGAATGAAATATTTATTTGTCGTTTACGTATTCAGATACTAATGTTGTTTCTTTTATTCTTCAGAGGGAAAATATTTGGTATTACCTTCGGGAGAGTTACATATTAGAGATGTTGGACCTGAGGATGGTTATAAATCATACCAATGTCGTACAAGACATAGATTAACTGGAGAAACTAGACTCAGTGCTACCAAAGGAAGACTCGTCATCACAGGTAAGAGACATATAAATCTTAAATTATATCAAAAAATTTGCATAGATTATGACCACATTTTACAAATTCATTAAACAGTCAACATTTTTATGTCTTGTAAATTCACGAAAATTTGTAATGAAGTATCGTTTATTTGCCAAAATAAAGATATAAGTATTTGGATAACCATCTGGTCTTGTTGTAGTTTGAGTCTTAATTAAGTGCAGGATTTTTGCATCGGCGAACTTGATGTATTCTGAAGTGGGTTCAAATGGGTAAAATTTGGTTTATTTGGTGGGAGAAAGAATACATTTTTGGTACACCAGAAATCAGGGAACTCTGTGAGGAACTGAACCTTTTCCTTTCAAAATTGTTTTGAGCCATTTTGAATGTTTTTTAAGTATTCTACAATGCACATCTGTTACTTGATTATTTAAATCGCGATCGATTTCGAAAATCGATATCGAATCGAACCGAAATCGATCGCGATTTAAATAATCAAGTAACGGATGTGCATTGTAGAATACTTAAAAAACATTCAAAATATCTCGTGACTGTTACATAGTTAATCCTTCTAAAATAACTGATATTGTTTTGAGCCAATTGGAAAAAGAAGAGGTATAATATTGTGATATTGTTGTCCTATGATTAGAGTTAAAGAGAGATTTTATCTCAAATATAATTTTTGGTTATATATCTAGTTAATTAGATCAGTAATTGTGGTCATTTTCTATGCAATATGATGTTCAATCAAATGTTTTAATATAAAAATGCATTTATTTGAGTACTTATTATTGATTGTTTATTTAAATAAATAATAAATAAAATCAAATAATCTTTATTGTACATTATTTAAGTAGTACAAACGGCGGGTTTATTGCCTGCCGGCAATTTCTGACAACCGACCTGTAAAATTAAAACAGCATATAAATTCTCCTATATGTATTATGTATATTTATTTATTTAGGAAAAATATTTGATAGATACCTTAAAAGCACTAATACTTCCATTTCACTTTTATGATCCTTACAATATTAGGAATAACAAATATAATTTATTCACAGAGTACCTATGTACCAAAGATGTCAAAAATTGTTTTTTTTTTTAAATTCAAAGAAATATCATTCATGCTAATTTACTCATTACTGTATATATTTAAGTTTGCTCTTAGGTATTTGATACAGTCATCCTTATTATAACTCGTGTGTCTATTACACAATTAAAGCTTTTGCATAATTAATTAAGTAAATGCATTTTTATTTTTTTAATAGACTGGCTTTAATTACGTAGGTATTACAATTCTTATAGACATTTTTATAAACATAGTATTTGATTGACAGGAAAATTATGTATTATCTAAAGTTATTATTTGAGTAGTTCTATATCTGAAAAATTTACATACACTACTTTATACTGTTCGGCCTAACAGAGAAAACAATACAAATTGTGAAGAGAATCATCTATGTATGTTCATGAATTTTTTACTTGTAGTAACGCAATATTTTGATCAAATACTCATTAGAATTTTCCTGTCTTGAACATAATTTACCTTTATGAATATAGTCTATTATTTATTTTGCTCGCACTTTTCCACAAAATACAAACTATTTTATGTGATATTGTGAATATTGCATATTATCACAACTATTTAGGCCTTTTTGATTGTTTTTAGAAGCCAGTCTATGTCTGTGTATTTTGATAAATAACATGTTAATTGAAGTTGCCATTTTCACACTTGCACTGTCATATTAATTTTTTAATACCATTAAATTGATTATTACAGTTTTTTGCTTCACTTTGTTGATAATTTAAAATTATTTTAATCGTTTATTAATTTTGATATATTTTTTAAAATTATTCTTGATAATCACAACATTCGCTTGTATTCCTGTTCATTAATGTTTTAGATTGTTCATTTTATTAATTTGTTTTTGGTTTATATTGAGTCTGAAATTGGCAACTTATTTATGTATAAATTGATAAATTTTAGTCCTGAAAAATACATATTTAGTTTAGTATTAAATATGTTATTTATAATGAATATATATTCTATTCATATTGATTTGTAATGTTTTTAATGTATTAATATAATTTAATTTTTTTATGGAAGTTTTGAATCAGTATTATGTATTTTTCAAGACTTTTCAAAATTGCAAACAAACGTTGCCTGAATGTTGGGATAGGGTACTCTGCAAATTGACATAAAATTCAAGTTATCTTATCAGTTAGTAAGGAAAAATTTATAACTCTCAGTCACAAATCAAATTTTGATTTGAATTCATTAGTATTGTTAGCTTATCTTGTTTTTGAGTCAATCATGGTCAAACACTGTTGTTCTATTTGAAATTTTGGCTTAACTCTCTCAATATTAATCCCATTGGATATGTTTTCTAAATCATTTTATCTACCAAGGTAAGTGGCATTTTTTTTGTTTTATTTATTGTTCAGAGTGTACGTAAGTTGTGTTTAGGAACACATGGTAATATATATTTGCCGGATTGGTGCTATATTATACCCTCTCCCAACATTTGAACAGAACCTGTTGGTCGAGTGCCTCCGAAATTTCCAAACGCCTTAACTACAAGTGGATTTCGTAGTCAAGTTGGTGACAGCATTACAATGATGTGCCCTGCACAAGCCTTTCCAGTTCCTATGTCCAGGTAAGGTTTAATTCATTTTACCTTTTTATAATTTATTGCAGCCCAGTTCGGAAAACAAAATGATCCCATGAACTTAGGTCAGTACAGTTATTTCATATATTTTTTTCTATTCCCAGAACCAATGGGGCGTGTTTCTCCAAAATTCGCATCTATTATGAATGGAGTTATTTACCATGTCAAAGTTTCTGAGCCCTTTACACTTTTATGTCCAGCACAGGCATATCCCATTCCTGCATTCAGGTACATACATTGTATATTTTTTTTAAATTCCATTCTAATAAGACATGTCTTGTCTGGGCAATGTAGTATTAGATTGAATAGCATTTTATATTGTCACAGAGTAGATATAAGTATAAGCATTGTTTGAGAAATGTATGTGCTAAGTAAGTGTTGTGTTCATCTAACAGAACCAATGGGAAGAGTGTCTCCGAAGTTTCCTACAGTAAATAAAGGAAACTTGTTTGTTATCGAATACAATACAACCATTACTCTATTGTGTCCTGCTCAAGCCTATCCAGTTCCTGCGTTCAGGTAAATATGAGTCACTAAATTCTGGAAGATATGTTTTTTTTTATATAAAAAAGATGTTTCTGGGTTTTTGTTTTAAACTAGAATACAACTTTATACACCTTTTACAGTAAGTTAAAGCTTGTGTCATGAAAGCGGAGTTTTCTGACACCTGGGATTGAACTGTGCAACTCTTATGCATGAGGCTGTGACTTTACCTCCAGTCTACTGACAAACTCGAAAGAACAACTAATTGATCTGTATTGATTTGATTTACCTTTATTTTGATTTATTTATTCATTCCTTATTGTACATTGATTACAATATAATACAATTTCATTGAGAACTGCATTCAAGTTAAATACAATCGATATACAAAGGGTGAGTTTATCGCAAAGGCGCAATCTCTTTCAAGTAATCCAATTTTATCTAGTTAATCCCTATCCCTTACATTTTGGTAAAGATTATATTTGCCCTAAAAGATAAACAAAACAAATTGTATTATGTTTTGTCTTTTTCTATTTTCATCTTTCTAAACAGAACCTGTTGGAAGAGTTCCTCCAAAATTTTCTTCTATTCTAAAATCAAGTGCATTTGAGACAAAAGTTCATGATAGCTTAAGTTTGCAATGTCCATCGCAAGCTTTTCCTGTTCCTGCATTCAGGTTAGAAATATTTGTTTCTTTTGTGTATTTCATAGTAATCATTTTCAACATTTGTATGTAGAGCCAATGGGAAGAGTTTCACCAAAATTTCCAACAGTTGACAGAGGTCGTCTCCTAGACGTTTTATTCAATTCTAGTATAACTCTACTGTGTCCAGCTCAGGCATATCCTATTCCTGCATTCAGGTAAGCACGGAGTGTTGTCTCATATAATATTTTTTTTATGTATTCCTAACAGAACCTGTTGGTAGAGTTCCCCCAAAATTTGCTACTGTTCTCAAGACTAGTGGGTTTGACACAAAAATTGGAGATAGTTTGAGTTTACAATGTCCGTCTCAAGCATTTCCTGTTCCTGCATTCAGGTTAGAAAAATAATACGGATATGTCTTATATTTCTATAGAACCTGTCGGAAGAGTTCCTCCAAAGTTTCCAACTGGTGACATTAGTAGAACATTTCGAAGTTTGCAAAAAGAAAGTCTAACATTATTATGTCCTGCTCAAGCGTTCCCTGTTCCTGCATTCAGGTTAGATAAGCATAGTTTATTCAAGAATTCCTCTTGTATTTTGATAGAACCTGTAGGAAGAGTATCTCCAAAGTTTCCAACTGGCGATACTAGTAGAGCATTTCGAAGTTTTCAAAGAGAAAGTCTCACATTAATATGTCCTGCACAATCGTTTCCTGTACCGGCATTCAGGTATAGTTTTTATTTTTTACATGTTATTTCGTTTCAACTTTTTTCTATGAAATAGAACCTATGGGTAGAGTGTCTCCCAAATTTCCTTCAATGGAGACTGGTAGAAGCTATACTTATGAATATCAACAGAATGTGACTTTGCTCTGTCCAGCCCAGGCGTTCCCTGTACCAGCGTTCAGGTAGAATATGCACTATCAGATTTTTATTTCATCAATTATTTTGTACTTTTACTAGAACCTATGGGTAGAGTTTCTCCAAAGTTTCCATCTGTTGAGGTTGGAAGAAGTTACATTTATGATTTTGGAAGAAGTGTAACATTACTATGTCCTGCACAAGCGTATCCGGTTCCTGCTTATAGGTGAGTAGCATTGACAGGCCCTAGCCCAACATATAGAGCTCCATTGTAATATTTCACTAAGGTTTTATTTGTATTTAGTACCAGTTGGGAGAGTTTCACCTAAATTTCCCACAATGGATAGAACAAGGGGGTTTGATTCTTCAATTGGTAGCAGTATTACACTTCTGTGTCCTGCACAAGCATTTCCTGTACCTATGTCTAGGTAATGACTTAAGATTTTGTTTTTTTTTTGTGTACCTCACAGAACCTATTGGTCGAGTTCCACCCAAATTTCCAACTGGAGATAAAAGTAGAACATTTGAAAGTAGTGCAGGAGCTAGTTTAACATTGCTCTGTCCATCTCAAGCATATCCTGTGCCAGCATTCAGGTAGGTATCTAGTTATTTATTACTATGTAATTTTACTCTTTATGTTCCTTATTTTTCTTTAAAATATTCCAGAACCTATTAGCAGTGCCGCTCCTAAAATTCCATCTAAGATAATAGATATTTTGGAGAAACCCAAAACTTCAACCATTTCCCTTCTTTGTATGGCTCAAGCATATCCTGTTCCTTTATTTAGGTACATTAATACTTTGTTTTAACCAAGATGTTTAGCTGTTTGTATAAGTAGACTGTGCATGTTAAGACAATATTATTTTTATAATGCAGAGCCAGTTGGTTCCAAGTCTCCAACATTTTCAACCGACTTTCGAATGGCATGGTTTGTAAAACATATCCATCAAGGTTTCGCTTTATTGTGTCCAGCACAAGGCTTCCCAGTTCCATTACATAGGTAATTTTATATGTTTTTCTTAGATATTGTTACAAAAAAAATTGTTGTTTTTCTGGTATTCCAGAACCTGTTGGTCTTAAACCTCCTACATTCTCTACTGATGATAAACTAGCATGGTTTGTGAGACATGTACATCAGGGTTTTGCTTTACTCTGTCCTGCACAGGGTTTTCCCGTTCCATTATTCAGGTAACTTATGTAACACACTTACTATAAGAGACTCTCACCAATTAAAAAAATATGTTTGTAGAGCCCGTTGGACTTAAAGGTCCTACTTTCTCTAGTGACAATAAGTTAGCTTGGTTTGTGAGGCATGTCAGACAAGGTTTTGCTTTACTGTGTCCAGCCCAAGGTTTTCCTGTTCCACTGTCCAGGTAATGTTTTAATACATTTTTTTTTATTGTTGTTTTTAGAACCCGTTGGCTCAAAAGCACCCACATTTTCCACTGACAATAAATTTTCTTGGTTTGTGAGACATTATCGACAAAGTTTTGCTATACTCTGTCCAGCTCAGGGTTTCCCCGTTCCTCTATTCAGGTATTATTTAGTATTTATAAATTATATTAACGTTTTCTGTAGAACCAGTTGGCAGTAAGTCTCCCACATTTTCAAGCGATGTTAGATTTTCCGGAATTTCAAGAAATTTTGGCCAAGGGTTTGCTTTATTGTGTCAGGCACAAGCTTTCCCAGTACCTTTGTTCAGGTCAGTTTCGTCTTCTAATGAAATGTAATTTTAATATTACCAGAACCAGTTGGTGGAAAAGCTCCTACCCTTTCAAGTGATGTCAAAAGGTCATGGATAGAACGACAACTTGGTCATACATTTGCATTGTTTTGTCCAGCCCAAGCATTTCCTGTTCCTTCATTCAGGTATTTTTAATAGATATTGAATGAAATCGTTCAAATTAAATAATATTCTTTCTCAGAACCTATTGGTGCAAAATCTCCTACATTTTCATTAGAGTACAAAAGGACAGATTTGTCAAAAGAATCAGGCCACAACTTTGTATTATTGTGTCAAGCTCAAGGATATCCAGTTCCATCATTCAGGTGTTTTTATTTTCACTATAATATGAATTTGTATGCAGGTACTAAAAGGTTTAGTATTCTCTAAACATGTTGTATATAATATTGCCATCTCTTTGATTAGAACCTGTTAATGCTAGAGCACCAGCTTTTTCATCAGATGCCACCTCCTACTTGAAAACTGTTGATTCTTTTGGAGGTTCTTCTCTTTTGTGTCAAGCACAAGGATCTCCACAACCCATTTTCCGGTTAGTGTTAGTTAATATATCTACAAAATGGAGGTGGCTAAGATGACATTTTACACGAGTGTTGTAATATTAGCTAATTGATTTTATTGTAGAGCCTGTTGGTGTAAAGGCTCCAACATTTTCCTCAGATTCCAAAGGCAGTATTTTCATTAGAGACTGTGGACAAAGTTTTGCCTTACTTTGTCAAGCTCAGGGTTCCCCTATGCCAATATTTAGGTAAGATATTCATTCATAAATTATAAAATGATTGAATATATCATTTGTGGATCCACAGAGCCTATGGGGAGTAAAAAACCAGCATTTTCAAGTGTTTCTAGAATATTTTCATTCAGTGTGGAAAAAAATATGGATTTTGGTCTTCTGTGTCAAGCGCAGGCCTTTCCAGTTCCTGTTTTCAGGTAAAATTTAGAGTGTCATACAAATGGAATATTATGTGTATTACAACATGTTTTGAGACTACTGCAATAGGATTGATAAGGTATGTATTTTAAATGGCTTTTTTTCTTGACTCAGAACCAGTGGGAGCAAAGGCTCCAACATTTTCCACTGACTCTTCTCTTTCTCGCATTAAACGTCATGAAGGGCAAAGTTTTGGGCTACTCTGTCCTGCTCAGGCATTCCCTGTTCCAATATTCAGGCAAGTTTTTTTCAAGCAAACATTTATAATTTGTAGAACCAATTGGCGCTAGGATTCCAACATTTTCTACTGAATCAATGGGTAGTATATTTCGTAAACCACAAGGACAGGGGTTTGATCTTCTGTGTCAAGCACAGGGTTTTCCCACGCCATCATTTAGGCAAGTTTTGCAAAAATATTTTGTATCGTAATGTTATCAATTTTGTTCAGAACCTATGGGATCAAAAGCACCAGCTTTTAACACAGATGCTACAAGTATTGCTTTTGTGAGATCAATAACATCAAGTTTTGGTTTATTGTGTCAGGCTCAAGGGTTTCCTGTACCACTATTCAGGCAAGTTTGATCTTGATGTATTATATAATGATTTTTATATTATTTAGAACCAATGGGATCTAAAGCACCTGCTTTTTCAATGGATGCCAAGAGTATTACTTTTGTTCGTTCTATTGGATCTGGTTTTGGTTTATTGTGTCAGGCACAAGGTTTTCCTGTTCCATTGTTCAGGCAAGTTTGTATTATACATGTGTAAATAATAAAAGTTGTTTAAAATTAATATCCAGAGCCAATGGGATCTAAACCTCCAGGATTTTCATCTAATGCAAAAAGTGTAGCATTCGTAAATCCAATTAATTCCGGATTTGGGTTATTATGTCACGCGCAGGGATACCCGGTTCCGCTCTTCAGGCAAGTAGAATTTTATTTCACTGTTATACATTTTTCCTGCTCTAGAACCAGTTGGAGCGAAACCACCTACATTTTCAAATGAAGCTAAAAGTAGTACATTCATCAAGTTTGTTGGGCAGAGTTTTGGTTTATTATGTCAGGCACAGGCTTTCCCTGTTCCCATATTCAGGCAAGTACCTAATAAAAATTTCTTAAGAATCTCATAGATACCTTCATTTTTAAACAGAACCCTTTGGGGCAAAGGCACCAACATTTTCGAGTGATTCAAAAAGTAGTACATTTGTACGATCTATTGGACAAAACTTTGGATTGTTATGTCAGGCACAAGGATTTCCTGTCCCTATATTCAGGCAAGTGTTTTTTTTAGTTATGCGACTTTGTTTATTGAATATTGAATGAGTTGAGATAAATATATGAATTTTAGAACCTATAAGTGGAACATCACCTAAAGTTCCCACTGGTGTCAAATCTTGGAATACAGTGTCTATGGTGACTTTTGGTTTAGCCATGTTGTGTCCTGCACAGGGATTTCCTGTCCCAGCATTCAGGTTTGCATATTATATATTTACACTAGCAGCAGTTTGACCGTTTGTTTTGTGTATTATTATCCTTTCAGAACCCACAAATAACATTGCACCAAAAATTGTTGGTGAAAGGTCTCTAGGAAGAGTATTGCTTGCAAAGTCCACCAGTGATATTTATATATTATGTCAAATTATTGGCTATCCATCTCCTATATATAGGTAGGTTTCAGAGTACTCATTCCCAAAAGGCTTCATGGAAATATATCTATTTAAATTGTGTTCCTCTACTTTTTTTTCGTTCAGAGCCGACAAATAATATTCCACCTAAAGCACTAGGAGATAAATATGAAGGGGGAAAAATTCTTAGTCCACCTTTAGGGGACCAAGTGTATCTTCTTTGTCAAGTTGTCGGTTACCCATCTCCAATATTCAGGTTTGTTTGCCAGATTTTGTTGATTTATTACGGCTTCAAAATCCAGCCAAATTTATTTGATAACTCGTTCTATGTGCTATCCACAGAACCAACAAATAACATTCCTCCTAAGAAACAAGGTGACGTTTTTCAAGGATGGAAAATTTCAAATATACCTCAATCAAACACATCATATCTTACCTGTGATGTTGTAAGTTATCCAGCTCCATTGTTTAGGTTGGTTTTTGTTTGTTAAAGGTGTACCACTACAGTTTTTGTATTTCTATTCAATGGTATCTGTAACTATGTCACAATTCAACATTCGGGCTATGTATTTTTATATTTGTGAAGAAGTCATAAAATTACAGGGTAGATATATTTACAGAACCAACTGGTAGAACTTCTCCTAAAGTAGTGGGTGATGGATTGAATAAAAATATTGGTCATTTTCTTCGATCCATAGTCATGTTATGTGACGCACAAGCTTTTCCTGCACCTGTTATGAGGTATTAAAAATCTTGACATAATTAAACAATTTGTAGAAAAGACAGGTCTGTTCTTTACTAAAAACATTAATAGCTGTTAGATAAGCTGTTTGCTAAGGTGAGTATTGTTTTGAAATTGATTACATAACATAACCATCAGCAGCCTTCATTTGATAAAATTATTATTTCATCATGCTTTAATACAAATCAAAATTATTCACTGTTAAGACATGTTGTGCCGAGTGACAAGTGAAAATACAATTTCTGTAGAATGTAGTACCCGAATGCAATGAATTGGCTATTTGAAGAGATATCACACGCTTTCATCTTATCATTAACTTTTATTCAAATATCATTAATAAAGTTGTAATTAAGAATTTAGTGTAACACCAGTATGTAATGTGATAAGTACTTGCCTACCCATTTATGGTAATGATGTTGACTCCAGAGATTGGTTGAAGAGTATTGTGTGAGGCTGGGTGGGATAGTATACAATGTGTGGTGTGTGGTACTTACCTGATGACTATTATTAATGCAATACATTGTGTGGTGTGTTACAGACACTACAGTTGTGATATGATGAAGGTGTGATGATGGTCACTTCTCCCATCTCCTTGAAAGGCAGTAGATTGACACCTAGAGCTCACCCCTCGGTAAGTGATCGGGTGACGCTTTAAGCTTTGTGCCACTTCAAGGGGATCATTCTTTTATTATTGATTGCGAGGTATTCTAGATGCTTTTTCACAAAATAAATACTACAAATATTTATATCCATCTTGTGTGTAGTTTTGCTTAAATCGCCATTAACATTGCCAGTGCACAGAATTCATTGTGCTAATATGTTTGCTCACTTTGTAATTGTTTATTTATTGCCTTTTAAAATATTACATTTATCATGGAGTCATCCATACTTTTATTTCACCAATCTCTTTCTGTTTCTGTCATCTCTGTCTACCATCTATGTATATAACCTTTGATTACTTGTAACCCGCTTAACATTTCTGCATCATTATAATATTCATAGTATTATTAAGCCAAGTGTAATTATTGTAGATTGATTATATTTAGTAGCAGTATCCTCCCAACATTCGTAACTTTGCTGAGTACTATTGATGTGTATCAAAGCATTTATTTATTTTTATTTCCAACACTAGAACCAACAAGTAGTGTTGGCCCATCTGTCACAGGAAGTCATCTGCAAGAAGTTGTCATGACTTTAGGATCATCCGGTGTAATTCTTAGCTTGAGTCAAGCTTTTCCCGTTCCTAGCTTCAGGTACATAAACCCACGTATTTATAATACTGTTTATTGTTAACATTATGAAATAATCATACTTGGTTTTAAATCTAATATAGATAGATAGGTATCACGAGTCACAAAGCATATTGATCATGTATTCAGCCTTGATGTGCGGGTAAAAATTCTTGTCGCAGCATTCAGGCTCTGTAATATTGTATGTTGAAATAGTTATATCTGGATGGTTATATTTAAAGAACCTACAAGCAGCGTGGCTCCTAAGTTGTCTGGAGATCGTCTACAAGAGTTAACAGTAAGAATAAGTAGTGTGGGTACAGTCCTTTGCCTTAGTCAAGGGTTCCCAGTACCCAGCTTCAGGTAATTAATATTTTCATTATTTGAGTATTCAGGGAAATCTTTATTTTGCATCATTACCTCCATTTTTGTTTCCTTTTCCACAACATTGTCAACATCAAAGGTAAGTACTATTTATTTTCTATTTTGATCTCAATTTTGATTGTGAGGTGAACTCAGGTGTGTAGAAATAGACCTTAAAAGCTTTTCATTCTTTGCAGTTATATATCTTTATTGCGGGATTCCTCAATCACAATCATATATATGTATAGCTCCTATTTCAGACACTTTTGAGATAATGCACTTCTTCTAGAATGTGAGTTATGTGATCATATTTTACCTACAGCTATTCGGTCATTTATTTCAGAATTTTCTAATATTGATTCATTCATTAATGACTCAACCAATTCTATTCTGATTTTTGTATCATAATTTTGCTTTCCTGCCATATTAAACATTCGCTATATATCATATCATTGTCATTATCTTTAACATATCCTCAATAAATGTTCTGAACATTTCATCTTTCCCAGTGACTTATAATTTATTTACAAAGGTCTTATTTTTGCACTCAATATGCTACATATATTTTAATTTGTGTGTAAATATATTTCATAAAAGAATACCAAATTAATATGAAACATTTTAGTCATTAATTAATTGAGCAATTATTATTCTAATTGAATTTTTTACAATTTTTCTTCCCTAAAAGTAGTAGATTCAGAAATCAGTTCACCTCATATTAAAGTTTAGGCAGGAATAGAATTGTTTATTGTGACAAATATTAAATATATGTTTCTTTTGTTGCAGATGGTATAAGTTTATTGAGGGAACAGCTAGAAAACAACCTGTTGCATTGGATGATAGAGTGAAACAGGTGTCTGGAACTTTGATTATTAAAGAGGCTTTAGTTGAGGACTCTGGAAAGTACTTGTGTGTTGTCAATAACTCAGTTGGTGGTTAGTAATATTCTAATATTCTTTAAATATTTATTGTACAATTTAAATATAATAGTTTACATATAAGTATACATAGCATCACACAATAATGCTCGACCAAATAGAATGCAATATTCCATCCCTAGAAGATCTCTTTGTATTTCCAAAGAAGATTTTAGTCCAAATAGTGATGATGACAATAGGTAATATTGAATATTGATGTAAGCTCACTTGTATTTTACAGGAGAATCTGTTGAGACTGTGTTGACTGTGACTGCTCCTCTGAAAGCTTCTATTGAACCGGCTACACAAACAGTTGATTTTGGAAGGCCAGCTCAGTTCACTTGCCGATTTGAGGGAAATCCAATCAAAACAATTTCATGGCTTAAAGATGGAAAGGATATCAAACACCATGATGCTATCTTGAGGTAGTCAATGCATATAATTATATGCTTAATTTTTTCTTAACTTTGAAGTTAATGATATTTTTTATTACATTTTTGACTAACTGATCAATATTAACTTATCACATAGTTCTATAACATAATCACTATAATTTGATGTCATTTTCACAGGATTGATTCAGTCAAGAAGGAAGATAAAGGAATGTACCAATGCTTTATAAGAAATGATCAAGAAAGTGCAGGAGCCAGTGCTGAACTTAAACTTGGAGGAAGATGTAAGACAAACTTTTATTTCTTAAGAGTAATATTCTCCTCATAGAATAAATAAAACATTGAATGTAAATTGTTGTTTATATTTAGTTGAGCCACCACAAATCCGTCACAGCTTCAGTGAGCAGACTCTAAATCCTGGTCCAGCTGTCGTCTTGAAATGTATTGCATCTGGAAATCCTACACCTGAACTGTCATGGGAGCTTGATGGCAGAAGACTGCAGAACAATGAAAGATTCCAGGTAATTATGTTCATAAGTATATGAAATCCAGGGCGGTTAATTGATTTTATTTAGGTAGATCTTAAAAACATTTATTCAGTCGCAATATCCTTATTATATAAATATTGAGTTGTAGAACTATTGTAACACTTGGTATTGATATTAATGTTATTGATTGTTATTTAGATCTTAAAAACATTTATTCAGTCGCAATATCCTTATTATATAAATATTGAGTTGTAGAACTATTGTAACACTTGGTATTGATATTAATGTTATTGATTGTTATTTAGGTTGGACAGTATGTGACTGTTGATGGAAATGTTGTATCACACTTGAACATCTCTTCTATTCACACAAACGATGGAGGATTATACAGATGTACCGCTACAAGCAAGGTATAAAATCACAATGTATATGCATATAAAACAATTTACCGAATTTATCTGTGAATATAGTATCTATTATTAACAGGAATCAATTTGGATTAATGCTTAATTTGGGTACACAGGATACCATTTCAAGCCTTACAACTGTAATTTATAAAAACCATGCGTATATTATACTAATTCATACAGTATTTTGCTGGAATAAAATAATTAAAACATTTGTTCGCTGCAATGCTGTTACCTAAATGGTTATATGGTTGCCCAAATTGTATTAAAGTGGTCGCTCACTTTAGTATTATATCGTCGTTATATTTAGTCACCCAGTCAGTATTTTTGTATACCCATTTCAGTATTTTTTACAACCCATAGTTAGAATTTACAGTCACCTGTTTAAATGCTCTCTTTTTTTATATCAGGTTGGAAGTGCTACACATTCTGCTCGTGTCAATGTTTATGGTCTTCCATTTGTAAGAACCATGGATAAGCATCCCATCGTAGCTGGAGAAACACTCATCGTCCATTGCCCAGTTGCTGGATACCCCATTGACTCTATTGTATGGGAAAGAGACAACAGAGTTCTTCCTATCAACCGCAAGCAGAAGGTGTTCCCCAATGGTACCTTGGTGATTGAAAATGTAGACAGGATGAGTGATCAAGCAACCTATACATGCGTCGCTAAGAATGCACAAGGGTACAGCGCTCGTGGCTCACTGGAAGTTAAAGTTATGGGTAAGTTGTTTTGTTTATTTTAACACACTTATTTTTCAGGTTAACATTTTATTGATGTATTGTGAATCAAAGCTGATCGGCCCTTCGATGATTGTGGTCGATAGATTTGAAGAGTTGATTTCCTATGCAGGAATTGGATTCATTCTCTAAAAATTCATTAAGAGGACATCTTTTGTTGCTGCAGAATAAATAATATCAATACAAATTCACCTTATATTTTACAGGTGTTATCGCTGTAGTAATTATGCTTATCTTTCAGGATTTCATTGATGATTGTACTATTTTAATGTCTGCAATTAGTGTTTTTCAGGTTACGTTATAAAGGTGTTATTTGAAAAAATACATTTTTATGTCCCGCCAAAAGTGTATATTGTTTACCCAGCCATACATAGGGTAGATTTTGGTTTGATATTTCCACGTTAGAAATAGCACCTTGTCTATATGATACTATTGATGATTGTTATAATGTTAAAGTTCCCCCACAAATAATCCCCTTTGAGTTTGGTTCGGATCCTGTGGATGCGGGAGATATGACTACGGTGCAGTGCGCAGTTAACAAGGGAGATTTGCCAGTTAACATAATGTGGAGTTTAAATGATAAACCTTTGTCTCAAATAAATTCAGAAGGAATTTCTTTAACCAGATCAAGTAACAAAATATCAACGCTCACTATTGATTCTGTAAATGCAAATCATAGGGGACTTTACGTTTGTACCGTTAAAAACACAGCTGGAACAGTTAATCATTCATCTACCTTAGAAGTTAATGGTAGAGAGATATTAGTTGTTTTCACGCTAGATAATGTGTAGTGATTTATTTGTTGAGTTTATTTATTTCTTTTCTATATTTTATATTGTGTATGTACTTCCTACTACAGTGTTACCCCAGATAACGCCCTTCTCATTTGGAGATGAGGCTTCTAATGCGGGTGATATGGCTGCTGTGCAATGTATGCTCTCTAAGGGAGACATGCCTGTAGATATTTTGTGGCAACATAATAATAAAACCATTAAGTCAGGGATCAATGGGATATCCATTAGTAAAACTAGTCCTAGATTGAGTGTACTCAGCATAGAGTCCGTATTGGCTGAGCATAGAGGGGTTTACACCTGTACAGCTAAAAATGCTGCTGGAGTTTCTGAACACTCAGCTGAATTATCAGTTAATGGTACTTTCTATTCTCAGTAATGTTTTTTGTTTGAAACTATATTTATTAGTATTATTGTGTTAGTGCTGTAATGAATTTTTTTCATAACTCTATTTAGTCCTCTCCATATATCTGTACCTTAATATGATATACCTATATCTGTTTGTGTTATGACAGTTGCTCCTTCCATCCTTCCCTTTGACTTTGGTGATGAGCCAATTAACTCTGGTGACACTGTGTCTATTCAGTGCACTGTCAAAGGTGATCTTCCTTTGAGCATTCAGTGGGTGATGGCAGGAAAGTCTTTGAAAAGTGGGGATTTAGGAATCTCCATAAATAAGATTAGTCAGAGAATTTCAACTCTAAGTATTGATTATGTTAAGTCTGAACACAGATCCACATATATGTGCATTGCTTCCAATATTGCTGGGGTCACAAATCAGTCAAGTACATTAGAAGTAAATGGTACAGTAAATTAACATTAACTAAAACCTGTAGTTTATTACATTGTGTTTGATTGGCCATGCTTGT
Source organism: Athripsodes cinereus (assembly GCA_947579605.1). NCBI lineage: Eukaryota > Metazoa > Arthropoda > Insecta > Trichoptera > Leptoceridae > Athripsodes > Athripsodes cinereus. The sequence goes on from OX388312.1 coordinate 17,864,654, forward strand.
ATGTTTTTTAATGATTGGCATAAACATTTGGTTATTTATTCAGTTCCTCCACAAATAAACCCTTTCAATTTCGGGGATGAGATATTAAATGCTGGTGACACAGTGTCCTTGGCTTGTACTGTTAGTAAAGGAGACTTACCCTTGAAGATAGTGTGGGCGTTTGATGATAAACCTCTTCTATCAGGAGACAGTATATCTATCGGTCTGTCTGGGAAAAGAGTTTCGCTTTTGAGTATAGATTCTGTTCAGGCAATGCATAGAGGGAATTATACCTGTATTGCCAACAACAGTGCTGGGAGATCTGAACACACAGCCCATCTCTATGTCAATGGTACAGATTATACTTTATTTAATTCCTACTTATACCATCTATATATTGTAACTGTTATTTATGCTATGTTTTTATTATTTGACATTATTTATGTTGTACAGATATAATTAATATATCATATTATTTTGATTATGTGTTCAGTTGCTCCACAAATTATGCCATTTAATTTTGGCGACGAACCCGTGAACCCTGGCGACATGGTTTCCTTGCAGTGTACTGTCGGCAAGGGTGATCTCCCTTTGGGCATCAGTTGGTATTTTGGTGGTAGTCTTATCAATGTTAGATCACAGCATGATGGCATATCAGTTGCCAGATTGAACAACAGAGTAAATACACTTTCCATTGAATCTATCAAGGCGGAGCATGGTGGTGTGTACACCTGCGTAGCTACAAATAAAGCCGGTTCTGCTAATCATTCTTCAGAATTAATTGTCAACGGTAGATCTAAATACCTATGTATACCTAACTATATGTATTTATTGTTAGAACGACTAGTGTTTTATATTTTCAGTTTATTTCTTAATTTCTTCATTCCTCTAAAATTAAGTACTCCTATATCGGTAATATTTTTTTTATATAGTTGCACCTCAAATGATGTCATTTAGTTTTGACGAGGAGCCTGCAAATCCTGGTGATGTTATTTCTCTTCAGTGTACTGTCAGTAAGGGAGATTTGCCCTTAGATATTAATTGGTATTTGGCCGCCAAGAAGATAAATAAACTATTAGATGGAATATCTGTCATAAGATCAAGCAACAGAATCTCAACTCTTACCATTGAATCTATCAAAGCGGAACATGGAGGAGTTTATACTTGTGTAGCTTCAAATAAAGCTGGTTCAACCAATCACTCTTCGGAGTTAATTGTTAATGGTAGAATATAATACTATCATATCAAAGTATTTCACTGTGTTAGTTTGTATTATTTTATCAAGTATATTATATATATTTTAGTCCCAGACATCCAATCTTCCATACACTCATTAAATTTATTTTGGTATATCTTACTCAGTATCCCCTCAAATGATGCCGTTTACATTTGGTGATGAACCTTCCAATCCCGGAGATGTAGTCTCCCTTCAGTGCACAGTTAGTAAAGGGGATCTCCCACTGTCAATTGATTGGTACTTGGGTGGAACAAAAATCAACAGTCGAATTGATGGAATATCTATTGTGAGATCCAGTAATCGTATTTCTACACTTACAATTGAGTTTATCAAAGCAGAATATGGAGGAACTTATACATGTGTAGCTTCTAATAATGCCGGCTCATCTAATCACTCATCGGAATTAATTGTTAATGGTAGATCAATTCACAATCTATATTTTATTTTGTGATTGTAGTGGTTCATATATTTTATTTTAGTTAACATATCATAACTCTCTCCTTTATCCTCTTCCATCTGCAGCATTATATGTATGACATAATGTTGTTATGTTTTGTCTTTAGTTGCGCCTCAAATTGTCCCATTTAGTTTTGGTGATGAACCAGCTAACCCTGGTGATGTTGCTTCACTACAATGTACAGTTAGTAAGGGTGATCTTCCCCTAACTATTGATTGGTATCTGGGTGCAACTAAGATTATCAGTCAACTGGATGGGATAACTACAGTTAGATCAAGCAGATTTGTGACCCTCACAATTGAGTCCATCAAAGCGGAGCACGGGGGAATATATACGTGTGTGGCTTCCAATAAGGCTGGCTCAACGAATCATTCCTCAGAACTAGTAGTAAATGGTAGATTCACTTTTATTTCAGATACCTGATGTGTATTTAGTAATAATTGATTTCAGTTATGTTTGTATGTAGCTAGTAGCTATATAGTTTGATTTCACTTCATTTCCTTTTTAAAGTTTCTCCCCAGATGGCACCACTTGATTTTGGAGAAGAGATTTTAAATGAAGGAGACACCGTGTCCTTGACATGTACTGTGAACAAAGGGGATCTACCTCTTAGTTTCCTATGGGAATTTAATGGAAATACATTGACAGCTGGCAATGGAATAAGCATTATAAGGACCAGTAAAAAAATATCCATGTTAAGTATTGATGCTGTTCTGTCAAAGCATAGGGGGAATTACTCTTGTGTAGCCAGGAATGATGCTGGGAATACATCGCACACTGCTGTGTTAAATGTTAATGGTAGACCACCAGATACATAAAAAACTTTTGTAGCTTTGTTTATGTGTGAGCACTTCTAAGATTCTACTCGTACATAAGCTGTTGTTGTATCATGCTAACATATTATATATGTATTTATTCCTCTAGTCGCTCCACAAATTATTCCTTTCTTCTTTGGTGATGAACCTGTGAATGCATTTGAGATGGTTTTGGTGACATGTACTGTTAGCAAAGGAGACCTTCCTATTGAAATTGCTTGGTTTCGTGATACCAATAAGATAATCAACGGTCAAAATGGCGTTTCAATATCAACCTCGAAACGTTCCAGTCAACTTAGTATTGAGAGTGTGTCTCATGAGAACCAAGGAGTGTATACTTGTGTAGTGAAGAATCACGCTGGCTCCGTCAACCATTCGGCAGAACTGGCTGTCAATGGTAATATGTGCTCCTTCTGTTACCCTACCTAAGTTTACAACCGTATTGTATATATATTGGTAGTAGTTCCTTTATATGTATCAATGTTTTGCTCTTTATATGATTCTTTAGGTTCCTTATTCCTCTCCTTATGCAAATTTGGCGGGACACGAATGAATGGCATAAATACAGTGTATAATAAATAAATATCTTTATTTATATAGTATTAATTATTATCTTTGTAATATATTAAGAAGGCGTCATGTTTGTGAAGATTAAAATAAGTAAATTCTTAGTTTATTTTGATTGTGTTGTGGTCCACAGTCGTCCCGGTAATATCGCCTTTTGAGTTTGATGAGTCAGTGTACTATGGGGAATCAGTTCAAGTAACGTGTCACATCCCTAAAGGGGATAAGCCCTTGACATTGGCATGGAACTTTCATGGTAGAGACTTGTCCTCTCACTTGGGTATATCCACTACCAAGGTGGGTGATCGTTCTTCTGTACTGACAATATCTTCGGCCATGGCTGGCCACAGTGGGAATTATACTTGCACAGCTACTAACTCGGTGGGTGTTGCCACATTCACCTCAACACTCAATGTCCAGGGTATACTTGCACACATTCACTTCACTAATATTATTTATGTTACGCTTTTGTTATTTTGTTTTACATTTATTTGTGCGCATGTTTTATGTAAGTATAAGTATTGTAAATAAGTATCTCCAATGACTTCAGATGTTTTAATGAGAATATATGACCAGAATGTATTCAAATATGATATATGTATCTACTTGTTTGTATGAGTTAAGTACCAGCTTGACACAATGTATTGTATTGTATTATTAGTTGTGCCACACATTGTCCCCTTCGACTTGGAAGACACAGTATTTTCTGGGGAATCAGTTCAGCTACAGTGCCATGTGTCTAAAGGAGATTTGCCTCTTCAAATAAGTTGGAATTTTCATGGAAGAGAACTGTCCTCTCATCTGGGTATATCGACAATGAAAGTTGGGGAGAGAACATCTCTGCTGAGTATAGCCACAGTAACTGCGGCACACAGTGGAGACTTCACATGTACTGCTACCAACCGGGCGGGCTCTGCCACCTACTCCACTGCTGTTCATGTCAATGGTACAATACAATACCTGTCTGCCACCTGTGGCTCTGGCTCACTATACTCGATCAGCTGCATATTATACTATATATATACATATATTTAGCAAATTTAACTAAAACACTAATCACACCTGCCCATCCATCACATTGTGTTGTATTGTACATATTATGTATCACAGCATATACCTATATGTATATGTGATATGGAGATATGTTAACTGCACTGCACTGCACGCTTTCACCTCTATCATGATGCATATATGCATTATCAACTCCCACCACATCACATACTTGCAATATATTGAATGATCTCACTGTAATGTTGTTATATTTCATGATCACAGTTGCACCTTATATCGTCCCATTTGAGGCTGATGGCTCAGTGTTTGCTGGAGAATCTGTTCAATTGAATTGTCATGTATCAAAAGGCGATATGCCGCTCGAAATATCGTGGAACTTTCACGGGCGTGAGATGTCCTCTCATTTGGGAATTATCACCACCAAAATGGGGGACAGGACATCCTTTCTGACAATATCCTCTGTCACTGCCAGTCATAGTGGAAACTACACTTGCATTGCAAAAAATAGAGCAGGATTTGTTGGTTACACCACATCTTTACATGTTAATGGTACTATGAGTACTTACGTTGTTTGTTACGTGTTATATAGATATATACAGAGTTTAGATACTAATAATATACTTATTATGTACCTACGTATTATATACGTGTAATATAGTATACTTTGTTAAATTGATTTGAAATTCTCTATAGTTTTTATTTACAATGATTTTGAATGTATTGTCCTCACTCTGTTTGCACCATTTTATTTCCAACAGTTGCACCAAACATATTACCATTCGACATCGACCAAGCCTTGTTCTCGGGCGAGTCAGTTCAGCTGACATGTCACATCTCGAAAGGAGACACACCTGTAGATATCTCGTGGAGTTTCCATGGGATGGATGTTCCATCTAATTTAGGAATCTTAACAACCAAAGTTGGCAGTAAAACATCTCTTTTAAGTATTCCCATGATTATGGGCAGCCATAGTGGGAACTATACATGCATAGCTAAGAACAGTGCGGGGACTGCTACTTATACCACCAATTTAAAAATCAATGGTAGATTCTAAATTTGGCACGACACACTTTCTTTTTCTCTATGAATGCTTCTTCTTCTTCTGTCATTACTGTTTTTATTTTGTTTATATTTTTATTTAATTCACCTCCAGTTGCTCCACACATAATGCCATTTGAAATAGACGAATCAGTCTTCTCGGGTGAGTCAGTTCAGCTGACTTGCCATATTAGTAAGGGAGACCTGCCAATAGACATCTCGTGGAATTTCCATGGCCAGGATATGTCCACTCACTCAGGGATAGTGACTACAAAGGTAGGGGAGAGAACCTCCCTTCTGATGATATCTTCCATAATGGGTAGTCACAGTGGGAACTATACATGTATGGCTAGGAATGCCGCAGGGACTGTAACCTATACCGCCACATTACGTGTTAATGGTATCTACATACTCATTGTACTATCTGCACTATCATATGCTTTCTTACATCACATTCCCGTAGTGTCTCGCACCTTTCCTTTTCTACTACGCCACCCATTTACTCATCTACAGCTCATCGATAATATTTTGTTTCTCAAAAATACCTTTTAGGTTATTATTTTTAGTGGTGATATTGCTTCCTCTGTTATCCTTTATGAATATATTTTGGGTTTTGTATGCACACAGTCACACCACACATATTGCCCTTTCAACTGGATGAAGCTGTCTTTGCTGGGGAACCAATTCAGTTAACTTGCTACGTACCAAAAGGAGATAGTCCTTTGAATATCGAATGGAGATATAATAACTTAAGAATTGATCCTGTCAAACATAATTTAGTTATGACTAAAGTTAGTGAAAGGACTTCATTGCTTACAATTAACTCGGTCATGGGAAGTCACAGTGGAAACTATACGTGCCTAGCAACAAATGCAGCTGGCACAGCTCAGCATTCGGCTTACCTCCATGTTATTGGTATAATTGTTTTTATTGTCTTCCATTTTTCTTGTGCTGAATGTAGTTTTATTTTGTGCTTTTAAACACCGATAATATTATATATTAAATGTACAATTATATTACGCAGTTCCACCCACCTTGCAACCTTTCAATTTTGGAGAAAAAGCCCTGAATCCTGGCCAAGTAGTTACCCAACCTTGTTCCGTGGTAGAAGGAGATCAGCCCATGAAATTGAGTTGGCATTTTAACAATGCACCTATCAAAGCATTTGCGGGTATAACAGTGGTTAACATTGGTGATCGTAGTGCCATCATAAGTATAGGTTCTGTGGAAGCTTCCCATGCGGGCCTCTACACGTGTAAAGCAGAGAATGCTGCAGGAAAAGCTAACTTCTCCGCCCAACTCATAGTTAACGGTATTCCACTACACACTTTTTCATAAATGTTTATGGCCTTGATTTCTTACTGCATAGCTGTTAAAAGTTTTGTTTATGATCCATCTTTTGTAAATAAATATATTTCATTCACCTCCTCATACATGGTTAACAGGCTTACATTTTCTCAAATGACAAATGTTTGTGAGATAGTTAAAATTATAAATATGAATATTCCAACAGTTCCTCCTAAGATAAAACTATTCACGTTTGGAGAGGAGCCGTCTCACTTGGGAGAGTATGTGCAGGTTTCATGTACTGTGACACACGGCGATCTCCCCATTAGTATTACTTGGATTATCAACGGAGTGATCATTTCACAAAGGAACTCCGCTTACTCTATATCCAACTCTAAAAGGAGTAGCATATTAGTGATTGATTCTGTATCAGCTGACCATGCGGGAAATTATACTTGTGATTGTGAAAACAAAGCTGGAAAAGTTTCATACTCAACTGCTCTTATTGTAAATGGTTTGTCATGTCATACTGAATGTAGTTATATGATGTCCTTTTTTCGTTTTAATAGAAATATTCTCCTTGATTATTATAATGATGAGTTTTGTTTCACCTTACATATAGTTCCACCCAAAATTGCACCATTCTCGGCTGGGGCAGATCCAGCCTTCCTGGGAGATTTTTTTACACTTCAGTGTTCAATTACACACGGGGACCAACCCATCACTATCTATTGGCTCATTAATGGAGAGTCGATAAGTAAATCTGCTGGGATTACAATCAATCAAATAAGTTCCAGGAGTAGTGTTCTAACTATTGACTCGATACAGTCAGACCATGCGGGGAATTATACATGTGCGGGTCGAAATATTGCCGGAACTGCTACACATTCTACTATACTTATCGTCAACGGTTCAGACATTTGCCTTTATTTTTATTATATTATACCTATATATTATTTATATTTTTTTTCATAGTACCTCCGTTGATAGTACCTTTTACATTTGGTGATGTCCCTTTCAATCCTGGAGATGCTGTACAAATCACCTGCCTGGCTACCAAAGGCGATGCTCCTTTAGACATTTCATGGACTTTCAGTAGTGATATAATGGACTCTTCATTGCCAAGAGATATTATGACAACACCTTTTGGTCCCAGATCTAGTTCTTTGATGATAAACTCTGTGACGGCTAACCACCAAGGGAATTATACATGCATCGTCAAAAATCAAGCGGGGAGAGCAGAATATGCTACCACACTTGTCGTAAATGGCATGTGATATATCATTGATTACATAATATCTAGAATAACACATATTATATCTCCTAATCAGTGTACTCGTATGAAATCACTATGTTGATGCTATGCGTTCTGGGGGCACTAAACACATTGCTGACTAATTGTTTCCTTACAAACCACAGTTCCTTAAGGCACCTAGGGTATCTTTGCATGTAGGTCTTCCTTAACAGTTTGTAATTTCACGGTGAGGTTCTTTTTTACAGTCCGTCCTCGTATCGTTCCATTTGATTTTGAATCCCCCATATATGCGGGTCAAGCAGCCCACGTAACGTGTCTTGTGGCAGAAGGGGACTCTCCTATGGACATCAGTTGGAGTTTCCAAGTATCACATTTAGGTTCTCACGATGGAATCACAACCAACAAGATAGGCAACAAAGCTAGTGTACTGTTAGTAGATCCAGCTAATTGGGGACACATTGGCAACTATACCTGTACTGTCAGAAATCCTGTGGGGGTTGTTAATTACACCGCTTCCTTGGAAATACATGGTACATATATCTCAAGACTTGCAAGAGACCAGTTCCCAGTGCTTTGTAAAATGCATGATGAGTACATATTAGTATAAATACCTACTATATGACTAAAGGTCTGTTGATCTGCATATTATTTTCACAGTATATATCTACAAGTATATTAGTGCCAGGGTTCTAGCCTATACTTATTGTCATTTGTGTGAATAGTGTTTGTGTACCTATGTCATTAGGTTAAATGTATTGTTTTGAATTTAGTGTTACCAGAAATAGAACCGTTTAGTTTCCACACGCAAGGAGTGAATGAAGGAGCATCAGCACACGTCATGTGCACAGTTCCAGTTGGTGATACCCCCTTACATATACATTGGTTGAAAAATGGAGCAATGCTTCCTGCCAATTCCAAAATTAGCCAACGTGTTGATGATTACACAGCCATCCTGTCTTTGAGACAGGTGAGCCTGCTAGATGCAGGAAATTACACTTGTGTCGTTTCTAATGTAGCTGGAGAGGTCCTCTATTCTGCAGTGTTGAAAGTGAAGGGTTCGTGATGAGTTAGCTTTTAGCATATTGTAGATAGTTTGTCGCACATTCATTAATTATGTGTTCGCTTTATCATGCATAGCTTTGTGAATTAATATATGCTTTGGGAATTGTGTCCTGACCTTTACAGAGGTGCCATTAACACAGCCCATGTCATTTACATCTGATTTCGCGTCGGAAGGAGATTATACACAGCTCACATGCATAGTAACTAAAGGAGACTTTCCACTGGTGTTTGAGTGGTTGCTGAATGACGAGGTAATACCGTCCTGGTTGGGAGTGAACATTGTCAGTGTAGGCAGACAAACGAGTCTACTCATCATACAGAATGTCTCATTCCAGCACTCTGGTGTTTACACGTGTAGCGCCTCTAACCCCGCTGGACATTCTCTTTCCACCGCCTCCCTTGTTGTGAAGGGTAACAGTACTATTACCTCACCATACACTACATTTGCAATAGTCTTTCTTTCAGTTTTGTTAATCCTTTTCATTTGTTTCTGTATTTATTGTATCACTGCGACATTTGAAGAACTTGTTGACAGATATTGCCAGCCAGGAGTTTAGCCTTTGCCATTTGACACTGAAATACTCGTTCACATGACAAGTTACACAGACTATGATGTCAGGGTATCCTCCTCCTCTTCCTTTTCTTATCTCCCATCCTCTTATCTATTATTTATGTTTATTATATTTTGTTGGCTGCATGAATTAATTTTTACTATTAATTTAATTATGTCATTTAACTAACATTTCAATAATTGATTGATTAATATTAATTCATTATCATATTACGTGGTGTCTTGTTGTACATAAAATGAATCGCTTTTTGTGAATTATATATTTAATATATTTTATATTCAGTCCATTTTTATTTATCCCATGTAATATTTATTGGTTTTGGTCTGTATTTATGTACCTATTTATGTCAAGTAGACTAACATTTATGTTTGCATGTAGTATTTGTTGCATTCTAATTTTGTTATTGTTAAATTAACATTGCTAAGTTGAAGAACTTTCTTCCAAAATTAATTAACTATTTCAAAAACATTTTTTTTTTTAATTTACAACATCCTTCTAATACAGGTCAAGTTATTTTCGCAAATTATTGGTTAATATCACTGGAATCTTTCACTAAATTTCTTTATTGCCTTGATAACCCATCTGCTGGCTCTGTCTTGACTAGTTTGCACTTATTTGTGCAAATTAGTTTGCATAAAAAAGAAGGAGCATTAGGATGGCAGTACAAAACATATAGATACATACTGTTTGCACGCCTGCACAATGTTAATTCAACAATACAAATAACTGATGTGTATTCATACTAACAATCATATCTATTTGTTACTTTCTTCTTCTAATACTTACAATAAATATCTTATTGATTAATTGACAATTCACACTCAAATCAATAAATATTAAATCGAAGAAGCAGGTAACAATGACACTTTTCTTAATTTCTATATTCAGTTAGCTCAGAGCACATTCATTGTTTAAATTAAACTTAAGCACTAAAGAATATAATAATGTCATGATACTTTTCATAGCAACGTAAATTTTAAATAATTAGTAAACAATGATTATATTTAGCATAAAAACTGTGTTTTGACTCATAAATAATTTTCATATTCATTTTAAAAGTTCAATATAATATAATAAGAATTGAAATCATTAATTTGTTGCATCTTGTTTGTCTTAAACATTCTTTTATTTTTTTAGATGAATTGTGCATCTGTTGGTTATATTATTGATAATAAGTAATTTCCATCAGAAGATATTTACATACAGAGAGATAGGGATCAGTAGCTACATTTATATCACAGTAGTTAGTTTCATTGAACCCCTTTTTGACATAGAACTTCATGAATATGATTATTTTTAGTTCCCCCACGTTGGATTCTTGAACCAACTGACAAAGCTTTTGCTCAGGGCTCTGATGCCCAAGTTGAATGTAAGGCGGATGGTTTCCCAAGGCCCCAGGTCACATGGAAGAGGGCTGAAGGTAAATTTGATCTATTTGTTTTGTGCATGTCTTATGAATTTATGATACTATGTATTCTTACTTATCTACTCTTTGGGTATTTAATTCATATCTTAATCAATTTACAGGAGACACGCCTGGAGATTACAAAGACCTTAAGCCAAATAATACAAATATTAAAGTAGAAGATGGAACTTTGTCTATTTCAAATATTCAAAAAACAAATGAAGGATATTATCTGTGTGAAGCTGTGAATGGTATTGGCTCTGGATTATCTGCTGTTATTCTCATCAGTGTTCAGGGTAAATTATTATATCTGATTATTCATGTATCAAATTGGCCATATAGATTCCATAAAATTCTCATGTCTTATGACATACACTTTATTGTTTTATGATGTTGTATTGTAGCTCCACCTCAATTTGAAATTAAACAGAGGAACCAAACAGCCAGGAGAAGTGAACCTGCCGTGTTGCAATGTGAAGCTCGCGGAGAGAAACCTATTGGCATCTTGTGGAACATGAATAACAAGAGGTTGGACCCCAAGAGTGACAGCCGTTACACTATTCGAGAAGAGATCTTACCCACTGGAGTATTGTCAGACCTTTCCATTAAGAGGACAGAACGCGGTGATAGTGCTCTTTTCACTTGTGTAGCAACAAATGCATTTGGATCTGATGATACTAGCATTAATATGATCATTCAAGGTAACTTATTATATTATTTTGCAGGCAGACATTTTCACTCCGTGAAGATCCCTTTCTTATCAGGTATATTCATTTGTAAATTATTTTTCAGAGGTGCCTGAAGCTGCTTATGGACTCAAAGTCCTTGACAAGTCTGGAAGATCTGTACAACTATCCTGGGCTGCTCCTTATGATGGAAACTCTCCTATCAAGAAGTACCTCATTGAGTACAAAAGAGCCAAGGGTACATGGGAGAAGGATATTGACCGCGTTTTGGTTCCTGGAAGTACAACTGAAGCTGGAGTTTTCAGTCTCCATCCTGCTACCACCTACCATCTGAGAATTGTTGCTGAAAATGAATTGGGAACATCTGAACCATCAGATACTGTCACTATTATTACCGCTGAAGAAGGTAATATCAAAGAGCTATATTCTCATTGTGTAGTATTTTGATATTATTGTTTCATCATTACATTGCATTAGTCTACTGTATAAATACATTATTTGTTTTCTAAACTAGCTCCATCTGCTGCACCAACTGAACTTAAAGTGGAAGCTTTGGATCAGCACAGCCTGAAAGTGACATGGAAACCTCCTCCACCACAGGACTGGAATGGTGATATTCAAGGGTATTTACTTTCACTATGCTATTCTCCATTCTTCTGTATTTGATTAATTCATAAATTTTATATTATTTATTGAAATTTGTAAGTTTTAAACCTATTTATTACCTATTGATAGACTTGTTTTATTTTTCAAGATATTATGTGGGGTCCAAACTTGCACATAGTGACAGGGCATTCGTGTTTGAAACAGTTGATATCTCCAAAGAGACTGGAAAGGAACATCACTTGCAGATTCAGGATTTAAAGTAAGTATATTTTTGGTGTGCTATTCTTTTATGGGGATGATTTTCATTTTTAATTAAATTATTTGATAATATAAAGTCATAGAATATCCTTTGGATAAGATGATTTTTAAAGTTTTTTGCTTTGTATCGGTGTCGGTATCTGTTTTGTTGCAAAATTACTCTGAGTAAAGTGGGCTTATTTTTGCCCTATGCTCCTGTAATAAGCGTCAAAGAGTAAAGAAAAGAAAAATTTATATCAACGTCACCATTCTTTTGAGAAGTGTTGTAAGATGTATTATTATTTGTATAATTTTTCAGGACATATACTCAATACTCTATTGTGGTACAATCTTTCAATAAAATGGGACCTGGCCCCATGACTGAAGAAGTGAAGGCTTACACAGCTGAGGGTGTTCCCAGTGCTCCGCCCCATGATACAACCTGCACCACTCTTACTGCTCAAACTATCCGAGTATCCTGGGTCAGTCCTCCTCTTGCTTCTGCTAATGGTGTTATTAAAGGATACAAAGTTATCTATGGTCCCAGTGAAACTTGGTATGGTAAGTCAACAAAACATATTTGAATACAATAAAATTGTTCATTTATGTGACACTCAAACATTTTATTTTGTTTGCTGAAGTCAAAATAATAATTGATGATATCTTTTTATATAAATGTAATTTATAAACAATCAAAACACTGTTATATTGTCACCACATTTATTCAAACTCTAACGTTTTCGCCCACTTCAATGGGCATTCTAAAGAGTACTGAAAAGTAAAATGTCCCCTACAAAAATTGAAGGTGGTCACAGAGGGGGGAGAGGGGTGGGTGCAGGGATTGAAGTAGAAGAGTGGGGAGTGGCATTGGTAGGTACAACATTAGGTGAGACGGGGTAAACTAGTAATGGGGACTTAGCGGGAATTTGGATATTAACAATATTATCCTGATGCTTAAATATTTCTAAAGCTTCCATTGCGTTCAGACGTCGATCACCACATTCGGAATGTAAAACCACTGTACTGTCTATATCAAATGAATGATTATGTTCAACACAATGATCCGCCATTTCCGAAAAATTAGAAAGGCCCCTGAACGCCCTGGAATGTTCCTTAAACCTAGACTTTATCGATCTTCCAGTCTCACCTATATACACACTACTACAATCTTTGCATTTAATTTTATACACTCCACTACCATCCATTCTATCAATTTTATCTTTATTGTTAAAAATTAATTTGTCAATATTATTGTTTGTATAAAATGCTCCCTTAAATGAGTCCTTCACTATATTATTTAATTGATTAGTTAATCTTCCTACATATAGAATTTTTCTCCATGGTTTGTTATTATTATTATTAACTATCGGGTAAATGTAATTTTTAACCATTTTGTTTTTTAGTTTTTTATTATATATATCATGAACTATTTTATCTGAATATCCATTATTTCTAGCTATTTCGATTATTATTCTATATTCTTTGTCAAATTCATCCTTATCCAAGGGTATATTTAACAATCTATTCAACATGGAATGAAATGCTGCCATTTTGTGGCTTTGAGTATGGTTTGATGATGCATGGATGATAGTGTCCGTATATGTAGGTTTTCTAAAAATTCCAAATTTAAATTTACAATCAACAATACTTAAAGTCAAATCCAGAAAATTAAGTTGATTATTCTGTTCAATCTCTAAAGTAAACTGCAAATTTTTATTAATTGAATTCATAAATTGCAAAAACAAATCTAACTGTCTCCTTGTTCCTGTCCAAATACAAAAAATATCATCAACATACCTATAATATTTAAAAATACAATTAAGTAGAGGGTTATCGGACGTAAACATATGATTTTCAAAATGATCCATGTATATTTCACTAAACAACGGACTCAGTTGGTTACCCATTGGTAGTGAATCAATTACTTTGTAAAACTTATCGTCAAATTTAAAATAATTCTGTTCCATACACAGATTTGTCAATTCAATGATTCTATTAGTTATATTTATATCTATATTTTTATCCTTAAGTTTAGTTTCTAAAATATTAATTACTTCGGACACTGGAACATTCGTAAATAAATTCTTAACATCAAATGATATAAGTAATGCATTAATAGGTGGTTTTAAATTAACAAGTTTTTGACTAAGATCTAAGGAATTTTTCACACTATATTTAGGACAGAACTGAGTATGATGTACTATTTCATGATTCAAAAATTTGGCAATTTTAACTGCTGGAGCATTTAAATATGATACAACTGGTCTTGCTGGGTAATACTGCTTATGCAACTTAATGAGTCCATATAGACGAGGCGCAATAGGATTCATTGTTGTTAACTTCTTCTTTTTGGCAAACGTGTACTTTTTGTTATTGAAATACTGAGAAATCTTCTTGTGGTACTTATTAGTAGGATCTGTAGTCAATTGTTTACACTTATCATTTATGATGACTGCATTAAGTTTATTTATGTACATCTGTTTATCTACTGCAACAATAGAATGACCTTTGTCTCCCCTGGTAACAATAATGTTATTGTCTTCAACTTTCTTTCTTATGGAAGCAATGGAAGCTTTAGAAATATTTAAGCATCAGGATAATATTGTTAATATCCAAATTCCCGCTAAGTCCCCATTACTAGTTTACCCCGTCTCACCTAATGTTGTACCTACCAATGCCACTCCCCACTCTTCTACTTCAATCCCTGCACCCACCCCTCTCCCTCCTCTGTGACCACCTTCAATTTTTGTAGGGGACATTTTACTTTTCAGTACTCTTGAGAATGCCCATTGAAGTGGGCGAAAACGTTAGAGTTTGAATAAATGTGGTGAAAATATATTCAGTGTTTTGATTGTTTATTAATTACTGAATATTAATTTTCACAGTGTGAACACAAACACCCTTCAACAATTTTATATTTTTTTTTTTACGCGGCGGCAGAATTGCCATCCACACTTCTCAGCATTGTACAACCAGATAAGTCTCCATATGATCAGTCATGATCACACAAAAACTTAACAGTCTAATGCCGGGAAAAATTCACCTATCCAGATATACAGGATATCAAAGGATTAGGCTCAAAACGCGGGATCAAAATACCAGCATTGTGCCTGAAATATCTGTGTTCAAAAACTTTTTTACAATATTACAAGTGTTTATTATAATAGATTTTTGAATTTTAATGTACAAATTAACCGGTAAATCTAATTTTTGTAAATTATTTATTAAAGATTTCGGAGTTACCCCTGTAGCTGACATGACTAAAGGTATTATATAAACGGACCTAGAATGCCAAATATTTTTTATTTCTCCTGCTAGTTCTGTATATTTACGTATTTTTTCAGCGACGGTTGTTTGTATATTATGTGTATTTGGGACAGCGATGTCGATTAGGTACGTTATTTTATTACGTTTATCATGTAATACTAAATCGGGTCTATTATGATGTATTTGTCTATCTGTTATTATGGTTTTATCATAATAGAGCCTATAATTTTGATTTTCTAAAACCGGTTCCGGGTTGTATTTAAAATAAGGTATTACATTATTTGAGTTTAAAAGATTATGTTAAATAGCTAAATTTTGATGTATAATTTTTGCGACATGATTATGTCTATAAGTATACTCAGTTTGAGCGAGAGTGGAACAACCCGAAACTATGTGTTGAATTGTTTCCGGTTTGGCCAGACATTTTCTACACGAATCATCAATTATGTTTTGATTTTTTATAATATATTTTTGATAATTTTTTGTATTTATTACCTGATCTTGAATTGCTAGCATAAAACCCTCGGTTTCCCCATACAATTCCCCAATGGTCAACCACCTGTTTGACGCATATTTGTCAACATAAGATTGGTTGAGATCATTGAGGTGTCTAGCATGAAGTTCCTTCCTACCCCAAGATTCTAACAAAATATTTAAATAGTTTAATCGCGGACCTACTGTTTCGTCATTTAAATTTAAAGGTGTATGATTTTTATCGGCCTGTATTATAATTTTATGTAATATAGAATTATTTTGTTTGTTCTTAAAAAATGTTTTAAGGGATTCTATTTGATTATTATGTAAAGAGGAAATGTTAACAATTCCTCTTCCTCCTATACTCCTAGGCAGAACCAACCTTTCTTTCGCGGAATTTGGATGATGATACCTATTTTTTGTTAGTTGTGTTCTAATAAGTCTTTCTAATTTATCTAGATCCGTTTTAAATAAATAAATAAATAAATAAATAAATAAATAAATCTTTATTGACCATAATTTTACACAAATACATAAACAACAAAATTACAAAACGTGACAATTAACAAAATTAGGCCAAAAGGCGGACTTGTTGCTAGGCAACGTCTTCCAGTCAATAGTTTTAGACCATTTTATGATGCCAAATGAGTATGTTAATAATGGGATTGCCCACGCGTTTATTGCTTTTACTATGTTTTTGGCCGATAGATCACATTTAAATATTTTATTAAGTCTATCTTTAAAATCATTTGTTAATTTAGTTTTGATTAAAGAGTGATTTAAATTTTTAGATTGCGGAAAACCTAAATATTTGTATATTTCATTACTATTCATGTTATTAATTTGATAATTAGAAACTATATCCTGACATTCTATAATTTTACCTTTTTCAATGTGTAATGTTTTACATTTATCTAGCCCAAAAGACATTCTTATGTCGTCTGAGAATTTTTTTGTTATACTCATTAGTTTTTCTAATTCGGTATCCGATTTAGCGTATATTTTTATATCGTCCATATACATTAAATGCGATATTTTTGTTGACGAACGAGTATTTCCGTTAATTTTGATTCCATATTTGGATTCATTTAATAAATTGGATAGAGGATTTATTGCCAAACAAAACCAAAGTGGACTTAAGGAATCTCCTTGATAGATACCTCTTTTAATAGGAATATCTTTTAGAGTTATAGATTTATTATTAAGATTTAAATTTAAATCGATATTCCACGAACTCATTACTATTTTTAAGAAATTTATGATTGTTGGATTAATTTTATAAATTTTGAAAATTTCTATTAGCCACGAGTGAGGTACGCTATCAAATGCTTTTTGATAATCGATATAACAAATATTTAAATTACGATTACGCGTTTGTATTTGTTTAAGTATTACGGAATCTATTATTAGTTGTTCCTTTATTTATTTATTTATTTATTGTTGGGGTAAGATATGCACCGCGACCTATAAGATCTATTGTACTCCCCCTACTCAGCTTTCCCGGTGTTGCCCGTCAAAGCGCACCCTCAAGTCCCAGACATCTTATGAAGTCTAATATCTTGAGAGGGTCCAAGGTGTGGAGAGATTCCACTTCTACCCAGTGTCTACCTAGGGCTTTGATTCTTGCGAATACCACAGCATTGCATTCCGCTAGGAGATGTCGAGGAGTCTCGGCCTCTTCTTCACAAAATCTACAAGTGCCGTCTTCTTCAAGTCCTAGTTTGCGTAAGTGTTCCTTGAGCCTGCAGTGACCCGTTAGGAAACCCGTTACTGCTTTAAGACTTGTTTTACTTAGGTTAGTGCATACCTTGGCTCTATCGAAGTTATATCCTCCGAGTAGTTCCTTGGCTTGCCTAAGCCTAGGGAGATTTTTCCATAATTCATTTCTTTCTTGTCTCCCTTTCTTTTTAATTTCCTCTTGGAAAAACGTATGTCCCAAACCACAGAATGGTTCTGGTCCATAGAGTTGCGTTGCCGCACCCTTTCTTGCCAGCTTATCAGCTCGTTCATTTCCCTCAACCCCGATGTGTCCGGGTACCCAGAAGAGGGTGACTTTATTCTTCTTGCCTAACTCGTTAAGTTTGAGGAGGCATGTCCAAACCATCTTGGAGTTGATGATGTTTGAACCCAATGCTTTAATAGCTGCTTGACTGTCAGATAGTATAGCTATATGTTGCTTACTATATCCTCTGTCGAGATTGAACTGGATACATCTTTCCAAAGCATATACTTCTGCTTGGAAGACACTTGGGAATTTTCCCATTGCTTCAGAGTATTCGGTGCGTGGCCCGTAGACTCCTGCTCCAGTTCCCTCTTCTGTTTTGGATCCATCCGTGTACCATACGATGGTTCCATTCTTGAGAGAGTGTATAATATCCTCGTCCCATTCTTTCTTTGTGCTCAGTTTGATAGCAAAATTCTTCTCGAAACTGAACTTCTTGATCATTAGATCGGCTGGCAGGTCAATGAGGTATGCGCAGTCATTTAGAATTTCTTCTCCTTTGATGCGATTTACCCTCGTTGATTCTGTCTTCTTAAGTCTGAGATATGTCTTCTTTGCAGTTTCCTCCACTACCATGTGGAGCGGAGAAAGATTGAGGATCACCTCCATGGCTGCTGTTGGACATGTTCTCATTGCTCCTGTTATGCATAAGCATGCTAACCTTTGTACCTTTTCGAGTAATTTCCTCGTGGTAACAAGTTTGGTTCTACTTGACCATGCAATGGCTCCATATGTGATGATTGGTTTTATCATCGCTGTATACATCCATAGCAGGATGCTTGGGTTGCAACCCCAATTTTTACCTGCTATCCTTCTGCAAATCATAAGTGCAGAGGTTGCTTTTTCGACTACTTTGTCGACGTGCCTATTCCACAGCAGCTTTTTGTCTAGTGTTACACCTAGATATTTTGCTGTATCACTCCATTCTACAACAGCTCCATCTAGAAAGATTTCCTTGGTGTTTTGGAGTTTCATTTTGTTTGTGAATGGTACTGGTGTGGTTTTTCCTGAATTCAATTTCAGTCCCACAGATAAGCACCATCTTCTTGTAAGTTCTAGTGCACTCTGCATTAAATCACATAGCACATCTTCAAACTTGCCTCTGATTGTGATGACTATGTCATCGGCATATCCATTTACATGGTATCTGTGCTCGGTGAGTTTCCCGAGTATTTCGTCTACAACTAGACTCCAGATGAGGGGTGATAGGACTCCTCCTTGCGGACATCCTCTTGTGGTTGCAACTTTAATGTTGTTTTCTCCTACTTTGGATTCCGCAGTTCTTGTGGCCAGCATATGTTTTATCCATCTGGATATTGTGCTGCCTACTCCTCTTTTCTTTAGCGCTTCTTCGACTGCCTCATGGGAGGTGTTGTCAAAAGCTCCTTCTATGTCCAAGAATGCACACAGAGCTATTTCTTTATCGTCGAGGCTCTTCTGGATTAACTCGGTCAGCTCACACAGGGCGGAGTCCGTGGATCTTCCTACCCTGTATGCATGCTGATTTGGATGTAGTGGTGTTTTATCCAGTAGCTCGCTTCTTATGTAGTTGTCTACTACTTTCTCCATCGTCTTTAGCAGGAATGAAGTTAGACTGATGGGTCTGTATGACTTTGGAAGGGTTGAGTCCTTCTTACCATTTTTTGGTATGAAAGTCACACGTGCTCTGCGCCACGATCTGGGTATATATCCCAGAGCTAGGCTGCTTCTTATGATTCTTAAAAGATGTGGAAAGATTTCTTTCTGTCCCTTCTGAAGTAGAACTGGGAGAATGCCATCTACTCCCGGTGATTTGTATGGCTGAAATGAGTTTATGGCCCACTTCAGCCGCCCCGGGGTGCAGACTGTCTTTGTCATTTCCCAATCTTCTTTCTTAGATTTGTAACACATTGTGTGCTCCAAGTCTGCTTCGACGGTTTGACTGCCTGGGAAGTGAGTTTCTAACAGCAGAAGTGCTCTCTGCTCCTCACTCTCGGTGTAGTTTCCATCGGGTTTTTTGAGAGACACTGGTCCCTGTAACCCTCCTTTAGCCAGTGCTTTGTGTAGTCTGGCTGCTATCGGAGTTTCAGTGATTCCTTCACAAAAATCTCTAAAGCTTTTTCGCTTTGCTTTCCTTATTTCTTTGTTGTAGTTGGTGAGTGCCTCAGTGTACTCCTGCCAGTCTCCACCCCCTCTTGCACGATTGTATAATCGTCGCACTGAGGCCCTTAGATTTGACAGTTTGTTGTTCCACCAAGGCACTTCCCTACAACTTCTTTTCTCTCGAACAGGACAATTTGACTCGTATGCATCCAAAATTGCTACATTTAAGTCTTGTACAGCCTGCTCTAGTTCATAATGGTTTTTTACTTTAGAATTGACCAGTTCTAAGTTGTGCTTAAGACTGGTCATATATCCTTCCCAGTCTGTTTTCCTGGGATTTCTTACAAGATCTGTCTTTATAGACAGGCCTTCTAAATCAAATCTTATGATTTTGTGGTCGGAGAGAGAGGGTTCCTGCGAAACCCTCCATCTCTTGACCATTCTGTTGATATTCCCACTTGAGAGTGTAATATCTAATACTTCCTGTCTTACTCTAGTGATAAATGTGGGGTCACTTCCCACATTCAATATATCTAGGTTTTCAGTCAGGATGAATTCTAGGAGTTCTTCGCCTCTTCTGTTTATATCACTACTCCCCCACATAGTGTTATGAGCATTTGCATCACACCCCAGTATGAGAGGGAGGTTGTTATTACTACAATAATTTACTAAACTTTGAACTTCTAATGGTGGCGCTGGCCCATGATAGTCAAAGTATGCCGTTGCAATTACTATATCTCGACATGTATCACCCATATCGATACTTGCTCGGATGGGTACTAGATCACGAGACATGAATTCCGACAGAGACATATATTTAATGTTGTCCCTTATCAAGATGCAAGCTCTTGGTTTGTCAGTCCTCATATCCCAGATTACTTTAGCACCCAAACTAGACAGACCTCTGATCTGTCCCTTGTAAATCCAAGGTTCCTGTATTAACACAATTCCCAGACTAGTTTTAGCAAACATGTTCGCAATGGCAGCAGAGGCTCCCCTAGCATGATGCAAGTTTACCTGAGCTATCCTGGTGATAGTATTTGTTGATTTTGTGTTAATTTTTATTTATTTATTTATATTATATATTTATACTTATATAAATATATATACTTTGTGATAAATTATTATCTACTGTTAAGAGTGCAAGCCTCTTACTCCTGGACCATTTCCACTACTTGGGCATCGTCTTCCCCTTCTTCTGCTGAAAGTAGTTCTTCCTCCCTACCTGAGCTCGTCAATGAGTTCGGACTTGCGAGCGGGCTCGCATCGTCCTCCATCTCAATGACATCTCTCTCATCCCCCGAGTGAGGCACCCCTCCAGAGGAAGTCCCCTCCGACAAGATGCCCCCCCCGGAAGAATCAGGTAGGGAGGTAGGTGGCATGATGACTACACCCTCCTCTCTTTTCTTTTTTCCCAGTCCCTGAACCTGGATTTCCCCATATCGGTAGAAGAGTGATCCCCTCTTCTCTGACATGTTTTTGTGGGAGACCTGGTCTACCTCCATACTCAGGAGCCAACCAGTTCCGTCCTTCTTGCTGGCAAGGATTCTCCAGAGGGTGATGTTGAGCCCCTCATTTTGCCTATCCAGCATCTTTAACACTTCCTCTGTGGTCATGTCCTGGCTTCTGGGGAAGAAGATGGTGACGGTGTGTGCCTTCGGGACATCCTCCTCTGAGCATGCCCTAAGCCCCGCCCCCTCCCATCCCCCCAGAGACCCGACCACAGACTTCAACCACTCAGCTGTTGATGTGGTAGCACAGTCCACCAAGAGCATGCTTGGTTTGAAGCGTATGCTTCGGAACTGTACTTTGCTTAGTGATGATGTCGTGTCCGACATCATCTCCTTCAAGATTAGGTTCTCCAACCTAGTGAGACCTTCGTTGTCAATGATGACTTTCGGGTACTCACTTGGCAGAATTACCACTCTTACTGTTTTAAGAGCAGTTGCATAGCTGGTGACTTGCCCAGTCGACCCAGTACTAGCCTGGGTCTGTGCAACTGCCCTTTTCTTTGAGGCTGGGTCCTGTGGAGGAGTTGTCAGCCTCTTCTTGGCATTTTGTTCTTTGGGTACAGGCCCCTTCGCAATTGCCTTCTCTTTGGCTTCCTCAGGTGCGCGCCCTTCGGATGATCCATTGGCGCTTTGCTGTTCGGGTGTGACCTTCCCAGCAAGCGCCCTCTTCCTCGCCTCCTCTGGTTCAAGCCCAATCGTGAGGTAGCGGAGATACCACTTTATTCGGGCACCACTGAGGCCTATCCTCAGCGGATCGTCCCGGCCCCCGGGCTCGCCTGGGGCTGGTAGTGGCATCGTCCGCCACCTCGGCTTCTTTTGTTTGTTGTTACCACTAGCTCCGGATTTTCCGGGGTTGCTAGTGGAAGCGTCGCCACCACCAGTCCCGGAGGGCCCGGGTTTATTACTGGTAGAGGTTTCGCAACCACTAGCCCCGGTTTTTCCGGTGATGTTGCCAGTGGAAACACATCTAGGTTCCTGTCTTCGGCGGTCCTCCAGAAGACAGGCAGCTGTTGGTGCCTGGTCTGGGTGTCGATTCGTTGACCGCCCCTCAGGAGCGGACAACGATGCCCCGTCCTCAGGCTTGGACATGGTGTTTGCGGGGCATGCCCGCTTAAATTTTCTTTTTTTTCTTTTTCTTTTTTGAAAATCCATATTGGTCCCACGATTAGCTAGGGAACTAAATGTCCGCTGCATCAGAGCCCCGCATGATACAGTAAGGCTAATTACTCCAGGAGGTCGCCAGGTATCCTGAAGGCCCCGTTTGAGACACCATAACCCTGGTGCCATTCAGCCATCAGCACGGGTCGCTCCACACCTTGGCTTGGGATTGATATGATGGAACATATGTGGTTGATTATAATGTGGTATGAACAAGGAGTTTTGACAGGAAAGCGGGCGTAGGATTGGGAGAGCGCTGACCGGAGGGATCTGTGGACAGATCAGCGTTCAGCTCAGGTATCCCGGGTGCGCCATACCCGTAACTCACTGGAACAGTGAGCCCCCTGGGGGACTGTTAGTAGTTGTTCCTTACATCCCATATGATTTTTACGACACCCTTTTTGTTCTTCAGCCAAAATTTTATTTTGCGTCACGTGATTATATATTTTATTAGTTAAGCACGATGTTAATATTTTATAAATAGTCGGTAAACACGTTATAGGTCTATATTGAGATGGATTTGTTGTATTTTGACTTTTAGGTAGCATGTATGTTAGACCTTTTGTTAAAAATTTAGGAACATTTTGCGGGTGTTGTATGAGATTTGTTAAAGAATTAGCAATATAAGGTTGTAGGGATGTGAAACGTTTATACCAGAAATTATGTATTCCGTCGCAACCCGGGGATTTCCAGTTATGTGTATTTTTAATTACATTTTTAATTAAGTCAACGGAAATATTGGAGAATTCCATTTCGTCCACATCTGAATATCGATCAATTTCTTCATTTATCCAATTTCCATTTTTATGCTCAATATTTTTACTCCATATGTTAGACCAAAATTGTTTTAATTCCGGTTCCGATGGTAAGCCATTATTATTTTTATTAAAATCGATATTACTATTTAATTTTTTATAGAATTGTTTTTCATTTTTTACAAAAGAAGCGTTATCTTTTTTACGTTTAAGTTCTTTATTATACCGGCGTAATCGGCTAGATTTCGCGGCAAGTTTTTGTTTTAATATATCTAGTATTTCATTAATTTGAAAGTTTTGTATACCAGATATATTAAATCCATTATTTCGTGCTATTTTTTCAAAATATTTTATTATATTCCTACCCCGATTCCCGTTTTTAAATTCTGTGACTCTAGCAATATCTGTACGAATATTTTTTATGTTATTTTCCAAACGAATTTGCCAGTGGGGTTTTGATTTAGCTGTATTATTTTGATTATTATTTATTATTATAAGCTTAGAGCCAATTTTTTTATGAATATAAGTAAATGTAAATTCAAAAATGATATATTATCGTACAGAAATTTGTTAAATATTTTATTATTAAACTCGCAAATTAAAGACGAAAGTTTTTTAGACGAATTTAATTTTCTAAATTTGGGCCTACACATCGGATCTGTATTAGCATAAAGATTGATGTTTTCGCGTACAGAATTGATCAATTCTGTAATATTATTATCATTCGCGACGTTATCATCTACATTATGGATAACGTTATCTACATTATGGATAACGTTATTATATAAATCATTATTTTATAATTGTGTATTTTTCTTTTATTATCCTCTCACGTATATAAATTGGAGTTAAAAGTATTGCCTTCCTCTAAAAAATCACATTGTAAAGCAAATGCTCTGGATTGTTGTGTAATATGATTCATATTTTACTTTTTCATGATTTAGATGAAAAAACAAAGGACACTAAGATTACCTCTAGCAGTGAGACAATTCTACATGGCTTGAAAAAGTACACTAACTATTCCGTGGAAGTCCTGGCTACCACTAATGGTGGAGATGGAGTTAGATCCACACCTATCCACTGTCAAACTGAACAAGATTGTAAGTAAACAAATTCATTTCCACTTGTTTATATTTTAAATCAATCAATTTTAAAATTATTAGGTACATTAGTAGGCATATTAATATTTTTTTTGCATATTTTAATGGTAATTTACTAAAGATCTTGAATATGTGGATGACTTAGCTCTGTTTTATATATCTGTGTATGCATTACAGTGCAACACTAGTGCTCTTTATGAGAATTCATTTCACTTTGGCCTTTCAATCAATGTTGGTAAGACAGAGTTCATCTGTAATGAAACATGTACGAGAACTTACACCTCACTAATGGTTAGAAACACCCAAACATCTCTGGTCAGTAAGTTTGAGTATCTGGGAACAACCATAACTCCAGAGGGTGCTCTCTAATTGGAATTACGAATCTGCATAGGAACTGCCAGCATATCAATAACATAGACAGAATTGGGAGGTCATTTGGACTCTGTGTCAGAAGTGCCACCTGTTCAGTACCTGTATTATCTCAATCATTCTATATGGTTGTGAGTCTTGACACTTAACCAAGGCCTGACAGTAGAAGATACTAAGTTCAGAAAATAAGTGTCTAAGAAAGATTTTTGATGTTAGGTGGTATGAGAATGGTGTATTGTGTAATACACGGTTCACCTATGACAACAACATCAGAGTGCTAGGAATGTCATGGGAAAAGGTGACTCAATTGGCACAGAGATGCTCTGAGTCGACGAGGCTGGTTATCTTGGAATATAAGGAGATATTCCGGATAATAATGACTTACAAATTTATTTCTAGCATAACTCGTGGAGGGACTGTTTATACATAAACTCTGAGGATACCAAGTACATATTGGAACATGATTCTATATCAATTCAATGAGATCTGGGCAATCAACCATGGAATTTACAACTCTATATAACATCATTCGATTTACCATTCTGCACCTGTCAGAAAGTGATTGTAGGCAGTAATATTTCTCAGCCTCTTAATAAGTGAGAAATTTATGAAAATTCTTAAAGTTCATCAACCGAATCGCCCTGTGTTGAATTTTTTTCAATTCTATCCTTGCGTAGCTCCAATTTGTAGAACAGTAATTATTCAAGTAAGCTGTTTAAGCTTGTTGTCACATCCCAGAGTATTTGTATGGAACTGAGTTACTTAGCCAAGTACTCTGTTTGGAAAACATTAAACTGAGCATTACTCGGTATTCGGTTACTTGGTAAATCTTGTACTGGGTGCATTTCTACTTTTCACTTACATTGCATATAATCCAGCTTTCACCAATCAATAATACTTTGTGTTTTTAGTACCTGAAGCACCTACAGCTGTGAAGGCTTTGGCTATGGGAACTGACTCCATCCTTGTATCATGGAGAGCACCAACACAACCAAATGGAATCATCACTCACTACACAGTCTATACACAAGTCCAAGGATCTGAACCCGTTAGCACTAAGGTAGAGAAAGTTTTTATCCTTTAATGCTTAGATCCTATTTCTATCTGGTTTGCAAAATTTTCATTCAAAATGTTCACATGATTTGTCAATATTCTGTCTCTGCAGTTGCCTACAAGAAATAAAAAAAGACACGCTCATTGTAAAAAATGTGATTGTGTTGTAAATTCGTAGATTTAAATTACCTGGTTCAAGTCTGAATGTTATTATTAGGTTACCGAACAACACACATTTTAACTTTTTATGTGTAATCTACAGGTACCAGCAATTCAGATGAGCTACTCTGCAACTGAACTGAAACAGGCGCGTTACGATTTCTGGGTTCGAGCCTCTACTGTAATTGGAGAAGGTCAACCTTCACCCACAGTGTCGACTAGCCCAAATACAAAAGGTAAATAAACAAAAAAAACTAAAAAGATCTACTTGTATATTTTTCTGGATATTTTTGTTTATACACAGCTTTGTATTAATTGTATGTGGTATTATAGTTCCAGCCAAGATTGCATCTTTCGATGATTCATTCACTGCATCATTCAAAGAAGATGTGAAGTTGCCGTGCCTTGCAGTAGGAGTTCCACCCCCTACAATCACATGGAAGGTATGACTTTAATTGTAGACAAGTTTTTTTTTTTATATATTTTGTTGTATTGTCGTTGTACACCAAATAAGGGTTATATAATTCATACATTAATTTAAAAAATAATTAATACTGTAGAAATTTCTCGATAAGAACCATTTTATATAAAAACATTGTTTTAACTATTTATTTATATTAATTTGAACATTCATTTGTTTACTTGCTACAATAAAAATTGTTCTGATAACGTTTTGAATGTAATAATACTATGTTAATTTCAAGTATGTCTAAGTCTTGAGAATGTCACATTATCTATATTTGGCATGCAACAACAATATATTGTGTGTATAAGATGGTATATGACGCTTGAATTTGTAATTCACAGGTAAAGGGAGCTCCATTGGAAACTTCTGACCGTGTCCGTCAATTACCCGAAGGTTCTTTGTTAATAGCTGGAGTAGCGAGGGACGATGCTGGAGATTATGTATGCCATGTTGAAAATAGTTTTGGATCTGACACTGTTACTCACAAGTTAACTGTTTTAGGTATGATTTTTATTGCGATTCACTCAAACCATCTTGCCAATCTCTTCATTGTTATATTAAGTAAATGTAATTTTCTTAATTTTAGCTCCTCCATTCCCTCCTGCTCTCTCCTTGGCCTCCAGCAGTGTTTCATCTCTCACTTTGAGACTCAAGTCTGTCAATGACACACCTACCCATGGCTACACTGTTCATTACAAGCAAGAGTTTGGAGACTGGGAAACCGTACAGGTTCGTGTAGTAAATTTCGCAATAAATAAAGTCAACAGGTATTTCCGAAATCTTTCTATCCTCTATAATTAATTTATTTCTGTTATTTCAGATTCCAAGTCAAACAACTACTTACACTTTAGAAAACTTGTACTGCGGATCAAGATATCAAGTTTATGTTACAGCTCACAATGGGTTTGTCATTCATTTTATCCAATATTCTCAATTTATTTTTTCATTAAATATATTTATTGATAATTATTAGTAAGTAAATTCTTTTGTTTTCTTTTTAGCATTGGCACTGGAGAGGGTAGTGATGTTTTGAATGCACGAACTCGAGGATCTAAACCCATTGTTCCACGTGCTGCCGATTTCATGGAAGTTTCTAGTGGAAGTGTCACTTTGCATTTGAAACAGTGGCAAGATGGTGGATGCCCAATGACACACTTTGTTGTTGAAAATAAAAAGAAGTAAATTTTCAGTTTTTTTTGTTTACAAATATATATTTATAAAGATTTTACGTGGTTTGAATTTCATTATTTTTATATTACTGCCTTAACAGGGGTGCTGCAGAATGGAACCAAATCTCTAATAGTGTTAAACCCGGAGGTAATTTTGTTGTACTGGACTTGGAAGCTGCTACATGGTATCTACTGAGAATTACCGCACACAACAATGCCGGATTCAACGTTGCCGAATATGAATTTGCTACATTGACTGTTACTGGAGGTTAGCGATAAATTTTAATTCTTTATATTATTATGTTATCAATTCTGTTTAAGGTTATTTATTGTATTTCTGAAGTGTAATGTCATTTATTTGGAGTTGGAATGATATTTTGTCTATAGCCCCATTAACAAAAACGATTGGAGTTAGTTTTTATGTGATAACATACTCTAAAGCCACAATTGAATACCCACAAACAACTCATGCAAAAGCCATGTGGATGTTCAATAAGAATAGACAGTATATATTTTGTTTATTTTATTTCTAGCTATTTACGCAGTGGACTAGTCTTGACCAAACAAATTGAATGTGTCTTAGTACAGTTAAACAATTTGCATTTATATTTTTAATCCAATTAAAGTCATACCTATACTTATACATACAAACATATATATCATCATGCAACTTCCCTTGCGAATTAGGTAGAAAGTATTGAGTACCGTCAACTCTTAAACTTGCACACCTTTTTCACTTTTTTCGCACTATGTAGATATTTTTAAATATATATTTTTCTAAAGCAAAATTTGTTTTATTCAAAACCTATGATAATGATGAATTCCAGTTATCAATTTATTTTTGTATTCTATGAGGGTTGCTACTTAAGTTTTGAGATACAGCAAAACCAGTATGAATATGGCAAATCTGACATTGTCATCGTAAAATTTGAAACATTTTATGGTAAACATACTCAGAACGTTTTGTCATACGAGAGATATTTCTATTGTTTACACGTACTTAAAAAATTTACTTCGTTAAAAAAATGAAATTAAATCATGAACATTTTCGTGCGATAATTTTCTATGACTTTCGACGTGGATTAAACTAATAACAGTATGCCGATCAACTCGCTTTGACTTTTGATGGTGAAGCACCATCTTAAACCACCGTGTTTCGCTAGTTTTCTGAATTCAGTCGTGGTCACACTTCGTAACAGGACAAATTTCGTAAAGGTCGTAAAAATTGGCTGCTGTGCCAGAAAACATCAATGCTATGCGTGAACTGACTTTGCAAGATCATCACGTGACATACGGTGAGATTGAGGTATGCTTGGACATTGGTTCCACTTGCATACATTTAATATTGCATGAACATTTGGTCGTCAAAAAGATTTTTCCGCGTTGAATACCGCATAGTTTGACAATCGCTCAAAAAACGGCTCATGTCGATTGTTGCAAACAAGTGATGAAAAAATTCAATTGTGGTGCTTCAAAAGACGTTTATAAGATTGTGACAGACGATAAATCATAGATCTATGCAGATGAGCCCGAAACTAAACAGCAATCGCCTGTATGGGCCTTTCAAAACGAGTCAAATCCAACAAAAGTCGTTCGCGCATGAAGCACTTCAAAGCAAATGGTCGCCTGTTTCTTCGGAATTACTGAACATATCGTTACCATTCTATTAGAGCAACGTAGAACGGTTAATTCTAAATGGTATATCACCATTTGTTTCCCAGAAGTGTTCGTTAAAATAAGGGAAACCAATTGCTGAAGACGAATCATTCTCCACCACGATAATGTAAGCTCTGACACATCAGCTCAAACAAGTGCATTTTTGAGCATTCAAAACATCGAATTGATGGGTCATCTGCCGTACAGTCCTGATTTATCACCCAATGATTTCTTCTAATTCCCGCAGATCAAAAATAAATTGTGGGGTCAACGTTTTTTGACGCCTGAAGAGGCGGTTGATGCGTTCAAATCACATGTTCTGGAGGTACCTCAATCAAACTGGAAAAAGGGCGTCAAAAATTGGTTCAAAGAAATGCAAAAGTGTATTGATCTTCATGGAGAATATTTTGAAACATAATAAAGCCATTTTAGATTATAAATATTTTTTTTTAATTGTGTATCTCAAAACTTAAATAGCAACCCTCGTAGATATTACCAATACACAATAATGTTGGTGATTAATTCCTTACTTATATGATAATATTTTCAACTTTTGCAGTTTACAATACAACTTTGTTTCAATTTTGTCTCTTCTTACACATTTGATAATTAAATATTATTATAAAAATTAAACATTGTGTCGATAGATATATCATTTTTTTCGTTATCCCTACTTTCAGAAACAATTACTAGTAGAAATTATGGGAGAGTATATAAATTGTGCAGTATTTTATTGCAATATGCATTATTTGTTATGGCAAGGTGTATTTCTCTGAAATTCGCCTGAATATTTTGTTTCATTTTAATATTTTATTTTGTAATATTTGTATTCAAAGTTGACCTCACACATTCTGTGATCATTTTAAATTTGTCATCACTCAACTTAAAAATTTCTAAAGCTCCCTCCTTAAAAGGATGTTCAGTATAAAAGTTTTCAAATGTTTTTATAACTACATATTCTATTCACCAATGTGTGAACAAGTTTCAAGATGGCTATTGCAATTTTGAGATATTGGAGGCTTTTATTGAGTTTTTTGAGGCATTGCCGTCTTCCGTTCCTGAAAATCTAGACTTCAGCATCCTACTTCTTTAATGTCTGTGTTCTTTCCATCAAGTATTTCCAGGTTTGACCTACCATATTTTTCACAAAGGGCTTGCATGCACTCCATGAGGGTTTATTTTAAAAAAATCTGTCAGCATGTTCCAAAACCTATACTATCTTTCACAGTACCTCGCTGGACAAACAAAGTTTTGTTCTTATTGGCCACAATATTTTTCTCTTCATTGGGTAATATGGCTGTTATTTATTTAGCTTAAGAATTATGTACTTTTAATATTTTTCTCTTCATTGGGCAATAAGGCTGTTATTTATTTAGCTTAAGAATTGTGTAATTTTTATAGGCTTTTAATTTAACACAAAGTAAATAAAAAAAAACACATACTTACTATTTTATCTGTATTCCATCCAAATTAAGTCTGTTTTGTATCGTAATTGTATAGATGAAGGATGTCACAAACTACAGAAATGAATTGGCTTCTAACATTGTCACTCTGATTTGAGGATCATCATTATTATCAATCTTGTCAAATGTAAAAATATGTGGAAGTTGCATGATCTTGATATTGATATGTATACATAGACAAAATGTTTTGTAAACCCATAAACAAAACAACCCATTAACAAATTGTACCTGAAAATTATTCTCATTAACCGCATCATTTTGGTTCAGATTTATTTTCATTGGTGTATGTATTACTGATAACCAAAGTATTACATATTGTCTAAATTTCAAGTTCTTCCTTGCATACTGGTATGAGACACAAAGTTTTATAGTGCAAGTCTTATGTTGTGGTAATAAATACACTCATTACTATACCATAAGCATGTAAAACTTTGTGTTTTATTATGTAAATGAAAGGATACTGGTGAATTAAAATGTATGGTTAATGGGGTTTGAATGATTTTCAGGTACAATTTCACCGATTCGTGATTCCCCCTCACTGACCACTGAGGACACAATAAAACTACTTCTTTCCAATTTGAATCTGATAGTACCAGTGGTGGCTGCTATCGTAGTCATTGTCATTGCAATTATAGTAATATGTGTTGTGAAGGGAAGTCAAAGCTACGGAAAAGGTTAGTAGACTTTTTTCTATTTTGAATGTTTGATCAACAGGAACTATCGCTCCTCTTCCTGGAGGTGGTATTGGATCTGGCCCCCATGAGATTCCAGTTTGGTTGAAGGCGTGGTTGGAACCAGAAGTATTGGTGCCTATTCTAGCCACCATTGTAGTGCTAGTTGTAGGAATTGTGGTAATCTGTGTTACTCTAGCAAGGAGACACCAACCACATCGGCTCCGAGGTCAGAAGGACGTGTATTGTATGTATAGCTGTGGCATGAGCCTGCAGGCTTTTCTTCTTTCTTTTTATCAAATGAGGATATCAAATCTTTCACCCATATAATTAATGTAGAATTATATTTACATACATAAAAATATGAAACAACTAAAATTCATTTCACATTAATTCTTTATGTAAATACACAATAGAAAAAAGTTATTTTCTTACAGAATTTTGTATCTCCAGATAAATATTAAAGTTTCCCTGAGTTATTTATTGGTTTGGAACAAATCTCAATACTTGATACTTGTGAACATCAGAGTGATATCCTCATTACCTCATCACTTGTCGTAACATTTCAATTTCTTAATGACTTGTTTTCCATTTAGTCTCCTTTATCTTTTCTTCACATCATACTTATTCATCTTAATGAACTAATTTTCCATTGGCTGTGTTCAATGTTTATTTATGTTATGTGAATAATACTATTTGATGTTACTTATTTTTATAATCAATGTACTTACTTTGAAATTAACTTTTTCCTCTAGTGTGTTCTAGTTGGTTTACAATGGTTTCGTGTAATACTTTATTAGCAATATATAATTTCTAGATTTGTTTTAATGAGAATGTTATTGTTATCATTATAATTTTATAGACTCTTAATTGTTTTTCATGATTTGTCCATGTTGAATAGAAAATTAGATCGTTTTATAGAAAAACATTTTAGATTTTTTCATACTTTTAACTAGAACTATTAATTTGTTGGAAATTCATTACAATTGCTAATATTTGTACCATTTTTCGTAAATAATAAAATTACAAAGGTGCACAGTTATATTACAATATGGATATAAATATTATAATATTCATTTAAGTTGAATCAATTCCTCTGTTAA
This sequence comes from Athripsodes cinereus, assembly GCA_947579605.1. Taxonomy (NCBI): domain Eukaryota; kingdom Metazoa; phylum Arthropoda; class Insecta; order Trichoptera; family Leptoceridae; genus Athripsodes; species Athripsodes cinereus. Next base: position 17,897,323 of record OX388312.1, read on the forward strand.
ATTAAAAGTTTATTTTTGAATGTAAAGTGCTGTAATAAATCATAATAATGAAGCACAATAATAATTATAAATATCTGTACAGCACTGATAGAGCACATTACTGTTAAATCATTTGTATATTTACACCCCATTCACAATCGCGAAATAGTAACCGCTATTCCAATCCATAATATGTGTGTTCTTTATTCTGACTAAAATTATTCTCAGCTAACAATTATGGAGCATTCTGACCATTTGAAAAATTTAAAAATATTTTTATTGTGGAATGAAATGTACCTATATATAATGAGTTACAATCCATTGGATTGGTCTGCAACGAGTTTTGACTTATTTCTCCACTCCTCCCTATTCTCAGCCAGTCTCTTCAACTCCATATATGAGCCACAGCTCATGTCCCTCTTCAGTTGGTCCATATAGGCGTCCTATATTGATGAAAAATTATAATTTTTTGTATAATATCAAGTTGGTGCAATCTTATAGAACAATTTGTTTTGTGAGCAATGATTTAAATCAGGGACAACCTTGTTCTCATACTGGGCATGCTTGGTAACCCAGGGTCTAAAAATATGTATTTTTTTATGAGTATGGGTATTAAAAAAATAATTCATCAAGTAAAACATGCAATATTATCTCATACCATCCATTTGGTATTAATGAAATTTATGTTACCTCATTTAGATGATGTTGTTTACAACCAATCTATGATGAACCCATCTGGAACATTGGATAAGAGGAGGCCTTCTCTACGAGATGAACTTGGCTACATTGCCCCTCCTAACCGCAAGCTACCCCCTGTACCTGGTTCCAACTACAACACCTGCGATAGAATTAAACGTGGCGCTGTTATTGGTAAGACTAAACTAGTCCATGCTATAAATTAAACGCACATAATGTATTTTCGACTAACATTATTTGTAATTCAAACTTTATATTTATTTGTGTGTAAAGAATACAGAGTGATTGTGTTTATGTATTTTATAAAATAATAGTAGGATTAAAAGTACATATATATTTGAATGGATTAATCAATCCAAATTTTCTGTGTTTCTCGACAATCTTGGAATATTGTATTTAATAAATAATCTTATATTGAAGAATGCTAATATCACAGAACTAACAAAATATGTTACTACTGGAATATTGAAAATAGTCAGCTATGTATATTTTATTTTAAGTGTTAATGTCAAGTATTTTATTTTATGTAAATGTTAACAGGACTTCACAGCCAGAATTTAATTTGAAATCGTTCGACTATATGCAAAAAATTGCCTAAAAACAGGTGTTTACTCCAAATTTTAACTTTTAAACTACGTACGAACCAATAAACTACGAAGCATTAAAAAAATACTGTCTCTCTTTTTGCGGTAAGTGAAAAGGGAGATAAAGAAATGAAGTATATTTCACTCATTATCTATACACCACTTGGTCACTAACACACGTAAATATAGTTAATATTATGTCCGAAAAACTACGAACATTAAAAAATCACTGTCTCTCTTTTTGCGGTAAGTGAAAAAGGAGATAAAAAATGCGACGTACGTGATGTATATTTCACTCATTATCTATGACACCAAATGACACAAAAATCATTGCGTACAAAGACATAATTTTTAACAAGATTGTGCACTCCATTGAAAAAACGGCATGTATAATGCAATTGATGCACCAGAGGTCAACAAGGCCCACCTGCGAGAGAGCATTCATGCCCCAAGAGTTATAAATAGGCCTACATATACCTATACATGAATATAGCAAACACGTATAGGTAGACTATTATTATTTTTGCTGGATAGTGGTAGGTGTTTACTTAATTGGCGTTCCCTTCTCTCTGCTTACTCCACATGGGATGTGGCGTGAGGGTATAGATAGATTCATCAAATCATTGGTCATAAAAAAGCTTATTAGCTTTACATGTCTACCTTGTTGTATGTACATATATGTGGGCGTATAAGTGGGTATATTTCCAATAAAGTACTCAAATACTTTTTTTTTAATAATACTCAGTTTTATTCTGCAACAATTATATAATTTATATTATACACCTTAAAAAGTACACGTAAAGTAGGTATATTTGAGTTTATCCATAATTTGTTGCACCATTCTGCATTGAGTTGACCATAATTTATTCTTTCTTCTGGGACGTCAAATTAAGTGACAATGATGGCTGCCTTAAGAAACGGCGACTGTGGCACCAGTGCTGCAAAAGTATAAAAGAATATTTAATATGTTTTTCCCTTGTTTATTATTTTTGACTCCACCATTAAATTGCAAACAACAAAAAGGCCGGGATTTGGAGAGAATGATTCATGCATCTTTAGTATCACAAAAAAAGATTTGAGTCATCATAATCCAAGGATAAATTTACAATCTGTCCATATATTTGCAGAGTATTTTTTCATCATCGAAATAAAACAAAATTATAGCAATAAAGTGATTAAATGTGTAATCGTGTCTTATGGCCGGTTTCAATAACCTATCTATCCGTGACTATCGATTGAAATGTATGATTCAAAATATAGAACACAATAGATTTCAATCGACAGGAGCGGATAGATAGATTATTGAAACCGGCCAATAATGCACAGTCTTATTAAAGTACAATGTCTTTGTGCTAAAATTTCACGTGGAAATGGAATGTCAAAATATAAATATTATATGTTTCCATAGTAACCATACATGCAAAGTGGTTTCTGCAAATATGTAAATATATAATATGCATATTTAGAAAACTTCGAATACTCATAATAATCTAAAAATCAAATGCATGCTGAGATATATTTTTACATTAAACCATTTTCTCACTATTGATTCACAAACTAATTTTATATTATTACTTATTACATTTATGGAATACTTAAATCATTCGCAAACTAGTGAATAGCATCATGAATAAATACATAAAATAAAATAATAATAATTGTACCAAAGCTTGTTTTAAAACATACATATGTATCCGAGATTCAAACATGTTGCGTGTATTCATATATCAGCTTATTTGAAATAGTAACATGAAAATAAGATAATACGTGCTGATTTTACTATATACCTAAATATCAGGATATCAGTTAAGAACTATGTACTTACATTTGCAAATGATAATTCAAGTCTTAGTAATTCTCCATCACCGTTTTAATGTCACTAATCATCTAATCATCTGATAATCTGGAAAGTATAAAACATAAAGAATTTATTAATTTATTCTATCAGAAACATTGTTTGCTTACTCACGCGTATTAAAATATTTTATTTTTAATAATTACTTTAGGAAAGGTTACGTTACAAAAAAAAAAATATGTCAAAAACGATATAATATAAATCAACCATTATAATATACTCACTCATTTTGATCATGTGAATAATATGTAGCTAATTTATTTTTTCTTAACATTCGTAATGACTCTTTCGTCATTTTAAATAATGAAAAAATTAAAATAAAACTATAAATCAGTGTATTTAGTATATTTCTGATTTAATACTAATACTCACAAAAATAACAAAATGTTGCTATGACAACAATATTGACATCGGTGAATGTCATTCTGAGGAGTTCATACACAAAGTTACCTACATCAACTCTAGAACATTGAAACTAAGAAAACAGCATACCTAAATAAATTTGGTGAATTCTTTGCAGAGTAGGTACCGGCAGCAATTTAGATCCCTGATACCGGATATATTTCTATGTATTTGTATTATTTTATCATAGTCTTTGTAAGGTATACGAACTGTAATTTAGTGTTAAGAGCATATTTTCTGTATTCATCTTTTAATAATTGGATATTAGCTGGCACTTTGCGTTTATCATTAGAAAAGAAATATGTTGCAACTAATAAGCAAAAAGAGAAATAGGCGGATATGCTGAGGTCAATCTACAGTTTTATTAAGTACACAAACAAGTTCACCAACATTAAATTAAAAATAAAAAAATACTAATTTATTTGAATTAATTATATAAAACACTTATTTGTAGTGTTTAAACTGTGACTTTTTATTGATTAAAAGTCACAGTGGATATAATATAAATAAGTGATTTATTTGTAAGTAATTCAACATGAATTTCCACCGAGAACCGTCGGTTGAAAATATCAACTTCACTGATTTATTTTACTTCATTCATAGTTAAATATTTGTGAAAAATGGATCGGTGTGCCTTTACTTGTGAACTCCTCATCTATAGTACTGAACACTCATTCTCGTATTCGTCGATTCGCATTTTGACAGACATGGAAATAAATATTATTTAGGTATATTAAGTTATAATGTTTTTTTTTATGAAAAAAAAAACATTTATATAGGGATTACTTGATGACACATATAAAAATATGTTTCCTTGGTAAAAATCAAGTAATCTAGTGCTGTAATTATGTAGTTTCAAGCATAAAACCATCTCTATTTTTTAATAATTTTAAATAAATAATCAGACGCAGATTCAACAGATGCCGACTCTTTGGCTCGGCTGGCCGAACTAACCCGATTTTTGAGTTCTACGGAAATTTTCATAAAAACTTTCCCGCAAGCGGAAAATTTAAAATGAAAATTTCAAAATATAAATAACACATCACGCTATTATAATCATATGACAAATTATTCAATTAAAATTGTTTTAAATATGTTTTCCTTATTCGAACTTGACGAACTAAAAATTATATTTTCTTATGTGCACGTCACAAATCCCATTTTTTTTGCATATTAAAAAAAATACGGCTAAATATTACCCAAATTTAAGAAAAATAGGTTTTTTCTAAAGCATCCTTGGAGCAAAATTTACTTCATCATTTATGTAACCTCTAAGATGATTGTCTTAAAATACCTCTGCTAGTCGTGATGAAATTTCGGAAGGTGTTTTTCAATCGATAATTTCTACATGAATCTCTCGGTTATTTTTTTTATTATTATTAAAAATACATTAAAATATGTTCAAATTTTGATATTATCAAAAACAAACAGTAAAAATATCATCTCGATCACGAAAATATTGCAATTAATTAATAATCAATGTTGAAAAATGGTTGCGTAAAATCATGTGACAATTTCGAGTTCCCTACCTATCAAGGGCTCTTAATTATCTACAAATATAATTATGTATTTTGTAATTTGTGTAACAATGTATTGTGACATTTCATTAACTAATATGTACTATAGCCGCATGTAGCCTAACCAAAATAATATCTCTGTAAGATCGTGTTGGTGAACTACATCGTCACAAGGTAACATGCATGTACTTGTTGTGTGAATTAGATCCTTTGCATTCATATTTTTATATTATTTAGTGTGGAGAAATTAGTTTAGTAAGAGAACATGGCAAATGTCTTAATACTCTGTGATTATGAATTTTTCAATTCAGTTGGGGCAAGGCAAGGTATAGATAGATAGCAAACTAATTTATTTCAATTCAGTTGGGGCAAGGCAAGGTATAGATAGATAGCAAACTAATTTATTTCAATTCAGTTGGGGCAAGGCAAGGTATAGATAGATAGCAAACTAATTTATTTCAATTCAGTTGGGGCAAGGCAAGGTATAGATAGATAGCAAACTAATTTATTTCAATTCAGTTGGGGCAAGGCAAGGTATAGATAGATAGCAAACTAATTTATTTCAATTCAGTTGGGGCAAGGCAAGGTATAGATAGATAGCAAACTAATTTACTGATTAATATAATTGGTTGTCTGTATCGTGATAGTATTCTTGGAATTTTGAAACGGGAGTATGTGGGTTCAAATTTAGCTCCTAATGTAATCCACTTTCATGAAATAGGTACTTAAATGTAAATTGTTTACATGAGGATGTTTATAATGTTCATGTGATTCAATTGATAAACTGTACTCAACTTCTTTCTCCTGTACGTTGTGTATTATTTTATCATTAGCACTCATATTTATTATTTAAGGAATCATTATTATTCATCTCTTAAGCTCATAAACTCATTATGCAATCATTTCCTTTATATTAAATTTTATTATTTCAATATAATCTTTCCCCATTTCATTGATATATTTTTGTGTTTCATCATAAATAGTTAATTCAATTCTTTATATTTTTAGCAATATTGCAACCTTCTTTTATTTTTCATTTGTTACTTTTTTAATGTGAAATAGTTTTTTCATTAGTTTTTTTGCTCATTCCCATTTCATTATGATTAGTTTTGTATTGCTTGATGGTTGTGGTATCAGGTAACTCAATGAGGTCCCCACACTCTACTTGGGATCCAAGGAGGCACCATTATGAGGATCTCCGTAATTCAGGAAGGCACATTAGAAGAGGAGGGTCCAGGGAGAATTGTAGGACAGGTAAAGAGAAATTTACTTTTTTTTCAATGTGTAATAGTTGGAAATGTCAACTTATTCATATTGATTTTACAAGACTATGATTTGTGAAAAGAATCTTAATTAAATTGTATGTATTTTGTTAATGATATAATAATTCAATTGAACAAGGGGACCAATGGTAAGTTATACATATTCTTTAGCTCTGTTTAAAATAATATATTTTTTATTTTGTTAGGTATGTAATTTTTGTTACTTTTGTTAACCTTTATTATTTTTTAAGCTGACTATTTTCATGAATCTCTTTATTTTTCTCTTTCTTTCACATTATAATTTTAATTTTTATCTCACATTATTATAGAAAGTATGTATTTAAACCTTTTGAACAAACTTTATTTCAACATGTTTGTTGTATGTGATAGCTGGAATGGAAGATGAGATCTGCCCCTATGCCACATTCCACTTGCTAGGCTTCCGAGAGGAAATGGATCCCGCTAAGGCTGGTCTCAACTTCCAGACTTTCCCTCATGGTAATGGAATGCCACATGCTGGAACTATGGGCCCACCTCATCACAACCCTCATAATGCTCACTCCCGCTCCGGATCTCAGTCCATGGTATGTTAGATATTTATTTATTTGATTAATAGTTGCTAAAAAGCAGAATTTTACTAAGGTCAATATGACTTGTAAAAATGTTTTGAAATTTCGCATTTGATTTTCTTTTGTTCAAAAAGGGACAAAAATAACTGAAATAGGTTAAAGTGTTTATAAAAGCTGTCATTTGAAAATTAGCTTTTTCATATTATGTTCATTCACTGAATACGCCAATTTTGGGTGTTAGCGTGATGGTATCATGATATAGTCACAAAAGCCAAAAATAAGAAAATTTGATAAAAACTATGGCTCTGTCAAATGTATGGCACAAACACAAATCATAATTATGTGTTTTGATCATTTTCTTTTTATTTAATTGTTTGAAGGAAAAGTAAAAATTAACACACTCATGATTTTAGCCCCGTCAGAATAATCGCTACGCTCGTAAGAACTCCCAAGGAGGTAACAGTTCCATCTACACTCCTGCTCCTGAATATGATGATCCTGCTAACTGCGCTGAAGAAGATCAATACGTAAGATTCTGTATATACATTTTTCTCAAATTCAAGTATAAAACTTTTGCACCACCCTTGATTAACTTTTTTTATTTACATAACAGCGCAATAGATATTCTCGCCCAACATACGGTCGTGCTGGAGGTCCTGAATATGATGACCCTGCCTCATGTGCCCCTGAAGATGATCAGTACACTGGACAGTATGGTACACCATATGAACACTATGGATCTAGACCCAGCTTTGGTGAGTGTTTGCTAAAAGATCAATTCATTTACTGATAGTCTGATTACATTTACATATATTTATTGAGTATAACATTGAAACTGAAAATGTCTTGAATTTTGCAGCTGGATCAGGAAGGAACCTGAGCGTTTCTCCTGAGCCTCCTCCACCACCACCACGTAACCAGCATCCTGGAAATGGAGACCCTAACGGATCTTCATTTAACGACTCCAAAGATTCCAATGAGATCTCAGAAGCCGAGTGTGATCAACCACGAGCACTGTCAGGTAAACTATTTAAAGCAAATGTAAGGTGAAAATATGGGAAAAACTAAGAAAAACAAATATATATTACGTCTACAGAAACACAATCATAAAAAAAAAACAAACTGGCATCATATCTACACACATTATTATGTACCATTAATTTATTATATATTTTAATTTCAACAATTATTATTTATTATAACCTTATTCTAAATTGTTTACTTTTTTTTGATAAGTTTTGTGTTTCATTTTATTAAGTTTTTCATAAGAATAAGATTTGACTAATATTGATGTGAGATAAAATACCATTTACATATATATTAGGTATGATGATATGATATCTTATTATGTATAGTATTGTATGTGGTAGTAGAATAGTTTTATTGTGACTAATGATTTTATATTATTAATGCATGCTGTGACGTCCCTCCTATTATTTTATAACAACAATTAATAGTCCCGGATACAGATGGCTTTTAACGTGTTTTGATCGCCTGGATAATTAATTTAAGGATCATGGCTTCTTTGGGCTCCATTATATATAGTTATCTCAGGGTTAGTTACGCTATATTTATTCGCAACTTATAAAATTAATTAATACATATATTTTTCTGTATCAGCCTTTATTTTTTTTAATTATCAGTAAAAAATTGGTTTTTGTAGTTCAAATTCAAAAGTAGTTTTTATTTCTTTTTTGCATCATTTGCATATATCCCCAGATGATATTTAATCTCTGTGAATCACCTACGGAATGTCAAAATCTTTGGAATTTTTTGAATTCATCAACTTCTGTTTTTTGAAGCAACTCATTGGATTACATCTGTCAAGTTTTGGAAATTATTTTTTTCTTCTACAGTAGCTGAATTCACGATCTCCGTGTTAATTCTTCTCATGTACGTGATTATTCACATTCACTTGTATAATATATTCAATGAATATAATAATCACCCTTCAGTGTGTCTTCTCTTTTATGCATATTGTAATGTTTTATTTTTGTAATGTTGTGAATGGTTAATTATTTATTTAATTTATTTGTGATGTTTTGTGTACGTATTATATTATTATACTTGCAGTAAGAGCACACAATCCAAAGGATGGCATGACCACCGAGGAGATGAGAAAACTCATTGAAAGGTCAGTCAGCTATGACAGCCTTTCCACTTAATACTATATCAATACAGTAATGCTCCACTACAAGTGCTTTCATTCTCAATTTACTTACATTCTCAAGTTCAAACAGTCAAGCAAATTTATATGACATCTCTATTTGCATGTTTATTACATATGGTTTATCTACTGGCCATCACGCCTGTGGAATATTAATATTTTTTTTTTTTTTTTTTTTATTTTTTAAAAAAAGATATATCTGGGTTTTTGTTATAAACCCAAATACAACCTTATACACCTTTCACAGTAAGCTACTAAAAGCTTGTGTCGTGAAAGGGCAGTTTGCCGGCACCTGGTATCGAACCACGGACCCCATGTTCACGAGGCCGAGACTCTACCTCCAGGCTACCGACGAACCCAAATTTCCGTGATTTATACCAACATTTTTGATGAAATAATTTTTTCATTTTGTCTATTAAGTGTCAATCTGTAATGTAAGTAATAAGCACTTGTAAGATCATTACAATTATATATTCTTAGTACTTTCAACATCTATTTTGATTATATTTCATACATCCAAACGTCACTGATAGATATCACATATATTTGTTTTTGATGTTTTATAAATCACTAGATGACACTCAGCGTAATGATTCTGTAATCACAAAGAAAAGTAGTGTCAATACACCCAGATAATTTTTTAATGTAAAGTTGTGTTATTGAAAGTACTATGAAATCAATGCAATATTTGAAGTAATGTGTTGTTTCTTGTGTATTATGTGAGTTGATTATTGATTAAATTTGGTTTCATGGCAAACCATTTCAGGAAACCGTAAGTTTATGTCTGCATGCTGTAAAATATTATCTTACACATATATATCTATATTCTTACTATTTGTTTTTATAAATGTTTTGTTATTAACATTTTTATTTAACATTTATTTTGTTATTCAATGTTATATGTTATAATCTTAATATAAAGTTTTTATTACGTTTTGTTGTACCCTTTATACATTTATTAATATTTGTTTAAAAGCCAGTGTATTATTACTTATCATGAACAAAAAGCATGGTAATGACAAAAAAAATACTGCTTAACAATATTTTATATTGCTGCTTTAAGTAACAAAAATATTAAATGCTTTACTAAATTTTGATAAATAAATGTTCTTCCCCAATTTAATGCACAATTTCCATAGAAAATAATCTCCTTTGCAATGAATTTGATTATATGTTTGTTAAATTGAATATTTGAGTGTTAGTTCAGAGCTGTCACATTCTTAGAACTCACACTATTTAATTGTCTATAACTGTGGATAAATAGTTACCCCATTAATAACCCGCTTGAATCTTTTATACACAAACATTTCTCATGCAATGTCTCCTCATCTTAATACTGTTCATGTTAAATAAGATAACATGGAGTGTTTTTGTATGCTGTATGGCTAGTAATCATATCCGTGCTTTAATTTACCTTACTTATTGTCTTATAACTGCAACATTTCAATATTTGTGATAGAGATTGCAATAGGACATGAGACTCGTTACTACTGTAGTGTTTATCTGTGTGTAAAGAATAAATAGAATATTGATGACTTGGTATGAACATTTCCAAAATATTTTTGTGAATAACTACAGTAGAAGTCCGATAATCCGGCACGTTCGGGACCGGCTCGGTGCCGGATTATCAAAAATTCCGGTCTATCGGGCGGTAATTATAAGAACAATTAGGTTAATAATTAAACTACAAATACAGTGTGCAAATACATACAACAAAGTTTATTTTACATTTCATATAATGTATGTACACATTTTTTTTTTTTTCTTCCTTAAAAGGTCAAGGGACCTTACATCCCATGTGTCACTGCGACCATAACAGATCTATTGTGACATCCTTCTGTGTCATATCTCACTCTCAAGACCTAGGTGCGTCATGTAGCTCACTATTTGTCTTGGTGTGAGAAGTCTCACTTTCTCAGAGTCCAGCAGTGGACCTCCGAGGATGTGACTTCGGTTGCGAGCGAGTGCGTCACAGTTACAGAGGATGGGCGTTTCATTATCCTCTGAACAGAATCTGCAGGTTGGGGTGTCTGACAATCCAATTTTTGTCATATGCTTCCTTAGTCTGCAGTGTCCTGTCAAGGTCCGGGTTAGGATCCTTATTTGGTTTTTATTAAGTTTTAAAACTTCTGAGGTGAATTTCCGCGAGTACCCTGTCATCACTTCCTTCGCGTGCTTCAACCCTATGCTGTTGGACCAAATTTCATGGCTTTGATCCATGGCCCAGTTTTTTAGGCTAAGCCTGATAGTGCTAGACGGTAATCCGCATATAGGCTCAGGACCTATTGGTAGACTCTCAGCGCCAGTTCTAGCAAGTTCATCGGCAGCTGTATGTACACATACTGTAAAACATATTTCACTTAGATTTAAAAAAGTCATGAATGGCTTTTTGTTTTCTTGACTTTTGGCGTTTAGTATAAAATTTATTTCTAATGATATGGAAATCAATAATTTCTGAAGCACTAGCTAGTACTAGCCTCACCAAAAGAAATAAACTTATTTAGTGATTCTGCAGCTTCTGCCCAGCTGATTTTTTCCTTTTCTTTCGTTTCGTATCTGAGTCACTTTCTTCAAGATTTTGAGTAGGCTGAGGGCTTACTACAATGTTTACAACAATACCGAGCGCTTCCGGATGATCCCGAACTATCCCGAAAACTTCCGAATAGCTCTCGAGCGTTTTTATTTGCTTTAAAGACACACTTTTGGAAAAAAACAAAATTTTTACAATTTTCCGGAGCGATGCCGGACTATCGGGCATTCCGGACTGTTGGATGCCGGACTAATGGACTTCTACTGTACTACTATTTTTAAAGAGGGCATATTATATGCTGAAATAAAGCAACAGTTCCTGTATACCAAGCCATCAGTACGAATGATATTACTTTTGTGAGCATTAATATAATATTAATATGGGGGAGTATTATCTTTCAGAAACGAAGCCACAAACCCCCACCAACAATTCCAAACCAGCGGGGGACTCACAACCTACGATACTGTGGCAGTGTAATCTGTAGAGCTCAACATTACATATAATATTTTAATATCATGTGATTTGTTTGTTTTACTATTATGTTACTACGATTTATTATTTATTATTGTACTGGTACAGTCGAGCCACAACATCATTAGACCAGCGCTGCGCTCTTTATTTTCATCTGTTGACGAGATGTCTGACATCACACCACACAATATATATATATAGATGTATACCTACATATATGTATGCCACATTATCTTAGTTTAAGTTTTATTCAATTATTATATTATTTGCTAATTTTGTATATCATAACCTTCTCACGCAATGGTGAAACATCTACTATAGCCATAATATATATATATCTATAATATATATACTATTTATGTGTTAGGTACTTACTATTAGCGCTATATCAGTTCACTGAGAGCTGTGCGACTAATTGTAATGTTTCATGTGTCAAATTGGATTTCTAGTCTACGTATTATAATATATTATTATGTATTTTAATCCCTACTATTGATGTATTGATCCACTTGGACGATAGCATATTATATTGCATTTCACATATTTCTCAATTAACCTTAAAATAATATTTAATAACCGTATATTATTCATGCATACTTATATGTATACGTATGTAGGTAAATTGAATTTGCTTGAATATGATATACCTAATATTTTAGCAGTTTTTCTTAATATTATAGTGAATCAAAATTTGAATCCGTACATAATACCTATATAGTATGTGTAACCTAATAAATATAAAGAGTACCTATGTAATGTTATAGAGAAAGTAGATAAAGTGTAACACAGTACCTAAATAGTTACTTGAGAAGAGACATGTGCGTTATGTCAAGTGAAGTGAGATGGTTGTGTTTGGCTTTACAAAAGCATATTTTGTAATTCACCTATTATTTTTATTGTTAGTTAGCTTATTTTTTATAAGTTTTTATTTTGTGTATAAGTGGCATTATATACACTTGGTAAAAGCGCAACTCGTACTGAAAGTTGTGCCATAAATACATAATTATATACCTATGTTGTAATTATTAATTTGTTGTGTATGTGTTTTCAATTACCCAATTAACCAGAAAAGTTTTGTATGTATTTGTGAATCATGTATTTGTATTAGTCATATGTTATGTTATATCAGCCAATTGTATTATATTTTAACCAGGTGCTTCTGTATTTGTGTCGAGAGATAGAAGGATGATAAGATGAAACTAACTTGATTCAAACATTATGTAGAATGTGTGAGATATGGTACGTCCCATTGAATGTTGTGGGATAGGTTTTAAGATAGTGAATGTGTCTGAGTAAATGATTATGTGGTGGAGGAGTGTATATAGTATACTGTATGCCGAGTGTGATTATGTTTGAATCAAGCTAATTCAGGAGTGGCTTGATTATTTTAGGAAAGACCTCCCCATTTACCTAATTATTATTATTATGTGTTTGGAATTAGAGAGTCTAATATTTGAATGATATTAATGATTTTTTGTATTTAATTAATTGATGATTAGCTATGAAGATTTATTATTATGTATATAGAATGAATTTGTTCAGCTTAATTTAAATGAATTATTTCAAAATATAATTTGATTTCTCTACATAAATTAAGCTCAACATTGAACATGTGATATTTTCAACCAGGTTCTTAGAGGATTTAATATTATGCGTTATTATTTTACTTTACTCATTATTTTGTATTATTTCATTAACAATAATTATGTCATAGGGATATTATAGAAAGGCTTCCTTCTTATTTTTGTGACATTTAAATTGTTTATAGTTTTGAGTATTTGAATGGCAATGATTTGTGTAATTTTAATAAATATATAATAAATTGTAGGAACTAATCTTTCTAGTAGATTTATAGACATAAAAACGTATCTATATACAATATGTATTTTATTTACTACTCTAAATGTAACAATATCTTAATGAGTGTATTGTAACCCACAGTAATATTCCACTATTCTGTATATCAACTACCACTATATTGTATGACTTATTGTCCTGTGTTAGGGATTCACTATTGTACAATTCACCAGTATATAATAATGTAACCCCCGACCTACATTAATTATCTTTATACAAACTTATCTACTTTTACCCCATCCATTGAACAATCCTACTACTATCAATTTTATATGACTCCTTTTACACTACATATTATTATTATAATGATTAATCTTAGATGTAAGTGTATTGATCTCAAGATCAATTTTTTTATGAATATATAATATTATTAATAATAATAAAATATCTAATACATACTTCACAGAGCTAGCAATTCTGTGAAGACATTTATATATACGTATATATACATTTATGTAATGTACTATGATAATATATTACTATATAACAAAATGAAATCCTCACTGACGTGGTTTTGGTGGAGGTGGGCGTGGTGGGTAAATGCACCTCGCTCATGTGTAGAACAAGAAGTCTGAATGAATTGCTCTCGGAGTAGAATAGATATTGAGTCTAACTGAAGATATTAGTTGAGGTACTACTACTTTTATTATATATATACTATACAACATATATATATATATATTAATCCCAAAATGTTTTGAAGCATATTATTATCTCTATGCCTAGTGACACTAGATATTATTAAACTTTAATATTCATAAGTCATACTATATATATGTACTAATTACACTATTAAGTAATAATGTTATATAAACACAAATAAATGTTTTTCAATGAGTGTTTTTGTCGTAGGAATTATAAGCTCGCTTTCTTGACTTAATTTTATATTATAACACTATCACTACTACATATGTACTATGTATTCTTTTCTAAATTATTATTGTGGACAGTGATTTGTTTGTAAAGATCTTTTTATTATGTTGTATATTTCAGTTGCATTTAAAATGTTTTTGTGATTTTATTAATGTCTTTAAGTTTTGATCACTTTGGATACACACTCACAGGTCCATCAGAGCATAGTATAATTGCACAACACACAAAGCAGACAAATTACTTTTGTCCCAACCACTAGTTGTAATGAATAATAATTGATCCTAATGTGAATTTATTCCATAATGCTGTATGAACCAAAGTGTATTTTGTAATTTATTTATCAATAAATCAAACTACAATAAACTTTTTCTGTCTTCTGTATTTGTTATCCGCAACCCAATAACTAGGTGTTAGTTAGAGTTGATGAAAAAATATTCTCCTCAGGCTATGTATTACAGGTGAAAAATATGAACTGCTCTATCTAATTATAGGTAAAGAGAGGACAACTTGCATGTTTATTACATGCAGCTGGTCTGCTGGCTGCCACACTTGTGGGATATGCTGTGATGGTACAGCAGTAGTAATAAATCATCAGGAGACAGTTTCATTGTTTCACAATATGTACTCAATTAGTGAAGGCAAAAGATTTAGGTAAATTAGAGATGAAAAGAGTGTAAGGTATTAACAATATAATTCTATTACAATTAACTTTACAATGTACGATGATTAATATAACATTTAACTTAAATGTTTACGCAGCAGCCTTCACAATCTCCTCTGCTACTTCAACTGCAATCGCCGCTTCGGCTTTAGCCTGAAATAAAAGTAATATTAGAACAAAAGATACTCCTGAAACAAGAATAATATAAGGAGGATGATTACAAACACCAATGGAAGGGGACAGATTATAAATACTTACTATGACCCACAAATTTTATTTGTTTCATTTGTCATACACAATAAAAATCTAACTTAATTCAAGTTCAAATGTAATGTTTGAATAGAGATTGAATGTAGCAAATAAGAGTCATTTCATTAAATACAACTTTTAATTTTGTCTTCTAACTCAGTATCTGCTTTTTATTTTAAATACTTTCCCATACACAGATGTCAGTACAGCTGGTGGACTTATCACTTACAAAATTTCTTCCAGACAGCCAGTGCTGTCTCAATTTTGTTGAGACAGTTCTTTTCCAAACCCTGGTTGTGAAAATTCCGTACGAAACTCCGGGAATCGAACCCAGGACCTCGATGATGCAAGTCGACTGTGATAGTGGCCAGTTAATATAAGATAAATCTAATCCAAAGGTAAGACACAAATGTAGGGTAAATTTTACTCATGTACTTGTTGAAGGAATGTATTTTACTTATATACCCTATGTTCCCAATATAAGCACTAAAGGATGAAAAAAAGAAGACATTTTATTGAACTTACAACATCTGTGGAGGCTGATCCAAGTTCCTGCTGCGCTTTGCTTAGGGCCTCTTGAGCGGCACTGCGATCAATGTTTTCTAATAAATGGGCTTCCTCAGCCAAAACCTGAAAGAGTAATACATCCATAAACTTAGATGGATAATTTTCTTAGAAGCATTTACTTATAAAATGATAATTGACTTACACAATGATAACAAGTCGTATTCAAGATCTTAAAGTTTTTAATTAAACTAAATATCGTAAGAAACATTATTCATCATATGTAATGAAAATCATTTACAACATAGCACAGTAAGCTATAAAATATAAATAGATAAAACAAATCAGGAGTTCCCGTGGAGCACCCGGTAAAGAATTGGTCTCCCACTCTTCTGCGTAAGTTTTCGAGTGTCCTGTAAAAGGCAGGTGTTCGAAAAAAATAAGACATTTTACATCTTAAATTCAGCGATGAGGCTTGCCACCCATCCTGAATGTCTTGATTTTATATTGGCACGAAGAGGACAGTTTGCATGTTTCTTACGTGCAGCTGATCTGCTGGCTACCCCACTTGTGGGATATGCCGTGATGGTATAGTAGTATAAGAATTAAATATACAATATTTATATACCTGAACAGAAGAATCATCGTTGATTGTGACAGTTCCTGATGAGACAAATATTTTGTTAACTTTTCCATCATTTTCATACACAGTGACTACGCCAGGCTTGAGTACAGCCAGAGTGGGCACGTGCTTGGGGAGAATACCAAAAGAACCACTGAAGGATGGTACGTCTACTTGTTTTACATTTGCGCTATCATAGAATACCTGAAAAATAAAACGGCACCAATATTAATAAAGATGATTTTTACATCCATAGCTTCAGTAATATAAATTAAATTGAATAATAACAGATGTCATTTTAGGTATTTTCTATTCAGTAGGCTTAGTACAAGTTCAACATTATCATAAAGCAATTGAAAATCACGTCATTTTGTCACCATGGGTTTTTCACTAAAGGCGCTGTTTCACATTTAAATACAAATGACATAATTTTACACATCTTATGGCATTGTTCATTGATAACTATAAAGTTTCATCAATTGCTGTTCTCTCCATCCCAACAAAAATTAAGACATTCAGTATGAGTGGAAAATCTCATTGCTGAATTAAAAATATAAAATGTTTTTATTTTTTCCAATACCTGTCTTTTAAAAGACTCAAAAACTTATGGAAAAGATTTTTAAAGCAAAACAAAAAATGTCTTAAAACTCAAATATGAGTGCATTATCTCCACTGGCTGACATAATTATACAAAATGTTGCAAATTGTTAAATATTTTTACCTTTGTCTTCTATTTCTTCCCTTGAAAACATAGGGAAACCAATTTATTCATCAAAAATAGATTAGATTTGTAAGGTCAGAATAGTACCTGATTAGCAGCAGCGAATGTGAATGACATTTCGTCTGCGTAGCCACGTGTCTGCAGTGAGCGCATTACATTAGCCCTTCCAGCCAGCAGGCGAGCTCCACGAATTGTAAAAGCCATCTTCAATCTAAAACAATTAAATGTCCATTTATCCATTATCCATACAACCAAAACAAAATTCTCACTATATAAGAGAACAAAATTTGACAGGAGTAATTTACTGATCTTGTCTACCTACTATCACAAAAAAGATTTTTATTTTTTTTAAGAAATACAATGACTTTTTATTTTAGTATTATCAATGCTAAATATGAAAAAAAATCGTGCAAAAGTAACTCATTCTACCAAAACTGAATTGTACAAACTAAGAATCAAAGTCAATAGGAATCGATCCAGTATTGAAGATAATACCAAAACCACAAATAATAGATTAAATCTATAATACGCTCTAAAATAATTTACACATTTCTCTATTAAATCATACTTTAATCTGGAAATGGTATTTATTCCCACAAGAATTGCACCAAACCTTGTTAATTGTTATGTAATAAAATTTAAGGTTATGTGTATTTTGGTATACTCAAAACTACGTAGCGACAAATTATAAATAAAATTAGGCACAGAATGGTAAATATTAAATGAATTTTATGAGAAATATAGCCAATATTGAAAAGAAACTCACTTAATTTTATCACGAACCCGGCTGACAGGAAAGAGCGACAACAAACTGGACGAACTTCGTGGATATCAAGTTCTTGACATTAAATAAAAAAAATACTATTGATTTTGTGCCATAGACATTTTTGTAAAATTGTGATTTGGCGGCAATTTACGAATATGGAATAGTACTTGACATTATTATGTTTGTATTTAATAATAATAAAAATAAATTCTAGGTCCGTTTATATAATACGGTGGAGGCGGGTCTCTCTTATATAATACCTTTGGTCATGTCAGCTACAGGGGTAACTCCGAAATCTTTAATAAATAATTTACAAAATTTAGATTTACCGGTTAATTTATACATAAAAATTCAAAAATCTATTATAATAAACACTTGCAATATTGTTAGAAAATTTGTGAACACAGATATTTCAGGCACAATGCTGGTATTTTGAACCCGCGTTTTGAGCCTAATCCTTTGATATCCTGTATCTGGAATCTGGATATGTGATTTTTTCCCTGCATTAGACTGTTAAATTTTTGTGTGACCATGGCTGATCACATTATGAAGACTTATATCTATCTGGTTGTGTAATGCTGAGAAGCGTGGATAGTAATTCTGTCTCCGCGTTAAAATTGGACAAAAATAGTATAGGCACTAGAATAAAAAAACATGACAAAATTACTACTGAACACATAATTTTGTGCAATGGGCGAGTTTATCGCAGAAGCGCGATATCTTCCAACTAACCCATATAATATAATTATTTAATATAGCTGGATATTGACCCACTTGATCGTTCTAGTCAAAATAGATACCAGACCCTTAAATGCAATGCTGATTTAGGTTTCTTTGCCAATATTTAGCCACAATGATCAAGAAATTGAAATTATCTATGAAAACATTCAGAAACTGCTAGGTAACACAAAGACTAAAGAAAATATAATTGTAATGGGTGACTACTGACTGGAATTCAGTATTATGGAAGAAAAATTAGGATCTGACGTTGGACCATCAATTTATATATAATAGTAATTGATGTATTGTTTTATTACATGCGTATTTTTTTAAATGTCGTTGGAAGAGATGAGACAACTGCGAACAGAGAGAGGAGCATAATGAAATTTTCTTTAGAGACATATGTAGCTAATAGTACCCAGTACTTAAGACAATGATTACTTGAAATTAGGTATTTACATAATAATATTGGTCTATTTTTTATCGTCCGCAGGGGTTCCGTCGGGCCGGGCGTCCCTCTTTCACAATACACCGTTCCTATGACAACGATATCAGAGCGCAAGGAATGTCGTGGAAAGAGGTGACGCAATTGGCACAGAGACGCTGTGAATGGAGGAGGCTGGTTACTGCCCTGTGCTCCCGAGAGGAGCGTTGAGGGCGTTGAGGGCGATGATGATGATGATTTTTTATCGATCTCGTTAGTACATACCTAGGCACATACCTATTTATTTAAAAGATGAAGATGGATCTGCATGATTGCTCTTGTCACGATGTAGATACGATCTTAATTTTATCCTAATCTTAACCCTGCTGGATTCAAAGCAATCTCAAACATCCTCACAGTAAGCAATATACTTGTGGCGTGAAAGTGAAGTAGATCGAACCAGGGTCTCTCGAGTGAAAGTCCGAGATTTTCATCAGGTTATACAGATCACCTCAAATTTTGATTTTGTTAATTACTACAACTACTAGGTACTACTATCCCATCAAGGCACAACCCACGAGTGGGGTAGCCAGCAAACCAACTGCATGCAATAAACATGCGGGCCGTCCTCTTCATGATAACTACAGACTTAATACATGTTGGGATTATTTATTAATTGATATAAAAAGCCATTGATTTTAACATCATGTATTCAGAAGAAATAACAAAATGGAAGTGACAACCATAGATTACAACAAAACCAAAGATATGTAAATAGACACAATTGTACTGTTACTAGACATATCCAACCATATCTAACACTCCCCCATAACATTACAATTGGATTACACTTCTTCGAGTCCAAAATCTGATAAAAACTCTTTAATTTTAGTTCCATTTAAACCCTTGGTTAAACTATCCGCTGCCATATGGTCAGTTGATAAATATTCAATTTGTACAACTCCCGTTTTCACAGCATGATTCACATAACGATTTTTAAGATCTATATGTTTAGATCGTTTATGAAAACCAGAATTTCTAGAAAGTTTTTCTGCACTCTGACTATCACATAGCAATTTCACTGTTCCTTGAGGTCTCCACAACCAATGTAAAAGTCCTTTTAAATCCTTTGCTTCTCTGGCACCTTCCGTCAAAGCTATATATTCTGCTTCTGCAGCAGATAATGCAGGAGATTTTTGCTTTCTGGATTCCCAAGAAACAGCTGCTCCGCTTAACACAAAGAAAAAACCACTGTATGATATTCTATCATCTACGTCATTAGCCCAATCTGCATCCGTAAATCCAAATATATTTTTATTTGTTTTCCTGTAACATAAACATAACTTAGATGTCCCTTTCAGATAGGCTAATACTCTTTTTGCTGCTCGCCAATGCACTTCATTATAACATGAGTTATATTGACTTAAAACACTACATGCATGTGCAATGTCTGGTCTAGATGTAACAGCAAAATACATGAGTGAACCCACAAGACTCTGATAAGGATACTTATTCATCACGTCTTCCGATGTTTCACCCTCTGTGGGTCTCGAAAGTCTTTGATTCGGATCCAGAGGACTTGACATGGTCCTACAGTCTTCCATCTTATATCTCTTGAGTACTTCAAGAATATCCCCTTCTTGATCAATCCATAATTTCTTCTGAGCTCGATCACGTCTTATTCGCATTCCCAGAATGTGTTTTGCCTCTCCAAGATCCTTCATTTGAAATTTGTTTTCCAAACCATCTTTGATTCTCTTTGCCTCTACTTTATCATCAAATAATATTATTAAGTCATCAACATAAATTGCTAAAATTATTGTACAATTTTGTGTCCTTTTTGAATACACACATGGGTCCCTTAGAGATTGTTTTAGACCCAATTCCAATAAAACTGCATTGATTGTTTCATTCCAACATCTGGATGCCTGTTTTAATCCGTATATGGCCTTCTTTAGTAAACATACTTTTCCTTTATTTTTAGATTCTATGAATCCTTGCGGCTGTTCCATATATACAGTTTCTGTCAAATCTCCATGAAGAAAGGCTGTCTTCACATCAAGTTGTTCCAGTTCAAGGTCTAGTTCGGCTGCTAATGCCAAAAGCATTCTAAAGGTTGACTTTCGTACAACGGGTGTGTAAGTTTCTTCAAAGTCCACACCATATTGCTGCGTGAAACCTTTTGCAACTAGTCTTGCTTTAAATTTATCCCCTTCGAGGCCTTTCTTTCTCTTAAAAACCCATTTATTTTTAATCACCTTTTGATTCTGAGGCCTATCAACCAGAATCCAAGTATTGTTCTCTTGAAGTGATGTCAGCTCTTCTGTTATGGCCTTTTTCCACTCATTACCGTTGGGTAGTGACAAGGCTTGATTTAATGTTTTTGGATCTTCAATATTTTCACTGTTAAAAACATGTAAAGCACTGTATAGTTCCATATCAGATGGCCATTTCTTTGGAATATGACCTCTAGCTGAAATCCTTCTATCTGGTTCAATTTTTTCGTCACTCTCTTCCGTTTCATCCTCCATTATTTCTTCATCATTTTCTTCCATATATTTTGAATGATCATCTTCTGACTCCTCGAGTTGATCATCTAAATATAGAATTTCTGACTGTGGATCTTTATCCACTTCGCTTATATTTGGAGGCGTGTCGAATAATGATTCCATAGGAATTTCTTCATAATGCACATCGTCCTTTGATGTTTCTGATTTTGTGTTCCATCCCTTGACATTTTCGAAGAAGACAACGTCCGACTCATATATAGCACTTCTTCCATTCTCTGGATCTACCAATTTGTAGCCTTTTACTCCATCTCCATATCCAACAAACACCCACGGCTTGCTCTTTGAATCAAATTTCTTCCTTTTTTCATCTGGAATCCTTGCAAAAGCCTTGCATCCAAATACTCGAAAGTGAGATATATTTATCTTCCTTCCATTCCAAGCTTCTTCTGGAGTTTTATCTTTAACTGATCCGTGCGGAGATGCATTTTTTAAATACACTGCTGTCACTACTGCTTCAGCCCAAAAGGCCCTAGGCATTTCAGCGTCTTCGAGCATACATCTCGCCTTCTCTACAATAGTCCGATTAGCTCTCTCTGCAACTCCATTCTGATGTGGATGCCTCGGAACTGTCTTCTGGTGACGGATTCCATGTTTCTTGAGGAAATTCAACAATGATTCATTGACATACTCTCCCCCATTATCTGTTCTTAAATTCTTTATTTTGCATCCTGTTTGATTCTCAACAAATGCCTTGAATTCAATAAACTTTTTAACAACTTCATCCTTTGTACGAATAATATACACAAAAGTTTTACGAGTTAAATCGTCTATAAAGGTCAAAAAATACTTTCCACCTCCCCAACTCTCTGTGCTCATAGGTCCACATACGTCTGAATGAATGAGCTGAAGTTTTTCTGTCGCTCTCATTCCTTGTTTCTTGGGAATAACTCTTGTTTGTTTCCCTTTAACACATTCTTCACATTGGTCATCTTCTCCTGGAGAAAATTTGATGCCATCAGCCATGCCTTGAGATAATAGTGTCATGGACTTTCTGCATAGGTGCCCAAGACGCCTGTGCCAAAGTCTTTTCGGCAGGTGACTTTCTATAGAAGTCATGGTCATCTCTTTTGTACCATCATTTACTATTGGTTCTTTTTCAACAGAATCAATACTCTCATTCAACTTATATATTCCAGCATTTCGAGAGCCTAGTAATAGTGACTCCCCTTTAATAGTACATTCTTTTTCTGGATAAACCTTGCAATCCTTTTTGGTGAAGACGCAGATAAATCCTTTATCAGTCAATTTACTTACTGATAATAAATTGGCTGCCAATTTGGGCACATACAGAACATCTTTAATAGTTGCTTGTTCACCATGTAAGTCAACTTTTACATCGCCGATTCCTTGACTTACAATTTTTTGTTGATTTGCCACAATGATTTCTTGACTTTGAAACTTGTTTGACATGGGTTTTATCCAGTCACTTTTCATTGTCATATGAGCACTAGCTCCAGAGTCAATAATCCAATCTCTAGATTGAGTCTTCGATGTCGACATTGCTGCAAATAAAACTGTGGCTGAATTGGCCCTCTTATTGAAGTTCTCTTGTTTTTTATCTTCATTATTTTTGAAGTTAGATTGTTTACTATCTTTACACTGAAAGGATTTGTGTCCGATTTTATTACATTTAAAACACTTAGGTTTCCATTGTTTTCCTTGAGAAGAAATAAGCGCGCTATAATTTGAAGCGCTCTTCTGAATTGGTTTTTGTGACGAGTGTTCAATTAATAAGGTTCTTATAGAATCACTTGTCACTTTCGTACCAGAACCTTCAATTCCCATAATCATTGGATTATATTCATCGGTCAATCCATTAAGCATGATGACTCCAATCAATTCATCATCTATTCCTCCCTTGATTGCTTCCAGTTTTTGTGCCAATGATAATATTTCATTCAAATAACTTTCCATAGAGGTAAAATTTGTTAAATGAACTCTGAGAAGTTTGCGTAAGAGGCCTAATCTCCTCATCAAACCATCACCAGCATAGTCCTTTTCAAGCTGTTTCCACACTTCTCTGGCGGTTGAGCATTTTTGAATCGTTGGCCACAATTTTTCTTCTACCATTAATACAATTTTTCCTTTAGCTTTATTGTCAATTCTTTTGTCTGGTATTTCTTCACCATTCACTGCATCCCAAAGATCATCTGCCAACAAAAACATCTGCATTCCAAACTGCCATGTGGAATAATTTTCTCGTCCAGATAATTTTCTAATTGTCGGTAGTGAATTTGAATTTGACATTGCGTTATTGAGAGATTGTGCTGTGTTATTGCTTGTATTTTCTTGACTTTCTTTCCCTTTAAAACTCATTATCACTATTAAAAGTCACAAAAGTTTATATTAATTCACAATGCAAGCAACAATACAAAGATTTGAATGATAAATCTTCACTTGTTTTTTCGTTTCTTTTGATTAACCTCAAAGGTTAAAAGTCACAGTACAATTTATAAAATTCACTATCTCTGCTTGTTTATTAAATAGTTAATAGCACTATTATATTCCTGAGAGCATTTCTGGGCCCATAACCACTGTTGGGATTATTTATTAATTGATATAAAAAGCCATTGATTTTAACATCATGTATTCAGAAGAAATAACAAAATGGAAGTGACAACCATAGATTACAACAAAACCAAAGATATGTAAATAGACACAATTGTACTGTTACTAGACATATCCAACCATATCTAACAATACATACTTTTCTATCTTTTGCTAAAATGATACGATTTTACACATAGTTTTGTTTTGTTATTCTGTCCTCAAATAGGTTTAAGTAAAAATTAATGTTAAATACAATTAAGTAGGTATAGGTACCTACTTGAATTTTTTTTTTCACTTTGTGCAAGATGTTTGCACAAGGAGTACTGAGTACCTACCTATTTACTAATCATGCGATTATAATATTGATGGCAGCACGGCCCGAACACCTATACTTTTTTCATACTGTGAGATTGATCGTGTAGTCGCCGTCTAATAGTTATGATTATGTTGATAATATTAGGTACCTACCTTACTCTTATGTAATTTACGTGCCATTTATAGACTCTAAAAAGGCATGAGCATGAGCCATTAACATCTTCAATCTTCAATTACAGTAGTTTGTTAAATCCTGATATGAAGGCTAACTTGATTGAATTGTCTACATGTTATATGTGTCAGGTAGATAAATAATTAGTCTTTTATCTAGGTAAATCCAATACCTTCATGCGAATATTATTTATGTATCTAGTATTCTACCTACGCAAGTCCTTTTAGGTTAAGTCAGTTTGTGATGGATCATACAATCAATTAAGTAACTATAGGTACATAAGCTTTTAATACAATTTGTAAGATTCCACTAAACCTAGCAACAAACATGATCAATTATTGTCTTCGTGTTGTAAACATTTTTTCTTAAACCTTTAAGTTAACACGATCTATGAAATCATTATCTTGTCGTGACACGAGTTTTATGTAAAATTATTGTAATAAAACACTTAATAATTTGTTATATGAAATTATTGAATGTAGGGTTTTTGATTTATCTAATTCATATAACATCCTTACGTCGCGTCGTATCGCATGCGTTCATCAGAGGACTGATCAAACATTTTTGTCAAAAAATGTTACATAAATTATACACCACATGTATTATAAG
Source organism: Athripsodes cinereus (assembly GCA_947579605.1). NCBI lineage: Eukaryota > Metazoa > Arthropoda > Insecta > Trichoptera > Leptoceridae > Athripsodes > Athripsodes cinereus. The sequence continues at coordinate 17,922,968 of OX388312.1, forward strand.
GAAATTTAATATTAAATATATGTCAACATTTTTTGTGTAAATGGGATACAAATCTCAAATATTCAAATATTGGTAGGTCCAGAATCCAGATATCCTTCTTAGATAGTATCTACATACTTGTACCTAGGTTTCATATAATTATCTAACAATAAAAAATATCTTCTAAATATCTTATCTTTAAAAGTCGGGCTGAGAAATTCTTGAATTTTTTTTATGAAAATCTCTAGAAGATTTTCTGAAAAAAAAAAACTTCTATCTCTCAGCTTTTGCTTTATAATCAAACTTTCAAAGGCTGGTCGAATCTTTACAGTTTCTAGTTTTTTAGCCTTTTGCTTTTTCTGGGTGGGTACATACCTACTATTTTTGGCACTATATGAGATGGAAGGCCCCACTGTTGTCAAATGTGAGATTTCATAGAAAAAGTAATATTCACGAAATTGTTGCCATATGTAGAATTATTTTTTGGTCACCACGTTAAATTATTTTTGGGCACCAAGTTTTTCGACACCGGCAAAGTTTACATTCGAGTTAGATTTTATTTTTGCCGGCAAAAATAAAATAAAACCAGGAAAATAAAAAATCTAATTCGAATACAAATTTCCTAAAGTTTACATTCGAATTAGATTTCATTACTACTTCGAATACAAATTTCCCAAAGTTTATATTCGAATTACATAGATTTCATTTTGCCGGTTTTATTTTATTTTTGCAAATAAAAAAAGAAAAAAATATTTCACCAAATAATATTATTGTAGCAACAATTTTCCTCCATAGAAAACTATATTTGACAGATATCTGACATTGGGGCCTACCATCTCAATGAGTTCCACTCATAATTGGGTGCTGTGCCTGAAATATGTGAAGAAGAATAATGTAATACAATATGTGTGATCTATTATAGTGTTGTAACGAATGTCTGTAGGCCTAGACATTTCACATTAGAAAGCGATTCGTTAACGAAATTCGCCAAGAAGAAATCTTGGCTATCGAATTTTGATTTGGTAGACAAACACACTTCGAAACGAAAACTTTTTGTCGACAAACGCTTTCGTTTACGTAGCGAGCGTCGTTTTCCGCCATGATTTTTTTTAATTGTTGTGTTGGCAGCCATATCATTTTTGTCGATGGTCCATGATCGAAATGTCAATATTTGTTTGACATGTTTGTTGTCGTCGAGTGTTTATAATATTTTGTGGTTTAATATTTGTATATTATGTAAGTAAAATTGGTTGTATTGTGTTTAATGGTATTGCTTATAATTTATTTACTTATTATTGAAAGAAAATTTGACTTGTTTGTAATAAAATGCAGTGATCGGTGTATGAGAATATTCTGAACGTATGGTTGTTTTTGATATCGTTATTTAAATAAAACATACGCATATTTTGTTATTGATTTATATATTAGATAAGTTATTTTAGTTTGAACATGATTATTTAACATCGGGGACGAAGCATTAATTGAATTTATTATTTTATTTGAGAAATGAATGCATGACTGTCATAATAAAATTTAACAATATTTTTATATTGTAGATGCAAGTTTCTGGGGTGTTCAATGTTTCAAGTGAAGGAAGTCAACTTGTTACCATATCAAGGTAAGGCACAATAAATATATAATAGATAAGTTGCTACGTTTTATCCTATTATTCTGAAAAGTTTTGTGAAAATTGAAGTGAAAAAAGGAGCCCTTCAAAATGAAATAAATGATCATAATAGTGTTATTAATGGTCTCTATAAGTAATTATGTGTCCTTATTATCGTATCCACAAATGTAATTTGTTTTTTATTCTGTCAATTGACAATACAAATTATCTAAAATCTCAGTTGACCTAGTCAAAACACATTTTAGCGTTACGTTTTTGTTTAAACTTGGACGAAAACGTAACGCTAAAATGTGTTTTGACTAGGCCCACTGATGTTTGGTTTATTTACCCATTAGAATGAAATGTTTCATGCATACAAATCTGATCCGGGTAAAAATATTATACCTAACATATTTATAAACAAAATCATTTTTTTTATAGTTCTTCAAAGGATCCAGAAAGGAGAAACACGTGAATTACAACAACTACAGTACAGTTAAATAGCAAGACTGATCATCTCTGTTTTCTGTAATGTTGGAGAAAAACGCCAATCATACAAAATTTTCCAGATTTCGCACTCATTTGCAAGTTAGTATGTTTTATATTATTCATTTATATCTATCTTTTTCTGTAATCTGTCTTACCTCTGTAACACAACTTCTCTTGTGATTAGAGATTACCTCATTGCTGGTTTTACGTTGGACCGTAGGGAGTGGGTGAGATTGAACCGCATTAGAATGGACTGCAGCAGAAGCGCAACGGAGCGCCATAAATGGGGGTACATTGCCGACCCAAGCTGCGATTGCGGGGCAACATCACAAACCACGCAACATATTGTTGCTGATTGCCCTATTTATAGGTTCCACGGTGTGATGGAAGGTTTTAGTAATCTGACAACCGAAGCCAGAATTTGGCTGAGGGATACAAGAGTCATTTTATAAATTTTAAATATTTTGCGATTGTATTTTATTTTACAATTCTATCTTTTTGTCATTTTTTTTTACAATTTTATCTTTTTGACATTTTTTTTTACAATTTTATCTCTTTGACATTTTTTTATGATTTATGTTTTTAGTGATTTTTATGATTTATAGCGCCTGACATGCCATACGATTATAGTAGTAAATACAAAGGCTAGAGTAAAATCTCCGCCCATATATACACAGCAAAATGAAAAATAAACTATTCTATTCCCTCACGCCGCATCCTAAGTGGGGTAAGCAGAGAGAACGGAACGCTACATAGATCTGTCCTAACATACTTCTTTTGCATATATATATATATATATATATATATATACCTCATTGCTCTTTCTATACCATTAATTTGTATAACATACTACATATGTGTAACATAAACCATCATAGCACAACATTTTCATGGGTTTTGTGAAGTTATTATAAACATGTACATTATGATAAAATTGTGTAAAATTAATTTAAAATGTTGGTTGATTATTGTCGCTCAGTGTATGTACAAGTATATGGTATTTTTTTATGATTCAGAAAAAGATCCCATTAAGGAAGCCTCCGAAGCGCAGGTTATTGTCTGGAATTGTGAGTACCTACAAGATAAGCAGTTGAGAGTTTGGCGCCGGTAGCTAAGTGTTCAATACCTCAATACAATACAATGTAATTCCAGCAGTTGACAGGGTGGGTGTGGGTTCGTTCATCACTTCACCTGTGCAACATGTCTTCAACCTACCACAGCATATATCCAACAAGAATATTACTACTCTGCTAAATCCTTTGATTCTCGATTCTCCAAGAAAGGTCATGTTGAGCAAAACCATTCTTTGTTAACATTTAAAAGGCTCATGCTGTGTATGATTTTAAATAAATTTATAAATAAAATACTTGTATTGCACAATTATTTTTTTATTATATGTACATATATTACCAATTTAAAGAAAATAATATATTATATCGTCATAGCATATTCAAAAAGAGACATGTGCACACATTTTATTTGGGCATACCCTTTTAAAACTTCATTAAGGCATCATTTACGGCGCCCTTGAGGTCATGTTATGAGTAAACGGCGCTTTACAAATTGTCCATATATATATATATTAAAATTGTAGTTTGGACTTTCTATTGGCATGTGATATTATTTTTTAAGTATTGAATTTTAATATTTGATACTAAGAATCACTTTATAAAATGGTTATGATGTCATTATGAGCAGTTTATTCTGGAAATGTCAAAACATTTATGAATTCACATGTTCCTTTTTGAATATGCAACAACAATATCGTCGGTAGCCTGGAGGTAGAGTCTCGGCCTTGTGAACAAGGGGTCCAGGGTTCGATCCCAGGTGCCGGCAAACTCCCTTTTCACGACACAAGCTTTTAGCTTACTGTGAAAGGTGTATAAGGGTTTATAACAAAACCCGGATATATCTTTTTTAAAAAAAAATATTATACAGATTCAAAAGCATAGGGTAAGTCTCTATCTTTAGAATTGAATGAACATGATGGCAGCGAGAGATGCTCAAGACCTGCTTATTCGATGTTATATCCTACCTTTTAACACAGATGGAGTAATGATGATGATTTTATTTTTGACACCGTGTAACAGTTCCTATACCGTCTCAAGGGTGTGTAATGGTGTATGAGTAATGGAATAGATAATTTGTTTGTATCATGAAAATTTTATAATTACCATAATTATGTACATTCACTGCCACCTATAATTCAAGCCTGGAAGCACAACTTGGCAACATTGTAATAGCTAATGTTGGGAGTCCTGTTTTGAAAATGAGTCTTGAAGTATGTAGTATGATGAATTTCAGTAAGTGAAAACTTAAGTGACACATGATACTTGCCTATCACTTCAATGAATGTATTAAATAGTATTTTTATGTGACAATCCAATAATAAACAATTCTTTTCAAACTGGGTAAAAGTTTTAAAATAATTTGTTTGACAAGATGTAAAAGAAAAGACAACATTTTTATCTCAAAACATGTTAATTTATTTGAAATACAAAATACATGAATAATATACAATCAACAAGTGTATAAAGGATTAAAAATGAAAAATATATTTAAAATAGAATACACAATGTAATGACAACTAGCGTAAACAGAATGAACTGTGTCACAGTGGATATACTATAAATAATTGTTTTATTCATTATTAAGTCATATTATTTACTATATTTATTATCATTCTGAAATATTTATCTCCACGTTATGTTAATTCTGTTTTCAAAGAATTGTTTTATTTCTAATTAATTCAACATGGATTTCTTCCAAGAACCGTTGGTTGAAAATATCAATATGACAAAAAGTATTGGCACAATGTACACTAAGTAGAGTATAAATATTTCAAATAACTTTTAACTATGAAGATCTTACAAATATTCTATATAATAATGAAAAGAAGCATTGTATGTAGGTATCATTTAAAAGTATCTAATTTTCTCCTAGACGTAAGTCTAGTATTAGAATGAATTTTGTCATTTTGAGTTTTGAAAAGTTATTGAGGATAATATTTGCAAAAGTATTTATAATCAACGAATAAATCTCAATATTTGTCATTCCACATTCACAAGTAGAATCTTAATCTATGTTAAAATTGTCTGACTTTATGCTTATAATAGTTAAGCAGCTGAACAAGTTTTTTTGATTAGGATTTGATTTAAATATTGAAAACAAAGTATCTTAATTTACCATATATGTATTCAAATATGGAACAAATATGTGTGAAGAGAATGCATACTGAACCTGTCGATTCACTGAGACCACCATTTTGAAGCATATCAAAGTAAACATTTGATATTTTGGATCCTTTGCTTTGAATGATCAAAGCTGAACACGATAAACAATTACTTTTAAAAAATCTTTTTTTAATATTGTGTGCTGTAGTAATAACCACTAACATACATAAATTCTCGATGACTCGTCAATGTCAAGTATTTCGAGATAATTACTATTAAATATGCATGCAAATTTCTTAACATCGTCAGAAACCATCAAATCAGTTACATCATCCAGCAACGGGAAATTAATGCTATTTTTAAAAAATTGTCTTATAAAATATTTCTTTTCTGTCTCTATAATCTGGTTGTAGGAAACATTATATGTACATCCAGAAAGTCTCCTATACTGTCCAAATCTGGATTCTAATTGGTCAGTCTGAAACTTACCTGATAATATTAAGTATGTAAGTAATATTAGAATCAAGTTCAAAAGTATACTTAACTAATTGAATAAATGATTATATACTGTGAGTTAAAGCTGTAAAAGTGTCTTTAGATAAAACAGTGCCTTCTGGAAGTTCATTTCGGCGATATAGCCATGCCAATTTTTTTTTCAAACGTACAATTTGACAATCATCACTGGAATAAATTGTCATGCAAAAGTCATTCCTTTTGCTTTGGCCTTTAAACAAACTCTTGACATTAATAATTTCCCACCACAGTCTAATTATTTGTAAGAATAATGCAGTCTCTTTGTGATCATGATGTGAAAATAATGCGGCAATTGTGGATGACTGGAAAATATTTTCTACAAGTAGGTAATACATTCCGCCTTTTAATGTTATTTGGATGTAAGGTCTTATGATTTAATTTATACGCCTCTCTGACAAGGTTTCCAGACTGGAAAACATAAAAATCCCTAAAAGCCTTAAAACTAGCTGTCATGATATTTTTCCCATCAATACTTGGGTACTTGAAAGCTTAATCTAAAGATCTCAAATTGAGCAAGTTATTACAAATATTTTTAAAAATATGAACAAAATCATACAACACAAATATTTGCTTGTTTTCATCTGAAGGATGAGCAAAGAAAGTACTGGAGGATAATTCTTTAAATAGACCCTCATTGGTTCTATTATTGTCTGTAATAATACATGTTACAGTAAAACCACAATCCTGAATCAATTTGACGACGTCCAGCGTGTATGCTTTGAAATCTTTGGCAGTAATTGCATTTACAGGGATAAGTCTAACGACGTCTTTGTACCCTCCAAAGTTAGATAAAATCATGAATACTTGCATAGTTTTGGCAATGTATCCTACATTATTTTCTGCATATCCTGTTAGTCGTTATGATTCAATTAGTAAATTAACATGTTTCTCTCGGCATGACAATTCTGCTTTGAATTTTTTATTGTTCTCCGATGATGGAGATACATTCATAGATGCAGAGATCTCGTAGATGACATTTTATTGGTAATACAAAAAATCTTTAATTAAATCATAAGCTATTGGAGAATGAAAATAAATATTGAATGCAAAAATTAGAGCGGTAACGTCATACCTCTTTCTTTTACAAAATAATAATGTAGTAATGTGCTATTTTGCAGTGTGTCTGGGAACTTTATCCAGTTATTGGCATACATCGGGGAAATCATTGCATCTTCCACCTCAGATATAAAGTGACTGGTCATCCGTTGGATAATTAGATGATTTACAACAACTTTTTGTGATACAAACCAGCGCTAAAAAGCAAAGGGTAGTTAACACCTAAAAGTGAGAACAAAATTGAGAATTATTTTAAAATTAGATATTATTCAACAAAATTATGCACATCCAATTTGAATAACACTTACCTTGATTTTCACCGTGTACATTTTTGTTCCTTTCAACATTGATTAAGTTTGGAGCTCATCACATAAGATGCTAAAGATGTTGAATGTAGTTTTCATTAAAACTTTAGACATTAAATGCACTTAACTGTTTATAGAAATATACACCAACATTATATTATGTTCAACACAAACAACTTATTGATAAACAATTAAATTATATGTCTGTGAAAATTCATACTATTGATTATATTTCAATTTGATTATAATGTTTTTAAATATTAAATTGCTTCAAAACCATATATTTCTATAGCAAACACAAATTTATTTCTCACAATTTTGTAGGATTTACCGCAATGTTTTCTTTTAAATAAAATGTCAATAAATTGATTATGTATCACCATTATTATATTCTAAAACAAAATAAATATATTAATATACATTTCTAATCGAAAATAATTTATGAAATCACCTTTCTACGCCCCGAATTTTTAATAAACGAAATACTTTCTACTTGATTTCTACAACTATTTCTCGTCGTCAGAAAAATGGCGCCGCTGACGAATTTTGCGTCAAGTTTAGCGAAGAATTCGCCAAGCTGTCAAAATTAAACAGAAAAGTCTACCAAACGACGAATTCGTAAGGGGAAATATACGGCGTCGGCGAATTTGTGACGTCATGGAAGCGTTAACGAAATATCGTTTCGAATTATGTGGTTTTGTCTACCAAATTGACACATTGTCGAAAAGTTCGCTTGTAGTCGATCGCCAAATACAAATTGTCTAGGCCTACTGATTTTGGATATTCGCGAATGCGAATGCGAATGCGAATATTTCATGCCGACATTCGCGAATGCGAATGCGAATGCGAATATTGACTTGAAAATGGTATAGGAATTTGAAATATTCCAAAACTCCTCGGTTTTCTTAAAGAATATTTTCTTGCAGTACCTTTTTCCACAATGTACCGGGTAAGTATCCGGTACTTTCACCGAATTACTGATTTGTTTCTTCATTTACATGGTACACAACAGATGAAAGACATATAAATATAAACATGTAAGCGACAAAAACATTCCAATAGTCTTACATCGAAACAGTGCATACTTCAGCAATAACACACAAAACAATTATAGAAAATCTTACACATAATATAGGTATTAATTCACAATACATCCAATCACCCATTCCTATTACAAAGCGCTGCTCACCCAATTTCGCACACATACCTAATACATTCATTCGCACAAACACATTCACACTTCACTAATGTATGCAATAACAATACAAAAAAACTCTTAAAAAAGAAAAATCAAAAATTTAAAAATTTAAAAAACAGTCTAAAAATTAATACTATCCCAAACACTTCACATTTTATCAAACATATACATTTTTTTTTATATTTATTTCATCTTATTCTACCCTCAACTCTCCTTTCTCACAAACCTGACGTAATTGGCACTTTAAAATTCTATAAACAGGGTTTCTTGAGTCTGCAATCGTTTTTGTTTTTTTTTAATGTAGAACGGAAAACAAGATCTTGTTAAAGGAAGCATTCTAAAGTTAATCCTATCTAAAATATTAGGCACATCGTATTCGGACAAGCATATTTTTCTCAGGTTGCATGCATCCAGCAAAACTCTTCACAATTCCAATTTAGGCAAATCTTTAATAAATACAGGATAATGCAATCTCTTCCTAACCAAACGAATGAATTTAGACTGAGTTCTCTCAACTTGATCGACATATTTTTTAAAATGTGGATTCCATACAGAGGAACAGTCCTCCAGCTTGGAGCGAAACAACGATAAGTACAAGTACAAATACGATTCATATAACCTAAATGACTTTGTAGATCTCAGAATAAATCCCAGTATTTTATTGATCTCTTTGATAATTTTGTTCACGTGATCATCAAAGTGAAGCTCAGAGTCAAACACCACACCTAAATCTCTAATCCTATGTACTTCTTTTAAATCATGATTATGGATATTGTAAATTTATCGAATTTTGTTTCTATTTTTGGTAAAAGAGATCAGATTACACTTCTCCAGATTCAAGTGCAAGTTATTTCTTTTACAGTACTCGTGTAGTCTTTCCAAGTCCTTGTTAAGCATTTCATAGTCAAACAATAATTGAATTTGACAGTATATTTTTAAATCGTCCGCAAATAATAGAAGCTCTGAGTGGTCAAAGCACTTTTTTTATGTCGTTTATGAATATCGTGAAAAGTAAAGGACCCAAAGAAGACCCCTGAGGGACACCAGATGTAACACTGACACTGCCAGATGAGTAACCGTTAAGTTTAACTGTCATCAATCTATCAGAAATATATGAGTCAATCCACCTTAGTTGAAAAAAGTCGATGTTCTACTTTATCAAATGCCTTTTGAAAGCCGATATAAATGGCATCCAACTGTATACGATTGTCCATAGCTGAGAAAAAAAATCAGATTTGTTACTGTCGATCTTCCACTCATGAATCCATGCTGCTCTACAAGAAGATACGGCTTCAGGAAAAAAGTAATTTGTTCACGAACCATACCCTCAAATATTTTTGAAATAGGTGATAGAATTAAAATTGGTCTGTAGTTACGAACGTCCGATTTGCTGCCAGATTTATGCAAAGGAATAATACTAGCCATCTTCCATTTGCATGGAAAGCATCCTTCTTGTAAACTCCTAATTTATTTATCGTGTCGAAACCCAGAGAAAAAACCCATCAAACTGATTTCCAGTACTGCGCAAAACGCGCAGCAGGTGGAGATGCGTCAAAAATATCCTCCATAGTGCAAGTGACAGGGCACAATGGACACTCCAACAAGTGTGGCATAGTCTGTGCTGCACCACAGTCACACGCTCCGGATTCGTCCTGTAGGAAGCCCAATCGTTCTCTATTGTCGCGGCAGTTTCCTACACCAGATCTCAGTCGATTTAGGGTTTTCCATGTCCCATAGTCTAGATTGCCTCCTGCAGCAAGGTGTTCTAATAAATGTCAGATACAATGGTTTGGTTAAATGACTTACACATCTCTTTAATATATTGGTGCTAGACCATCAGGGCCAACTCCTTTTGTCTCATCTATACCTAATAAACGTTTATGAATATCAGATTTCAAGATATTAACCATGGATAAACATGAGTTAGTTAAAATATTTTCCAATTCTTTAGTATTAGAATCATGCAAATTATTCAGTGAAAATACAGAACCAAAAAACGTCGAAAACAAGTTTGCAATTCCCTCTGGATCGCTCGAAGTCTGGTCACCGTCACCCATTACCCTTGGATAGCCTCTAGATTCTTTAAGGGAATTCACGAATGAAAAGAAAGACTTGACATTGCCCTTAAGTGACTTCTCAGTGCTATTAATAAAAGACCTATAATCGTGATTCTGCGACAACTTCAACTGAGCTCTTAGTTGAAAAAATAAATTGTAGTCAGAATCATTACGGTTCATCTTCAACTTACGCCAAGCCTTAGACTTCTCTTAAACAATAACAGAATTCTATTAGAGAACCATTTGGGAAAATTATTAGGTGACACCCTCTTCATATGTAGGTGTATGCTTCTCAATTATTGGCAAAACATAACCATAAAAAGATTCAATCATCTTATTCACCGGTCCGTTTCCCAAAACACTGACCCAATCAACACTTTGTAAAAAAAACTTTCACCAGTATCATCCCAAACAAGAGTGGATGAATATCCTAGTGTCCGATCCACAGCAATTAAGACCCCACCTCCATCCCTTTTACCACTCAACATGAAATCCCTATCCTTGCGGTAAACTGTATATTCGTTTTGAAAAAGTTCGCTGTCAAATATGCCACAATTTAGCCAAGCTTCCGTCAGAACAATTATATCATAACTATTTGCAAATAAGTTTGCTCTAAACTCCTCGATCTTAGTCTTCAAGCCCCAAAAATTCTGAGAGAATACTTTAGTGTGGTTCACCTTGTAGTATGATATAAATATTCCATAAATAGAATATAAAATTATTGTAGGGCCCTATACTCATAGCAGTTGTAATACTTAAAACAAACATATAAATTAAATCTCCACAAATGCATATTTCTCCTAATAATAATAACATCATCAAGCAAACGAACACAGGAAACAATACAACAAATGTGGCCAACACGGAACAGACCAGATACTTTATTACTAAAATAATATTCGCAAAACATTCGCATATTTTTTTGCGAATGCGAATGCGAATGCGAATACTTTGAAATATGCGAATATTCGCGAATGCGAATGCGAATGCGAATATTCGTTACATCACTAATCTATTACGTCGATAATAATGTACTCATAGGTACAAACAATATAGACAGCTATGCTAAAACTTAATTATGATTTATTCGCTTTTAATATTAGTTATTATTACTATCGAAAAAGTTATCAATAATACTATTTTAATTCTTATCAAAATGTAGGATCTTGTAGGTAGGTGTATCTGTAAGTGGAGCCAATACAATGCAACCAACCAGATATTTATCAGAAAGCATTTATTTATTATACTTTGTTAGACAATTACATGTTCTTCAATGCGGTAACCTGACTGTCTTGTTAAAACGTTTCCAATAATTCATAAATAGCAGATCGCCTCTCTTCTTAATAATCGTGGAACTGTGCAGTGTAATTAGCGGGTAATCTGTCAGATCTAATATCACAGGGGGCTACTTCTGACGGGTTTATCTTAGTCCAGAGTCTTATGTTTCTAATAGGTACATTTCTTAGATAACTTGATTAAAGTTCTTGAAAATGAATAATAAAGCCTCAAAAGTTCCAATAATTTTGAAGACACAGTTAAATTGTCAACTATATAGGTATAGGTCGGTGTATGTTTTCAACAATAATAGTTTGACGTGTGAGACGAAATTAAAAAAAAGAGATTAAACCGATTCGGGTGTAAACACTTTTACATTGTTAAAAAATGCATATAGGTACTTAACCTGTAAATAGTTGTAAGGTTTGAATAAAATGATAAAAATATATTGGCAAAAATATCACAAATAAAATAAAAAAAAAACTCCAATCCAGCGATGAGGCATACAACCCATACTGAATGACTTACTATCTATTGACATAGAGAGTACGACCTGTTAGGTTATCGATGACCTCACTTATGAGATATACCTACGGTGATAGATATTTAAAAAAAAAAACATTTTGTATTTCGTTTTCAGTTTACCACAGATTAGGTACTCAGTTAACACAACGACTGTCCACAACTTAACAAGTCAAAATTTTGGAAAATTTTGATCTAATTGGTAATACATATAATGAACTTTTCTCTATCAATTCCACAAACAAATAACCATAAAAATACACGGTAGGTACCTTATTTATATTAAATATTCAGTTAATGGGAAAAAATCATGTACCTATTTTCAATTCCACAAATTAATATTTCGGATTGTTTGACTATTGAACGGAACAACAGTGCGATTATGATATAGTAGGTATATTTCACTTTCTGTTGTGTTTCTAAAACATAATATTTAGATAAGTATACCAAAATTACAAAAATGGCGTTTTCTCGAATATAAAACATTTCGACTTGTTGAGCTATGGAATTGGACGCTGGTGTTTCTATCCATCGCAAAATATTTTTTTAGCTAAATCACTCATATCTTGTAGTGGGTGGAATACAAAAAATAAATAATAATTATTATGCACTTCTTTCATTTATATATATTATTGTAGTTAAGGTAGCACTTACTCATTATGACATGATGTTGTATGCTAAATAAAAAAAAAACTCTTATTTTTATAACCAACTGAGTACCTTGAAATATTGATTATTATTATGTAGGTACTGTGAGAGTTGTTGTTTTGTATTTTTATTTTCAGAACATCTGATTGATTTACGTACAATAATAAGTGACCTAGTAAAATGATAATAATTCGTCTTGTCTTGTACCACAAACTAAAATTACACAACACTTATGTATATTATTGTTATGTATATGTACCGTCATAGCAGTGGCGTGCCTTCCATACATACAAAAAAGCACCGCATGCCTACAAAATCTAGGCGAGCTATAGGTTCCGAGGAGAACCTCGAAATGACAAATTTGCTAAAGATTTCTCGTCTTTCAATTGTGACAAGTTTATCAGTTCAAGTAAATCTTATTCTACACATGTATTATATTATAACTGTTGACTTTATTTTTATTAATGAGTTTATTTATTTATATTACAGAGAGATCACTTCATGGAATCTTCAGTAAAGAAAAGGTCTCCTACTCTCTGTGTAACTTTTCTAGTGTCACGTAAAATGCAGATGTCAACAATTCTAAATGTCTTTTTGTAATTATGACACTGTCAGAATGACATAGTGGTGATATAGGTAGATTTCATATAAAATAATATGACTTAATTGTAAATATCTATCGATTATAAATTCGATAAACTCGCCCATTGCACAAATATATTGTCTGGTGTAAGTTCTACAATGTTTATATTTTAATAATGTTTGTTTTTTTTGTGCAATAAATATTTTTATTATTATTATTATAGTATGTATGTATGTAGGTACCTATTTATAATGAATGCATGCCTAATATAAAAAGGCTAGTCCCGCCACTGGTTCATAGATAATTGAATCTTATAGTTCAGAAAAGAACATTAAATGTTATTGAACTGAAATTATTACACTAGTCAACATCATAATAATGGTATATTTGTATTTTATATCAAATTATGTGGGTACCTACTTCCTTTCCATCACAAGACAACAAGAATAAAAGGTAAAGTTTAATCTTTCGGGCGACGGTTCTTGGTGGAAGTTCATTATAACAATAGATTGAAATGAAACAAAATATAAAACTAGTAATTCCACTGATAATTTGCGTTTTTAATGAAACAAAATGAAAAGTAATTCCAGTGGCAACTTCATTAATTTGGACTTAATTAATTTTATATTTGCCTGATAATGAGAATGTAAGCTTTCGAAAGCCGGTTTGCAAATTGATAAATTTACATACCGGTGAAATTTCTATGTATTTTTTTTATTAATTTTTTTTATATTTTTAGCTTTAGCTTAATTGCTTATAAATGCTTATATGAACCATATTTAAAAAAATATTCTATTGTCTTTCAATTTGCATTATTTGTAAGAAAGCATGTCTTATTAACATGGATAAAAAAGAAATAATACTAATAATAATACTACCTATTATGGTACGATTAAAATATGAACGGGAAGTTTTTTCTGAAAATCATTGTTATTAATCTTGCAAAAGGGGTTTTCAGTAAATTTTCTATACACTTGCTCCTCGCTATTCATTATTTATTTCGGTAGAAAATCATATTTTTTATGTACCTACTAGACATACTGTATTTTTTGGATTATAGGCATTATACCAGTTAACTTTTTTCAAACAATTCATTCTTTCAAACATTCCTGCTTTAGGTTTATGTCTTATTTCTTGATAAAATACTGAGATACAAATAACAAATAAATGGATTTATAAAGATAAGGTGCTTCGTTGCAAAGATATGATCGTCAAATGTTTAACAATCTATTACTAGCCATATTAATAAGTTGATTCTATTGTACTTACTTATAAGTACATGTCTATTTCATAACTAACCACTATGCTGACCATTGTAAGAATTATTTATAAGAGAAAAATGTTTTTTATTTTTTAAATAATTTGATATCGAGTAACTGGTATTATTAATCTCGTAATGTGACACTCCCTGCATCTAATAAATACAAAATAAAAGCTTTAAATGGTACAGATAAACCTTTCTAGAATTCTGTTTTATGGATACAATTATATGGATTGTCTAGCAAGTAGCAGTGCAAATTTTTTTTTTTTTTAATTTTTTTAATTTATTTATTAGTATCAATTATAGGCATAAAATACATGGTCCTGTTAAGTCATATAAGTTGACTTGTCGACAGGTTCTAATATAAAACATAATTATTAAATTACTTTTCAATAATACTTAATTATACATCCTACTCTATTTCTATTTTATACAATAAAATGATATCATGAGAACTATTTCTACGCTAAATTAATAGGTATATCTTAATAATACAAAACATAATACAAATTAGATATTAAATAACTCTACAATGATGCTTATTTATTCATACCTACGCTACGCTACCTATTCTACGCTAAATTAATAGGTATATCTTAATAATACAAAACATAATACAAATTAGATATTAAATAACTCTACAATGATGCTTATTTATTCATACCTACGCTACGCTACCTATTCTACGCTAAATTAATAGGTATATCTTAATAATACAAAACATAATACAAATTAGATATTAAATAACTCTACAATGATGCTTATTTATTCATACCTACGCTACGCTACCTATTCTACGCTAAATTAATAGGTATATCTTAATAATACACAACATAATACAAATTATTTTCAACACAATAATCAATTATTTTTTTGATAATTGATACTTAAATCTACAAATTCCTCTTCCTTTCTCAAAATTTTATTTATTTATTCTTTACTGTACAGTAATTACAAGCAAATTTTCACAAAAATACATTTAAATCAAATACAATGAATATACAGAGGTTTAAGTTGCTTCTCGAAATTAAATAACGGATTCTAGCTAATATACTCGTAATAATGTAATTTTGTAATAAAAACCAAAAAGATAAGGTAGTCTTATGGTCTGATAGAAATCTCAAACTTTCAATCGAGAGATTCCAGCAAGGCTACTCTTGACAAAACTAAACACGATCTTAATCTAGTCTTGATCTTGATCATACGACGCACCAAGTGACTATTGGCCAAAAACACACCCAAACCGATCGCGCGTTAGCGGTAGCGCGGTATTCTACGCTAAATTAATAGGTATATCTTAATAATACACAACATAATACAAATTATTTTCAACACAATAATCAATTATTTTTTTGATAATTGATACTTAAATCTACAAATTCCTCTTCCTTTCTCAAAATTTTATTTATTTATTCTTTACTGTACAGTAATTACAAGCAAATTTTCACAAAAATACATTTAAATCAAATACAATGAATATACAGAGGTTTAAGTTGCTTCTCGAAATTAAATAACGGATTCTAGCTAATATACTCGTAATAATGTAATTTTGTAATAAAAACCAAAAAGATAAGGTAGTCTTATGGTCTGATAGAAATCTCAAACTTTCAATCGAGAGATTCCAGCAAGGCTACTCTTGACAAAACTAAACACGATCTTAATCTAGTCTTGATCTTGATCATACGACGCACCAAGTGACTATTGGCCAAAAACACACCCAAACCGATCGCGCGTTAGCGGTAGCGCGGTGTTTTTGACCATAGTCCCTTCGTGCGTCGTATGATCAAGATCAAGACTTGATTAAGATCGTGTTTAGTTTTGTCAAGAGTAGCCCTGCTGGGTTTGATTTCTCTCCCTACTGACCACCTACTCCACCTGTAGATATATTGTTTACTGTTGTGGTGTTTATGATGTATTTAGGTTTATTACAAACTCAGATTTATCTTTTAAATATAACTACAATAAATAAGATCTCATTTAGTCATTGATATACTAATAAATTAAACGTTGAGTAAGTAAGTAATCGCGTGCTTAGCTTACAACCGACATAAATCTTCCGATTTTTAATATTTTTGATTCGAGCGAAAATTAACTGTTATTAAATAAAAATATTACAATAGATTAATAAAATTATTATGAATACTAAGCTCGATGCGAGATGCGAGTAGGTTAGGTACATTAGGTTATTGTATTTACGTTTATTTATTGTAGATACACTCCTATTATATTTATAAGTAGGTAGGTGTATATATCTGTAGATATCTTGTAATACATCACACGAAAAATACAATCCCAAGTACATTTTCTCGCCTCTGTTTGGTATAAAACGTTAACTAATAAAACATCCTTGATTATTTAATTAAATCAACTTATTTAGTGAATTAATATACCTAATGTAGGTACATTAATACAGGTAGGTATCTGCCTTTTAACCTATTGTTGATTCTGTATCAAAAATATTACAGCAGAGCAGGCTTTAGGCGATTTAATAAACTTTAAATCTGACACCTTTATATTCCTACATTAGATTAAGAAATAAATTATGTAGATTCAACCTTTCTTATAAACATGGTCCACACTTTACACTTCGAACAGGGAGTATGGCAGACGTGCAAACCATATTATGCATCGGTGAGGTTTGTCCCCTAGTGTGAATACGGCGCATAGTGCCAGACAACGCACCATATTGTGGAGTGTCTTCTGTATGACTTTGAGTTTGGTTGGGGGGATCTACATGGAGTGACCATCGATGCACCCAACTGTCTGGAAAATTAGCCATCCGGCCAGAGTGCCAAATGCATTTAAAAAAAATGCTCTGAGAGGAAGTTCTATAAAATCTAAATAATGTTATTTTTTTCTTTCCTTATTCTATTTCTCGACAATCCTAGTCCTTCGTTTTAACATTTTTTACACTCATATTTTTGTTTGACGTCTTCCAGTAACAATCACAATGGTTTTATTTTGTTTTATAAATTTAAACTTCTTAAAATTACGAAGATCTTAACATAATCGAATAAGGAAAGCACCTGACCATCTCAGATAGGCGCTCCAGATGGATTGGACATATAATTCGCCACAAATACCTTCTACAAGAAATGATAGAAGCCACTGCTGAGGGAAAAAATCATTGGGGGCGCACACGCCGAGAATGCCTCGACGATCTATACGAGGAATGAGGATATGAGTTGGGGATCGTATGATGAGCTGATAAGAATCGCATAGGATAGAGCGCAATTGAAAGAAAGATACAAGCAAGACTTTGCTGCAAACTAATCTACAGGATTAAAACCAGAGAGAAACGATAAATCAAGATAAATCCAGTTTTTTTTAAAAAAAGAAGATAAATCCGGTGGTTTACATATTTGAAGTAAACGTAAAACAGCCAAAATATTTGTGGCAATCTCATTGAATGTATTTTATCATGAACGTCCCTGTATACTATATACCTACAAAGGTAAAAAACGAATTGAAAGTAAAAGTAAAGTGTAGCAGTGAAGAGATAATAATAAATAAATAGAACCTCCATGATGTGTTGTAATATATAAGTATACCTAATATTATTTATAAAATGTATCTATCTATGTATAGTGACAAGTGGGTACACATGTATTCGTACGATGCCATTGTGGATATATGGATAATAATATTATAGTCTATACTGTATTATGATGTAATGTAAGTGGTGTAGCGAAATCATTTCATTCATGCTCCGATATGGTTTCATAGAATTATAGAAAATGTATTTATCCGAATTATAAAAGCTCAGATAATGAAGTAGGTACACAAAAGTATAATAAATAATTTCAAATGTCGATACTGTCCAGGTCCATAACTCAACAAGTAGAAAATTTTAATTCAATTGTTAACGTACACAATCAACGCCACTCTTCCGATCCCACAAACAAATAACTATGAAAAAATTACGGTTTCCTTTGTATATTAATAATAATAATAATAATTATTATTATTAATATACAAAGGAGAAAATACCATTATATCATAACTACAGAACACATAATTTTATGCAATGAGCGAGTTTATCTCTGAAGCGCGATATCTTCCAACTAGCCCATTAAATATTTAGATTTGGAAAAAAGTAATGTACCTACCTATTTTCAATTCCACAGATAAATATTTCGAATTGTTAAACTATCGACAGGAACAAAGACAATGTGTGTCTTTAACAGTGCGATTATTACATACATAGTATATTTCACTTTCTGTTGTGTTTTGAAAAATACCAAAATTATACAATTTCCTTGCTCCTCGGTTCAAGAGATAGAGACGTATTCGAACTCCTAAACTCATTTATACAAAAAAGCCCATTCAATAAAACTCTGAACCTGTTTTTGTTTAACTATTTTCTTTGTAAGTTCTGACTAGATACACCTATTCACCTATAAAGTGAGAGAGAGATTTGACATTTCTCTTGCCATTATGGTTTCAAAATTTAATATTTTTTGTTATATATGTTTTTCAAAGTGATGCGTTTTTACAAAGAACAAGTCTCATTTGATAGAAAATAAATTATTTACACATAGATAATGTACCTATAACGAATCATTCCTTTAAAATTAGAAATAATTATTACAAACATACGATATTATTTATTGATTTGGTGGTAACGTTGTGCCAGTTTCTAAACATAATTACTAATGTTTGGAGTCAAAAAACTTTACTAATAACACTAAAAATTATTATACGCGCGACCAATGTTTCAACAGGTATCCTGTCATTCTCAAGCGCAATATTTGAATATATGTTAAATATTGCGCTTGAGAATGACAGGTTACCTATTGAAAGCTTGGTCGCGCGTATAATAATTTTTAGTGGTAGGTACTAGTAAAGTTTTTTGACTCCAAACATTCGTAACATACCTACATACGATGCTAGACTAGACACTATAAGTCAAAACATTATGTAACATGGAGAAGAACCGTAAGCTATTATTTTATTATTATCTTCGTAATATTGATCTTTTATTTAGCCAACATTATCAATACATACATATCTTTAAAATAATTATAATAAACAACTTTCTTCACATCAGTGGCGTGTCTAAAATTTTCATACTGGGTAGGCTCACCATCAATAATTATTAGGTATAAATAAGCTATTTATTAAATATAAAGTATTACTCGAAAACGAGTAAATTTCCTTGAGGAATACAAAGCATGCAAGATAAAAACGATAGTTTCGATACTTCAAACGTAAAATATATGTAAAATTTGTCTCTATTTTACTGCATGTATAATGGTCACTTTTCAAAGAACTGACAGTGCTTGATTCATACAACACGCTGTGATATCCGTGATATCGCAGGTACCTATATCTAGTGAATCATATTATTTTATAACAGAGTATTGGTCAAATGATGCCCAATGAAGTAGATGAGCAGAACAAAAATAAGCCTTGAAAGAAATAATGCAGGCCGTTAAACATAAAAATAATCTAGTCGGGTTCTTTTGGATATATTATAACGCGTGTTGTTTGGAGGTTTCAACGGCGGGCCATCAAATGACCTATGGAATTCACACATTAAAAAAGATCGGATTATTAATTGCGCACAATTTTATAATTTTTTAATTATTTTTTAACCTGGAAACCTCAGGTAAAGCCCGGCTTTTCGGCTTGTATGGAATATACGTTACTGCTTGACATTTTTGTTTTTTTTTTACTTAGGTGCGATTCGATTCGCGATAGACGTTCACATTTTGCATAAATCATCTCAATTTAATGATACAATAATAGTAGATGGGCAACTGATAATGTAATGAAGGCACGTTACGAAGTGGGGGATTTTCAAATAAAGAAATCATTTGAAAACAGATATTTTATATTCACCATAAAAGTGATAAAAAGCAGGAGTGGTGTCCCAACTTACGAATTAATTTAGACTGGTGCTCTCTATATCGTCAATTTTGACTTCACTCTAAAAATTATGGAACAATAATATTCTTTATCTAATGTGTGTAGCGTACAGTTTCGCCTTCACGTAGATATAAAAAATACAGTTAAATCTTCACAAATTACTGAAGTTGTATTTTTACTGTTAATTTCGTTTGATTTGTTTTGTATAAACATAATATAATGAATGTATGAGATCATTAAGATCATTCATATTAACAATAACTACCTACTACTTAGTGGAATCCTTGATCTATGTAATCAGGATTTATTATAACAGAATAAACCGAAGCCTTTAACTATATTTGTATAAGAAAAAGAGTTCAAATTAATACTGCCTATGGGTATGTTCCTATAGACATCATGCATGTAAAATCATAATATTATCTTTTGTAGAGTCTACATTGTAGACTTAACAATTTTATATAAAGACTAGCTGACCCGGCAAACGTTGTTGTTTTGCCATGTACATTATTTCAAGATCACTAATATAGCTATTAGAAAATAGGAATTAATGGTAGAAGGGTGAAAATTTAGGGCTGTATGTATTTTTAATGCCTCACCATAATAAAATAAAAATAAAAAAAATTGTCAAAAAAGAAAGTCGGGGTGGACCACCCTTAACTTTTAGGAATATAAAAAATAGATGTTGGCCGATTCTCAGACCTACCCGATAAGCACACAACATTTCATTAAAATCGGTTCTGCCGTTTCGGAGGAGTATGATAACAAACACCGTGACACGGGAATTTTGTATACATATTAGATGAACTTGAGAACATCATGTAAAAGGTTCCTAGATCAATGGAAGTATTTATAAAACTATTATATGGTTTTGTTACTACACGATAAAGAAGACGTTTATTTATTTGTCTAGTTCACTTTCATTCATTAAAATATTATATAACGTATGTGTATCATTAATTTAACTGTGATAACATTAATAATGACCGCACATTCATTTTACAATAAGTACCATGACACATATTATGTATAATACATTGTATGAACATTACTTTGCATTGTGCACATATTATTATTATCAATTAGGTACCTACTACCTACCAGTAGATGCTTTGTAATAATATAAGTTCAATTTATTCATTACTTAAGTTTTTGTTTGTTAAACTACGTTACAAGATTTTTTTGACACTAATTCAGAGGTTCCAAACTCATATATTATATCAAACTAATTATCTCATATTATTTAGTAATATAAATTCAAATATTTCCAACAAGCTCTAATCCAGAAATGTTGCTCTAGTTTTTCTATTTTATATTTATCATATACTTGACAAATAAATATCTTTTCCATTCACAACGTTTCTGACATCCCGAAAGACTTGACAAATAAATATCTTTTCCATTCACAACGTTTCTGACATCCCGAAAGACTTGACAAATAAATATCTTTTCCATTCACAACGTTTCTGACATCCCGAAAGACTTGACAAATAAATATCTTTTCCATTCACAACGTTTCTGACATCCCGAAAGACATTTTTTATTGTTATATCTTTCAAGTTTCAACGATATCAATGCGTGAAGATTTTATAGAAAGTAATAAGTATGTAAAAGGGTAAGTTAATATACAATCGTTCATGGAATTAAAAAAATCTGGTATTAACAGATAGATTCGTATGAAACAGTAGATCACCACAAACTGTCGTTTTTTCAGTTCTCTTGGTAAGTTACTTTGGTATAAACATAGAATTTCATATAAAATTTAAACGGTACGATGATTTATTTTAATATGTGGATCGTACGATCAAGAATTATCTGTGAATAGCGAGATGTAAGCAAAATTCGCACTTTTATAAGTAAGGTTGTAAGTGTTTTGCGGACCTGTTGCTCAAAATTACAATCAGACATGGTATCTACTTGTATAAATACTTGTATCCAATAGTATCTACTTACTTGTACAAATATGATCTGAAATAATGATTCAATGATTAATATTGTCGTGATTAGATGCTGTTTCTTTATAGACGTTGTTTTTTATTATAAAATGTATTCGTAGCAAATCAACAAAAATGATTCCGGCATCGTTGTATTCAACATTATTACGGTGATAAATTGTCATTTTCGTA
The DNA here is from genome assembly GCA_947579605.1 of Athripsodes cinereus. Taxonomy (NCBI): domain Eukaryota; kingdom Metazoa; phylum Arthropoda; class Insecta; order Trichoptera; family Leptoceridae; genus Athripsodes; species Athripsodes cinereus. The sequence goes on from OX388312.1 coordinate 17,945,651, forward strand.
AAATGAATTTAAACTATACATCGTAAAATATAAGTATACATACCTAAGTACGTACCTAAGTACAACGTGTCTAGGTTGTATTGATTGAAAAAAATGTACATAAAAAATAGCTCACGTACTTATTGTGTTTCTACGTGCTTTTGTATTTCAAATTAATTACTTAATTGAGAAAAAACTAGAAATAGATATATCTATGTATTATTAAATTATGTGGTATGGGATCAAGAGTGGAGAAATCTAAAAATGATTTTAGTAAACAAAGACATTTATGTAGCAATATTCTTTGTGCCGAATTCTATAAAATTAGATGTTCTATAACAGTGGAATCTTATGAAATTTATACTAAAAATTGCAGAGAAATTCGAAGTTTGTATTGAAAACCGTCACAATTCAGCTGGTTTTTGAGCTTTATTTAAATTTTACTACGAATGGATATATATGATTTCAATCCCAAGCCACTTATGCTTGTAGTAATATAATATATCCTGAATTGCATTGCACGCACGAGGCACTTTGTTTAATTTTCTGAAACAGTACATTTTACTTCTTTTTTATAAACAAATATAAAATCTTCAAAGAACTTATATGAATTTGTTTACTTAATCCTCAAAACTGGTTGGGACTCGTATAATATCATTAGCAATCATCTTTTAATTGAAATAATATTGTAAGTTTATTAACATATCCAGTGCCAAGTAATTAAATAATTTTTATTTTTTTTCAAAATGAAATAAGAAAAATTATTTCTATTGTCCAAAGGAAGTTATAACCTTGTGCTTGTCCACAATGTAATATTATTCAATACATTGTGTAGCCAATAACCTACACACATTAGGTACATATGTATGTGTGAAAAGGTATATAAAGATAGTTTAATAATACAATGAATCTATGTAGGTACTATCTAACAAAAGGAAACGACATCAAATTTCCCATGATGATGTTGCAGATTTTTTTAAGATAACTAACAATTTGTTTATTTATTTATTTACCTTCAAATTAAATAAATTATTACAGAAAGGAAATGAGAAATGTATTTAATAATATACTCACTGAATACTTAAATTTGTTTCGGATATAGTAAACACAACATAATATATTATTTTTATTATGTCTCCATTCACACTACGCAGTATTAAAATTACACAAAATAATAATATGTCTAATTTACATTTTCAGGAATTTAAATTGTGCATTTACAATCTATTTTTATAAATACGTGTTTTATATAAATAAATTAACATGTAGGTACATTTGTTAAGTTGGTTGGATATAAAAAAACTGATTTAATTACATCTTCAATTACACGCATAAATTTTACAAATGGGAACCATTTTAGCAAGGTATTATTATCATTGCTTAGTTGTATTTTATATCACATACAGAAAGGAAAAATTAAATAAAAATATCAAGTATTTACATATTTTATCAAGTCAATTACGCATTTGCATAATTAGGTATGTATTTTAAAATAAAATTCTCTTCTTTTTTCTTTTGTAGACCCCGGGATCTGCATTTTCAGAGATACCTTCCTGCCACGTCAATTCCATATTTTCCCTTTATCTTTTTGCTAGTTTTCTGATTTGACGTCTCATTATTAAATTAACTTCTTTGACAATATTGTTCTTGAAAGACGAAAGACTTCTCTCTCAATAAAATTAATAAAGTAGAAAAAACACATTTGTTTTAAATTTTATTTTGGAATTCTACTACCTAAAAATAAATTGTGTAGAAATATTTTAATTCCTATTGCGATATATAGAGTGAGACGGAAAAAATAATTAAGGTATGACATATATTTATGTAATTATTTATTGTTTTTTTCACTGTAGATTGGCTACAATATTTCAAATCAATACAATGTATCATAAAAAATATCAGTTAAACAGTTCAATGTACCTACAGAGGGCGAGTTTATCGCTAGAATGCGATGTCTACCAACTAACCTGGATTATTAATACCCATTATTACATTTTCTAGTATTCTTTTGATCGTGTAATATACACTCATTGTTTTCCCTAAAATATGTTATTTAGAAGTTATAGGTAATTCACTCGATTTTGGGTGCCTTACTAGGAATAAAAAAAAATACATTTATATAGATAATATTATTCATTTATTTTATTCTTCACTGTACATTGTTTACAATAATACAAATTAACATAGAAAATATCATTTATACAATTCAATGTACAGAGGGCGAGTTTATCGCTAAAATGCGATGTCTTCCAACTAACCCGGGATAATATGTAGGGATAGGTGGATTAATATATTTTTTTTAATTAGATATTAAATTACCTTTACAATGTTTAAATATTTCTTATAATTTGTTTGTCTCCAGGTCCGAAATCGTGAACGAGGTATATTCTATAATTTTGTATACTTCATCAGCACGTGATAAATAAGTTATAGAGATGAAAACTAAATGATTACTTTACTATATTAATTTCCTGGATGGTAATTCCTAGTTGAGAGGTGAAGTGTAAATATTTAAATATCAAATTTATTAAGACGAATACACATATCGTAATTTGTTAAAAAAAATCACATGATATACAATATAATGGTTATTTATTTGATAAAATAGGAATAAATAATATTTTAAGTATGTTCAACAAATACACCTACTGCTTAATATTTAGATTGTTGATGTTAATATTTTTTTTTTATAAATTGTGTTTTTTTCTGTATTCAAGGTTATCTGTGAGAGGTTGCAATTTAGTAATAAAGCCACCTTCATTGTGTGTTATTGTATTAGTTGTGTGCAGAACTATTATATATTTACGATTAACGATTAAATTAACATCAATTTAAATTGTGATTAATTTTCAAGTTAAAGTAAATTCCATTTGTAAAAACTGTTGTGATGATTTCCTTTAAAAAAAACTTTCATTGATTTTTTATCTTTTATATTTTTTGACATAAGCTACTTTTTCTGGTAGGAAGGGTATTTAAAGAGCTGGTACCCATCGTTGGCAGATATTGTTTTTTTTTTTATAATTATGCCAAAGAACCTTTTTTGTTTTTAGTTTCCAACTTCTTCACGCTGAGGGTTTTTAATATTTTTTAGCTTATGGTATTAGCTATAACTTACCTTACATTTCCACAAAATGTGCTACAGTACGAGTAACTAATTAAACTTTTTTGATAACGGGTTAACGATTAACTGAATCGAGTTTTTGATTATTTGTGTGCCCAACTCTGTTAGTGTGTGAATACTATTATTTAATTATTTACCATTACAACCGTATAATTTCCATGAAGATTGACGCTAGAGATGATTTATTAGATTACTTTTAGGTATTACGAGTATTTTTATGAAATATCCAAATATCTTAATCAAGCTGTAACGACAGCTGCGGATGTTTTTAAATTATTATATATATTATCTTTAGTCCCTCGTTCTAAATTAGTGATAATCTGTGTTTAAAGATAATACTTTTAATTAACCCTCAGATGATGGTTTGTCAACCCTTGAACCTTATTATATATTTTAGTGGGTTATAAATCCATCGGATTGGTCTGCAGCCAGTCTGGATTTTCTTCTCCATTCCTCCCTATTTTCTGCTAGTCTCTTTAATTTTACATAATTATGTGCCATGGTTTATGCCTTTACTCACTCGATTCATATTGGTGTCTCTTGTCGGCCTCTACCATATTTTCTTCTTTCAGTCTTGTCTTCCGCGATGGTGACGAGCAGGTCTGGGTGCCTAATGTCGTGGTCAATTCAGTTTGCTCGTTTTTAAGGAGTTGACTACTTTAATCTTATCTTGATCTTAATCATACGATGCGAGAAGGGATTAACGTCAAAAAGACAAGACAAGATTAAAACCGTATTTAGATTGTGTCAAGAGTAACCCTGCTGGTTCAATTATACTGCTTCGTTTTATCTGTACAATAGATAAATTAAAGCATTAGGAAGAGTGCTAAATCTGTGAATGTTTTTAGGTGAACCCATAGAAAATAATAAAACATTCAAGAGTTATCTGAAGACAAAATATTTGACTGATTTTGCAATACACAAAGTAAGTATGTAAGTACTACTTTATATATTCTGTATGACTATTCTAAATACATGATCTCACATACTATTCTTAATAAATTATTAAGTATCTTTAGGCATATGTGTGAATGCAATTATACCAAGCTATGAATTTAATAGTATTGATATTTAATAGTGAGAACGTATTGTGAATTGAAAATAACGTTTCGAAGTAGGTGAGTATTACAATTCTTCAGTTAGCCTTTAATGTGAAGATAATTGAAATTAAATACCTACACATTTGTAATTGATAATTACCACGTCTTACTCAGCAATACTACACATCTGATGTCGGAAACCTTTTTTCCAATCCAAGGACACTTATCGTACAACACATAAGTTAGATTTATGAGGTTATACAGTAATAAACTTTATGATAAAGATAATTAATACACATAATAATTTCCATAGTGGTAAAACTTTATAGTATTTCCTTGAAGATTATAAACTCAAGTAACTTATTAATAACAATTAAATATATCATCCATATCAGAGAACATCACGGCTATTTTCGAACGTAAACATTCTCTTTGTCTTCTGCTTCTTGACGGTGAATTTTACTTCAATATTTTACAGGATACTATCCTTAGGATAGGCCAGGAAAACTTATCAACAGATAAACCAATACTAAGAAACTGTTACATTACAAGATATATTCACCATAGGATTTTTCAGATAAACACTCTAGTTTCTTTTACACAACACACAATCTTCTTCAAGATTTTGGTCTATGTGTTCGAGCCATGAATGTAAGAGCTTTCTTACATTCCTTCTTTCAGACACAATAGTCCATAGGTACTTTTCAGTGATTTTTTTTCCATTTGTTTGTTTTACACATCCATAGAAAAATGATGAAATACAAATGTAGGTACTACAAATCAGTATACCATTTTATTCGTGTAGAATATTGCAATCGATGATAATACAATTACATATCATCAATAAATTATTGTGATTATGGGAGTTCCATTCTACTCGTAGATCATTGTTTCAAATTTCCCATTTTTTAGAGTAGTTACATAATGAAGAACAGGATATAATATTAGAGTTCTTTATTAAAATAACAATAATTAGGAATTAAAAACTATAAAAATGTGTCCAATTATTATTGATATTAAAGATAATAATATATAATATGCATATGAGATATTATTTAATAACCATACGTTACTGTACATAAAATATTGTATAACGATTATTATAGTTGGAAAATCCTTTTTTCGTTGTCGTGTAGGTAATACCGAAACCAAACTTTGCAGAGCCAATTATACAAAATTTTGTCTAGTAAGCCACAGTTAGTTTTTGAGTGGTATCCATATATTATTGGATTGAAAAATGTTCGAAATAATTGGAATATATTTAATTTTATTCCTCATAATTCTATCCATATTACCTAATACCAGTATCCTTTACTTCAAACTTGAGCACTATCAGATATATTCTATGTAGGCTATACAATCGTTAAGAATTATTAAAATAAGTATTATTTGATAGTTTAGACAATATTGATATGAATATAATCTTTCTATATCATTACAGTTTCTTCATCTATTGTGGTAGAACATGCAACGAACATAACCGTAGATCTCTCCATAACATTCCTGGAATATCGGTAAAACATGAATCATCATACTCGTGCATTTTTATTTTTCAAGATATTATAAATGATGTACCGGGTCTAGTAAATAGTAAGTATGACCTATGAGATATATCTCTATAATGGATGCTCCTGGATAACCTAAGGCATGCAAACACAATATAAAGGAAATATTTTTTTTAGAAAGAATTAATACATATTTTTATTGTAGTTACTTGCAACATTTTATAACTATTTTTATTTATATGGCTATAGCTGAGAAAATATACATAATTTACATACAGTAAATGTATGTAAAATCAATCGGCCGATTTATCAACTCGATCCTTGCAAGACAATAATACTATCTAATCGGCATTCACCATGAAAATACGGATGCCGAAACAAAATAATTCAATTGTCTACTCAAAGAGGAAAGAGAATAAATAACTTTGCATTCAGACAATAGATGTGCTGAGAAGATTTGAATAACAAGCAATTAAAAAATCGTTCATATACATATCTGGAGGAAGACAGTGCGCAGACCTTCATTTGCATAATAGCATGTCGCGAAGTAATTACACATTAAATTTTATCTTCAATCTTCAACAATCTCATGACTTACAAAAAATAAATAATTTTACATTCAAGTAAACATATCTACATCTTATTTTCTTTGTACTATTTGGGTCACAGGCTCCTATTGCATCATAGTACTTCTTTCAATCTGCTTTCTATGACCTTTGGTTAAACCATCATACATGCTCACATTTTATCCACGACATTCTAAGATGAAAAATGCTAAAAGTAAAATACAAAAAGACGATGCTACTATGTAAAATGTTAGTTGGAAGAAATCGCGCCTCTGCGATAAACTCGCACTCTGTGTATTGATTGTATGATTGTCTTTGTTTTAAATGTATTTTTGTGTGAATTTGCTTGTAATCAATATACAGTAAAGAATAAATAAAATAAATAATTAAAATGATTCATGCATTATGAGATCTGTAAACAAAATGTTCAATTTACAGAAACTAGATATATTTCTCTAGCTAAGTGATCTTATAAAGTTATTTTATTATTGGTGCTTAAGTACTTACATATAGTTGCTTAAACAATAATAATGGATAAAATAATTTGCAATATTGATTGTTTTGGATCAATGTTGCAACGAATTGCAAATAAAATGCAAGAGTAGCTTCCATAATAATCTATTATACAATATAATGCATAGTAATTATTATTAGAATGTGTTAGTATTGGTTTTGTACGTAGATCTGGTATAGAACACTGAATATTACAAAAGCTTTTAATTTTAAAATGATTCTGATGTAATATCCATTAATCTAATTTTAATTTATGATTTGCTTCTTTCCAGACTACTGCCAGTTAATCTAATATGTTTACTTATTTACCCAGCTGTTGAGTAAAAGTGAACGGAAATATTAGTAGAATTACTCGATAGTTTTTATTGGAAACAAACATTAAAAAATACATTAAGTACCTACAGTTATATTAGGTTATAAACTAACTACATTCCGAGTTTTGATTCCGAAAACTTCAAGATGCATAGATTTAATATTGGTTTTTTCTTCTTTCGTTCTTAAACGTTCTTCTTTATTTCGGAAGCACATGGAGGAAACGAGTTTCTTCCAGACGATCAACATCAACTTCATTTATATATTTAAATTACGTATTTTCATTACTTTTACAACGTTTTATTATAGTAATCAAAGGAACGATACATATACTGGAAATACTAATATCATCCAGGCTGGCAAAAATCATTATTTACTACTAACATAAAGTTGGATAGACTATGTAGATCTGATGGCCAACGACAGAATCGCCCACATTGTTGTAAAACAGATACCTGCTGGTTTGTGTTCACAAGGAAGACAACCAAAATGATGGAGAATTGTTTTGTCATAAGCATCACAAAAGGGAACAACTTCCAAAGTAATGGAATCAATATCTGTGATAAGAGGAATAAGAAGTAACAGAAACAAAGACTTTAATGTATTGTGTATGTATCTGATAAAAAATTATGTTGTATAGTGTATGTAAACTAGTGATGTAACGAATATTCGTATTCGCATTCGCGAATATTTACATCTGCGAAATTTTAATGTTTGAGCAATTTTAGAGATTTAAGCAAGTCAATATTCGCTATTCGCATTCGCATTCGCGAATGTCGGCAACAAATCACACATTCGTTACATCACTAATGTAAACGTATGTGTTATAAATATCAATCTTACTGCAAAATAACTACAGATAAATATCTGTTATTATATAACATTACACATATACCTACTCTACTTGTATATTTAAATTACATATGATTAAACCGTGAATGCATGATATTTAGGCAGTATTATTTTTTCTGATGTATTTTTATATAGCCTTGAACGTAATCATCTGGGTCTTTTCTGTAACAAAACGAATATTGACCCTATGAATAATTTTTACAATATTATTCTTTATTAATTTCAGGTAGGTGTCTATAGTTTTATATATTCTATTGCAAACAAAAATAAAATATAAATCTACTCCTTGAAGTCCCTTGCAAAATAATAGCTCACACACTTAGCGTTTGTAAATCATCAGAAATTACATATAAACGCCCCCCAATAAGGCGCCATACGTTTGAGGTTTTTTTTACAGCATCAAAGAAAAATTAATTACTTACCTTTTTAAATTAGGGATATACATAATACATGTTTTTAGACAGTGCTAAAAACAAATGTTTATTTACATAAATCAAAAAATTATGGAGTGTAACAACTGGAAAATTCTATGAGTTTATCGATTAACGTCACAAATTATTAAATTATTCTTGGTAAATTAAGCTGGAACATTGAATTCACATTATTCAATTATGGCGACTGAAAGCCGAATATACCTAAAAGATTGTAAATAATTTATATATGTAATTAAAATAAAGGTATTCAGTAATTTTTTTCTATATATATCTTTAATACTTCTATATATATTTCTATATATATCTATAAGACCACCAAAAAGATGGAAAGACAGCTGGTCTTCAGCATCACAAGTGGCATCAACTTCTGACCTAACAGATCGATGATCTACATTAAGAAGAAGAAGATCTTTAATAAGAATGTTCTAATAGCGTTAACACGTCTTACAAAAACGTCAAAGGGCTAGTATTAGGTATAATGTATTATATAGCTCTTTATTCGACACTGCAGTTTGCAAACAAAAATGAGACTGACTTATTCACTGTGTCGGTGTTTAGGTAGTAGATTTCCATAATTCAAGACTGATTTAGGTGTTTTTTCAAGTTGTTGATGAAACACGGGATGACATTATGTCAATTACGATAAAAACAAGGTTTTGGAAAAAAATCATTATACGGCGCCTTATTCGGGGGACGTTCTGAATGTATAAATTTTGAAATAAATACAAATGCTCTTTTACTAGGTATAAGTTACAAATCGTCTAATAGAAAAAAACGTATGTAGGTATTTATTTTATTAAGGAATTTCACTATCTCAACATCGATACAGTGAATGAGTTTTAATGTTAATTGGCAGGGAGAGAACCACTTGCATATTTATTAAGTGTAGTTATTCTGCCTGCCAACCCATTTGTGAGAGATGTAGTAATAGTTAGATATTATATTAGATAAATATAGATAAAATATTGATTTGAAAATTCTATCTTCATTAACTATGCTAGAAATAGGTACTTACAATAATTTTGTTAATAACTCCTTCGGCTAAGATAGTAAACAATAAAACAATTGGTTGATATTAAACTTAAATGTAATAGTCGAAGGCGTTGTAAGATAAAATAATATTGAACATTTCGAAGTCGTGATGTCGAAAATTTAAATCTAAACCGGTCAGTGAATTGTTGCAGAAAAAAATACAATATTGAGAAATCAAAAGATAATTTAGATAATAATTGTAATTGGTACATAAAGAATAAAATAATAATATTCCAATACATATGTTGAATAGAAGTGTTCACATGCATTAAAGCAGACCACAGCGTGCGAATTTAGTTGTGGGTACCTAAATAGAATAATTATTTATAAGTTTAGTATTATTTAATTATAATTATTATATTTTTACAATATTCACGTCACATATTACAAAATTTGATTTAACTTAAATGTAATAATATTATATTACGATCAACAAAACATTTAACAGTTTTGTTCTGGTAATAAAAAGCAATACCTATGCGATAAGCTGTCAATGTGATTGTTATAAGAGAGAATTTCGATGCCTTTGGCCTGTCGCCTTGTAGCTTTATTGGACAAAGCACACCTCGCGCAAAGATGAGTTACGGGTTTAAGTCCCATATGGTGAACTACTAACAAGCAAGGTGATGTTGTCTTTTGTAAGCGTTATGTAATAGTTTCGCGTGTTAAATTGTAATCTCATACAATGATTAATTGTAAAAACAATATCATACCTATGTACATAACAAGCATTGACTTTTGTAAAAACAATATCATACCTATGTACATAACAAGCATTGACTTTTGTAAAAACAATATCATACCTATGTACATAACAAGCATTGACTTTTGTAAAAACAATATCATACCTATGTACATAACAAGCATTGACTTTTGTAAAAACAATATCATACCTATGTACATAACAAGCATTGACTTTTGTAAAAACAATATCATACCTATGTACATAACAAGCATTGACTTTTGTAAAAACAATATCATACCTATGTACATAACAAGCATTAACTTTTGTAAAAACAATATCATACCTATGTACATAACAAGCATTGACTTTTGTTTAAAACATTTAGCATCTCCAATTCAGCGATGAAGTATATCACATATCCTGAATTTCTACTTTTTTGTGTTTATTACATTTTTATTTTTTTTTTATTTTTTATTTATTTATTATTCCAATAGAGCATACAAAATTAACATGAAAAACAATATAATGGAATATATTGCCCCACTAGATTAAAATCTGTTCTGGGGCAATACTAGAAAAAAAAATACATATATCAAAATACAATTTTTCAAATATGACTTAAAATACAATTCTTTTATGTAAACTTGAATAAGAGTTAAAATAATTCAAAATACATAATGAAATAGCATGTCATACGTCAAGTCATTTAGAATGTGCAAATAAGATTAATGTAAGAGTAAGTCAGTTATTGTATTATGTTCGTCAGGTCTCTCTCAGACTCCCTTCTTCCCCTGTCCATGAGCCAATTCGTCAGCAATTTGTTTAAGTTTTTCCCACTTGGGGAAATAAATTTAGCAATATTTGGGATTATTCGATTATACATTCTTGGCCCAAGGAAGGTGAGGAATCTCTGAGCAAAAGTCGTATGTGTAATAATTGGTTGTAATAGTCTTCCATTTCGTGTATTTGCTGAAAGCATGTACATACAATACATTCAATTAGTATTTTGGCTGCCTCACTTAAGCAAGCGCTATAATGGTGTGGATGGTCTGATAGAACCATTAAATTATATCAATGATTTTTTTAGGTTTACAGTTCGAGGAGTTACCCATTTTACTTTTTATTTAATAGATACAACAGCCAAAACAATAATAAAAGTTCTTACTTTCGTTTCAACTAATTCTTAATATAACTCAATGTAGGTGCCTAGTGCCTACCTACTTACGGATAATAAATTACAAATTCATTTCGGCAATGGTATTTAATAGAAGAAGAGTATACCTACGCATGATGTAGGCACAATATATTTTTGCGTAATAGTTTGCTAATTAGTTTATCTTTTATTCTAAATGTTTTTATGTTCTATATGCCTAAAGGTGCCTACCTGAGCTGGTTTTATTATAATCTTATAATGTCACAGTGTCTTGCGTAACTATTATATTATATGAACCAATATACTTAATGTAGGTACAATCTAGCTACATCTGAATACATCAGCAGACAATAAATAATTCGCAATATTAGATTTTATGTAGTTCAGTGAAGTACTTCATTAAAAATATATTATACAACAATGTATCAAGCTACACCATTCCTAAATTCAGTCAATCGATGTTTTGTGTCGAGTCGATGCTAGAAGTTTACTGGATGTTACTTAGCAAATACAGGTTGTGCACAGGAGTTGTTAGGTTTTGATTCTCATTTCAAATATCAAAGTCAAAATATTATTTTTAGGTTTGAAATACTACAAATATGACACAACCACTCGTACTCATACACATGGATTAACTGCTTTTTCTACTATTATATTATATGTATGTCTGAGTTTAGTTCCGACATTATGTTTATTTATTTATTTCATAGAGACACATACAGTGAGTTGACATAAAACATATGAAAATAAAAAGAGAAAGAGGATAATATTGATCTGATAAGGCCAATCCTCCCAATTGTACATTATGCCTGGATAAATTAAGCCCTACTGTCAAATGTTATTGAATCTCTCTTTCTCTTCTTTTCTTTTGTTGGTTTTCACCCTTGAGTGTGTTCCTAGCCAGAAACTGCAAAAAAAAAACAGAAATACAACATTCAAAGCTATATCAAATGGGCCTTAAGAAATAGGACAAGGAGTTTGAAAATGTTTTTGTCTCTTGAATACAGGAGTAAGAAAATATTTGTAGGTAGTGTAACTCTATAATGTGCCAGGTCGTTAATCAAAGTTGGGTAGATGCTGTTAATCGGGCATTCGAAAAATAAATGATCGCAATCCTCCTCCTTTCGAATTGTTATTGACGATTTATAATATATGTAGTGTTAGCCATAGAAAAGAGAGCGATTGTTTGACATTTCATATTATTACTATACTCATATAATTACATTTACAGTATAGATTTGTCATCATTAATTCACTTATCTGTATTATGCTGAGTAGATGTACCATCGAAAAAATTTATTTGTAAGTAAGTTATTGGTATAATAAAAAATAATTCTATTCTCATACTAGACATGACTAGTTAGACATATTTTATACCTACATAATAATATATGTACTTTTTATTTATTTTCAATTTTTATTTATATGGAGTCTTACAAAATAAATACCAATAAAACACAATATGTTATGCATTTTTTTACAAATATGTGTATTTTTAAATTTAGTGACTTGATGAAATGTTGCAAAACAGCACCCATATGTGTGTATCAAAGTAGGTACATAACTACATAGTTATATTATTTAGTTGAAATAATATCTCATCTTGTTAATAATACATTAAACACCTTAACATTTAATAGCTCACATCATGTAAATGTAACATTCATCTATATTAAATTTTAAATTTACATCGTTAGGAGATACCGGAGGCCACATTTTAGTACAAGTGACTTTTTGGAGCTTGTAGTTTTTAAAAAGAGAACAACTTAAAAATGACATTATAGACATTACACCCATTATTACTATATTATTGCGAAATATCCATTTGTCTCGTAATTCACTCGATTATGGGTGCTTTGCCATGAAAGTAAAAAAAATAGCCATTTATTTATTGTCTTATGTCGTTGGTTAAACATTATTTCAATATGATATAGTATTATGTTATTATCATAATGAAACATAACATCAACAATATCATTTTACATCGTATTTTTTTACCCATTACAATTGTAAATATAATATTTTATTCCCATACAACATCTATGATAGGTATGTTTATAATAAATGTACGTATAATTTAGTATTATATTTTCAAAAGGCATTTCTTGCGTAAGTGAATGAAACAGATTGATAGAAAGAATTGCCGAGACACAAACATGGGGCTGTAACCGATGCGTATCTTATATGGTAAGTGAGAGATGCAACGAATAGTATATTTGCCGAATACCGAATATTATGCAAAATCATGTGCAGAATAACCGAATATTCAGCAAAACAATGGTGAGAGCGTGCGGTACTTCCGACTGCGCATCTTCGTGTAGGTAAATCATAGACATATTATGTACCTACTAGACTTGCTGCGCGGTACATTTTTTCGAAATTTCTGTGTTCCAACTTTATTAATAACAATAATAATATTATGTTGTTTCACTCTGTATCAAACTAAATTAATTAATTACATATTTGAGGATTAAAAATTATGCATCTGCAACAGATAATGAAATAGCAACAATCTACAAGCTATTAGTTCCTTCTTTTTTTTAAAAAAAAAGATATATCTGGGTTTTGAAATAAACCCTTATACACCTTTCACAGTAAGCTAAAAGCTTGTGTCGTGAAAGGGGAGTTTGCCGGTACCAGGGATCGAACCACGAACCCCTTGTTCACGAGACCGAGACTCTACCTCCAGGCTACCGACGATTGTAATACAAACTTCAAATCAATATAGGTATACTCTATACTGCGGACTTTACCTAGTTGATAATTTTACTAAGGGTCTCCAAAATCAGACAGCCTATTTTCATTAGCGTTAATTTGATGTCTCTAAGATACTAGAAACTAAGACCGCATTGGGAGTAGCTCCCAAATTGATATAATGGAATAGCCACATTTCACCGGAAAAGTGCAGCTACGAATAATAAACTCAGCTGTTACTGGATATGTCTTAAAATGCATTTGATAAAATTAATCTACATTTTCCGCTTAGTTATAATTTGATTATCTAATTCAATATGCTTAAAATTATTACATATACCTACCTAATTAATTCAAAAGTTGATTAATTACTTAAGTAAATGTTTGTTTTAATTTAATTGGATTTTTATATAAATAGAAGTAGGTAAATTATATATAACATTCATTAAGAAATTTTTAGCCGTAGTTGCTCATAATTGTATGAACATTACCAACGACTTCAAATTGATTTAATCAATTTTACAATTTTTATATCTCAAATGGAGGTATTCCTAGTTCCTACATACCATTCATATAATACTTTGTATAATCTTGTTTTAGTTAAAAATATAAAAAAAACAGTTATTTTTTAAAGCTTTATAAGCAAATCAGTATACCGAGCATAAAAAATAAATAAATCTTTATTGGCCAAATCCAGTATACAAAATAATATTATACAACAGTAGTCTAGTCAAAACACATTTAAGCGTTACGTTTTCGTTTCGATTTCGTTCAAACGTGGACGACGTTGCGAGAACGCGTTAATTTTCGGAACTAAAATACACAAGTAGCTACGAAAATTGACACGTTCCCGCAACGTTGTCCACGTTTAAACGAAAACGTAACGCTAAAATGTGTTTTGACTAGGCCCACTGATTCGCAAAAAATATACAACATGATAATTAAAAAATCTGGACCAAAGGGCGGACTTGTTGCAGAGCAACGTCTTCCAGTCAACTCTAACATAAAAAAAAACATACATTCAATGAAAGAATAACTGACGACTGCAATACCGCGTACACGATCTTTTTTCAGCCAATCCCATGATGTAATAAAATAAAATAAACCTTAATAAATTCTTAAATGTTGCATAAGACATCATTCATCAATTTATTTCTATGTATGTAGGTACCTTCTTATAAATTTTGTGTGACTAAAAAAATATGGAAAATTTCAAAATAGGTAGGTACTCCTCGACATGTGTAATTGTTGTGAATATAATTATAATATATTGGACAGGTAGACACTGATCATTGTAAGATGCTTTATTAAAGTTCTAATATAACATAGTTTTTATGGGTCACGAACTATTTTATAGGCTGTGTAATAAGGATTCAGTTGGATACACGGACTCGTGTCCATTAATATTTATATTTTTCGGAATTGATAGATTTGTGTTACGTAATGTAAAGGGTATAATTTATTCAGTCTTTTTTCAAACGCGTCCTCGTGTAGGTGACCTTGTACTACTGAAACAGAAAAAAAAATTATGAGTATATTTATTAATTTTGTTATAAATAATTAATATGACTGTCGGTATTTTGGCAAAGAAGATTATGTATTAATAATAGTGGTATGAATAATGTTTGAGGATTTAAAAATAAAGAAATCAGAACATTGTATTAATAATGTTTTTGTATCGTGAACTTTCCGGATATAAAATTATCTCTCACTTTATTGTTTTATTGAATTTTCGTGGGTCTTGTAAAAGGCGGTTGTTAAATATTTAATATTATAAATATGTACGTTTAGTGAATTGATAGGCGTGTGGAGAAACTGTTTTGGAAGCTCAGATTTGGAAGAACAGAACAGAGAGAAGCTCAGATAAGATTGATTTCCAATATTGGGGAAACCCGATGGAGCACAAAGTGAAGACAATATTGTTCCCATCCTAAATATCTTATATTTTATGACACAGAGATGACTACCTTTAAATGTAATGGTGTAGATATAAATTTTGCCATTGCAGTGTAGCGAAAATGCAAGCTAGATGTATTTTATTATATATATTTATAAAAACGAGTAGGTAAGCAAATATTACTTCCAGCGACCCATAGAAAGTAAAATCATGAATGAATGAGTGTAGTGAATTAAAAAAAAAACTTGTTTTCATTCTCAATTGAATTTAGGGACAAAAAATATATAATTATTATTCACCGGTGTAAAACCTGTCGTTAATTAATATGTTTACTCTTAGGTAACATCCGACAAATTTGAACAAATTATTATATTTTAACTTATACAATCAATACTTTTTATAATATATGTATAACATAATGATACATTATATCCACCTGCTTCTTACGTTGTACTTTTTCACCATGTTACCCAAATATATATTGATAATAATATTATACTAGCTATACATAGGTACACACACACATAGCGTCATTCTAATCCAGTTTTCACAAGATAATAAAATGTACACAAATACGATTTACCTACGTACCCCACCTTCACATTTTATGACAATAAGTATCTTCGTTGTACTAATTAAGAATATACCTAAATTATCTAACATATTCGTCTTTCCAGTTCAGCTTCCATATTATCCCTTCCCAATTTTACAGTGTGACCCAAATAGACATAGGACTCAACTCTTGCAATGTTTTGACCCTCGATTGTAATCGGTTGGGTTAATTCTGAGGTGGACATAATTTTTGTCTTACTCATGTTCATTTTTAATCCCACTTTGCTGCATTCGTTTTTAAGATCGGTTAACATTACAGCGATTTCTTCCTCTGTATTGGCAAAGAGTACTATGTCATCAGCGAATCTGAGGTTTGTCAGTCTTTCCCCGTCGACATTGATACCATACTGATCCCAATCAAGCCTACGGAAAACATCCTCCAATGCCAATGTGAACAACTTCGGGGAAATGGTGTCTCCTTGTCTAATTCCTCTTTTGATATCAATTTTGTTAGATGGTTCATGGAGTTGGATAGTGGAGGTGGCATTGTTATATATGTTTTTAAGGAGATTTGAATATCTGTGATCGACTCGACAATTGTTCAGTCCTCGCATAACAGCCCAGATTTCAATGGAATCAAAGGCCTTCTCAAAGTCTATAAATGCGAGGGTTAGTGGCATATTATACTCGCTGTGCTTTTGAATCACATTCTTTAGGGTCTGAAGATGATCACTTGTTCCAAATCCCTTGCGGAAGCCTGCCTGTTCCCTTGGCTGGTACCCATCTAGCTTTGTCGTAAGTCTGTTATTAATAATACGTGTGAACAGTTTATACAAATGTGAAAGCAAACTTATAGGTCTGTAGTTTTCCAGCCTTTTATTATCTCCCTTTTTATGTAAAAGAATGATTGAAGCATTGTTCCACTCAATCGGGATTGTCTCACTATCCAGGCATTTATTAAATAGTGCTGTTATTATGTCGATAAGGGTATCTCCTCCAAGTTTAATGGCCTCAATGACTATTCCATCCTCACCCGGTGACTTATTATTCTTCATTTTATGCATGGCATGGAGCACTTCATCTTTAGTCACCTCAGGAATATC
The DNA here is from genome assembly GCA_947579605.1 of Athripsodes cinereus. Classification (NCBI taxonomy): domain Eukaryota; kingdom Metazoa; phylum Arthropoda; class Insecta; order Trichoptera; family Leptoceridae; genus Athripsodes; species Athripsodes cinereus. Next base: position 17,963,089 of record OX388312.1, read on the forward strand.
CTCTGATCCAACATTCATGATTAAGGGTTTCGATATATTGCTTCTTTCTTCTGGAACTTGAATCGAGTACAGCTTCTTATAGAAAGCTTCAGCAACTTTCGGCAGTTCCGAGAGGTTACTACAGATACTTCCATCTTCTCTGTACAAAGCTATAATATTCTGTCTTCCGCTGGCCAGTTTCTTCTGGAATACTTTTGTCCCACCATTTTCCATTATGATACGCTGAATGAGTTTCTCATTGTAGTTTGCCACATCTCTTCTTAGTTCTTTCCTTATTTTCTTGTGGAGCTGCTTATACTCAGGTGTTGAATATTTTTTCTCTTTTCTCATTTGTCGTCTCTGTTCCAAAAGTTTTCTGGTTGGTGGTGATATCTTTTCTTCAGACTTTTTAACAATCTTCATACTTTCAATAGTTTTTTGAATGGTTTCTTTGATGTTCCGATATACAGTGTTTAGTGGGTCACCTATGTTTAGAGGTCTTTTAGAGAGTTCTTCATTTATACACTTCTCGTAACTTTCTCTATTGTTCTGTATAAGTTTCCCAACATCTCCAGAGCGTCTTGATTTCATAAGCTTTACTCTTTCTAACTTGGTGTTAATAGTGATCTTTGCTCTTACGAGTCTATGATCGCTACCAGTTGAGAATGAGTTTAGAACACTGACATCCTGTACGACACACTTATGACTTGATATTATATAGTCTATTTCATTTCTTGTGTGTCCATTTGGGCTCATCCATGTCCATTTCCTATTTTGCTTCTTTTGGAAGAATGTATTCATAGCAAACATACGCTGCTCTTGTAAGAAATTCATCAGTAGTCTTCCTCTTTCGTTGCGCAGTCCACAACCATGTGTACCAATGTTCACTTCAAGTATATCTTCTCTCTTCCCTAGTTTAGCATATTGGGTTTTGCGATGATTTTGAAAACTATCCTTACCATCACGGCATGTCCATCACGTGGGGTAGGCAACAGACAAATCGTAAGTAATAAACGTACAAACCGCCTATACTATGCTATACATTCACGTAGAATCACAACTTGAGTAGACAGAGAGGGCGCAATGCCATGTTCATCTATTGTTACATACAATTTTTCACATCCTCTCTTTTAGATTCATCCTCTCCATGCCAATAAATATGTAAGTCAAATGTCGTCTCTCTCACGATTAGTCTATAGTAGAAAGAAATAAATGTTTTTATTTACCTAATTATGGTATTTTACTACGTGCGCATCGACACATTAAATAAAAAATAATACCTTTATTCAGGATGACCGGTGTACCGTATTAAATTTATTTTCGTAATTTTTTTACGAATACCTGTCTTTTATAGGATACACGAAAACACGTGAAAAAGTGGGATTTATTTTTTGGGATACCAAAAAAATATTTCCAAGACACTTGATTTGACTTTCAACTATTCAAAGACTGCAGTTTTTTTTTTCAATAATAAATATTAATTTGACGGTTATATGTATATAAATCCGCGTTAAAGAAGTTTACCTTGCTACAACATCAGATGCTAAAGATCATTTTACAAAGTCTTTTCTCCTCTGTATAATCCGGATAAACTCATTAAACTGTTCATATATAAAATAAAATTACAAACAATGGGTTGAAAAAAATTACGTGAAAGCAAAAACATAACGTAACATACATAGACAACTCACACAGATCGAGCTAGTCCCCAACTAAGATGAATCTTGTATTATTATTATTTTATTAATTTAAATATTATTGTTTAGATTCGTTATTTAATTTCTTGATTTTGTTTTAATTCATTGTTGTATTACATTATTTTTAATCTTCTTGATTGATTTGTTGATTTTATAACTAATTGCTATAATTAATTTTTTAATTAAAATAATGATAACTTTTAAGTCTTCTTAATTGATTTGTTGAATTTATTATTTATTATTGTATTTTACTTTTTTTAATTATTTGAATTGATTTTTAACTTTATCATCTGTTATTGTATTATATTGTTTTCTTACTTTGTTGTTTGATTTGTTGGTTGTTTTTTATTTTATTGTTTTTTGATTATTCTATTAGGTTGTACCTACTGTTGTAAAGTATTTCCTTGTTTTGGTGTCATCGAATTTTATACTGTGGTAATACAGGGGGACTCTTGTGGTCTATATCGTGTGTAATATTGATTTTTGTAATGTTTACTGTGCTGACTGTTTGTCCCTTGAAAGATGTTAAAAATAAATAAATAAATTATGGATACTAACGCGACGATACACATATACACAATGCACTACACACATATACATTTAACACCCAGACCCAGGACAATTTGAAAAAGGTCATTCTTCACTTTGCCCTGGCTGGGAATCGAACCCGGGACCTCGTGACTCAAAGGCAAGAGCGTTACCTCCACGCCACATCGGACGTCGGACCAATTATTATACGGTTTCAAAATGTATCTGAAAGGTGAGAAGATTAACGAATGTCATTAAAAACATTTGATATGAGACAATAGATAGATATTTCATAATCCGATCTAATACATTATTAGACCACCATATATTAATTATTTGAATGGATTTGTTGTTACCCACAGAGAGTTTGCCATATTCGTGATAATTATTATTTAATTATACGATTCACCTATGTATGTACTGCCATCACTGACGATAATAAATAATAAACGTTAAAACAATAAAATAAAAATATTATAAACTAAATATTGATGATGTGATTGATTGATTACAATCTAAGTAAATATGTAATCTTACTGGATATAATTTAATTCATTATTGATTAAGACTCTACTATGTAAATATTTCATACTGTTATTAATGACTCTAATCTTGAGGATCTACGAAACATTCTGGGAAAATATTATCTTTACATCGTTACAAGATCCTGAAATTATTTGTATTTTAAAATAGGTTCTTTTTTCAACACAAAACAATGATATTTTTTGTGAACTCAAAGGTCAAATAGAAACTTTTGATGTAAAATGATTCATTATTTATTTGTTTTAAATTATAAAGATTTAAGTAGGTATTAATTCGTTATTTTTAATTTGTTTCGAATTCACATATTCGAGCAATAAAAGTAATTTCAATTTATGTCAAATTATACTATACATAATATATGCTTGAATAAGCAGTTTTCTGTAGTGCATATCATTTTCAAGTAGCGTTTTATCCTGATGCCATCTAATTAGTATGTCTTATTACAGGAATATTTATGGGTAAACTGTTCCATTGTATTGTTAAATCATTACTTATATAATTTAGGTATCACCTTTATCTTCAAGTATAAACGATAAATTAATGATGACTAATAGGTATATAGCTGTTAATTTGGAAACAATGTCTTAAAATAATGATAATTATAATTTTTACTATGAGATGTATTAATCAAAGCGTTTGTTATTTCCGTGATATTTCCTTTTGTGAATAACAAAAATAACATGGGGGAAGGACAATATAATTAAAACGAGTAATTTAAAGTTAAAATAAGTTCAATATTAATGATTTTAATTATATTCTTGATTATTTTCTATAAGTAAAAGTACTTCCTTACGATGTTCAAATGAGTGAAATATCCCTCATAAAACACAATAATTTAAAGGATGACGCAAATTAAAAAATGATATTAAGTATAAGATAAAGATGTTATTATTTTTTATTCAAGTTATTTTAAATTATTTATTATAAAGGATTGCAAAATTATAATAACAATAACTATAATAATAAAGAACGTACCTAAACCTACATAGTATGTAACTGTGAGGAAATTTAAATAAGTACAATCATTATTGTTACGAGTGTTATACCTAGATTAATGATATTATACGAAATAGTTTACCTCACGTCATCTTTCTGACAGGTTACTTCCATTTTATTATTCACTTTAATTAATGTAATCTCACTGTGATGCATGTAATTATCCATTTGAATGTTTACTTGTGTAAAGATTATGTTATGAGGCCATGAGATAATCCGTGTATATACATCATATATTGTACTACATAATGTACGACATAACATTATAAGGTAACTATATACCTATTACATATAATATACTTATTTGTCAATCTAGGATATCTTTAACTCAACTTTTATTTCGTAGACCTCAATGCAAGCTTCATACTTTAACTACCTTCTGCAGAGTAAGTCCACTCCCTTTTTGAAAACGTTTTCAAGCTGCAATTTTTTTTTTTTTTTTTTTTTTAAAAAAGATATATCTGGGTTTTGTTTGTTATAAACCCAAATACAACCTTATACACCTTTCACAGTAAGCTACTAAAAGCTTGTGTCGTGAAAGGGGAGTTTGCCGGCACCTGGTATCGAACCACCGACCCCATGTTCACGAGGCCGAGACTCTACCTCCAGGCTACCGACGAACTCATTTACTCAATTTATAAAGTTATACAAGGAATAATAGAAAAGACGTCCGAGAGGATAAAGTACAGGGGGTGCCTGGCCAAGAACACCTTGAAGACATCCATGCGAAGATAATAATTATGTGCAATATAAGAAGTTAAAGAACATTGCACAGGACATATTATAGTGGTCTTATTGGTCTTTTGGTAGAAATATTCGATAAATATTTGAGTAGGTATATTATAGAGAAACCAATGATATCAATGTACCTACCTAGTAATTATGAAGATTCATGTTCGAAGTTTTATTTTTAACTTAGGAGATTAGACCATATATTCGAAGTCAATACTATTATAGCCTCAACTGTGTTAACCTTTCTAAGTAGTAAATTTGTGAGTATAGGTAATTATTTATTTTACGGATAGTTTTGTTTGCATGGACGATGTGTATGAAACAAGGTAGACCTTATACATAATAATATTTGTGAAGGATAGTATTACACAAAGTAATAATAATAGAATATCCATGTGCTTTTTAAATATATACATTTATTGTGTATTAAAATATTTAAAGTGAGTATAATATAACAACACTATTTATTAATGACTAGTATATATTTAAAGATCACGGAAATAAAAGCCTTCATTTATACATATAAGTTACAAAAAAGCGTTGATACTTTAATTGAATTAAGTGCAAATTCCAAAATATATGCATTTATTATTTGACAGATTTCGTGATTGTTGTTTTAGAGGTGTTGATAGAGTATCCGACTTTGAATCGAGAGGAGATCCAGAATTCGTTTAAATTTAGCAGCTAATCTCATGTCTACACAAGTACCTAAGTACATATAGGTATCAGGATTTATAAGATGATTATAGCCCTTTGTTCATGAGTGGTTGTAAGCGGACTGCGAATACGTAAATGGAAAAAAAGTATTGCAGATCCTGTTTTACTCAGTCGATTTGAATATTATACTGTGTCAGTTGAGTGCAGAATTTAACTTTAAATAAAAGAGTATGTTGAAACCAAGATTTGATTCTTAACGTGGTGTTTTAAGGAAGGGTCACATTCGAAGAGCCAAAGAGCCGCATGCAAACTGCTAACCCTGGTTTATTAACCCTGGTTTGTTAACCATTGGTTCATAACGTTGTGAGGATATGTTTGTGTGAAGACAAAAGATAAATACATCACATTGGTATAATCTTAAACATACAGCTGAGCTTCTGGCTACCCCACTTATGGAATTATCGTGGGTCATGTTACAAATCACATACAGTGGTGGTTCTAAGTTTTGCGGGGTCTCGGGCAAGGCAATTTTAAGGGAGTCCCTGAAGGTAGTAAGGTATGGAAAATTTGAATAATACCCTGCTTTTCAAATTTCCACCATATCGTAGGCAAAATTTTGCGTCAGGTTAAGAAAATTCACGATGTTTGGCTTGTGCAGGAGTTTTGAAAAAGAGGTAAATTGTTGGTTTTATTTTTTTTCTTTGCAGTTTTAAAAATACTTTTTTTTTAAATTGCGCGCGGCAGCTATACCGGGCCCTTGCCGCGCGCTAGTGCGAGAACAGTAGGTAGGTACAATCATTTGCATAACTATAACGAATGTTAAAAATAAACAAACAACAATAAGTTAATATAATTAAACACACATAGGTACGTAGTTACAAAATATTGTTGAATTGACAGACAATGAACAATAAAAATACTAATAACATGTTCAGCATATTTTTTAAAATTAAAAGTTGAAAGAAATAAATATGTATCACTAACTTAATGGCTATTAAAACATTCAATAAAACCACAGCTCTCTGTGAATCATAACATTATTATTTTGTTATTTGTTCAGTACGTATGTATATGTCAAGGCCAGAAAGATTATTTCATAAATATATATAATTTATATTTATTTTTTATATAATTACTTCAATGGTGCTGTACCTACATTATTTTATCTATTTGAATCCAGGGAAATTACTCCCGACGCCGCATCGTCTTAGTTTTATAAGATCTAATCTGGTAAATATCTCACATAAGTTTACTTGACGTTAAAGAAAATAGGCTATTTGGTTTATACATATATTTAATATTATTAAGATATTCAGTAAAATTATCAGATAATGAAATCCACAATCTGTTGAAATATATATTAATGTGATATATCTAAGAGTGCTAAATAAGGCTCTAAATGACGTAGCGTCGAAAGTAATCCTCTCGTGTAACTAACGTGACGAATTGTCAAATATACCGGAAAACTTAGAAGCCAGTTTAAATTACTTATAATAAATTATTCATATTAATTGTTATTTCTTTATTTCTCAGTTGAATAATCCAATACATAGGCTTTTTATATTGTTGTTAATATGAGTGACATCATCATTCGTAATTTTAATCGATATATTATCCATGAGTCAAATTTTGCTGATTATTAACTCCGCAATCACGACACAAGCATATTATATTGTAAAGATGTTTGGGGGTGTATTTTGAATAGGTTTATTTGAAACTCAATTTCATGGTACTTGACTATACAAGTTTAAATGGATATGAAATCATGTTTTTTATATTGTGAAAATAACATATTTTTTAGGTGCATGCAATGCTGTTTTGAGCAGATAATTAGGAGTTTGAATTTATTTCGGCAATACTATTCAAAATTATTACAATACATATATTTAATATATCTCTTACATTCTATCTAGATGGTAAACTGATAAAACGTTATTAAACACATCTGCAATCATCTAATAAAAAATCATATTAAATAAGAGAATATTGCACCAAAATAACATGTAATAAATATTAAATTGCACACCCATAATCTCAGTGGTTTGATTCGCAATAATTATATATATATTTTGATTATTATTTTAATAAGTGTAATCGTTACGTCACGCTAAAATAGCTCTTAGTGAATTGAGCGATTAATTTGAAAGTGTTATCTAGACACCTATACTAATAAATTCATTTGGTACATACATTTATCTTCTTGCATATTATAATATATGTTAAGTATAAATAATTTGTAATAAATTGGTGTAATGTTCTGTGAGAAATAAAATGTAATGACGCCTTTCAAAATATTAACACGAAAATGTAAACATTAATAATTAGCTCCTGGGTAGTTTAAGTAATGAAGTAAGTTTACATGTAAAGGAGATTATTTTCCAGAATTTATATTTTTTTAAGTATCATGGAAAATACTATACTATTAATATTACTATACTATACCCTCACGCCATGTCCCAGGTGGGGTAGGCAGAGAGAACGGAACGCCATATAGATCTATCCTTACTTACTTCTCTCGCTTCCTCTTCATTCTTCCAATTTCTCATATATGCACACCGATTTATTTTACTCAACATGCGGCCGTCTTTGAGAATTTGATCCACGTGGTTCTTGGACGTTCACGCTTCTTCACACCCCTTCTTTCAGATAAATAATCCTCTTCGTCATCCTTTCATCGTGCATTCGCTCAACATGTCCTAACCATGTTACCTTGTTTACCTACACGCATTCTGTCCACAACACTCCTCTCGTATACGCTCATTCTCTTGATATCCTCATTCTTCACTCTATCCCGCAACGTTTTACCAACTATTTTTCTCAGTGAACGCATCTCCACAGCATTTATTTCACTCTCGCCCTTCTTCAGCAACGTTCAAGTTTCGTTTGCATACACAAGTTTGTAAACTTATCATATCAATAAAATAAACTTCAGCACATACTTAGCAAAGAATCTAACTAAGAGTTTTCAGAATTATTGAATTATCATCTAACTACCTATATTTACCATAACGGGATAGCTTGGTAACCAATAGACTAATGGTATGTAATAAGCGTGCAGGTTGTCTTCTTTGCGCCAAAAAAATTAAAAATTCAGAGTGGGTGGCATATCCCATCGCTGAATTATTTGATAATGTACATTTTTAATTGTATTGTATACATTTTTTGATGTTTGTAGACTGTATAATGTTGTTAATTTGTCATGTATTGTAAAAGACAAATGCCGTTTATTGTCCAAAATAAAAATAAAATAAATAAAATGCCAGCTTTTTACAGGACACTCGAAAACTTATAGAGAAAATTGAGAGACCTTTACTTTTTTTAGTACTTCACGGAACACACATGGCCATATTTAAGTAAAAAAAATAATACGTGGAAAAAGTGTAGGACATTGTAAAAAAAGGAGATAGAAAACTGTCCTTCATTGTAAAAATAGCCCATAATGTTAAAAATATATATATCTTCATTCATACAATTCAGGATTTTTTATCATTGGCAAACACGATATTCAATTACCAAAATAATCTCTAATTATTTGGTTTCAGTGTTGCTATATTTCATAACCATTTCGAAGTTAATTTATTCAATACGATGAAATTTTTTGTCCATGGATGGTACCTATTAAGTAAACTTTTCTTTATTTTCATATATTTTCTTGTCAGTTTTGTGACATGGTCTCGGTAAAACTATTAAATCTTTAAAATATTGAAAATGTTTTAGCCCGCAAGTCGTGCTAAAAGGATAAGAACTTACATTTATACATATTTATGAACGGACTCAATATTTATGTGTAGAATTGTAGATTAATATCAAATCGCTTAATATAATAGGCATACTATGTATTTAAGATTTAATGGTAAGAAGCGAAAGAAACATAAAAAAAAATGTTTATCTGTTTTCAATATGAACACAGTAGATAATAACCTCGAGCCATCTATCAAGAACAGAAAAATAATAATATTAATACCAATATAATGTCTAGTCCCCACTCTTCCGAAAGTTTGCATCTTATTATCTTCAATCTACATAATATACCTGAATAACATATAATTTTACCTTGGCTATTTATTATTACGAATCAATTTATTTTTGGACTCTATGGAAATAATGATTTTTATTAAAATTATGATTTGATCAATAAATTCAACGCAAGGTTTAATTTCATGCAGAACCATAATAAATGTAATTTATTTTGGGAGATGTAGGTATTATAATTTATGTCCAGATCAATAAATGAATATTGCTTTAAGCAACTATATTAATTGATGGAAAATCAAAATAAAAGTTATTGCAAAAAAAAAATTGGCAATTAGTATAAGCAATTAAAAAATAAATCCATAATAATTATGTATCCTGTGATTTAACACTAATAATTAGGTATTTTTTTATTATGCAGTTTAGCTGAAATGTTTCACAATGATTAAAGTGATACATATCTCCTGGAAAATGCCTTCCTCAAGTCAGAAAAATCTTAGTTCAATAAATAAAAAGGCTCATTATTATTTGCTTTTTGGTTCCACTCATTTATGATATTGTTTAAAATGAGCATATTGATCGATGGTAAAACCAAAAACTCTGTTGTGATAAATATTTTGAATATTTAGGCTTAAATAGTTTGTAAGTTAATAGCTATGAAATCATAGATATATTGGTATATTATAAAACTAGGAAACTCATTGCAAATACCTCATCGGAGTAGATACACTGTGATTTCCCCTACGTATGACTGTGCCTTATTGAACTTATTCAGAACACGTATTTTTATCCGGAGATGATTATTAAAATCCATATGGTACATAACACAAGCCTACGGAATATGAATAGGCTAGCTGCATACAAAATTATTCAGATTATACTGCTAAATGTCTTTTACTGGAAATACCTAAGTTGATACATAAGTAGGCGATACACACACAGTCTATAGACTTAAATGATGAATCATAATAGTATTAATCAGACAAAAATCACTTGTGAATTTCCGAATAAAACACAAATTTACACGAATAATAAAAACACTTATACTATTGTTAAACAATCGAGTCTGATTTGTATTCTTCATACGATAAAGAAATTGCGGATTGACAAATTTTATGATGCATGTATTCGCGTACCTAACTCAAGTAGATAAACATGATCAATTTGTATTTCTTTTGGATGACCAAAACAATAAAACATGACTATTTCAGAATAAAATGCGTAAACGGAAAGTACACAGAATTAGTTTTTCAGATTATATAACTGACATTTGAATACTAACATAATATCTACTTTGTTACTATTGTTTTGAAATAATCTCATTTAGGTTTACGCAACATATACCTACCTATTCACATTTTATGACAACATTAAAACCTTTCATTATAATGAATTCATTCATAAAAATCCCACATTTAGAGCAAATTATTATACTAAACAGAGAGTTTTCACCACAATGACATAGTAAGTCTTTGTTTTACTATAGTGCTTATGTCAAAAGTTTGCTCATTCGCTAAATCAATAATTTATTGTAGGTTTGTACATAGTTTAAATTTATAGGAGAGAAGTAAAGTTTTTAAGTCTTATTGTAATAAACACTCTTCTAATATTATATTTATATTCGTTATCAAGGTTATTAATGGCAAGGGGATACTATTTTTAAATGTATTTAAATAAAGCGATATCATTATGGTAATGGTTTTTAACATTATTAAGATACAGATTCCCATGGGTATCAATATTTCCGCGAATTACACACATGTGAAATATATCTATTATAATAGCATCGTATATTATAATTTGATAAATATTCAGTATAACTAGTAGTACCTAGTAATGAGTGAGTAAATATGTAATTAATTTAAAAATATAATATTATGACCTCGCTTCATATCTACATATTATGTACATATGTAAACGTTGATCTGTCTGTATTCGGTTGCAAGGATGGAACAAGAAATGTAGTAAGTATAATAAAGTTAAAAAATATACATATGAGCATTACAAACTTAATTTATGTTTTTGTTGTGTTCATGAAATTGAGCAATATTAAGTGTAATATAATATGTTGACGGACTAGAGGGATGAAAACACACTAAAATGAAAAACATCGGATATCTAACGTAGACGTTTTTTATTTTTGCTAAATTAATTTCAGATTTGACAATAATACTTTTTAGTGAGAAAAATGGCAAAGTTTTGCAAAATAAATTTCATAAATAATATGACTTCATTATATTAGCAGAACGTAATATATATTTTAATTTAACAAACTTTTTATCTATCTATCCATCCTCAAATACCACACCCCTTACAAGGTAGGTAGAAAAGATGAATCATCAATTCAATATATAATTCGGTAGTTACATGGCATTAGGTTGTATCTCACTAAAACATAATTTTACAGGAGAGCAAAAACAAAGTTTGCAAAAGAGATGCAAATTTCGCTCAAATTTATTTTATTTATTTATTTATTTATCATTCAATTTACGGCCAAAGTGCCATTTACAAAATATATACATATACATAGAATTTATACATTGGTGTTAATCATTTAAGTAACTCATACACACAGTTATTGATGTGATATAAAAAAAGAATCTAATCCCACAATGGACTACATCTAGAAGTCGAGGTGGGCAAGGTCTTTGGATGGAGAAAGAAAAAAAGAAGCATTAATATAACAAACCATAAGTACCTACATAACAAATACACATTTCGAGCATTATATATTAAAATGAAAATAATTATTATTTCTACAAGATAGATGTAACATTCACTTAATAATTTCTTCCAGTTTAAAGATATTTGAGTTTTTTTACCATGTTGATGAAAACAATCTTTCTACATATGTCAATAAGTTACACCTTTTTTTTCTCTTTATTCCGACTATTAAGAGACATATCCTTTTGCCACATCAAAGATTACACTGTTTTGAACATTTCATGGAACAAACTTGAAAAACGCAAAAAATGCGAGACACAATCTATTGCCCTGTAACTACCGAATTATTAAACACTTCATTCGTTTTTTTCACATTCGTGTGGTTGTTTTTATTAGAAGTAAGAATATATTTCAGCCCTGCAGTTCAGCTTCATCGTTTTCCTATATTATTGTTAGACAAGCAGTCATGGTCGCAGTATTACTATATTATAATGACTCATATTATAACCTACTGCATCTTATCTACATAATATGTATTATACCATCACACATTATAACTAGCAGATTATTATTAACATTAGTAAGAAAAATACAGTTTACTCTCTTGATGATTAATTTTATCCATTAATCCATAAATTATAATTTGACTATTCTGAAAAAAATGTTTATACTGTACCGATAAAATAGTGATGCTTCTGATTGCAAATAATTTAAATACATTATTTTCCCTACCATTATCAAGTACCTTTCCGCCCCTTTCACAGCGATTAAAATGAAAAATAAAAAAACTGGTTTTTGGATTAAAAATGTGAAGTACCTATCCAAAATCCAATGATTTCACAGTGCGTAAATCTTAGTCAATCAATAGTTAGTCCATTGCCACATATCAGGCCAGGTAGATTGAGTACGTAGTAAAAAAATTAAAATATTGTTACATATGAAGATATTTATAGGAGAAATAAGCGATCGCATGGAATACTAAAAAACAGATTGAGTAATTCCAAGTATTCGTTTATAGAGCATTTAAAGCTCATGAAAGTAATATTTTTTCGACAGCAATGAGGATAAAATGAAATACCCGAAAGTCCTTCAATACAGCTTACATAAAAAGGTGGAAATAATCTTGTAAAATGGAGTTTTTTCCATTGCATTTAAGGCTATGTCATAAATGTAATAATACATAGTAGGTACCTATATCTCTTGTTAATGAGGTAATTAAACACAAAAAGCTATTGATATTAAATTTTAATATATTATTTGTGTGCTTGTATAACTAAAACTATTCTCATCGAAAATAAGAAGTATGTACTTAATGTCATAAAGCACACAAATGTTACATATTTGTATCCTAATGAACTTATTTTTATCTATTCCCTTATACCATGTACCCAGAGTAGTAGGCAGAGTAGATGCAGCTAAAGACACGCTTGTCTCTACGCATCCCGATGTCTTTTACTCAATATGTGTCTAATATCCTTGAAGAATTTATTCAGCTCTCGAATATCTGCATTTTCCTGGACGTCTTACTTTTAGGTTTCGTACTTTATATCGTTGATGTTTAATTACGTATAGTCGAAAATTTATTTTAACGGTGACTAGATTCACAGTAAATACGCGGAAGATATAAGTTTTTTTTTAATAAACATGTGTAGATTAATGAGTATGTTTCAACAAAGAAATATACATGTTTACAAAAACTGTTATATTATTTATGAAGAAAATATATTACTATCAATATGAAATAAACAAGAAATATATACGTCTAAAACAGAGATAAACCTACAAAATATCAAGACAATTATAAGCAATGAGATTTGTAACATTGACTATACGTACATATTAATAGAATATAATATGTACAATGGAAAACAGCGTGAATGAAAATGATGAGATATGCATGACTGAGATTAGGAATGCGTAGAAGAAAGCGGTAAAGCTATAGACCATTATTGTGTTCCAGACAGACTCATCAAATCTAGTGGGCTGAAGAATCTCGCGCGGTGACTGGAGGAAGACCATCATCTTCCCCCTATATCGTCCCTCTTCTGACTAACAGTCGTATCTGCCTAAATGTAAATTGTTCAGGAGAGCTTTTTTTTGTGTTTTGTCGTGCATATTTTCTTCTCTCCTAGTTATATGATACAGTGTTAATATATTACATTATTTTATTTGTACCTATTTTTATATATATCAATATCATTTTCGTGATGAAATTTTGAGGAATCAGTAGATACAGCACATTTTATTTAGAATAATTCGTAAATACGACAACAAATCAGAAGGCTATTCCAGGATAACGGTAACAGTTACAGATGTGATCTTCAGTGAGAACATGCAGGGCATATATAAGTACACATTGGTGATCATTACTCATATCATTTCGCCAAAAATGTCAGATGCGACAGTTGGTCAGAAGAGAGATGATATAAGGGAAAAGGTTTTTAAATTGAATGTTGGAGTTATCGGTCGTTTGACTTTCTGAGTTTAATAGAGAAATTGTATGGTAGAATTCTAATTAAGAGACTACGAAAAACAACTGAATGAAAGATATGGGACGCACAAGGAGCTTTCTAGCGGAGGGTGCACCAATGAATTCTTCGCCCTACGAATGGTTGTAGAGAAGTTTCTGGGTAAACACCAGAAGCTTTTCTGTGCGTTCGTGGATTTGGAGAAAGAATATGATTGAGTTTTTTCTTTTTTACTAAATATTGATAATATTTTATGTTTGTTTACAGCTTACAGGAAAAAAATTAAGGAAAATATACGTTATATTTTTACTATACATACTGTAAAAAAATAATTAATAAATACTGAAATAAGATTTCGTTAAAATATATCTCTTCTTTTATTATTCTTATCTGACAGTGAAAGGATTGTCAAGGTGGATTTATGATATAACCAGTGTTGTACATTACTAATACCTTTTATGCATGTTTATCAACATAAAGGTAGAGCTATGGTTTGGCAGTGAAATTGGAAACTTACATCTTTTGAATCAGAAATCTTGTAAATATAGTTGTACATATAAATATAAAACCTTGATCAATAAGAAAAGTTCCGCCACTGATATAACCTTTATATATTGCAATACAATAAAATATTGCCATAGGTCAAATGCCATTTACGAACATTTACCTTTGAGCTTTCACAAATATCTGTAGAAGTTTCAAATAAAGTATCCACAACATTGTTACGTATGAATGGATAATGGTAGGTACATTAAATTCAAATATAGTATTAATTTATTATTCCTCTAGTAAAAATAACATTTTACTAATGATACTCAAGAGATTAAAAAGGGAAACAAAATTACAATTTTCTGTAATTAATATTGTCGCCCGATGGTACTTGGTGGAAGTTCATGTTCTTCTTCTTCCAAGTCGGTCTCTCAATGCTGAGGATCGTGACCACCATGACCCCAACCAAGCAACAAGCTCCTCCACCGTGCCCTGTCCTCCGCCTGCCTAAACGCCTCACATACTGTTAAATTAATAAAAATTAACACATATTATTTTGTACTTCTACTAAATTTAATAATATATGCATTTTATTTTTTAGTTTGATTTAACTTCTAGTTGCATCTGTCTTGAATGTGATAGATATTATGATGTCGGAATAAAGTAGGCATGGCCCTTTTTTTAGCCTATACAATTCTATCTAATATCAGCCATCTGTTTATTGGAATATGTATGTGGATTAAGGCTGTGACGTTGAATGGTCAACTATGAATATCAGGAGCTTATAAGTACGAGTTGTACGTACCTATTTTTTTAACAAAAAGACAATATAAACGAGATATTATAAAATCATATGACAAGAATCTCATTAGCCGTTGCAGATTGTATGTAGATAAGCTTATACAAAACAAATAAATGGTGTAAACACAACCTTTATGTATACATACTCACATTTAATTAACATTCATATGCATGTAAAGTTATTTTCCTTCAATGTTTCTAGAACTTATTTCTACACTTTGGATTTTCTTCACTGATAACAATGATTAATTAACAAATCAAGTGTTTGTTTACTCTATAGATGTAGGTTGTAAGTGTAGGTTGTAGTAATGTTTTATAATATTGCAAAAGATTTTATTTAAAGTAGGTACCTTTTTTATAATTTTTTTTAAGAATTATTTTCGTTTAATATCTGCAAGATCACTTCGTAAGAATGTGAGTAATTTGAGCACAAAGAAAAACATCAGTTTTGAAAACCATTAAAAAAAGTGGTACTACACTTGATTATTTTTATCAAATATTCTAGCTTGAAGTACTGAAAATACCCTGTCTAGTTTCAAAAGCACTCAGCTCTTTAATACCTTCAATTAAATTGTGATTAATAGTGTACAGTTTATTTTTATTTAATTAAGAACTACATAGTTTCGCTTCTTGTATAATATATCATGTATTTCTTCATTTAAAATGCAAAGTTTAAGGTTTATTGTGTTATTACGAAAGAGTGGCATGAAAAGAATGAAAACATTGTTTGTACTTGAATCGTAGCATTTCATGTAAAATAATACACATTAATAATATATTTAATTTGTTGATACAGTATATAACATAAAGAGTATCTTTGTTATTCGTTAATGATATGATATTATTTTTGATAGACATTTTGTTTGTTTTGAATATAAATATTATTGTACATTGATATTGCAATAAACACATATTATTAAATGAAAGGTCAATGGCATTGCGTTTACTTGATTTGATGTTCCTTATCGAATTCAACAACTCAATCACGCTATTGTAACCAATATAAAACCATAGGCAACTGATTATTATTTCAATAACGGAGGTCAGCAGTAAAATAAAGTTTAATGTGTTATTTCCGAAACTTCTTCTCTTTATTCTTCATCGCTCCACTAGGAACACAGGTTGAAACAAGCCTCCTTCACAGGACGATTCTACACTACATGTTCCCATCACATTTCTAATGTTCTGATGTTGTTAATATCGACATGAGAATTGTGAAAGTTGAGAAAAATTGTGAAAAAGAATGGAGCATTGTCCAGGTCATCCGACTTGTGAAATGATATTTGCAAGGAGGTACGTATGTATTATTGTTTTAAGACAGAAAGCTAATTTATTTTTCTGGACTTTATGAAAAAAGAATCGTTTCCAACAGATTTACATCAAAACTACCGAATATATTCGTTTTATTATATCTGAAAAGAATGCACTGACAAAAACTTTTTAAAGCTATAAAATAAAACACGACGTGTCTAAGTTATAAAATATTTATTTCATAATTAATTTTTGAGTATTGTCAATTTAGTTATCTTTATTCATATTTTGTTTTTCCATACATATATTTTAACACTTAATCATTATTTTACACTATGATTGAAACACTAAGTAATTATTATATATTCCACTGTTAGAAATTTATCTTATGATCGACATTGTACTAAAAGGGCTACGTGGCTTTTTCAAGATTTATTGAGAAATTGTTGTATATTATGTTTTGTCGACCGATTTGACGCAAGAGTAAAATATAATTAAATTATTTAACGTAAGATACAGAATTACCTATAAACATTACAGGATGCTTACACGAGTTGTACTACCTAACAATTCGACTGTTAGAACCAGAATAAGTAGTAGACTTTGTTTCGTATTCACAATGTATGCATATTTTGTACACACATATTATTTGTATTGAAAATATGCCTAATTACTTATTTACTAGGATTCTCCACAATAAACCGGAGATGGTTTGACCTCCAGCTTAATACCTCCCGCCAAAATATCAATCATCCACCCGGTATAAAAGTTCACAGTGTTTAGGTAAGAAGCATCACTTGCAAATCAGTGATTTAGCAATCATGAAGGTAAATCCTCCATTTGATCCTTTGTATTCTAAATATTATTAAATTAATAGTTAGACGTCACGTACGTATAAAGTGTCTGTGTGTTTATATATTATTATGTAGTGTGTGGTCAGTTAACGTGAAGTATGTAAATAACAACGCGTTCATCACCAAACATGTACTATGTAAAACAAAGAAAATGTGTAGACGAGTCGTTCGCGGATAAATAATAATACAAATGTAGTAACACCGTCTTGTGAAACATTGTAAAACACTTACGTTTGAACTTAAACGATACAATAATATATTTCTAAAGTACAAGGCTATAATACATTACAAACTTACTCTCGTTACGTATCATAAAAGTCATGTACCCATTATAAAAGAGTGATTGTATAAGGTTTTTGTAAAGACGTGTTAATTTTGAAATTATTATTTTACAAAATAATTTGGTCTAATTACAAAATTACACTCTCAAGACAATAATTATTACAACATAGTTAGTACGAGTAATTGAATAATATCTCCAACCACTTACATCGTGTTATTATTACGTTGGTGTTATTCGAATCTCGACATGATGACATTGACCGTGAAAGTAGAGCAATTGTGTCTACACTCATAACACGAGATATGTAACTCTGTACATACTGTATGTAGCTACATAATATACCTACTCAAAAGTTAATACTAATGTTATTCAATCTCATATTTTGACCTGTTTTACTATACGTTACTAAAGATAGCCCAGAATAAATGAAAATTTTACTCACAAAATAATGTCTTTCTCAATTTTTTTTAAAAAACATGATTACATTTTAGAAATTCATAATGACTTTTTATAAAATTTCAAACTGCAGCTGTTGTTTTATAGCCATTATACGCCCAAAATATTTGATATTAATAAGGAATAATTTCAGTCAGGCATAAAATCGGAACCATAATTATACTTATAAAGAGTGGATTAACGACAATACAAAATGTATATGTTGACATGGATACTGGCCTGCTCGTCTTTTGTTTTGGAGATGTCACCATTATAGACATAATTTCTTACGTTATGAACATAATTGATGTTCATTTGTTTTGACGAGCATATAGTTCGTTTGATTTTTTGATAATGCATCCATTTTATTTATTTATTTATGCTCGGAACAAAACAATTTTTTTTGAGTAAGCTCTCATTTAGTATTATGTACTATTCTATGGTGTAGTAAAAGCTTGAATATCGGTTATCCTGTGTGTTTGATTTACATACATCTTGATAATTACCGCATAATAGAGCAGAAATTATTAATTTTGTATTACCTCATATTGTAATACTATTTTTATCCAAATAAACATTATTAATTAAAAATTTATTTGCTGGCTACCCCACATGGGGTATCAGAATGTCTTTCAGAGGTATTTAATATTTTTTTCATATTTCCAACAACGCACAATATAGCATTAGTGAGTTCCTAAATAATGAGATGATGTCACTACTATATCACGTTATAATCGAATGTTCAATTTGATGTCTTATTGGTTTCCTAATTTTTATAATTTTCCATACTTATTTTATTTTCACATGTTCTCTGTAATAAAATAATTACCCCGTTTTATGCAAAATTTAAACTAAACAATAGAATGTAATTTGTGTGTTAAATGATTGGTCATTTGATTGCTAGAAATATGTGTGTATTCAGTTATTGTATAAATACATATTTTAATTACTTATTAAAATTATTATTGTTTATTTTGTCCTTCTTGCATATCATCATTCACTTAACAAAATCAACAAATCAGCTTACATAAGAAAAAATGTGATGATATGCAGTAGCGAGATTGTCACTTTATTTGTTTGCATTGCAAATTATTGAATGAACTTTATTTATTTTCTAGGTCTTTGTTTGTCTCCTGGCTTTGACAGCCATCGCCCATGCTGGTGGATTCGGTGGCGGATATGGCGGAGGCCACGGTGGTGGTGGCTTTGGCGGTGGCGGCTTTGGAGGTGGTCATGGAGGTGGTGGTTATGGCAGAAGCTTAGGAGGATCTGGCGGTGGATGGAAAAGCGGAGGAGGTGGTGGATATAGTGGCGGATGGAAAAGCGGAGGAGGCGGTGGATTTGGAGGCGGCCACGGTGGCGGTGGCTTCGGTGGCGGCGGTTATGGCGGAGGAATTAAGAGTGGTGGATTTGGAGGCGGTGGATTTGGAGGATTCGGTGGTGGACATGGTGGATTTGGAGGCGGCGGTCACGGTGGAGGATTCAAAAGTGGCGGATTCGGAGGTGGTGGTCACGGCGGAGGATTTGGAGGCGGTGGATATTCCAAGAGCATAGGAGGATTCGGCGGTGGATGGAAGAGCGGTGGAGGAGGTGGATACGGAGGCGGTGGATTCGGAGGAGGCGGATATGGTGGTGGAGGTAAGATAATTTTTTAATTAATACAATTTAACACTGTAGTTTTTTGACGCTGGTTACACGAGTAGTAATTGTAAAAACAAACTATAATGTTATTTGAAAATATAAAATAAAAATCGTATACTTGTACATAGATGAACTTTATTATTCCCAAAGATTTTTCGTTGCAAACTCCATCATTACATTATCTACTAATTATGTAGCTCAGTAGCTTGCTCTGAAAGTCTTATAGGATCAGTAAAACTCGTTCAAGTGAAATGAACAATTTATTAACGCATAAATGAATAGTCATATTATCTAAAATAAAAGATTGAAGATAAGTTAAAACGGTGTTTCAAAGGTTAAAAATAAATATGGAATAATAATTTGGATTAATTTCTGTCGATTTTCTCTAATAATATATATGACCCTATTCAAGTGTAAAATCAGAAGATAATTTATTTTTCTTTTTATGCTACATATTTAAGTAAAATATTAATTTATTGCTTTTACAGGAAAATTCGGAGGTGGTGGATGGCAAAAGGGAGGTGAGTAGACAATATATTGCTACTGTTTTATTATAGTAATATAGTTTTCCTGTGTCCTATAATATGCGAGTGTATGTATATACTATATACCACAAGTGGGAAAACTAATATACTAACTGCTGCATGTAGTAAATATAAAGGTCGTCCTTTCCATGCCAATAATAAATACTATATAGGGTGATTGACATACCTCAACGTTGAATTGATGATGATGATGACGAGTGATGTCTTACGTGATGTAATGTAATGTGTTCATTACACATTTAGATAATCTCCCTCCCTCTCATAATTTTTGATTTGATTTATTGATTGAATTTTTGAATTGTTCGGGTGAATGTGCAGTTGAATGCGAGTGAGACGACAAAATTAAAATAATCTTAATCAGCAGAATGTGTCGCACGGTTTTTGGATGGCTGCGTAGTGAAATGTTTCTCTATTTTTTAATGTATTTTGTATTAGGTATATACGAGTATATATTTGTCATCTATTTTGTGTTTTAAGTTTGAATAAATAAATAAATATCCTCTGATACGAAGACAAGATTATAAAAAATGTGACGATCCAAGGTTTAATTTATTTGAATACATATTTTTATAGTTTTTATATACTTTTCTCAAGCACATCATTCAGACGCCATTGTTTTGTACTCACTAACAATGGCATGGTTAATTTATTATTAAAATACCTACCGCTATGCATATCTGAATACAATTACCAACTTACAAATATCTTTGATTGTTTAAATCAGTAGTAAGAACTGTAAAGTAATTTTCCTTAGATTATCAATAATTGATTGACAATTATTGTCCTTGATAGTGATGCGGTTAACGTACCGCCTTTACATGTCCTTTACATAAAAATATCCCATTAATTCTAAATGTCTTGTCTTGATGACACTGCAAGAATGCCTTAATCTTATCTCATTAACATGAAAAAAGTATAATTGTGTGAGATGTTGTAATGACAGAAAGAGAGAGAGAGAGAGATAAAAGATAGAAAAGATTTATCTATATTTGAATTAAGCATTTCATAATTATCGAGTGCGGTTTAAGCAGGGCAAGATTCAAATTCAATAATTCATTTCTTGTTATTATGAATTTAATTTATTTTTTTGTTGTTTCAGGATGGTAATTAATACCATGAATAAGATTCCTCAACGATGTCAGTGTACCTTCAATTTGCAAACCTATGTCCAGCATTATCTTATATAAGATAATAATGTAAATATTCTTGCCTTCTGTAATAAAGTCAATTCTCAAATATTATATTTTTTTTATTTTGAACCATAAACTACCCCTATGATACTAATTTTGGCAAACGAATTTCTAGATAATCTCAGCATGAATATTAAGGGTTGGTTGGGGAATATTGCATTGGTACACAAGTAGTAGAGTTCCATAATTGGATAAATTGAAATAAGATAAATTGGATAAATTCATTTTACTGTAAATTAAGCAAACATGAGAGAGACGTCTTAGGTCTTAGGATTAATAATGACAAGTAAGTCGAAGAATAATTGACAATGTCCTTGAAAGACGAAAAAATTCTCAATAAAAATGAATACTGGAAGTAGAAAAAAAATGTTTTTAATTTCATTCAATAAGACGTCTCTTTCGTGTTTGTTCAATCTATTGTAAAACAAAACATTTGTATCAATTTATCCAAATAGGTCAACAGATGTGTAAGAGCATATCCTAAGTACTTAGATAGGTACTTTTTTATTAATGGTTTCTACCTAATGTGAGTGTTTTTGCACACACCTATTACGAAAATTATAATCATTATTTCTCAAATATACAAAGGCCTGTTGGGAAACAACCTTACCTATATTTTATTTAAAAAAATGTTTTCAGTCTGCCTTCTTATTGTACTAAATAATAACGTTCATAAAAAACAAACAAATCATTTATTCTGTATCACAAACTTAATGGTTTTGAATAGTATAACACTTTAAATATATTTATAGTAATCACCTACCAATTGATGTTAAAGCATGTGAAAGTAAAGAGATTAATTCCAATATCTTTTATTATGCCATGAACTATATCAAGTAGAGAAATATATTTTGAGATATACTATGGTGGTTTGTATAGATGCAGAGACAAAATACATTTACCTATGAGGAAAACTTATTTCTTATTATCAGAATAGATGTGTTATTTTATACATACGGATATCTGTTGGAAGCTCAAGATCAGCTGCTGTCCTTCTATGTATTTTCCATTGCCTTAGTCTAGCGAAGGTTAAATAAAATGAGTCACTTATTATGACGATAAAATAATACATTCCGAAGTGTGTTTATTTCCATATTACAAAAACAAAAGGATGTTGTTTATGTTAGGGACATGTTCATTATTCAATTGTTATGCAAAATAGATAAAGATTTACATAGCTTAGCTTAGATACTATGAGTTGTTTCTGAATTGTTCCATGGTAGGTACACCTGCACACAATTTTGTATTATTCTGTGTTTACAAAGAACATGTCACCTAATCTAAAATAAAAGATAGAATAGGAACCATAAAAGATAAATAGGAAAATAAGGGAAAATCAGTTTTATAAATATGCATTTATCTTAATGAGGTAAAGATAAGTTTTTCTATAAAAAAGAACTTAAGTAAAAAAAAAGTGATGAAAAAATGTTCTTTTTTATCATCTTCGCTAGGTACTGTAATATATTCGGTAGCTATCCCACCTAATTATTGACTTCAAATGGACATCATTTTTTTCCGTCAATAATTAAGTCATTAAGTCAGTTAATAAGTAACTATTACAACAGGTTTCTCGGACAAAGAAAACTGAGGTAAGTAAAAATAAAACTAAGAAGTAGGTATGAATATAATATTTCTAACTTCAAATTATTTCATACGAATGTATAACAGACGTGTTGCGAATATTATATAAGTTTCTAAAGGTTATTCTTATAAGTTTGATTATCTTTTATAGATAGCTTGAAGGTATTGTTATTTTCACTTTTAAAACATATGTTAAACGATAAGAATATAAATACTTTATTCTCTTTATGAATCCAGTAATATAATTCGAGTAAAAAATATAAACCTATATCAAAATCACAACTTATCATTTCTGGCTATAAAAAAAAATTACAATATTATGATCGAATATTTAAAATTAACATAAGAGCGCCAAAATAGAATTTAGATAGGTCAAGATTCATTCATAAAATGTCAAGTAATTCACATATCAATATAATTTGAAAAATATTATTTTCATTGAACAAATACAGACATCAAAGTATCACCAAATTTATTTGTAGTAAAATGTCGAGAAAACCAAAAACCAAAAAGATTTTGACTAAACTAAACCAAATATTTTTCCATGCGAACTTTGATTTCCTCCGTTAGTTTTCACAAAAAAAAGTCATACGATTTAGCTGTTTTGGTAAATACAGTTTTATAGAATTCAACACAATGAATATTTCTGCACATCTACATGATTATAAATGAAACAATTTTTTTTTAAGTTGTTCGATATTTAGATAAACGTCAAAAAGTATTTTATAATTACTTTATTTTATTTTTATTTTTTCTTTATTAATACAACAGCACATTATATTACAAAGTAATCTCATTATGAAATTTGAAAACTTATCTGGCTTCCATAAACTGTAATAATTCTATTAAATTATTTTATTGCTGTATTTGATGAAATAAATATTTTATATCACTTTGTTTTATTAGTGTTCCTTTAGTTCAATAAATTTGTGCATACCTAACAATTGAGTGAAAATAAACTGAAATAAATTTCATTTCCTCTTTTAAAGTTATATAAATGTATGAATGTTAATAGACATTAACAATAACAAACAAATATGTATATTATACAAGGCTTTTATCGACAATTACCTTAATGGTTTGTGCTACTATTGTTACTTTAAAAGTATTTGATCATTTCTTTTATCACACAATGCCCACACATTAACTAATATATATTTTTACAAAATAAATATAGATAATAACTTTAAAAATAACTGAATACCACCTATTCTGAATGTCATTATTTATTGGCACAGAGGGCGATAACATTATATTTATTTTCATGTAGTTAACTTGCTATTTAACCCACAACTTGTGAGATGTGCTGTAATGGTATAGATAGATAGATGTATGAATTAATAAAAAGCTCACAATAAACTCAATTGCATTTTTTTACAGATAACATTATCTAGTTTTTGAGGTGCATCACGTGATAAATAAAAAAATATCGACACTTTAAAAAAAAATTAAAAACTTTAATTAATGACCGTTAATTAAAAACTTTTATGTTTTATTTTTCGATTTCATGTTTTATTTTTTTTAAATGATTTTCAGACAATATAAAACTACCTAGATAGATAATAATTAATTATTCATAATTTATTTTAAAATATTTTATCGATTTCAATAATATTATTCAATGAAAATTCAAACAATATTGTATACATACATTAGGCATTTTATAAATTATGTTTCTTTTACGCATGTATTGAATTTATATTAATTAGGTACCATAAAAGATAAACAACAAAACATATGGGTACATAGACATATATTCACACAGATTGAGCTTTTGCAAAAACTAATGATAACTGATTATTGATTAAAACGGACATCATCGTTTATACTTAAATTTTATTTTTACGTTACACAAAACGCAGTGAATATTATCATAGATAATAAAAACCGATAGATCGATTTGTTAAAGCTTCTGTGTACGAAGTTTCACACCAGCATCCTCTTAACAAACTGCCGAAACTACTGTTGTGTATTATGTTAATAAGACAAGTTAAATAACAACGATTTACCTGCTTAAAGATCAATAGTCATTATATTTAATGGATCCCCCGCACTGATTTAGAAATGGTTCGACCTCCATTTCCCAACCTCCCGCCATACCAAGTTCTCATCAGTTTGAGGTATAAAAGTACACGATTTTTAAGTAAACAACATCACTTGCAGTTTTGTGACTAAACAATCATGAAGGTAAATTATATTTTTAATTAAAAAAAAATTGTTTGTGAAAAGTGAAGACAATGATGTTGTGTTGATATGAAACAATAGTTTGCCTAAAGTAAAAGTGTTGAAGAACCTCTGTAAAACTAAAATTTTATTTCAATACTCGTGCACTTACGCGACAAAAAATAATATTTCTATAAATATTTATCTTGTTGGATTTATTGCCAGTGTATTAAAACTTTAATAATTTACATAGTGCTATTATCATATTTTAGGAAGTGATTAATTTGTTTGATTACATATGTGATAAATCGTGATATCTATAATACCATACTTAAAGAGTATTTCTAATTTGTCGATTGTTATTATTTTCAGGTATTCGTTTGCATATTGGCCCTTGTAGCCGTATCCCACGCCGGTTATTTGGGCGGTGGCGGAGGATTCGGTGGATCTGGCTTTGGTGGCGGCCATGGAGGCGGATACGGTGGATCAGGATTCGGAGGTGGAAAGGGAGGTTTTGGAGGTGGAATTGGGGGTTACACAGGCGGCGGTTACAGCGGTGGTGGATTCGGAGGTGGAAAAGGAGGCTTCGGAGGTGGATTTGGAGGACTAGGAGGATATAGCGGCGGACATGGAGGATACAGTGGTGGTGGATTAGGAGGTTACAGTGGAGGTGGATTCGGAGGTGGAAAAGGAGGATTCGGGGGTGGAATCGGAGGTTATAGCGGTGGACTCGGAGGATATGGCGGTGGAGGATTCGGCGGAGGAAAGGGAGGTTTCGGAGGTGGACTTGGAGGATACAGTGGTGGACATGGAGGTTACAGTGGTGGTGGATTCGGAGGATACAGTGGCGGCGGATTAGGAGGATACAGTGGTGGTGGATTCGGAGGTGGAAAAGGAGGATTCGGAGGCAGATACGGAGGAATCGGAGGAGGCTATGGAGGAATCGGCGGTGGATATGGAGGTGGTTATGGAGGTGGAAAGGGAGGTAAGATATCACAACGTCTCATTTGATTGTTTACAATGATAGTCCGAGTCGAGAGAATGGTAAAAGTATAACGGATTAAAAACCTCTGATAACAAATTAATTGACACAATTAGGTAATTGTATTTATTTTGTTTATGCTCGACTCATTCGCATGTTAATAAGATAGTTCAAAAGACAAAAACAGAATGTTCACAAAAACATATAAAACATAAATTCAGAGAATTTTTTTACTTTCTAAATATTACATTTACTTATCTTAGTATAATTTAATTAAAAAAAAATCTTGTGTCAACATTTCGATAGATCTCTCACGAGTATTGACTACAGCTAAGTCACCTGCGAATTCATAATAATACTAATAATCACATTCTATTTGTTTTCTTTTCAGGATGGTAATTATCTTTATGAATCATCTGAAGTGCATACTACATTGATTTCATCCTATCGTCACACCATCTACAAATAATAGTAACAATCCTATCAGCTTCTCATCACTAAAGACTGGATGTTTAAATATTGTAAATATCTATTTATTGAATTTCTTAATAAAAGACAATAGTCAATATATCGTCGTTTTTTTCTTATCGTGCATTTTGACCAACCACAAGTCAAAAATATTTTTATATATTTTTTTCTCTAGCCATCTTTGAACGTAGAACTCGCCTATAATTTTTCACTCCCTTTTATCCTGAAATTGCTGCTTCCATTTCCTTCCTTCCTTCCATCTTTTATTTATCATCCGAGTACTTTGCTCATTCCTGCATGAAAATTCTTTGCAGTTACAATAATTTCATTTATAACAATTGATACATCATGATTGGTCCATAATTATATATCAATTCTGAATGTAATTTTTTTTGGTTTATTTATTTATTTATTCTTTTTGCACATCATCATTATAAAACAGTGTTGACAATGCAATATAAAATTTAAAAAAAAATTAAAACGATATGCAGTGGCGAGATCATCACTATAAAGTGATTTCTTCCATCTAACCACGTTGATAGATAAACAACATATTTTTTTATTCAAGAGCTTTAATATAAGATATCTATACTTCCGATAATAAAAAAAATCTAAGTTTAATAAAGTGATTTAGTAAGTACCTACTCATTAAGATCTTTTTTCATCCAAAATTAATATCTATGTACTTGTATTTAATTTGAAACCTTACAAACAGAAAAAATCTAGTTCTTTCTAGTCGTTACATTTTCAAAATGAAGCATTTTTATTTAGGCATGCTCTTAAAAACTATTCATTTGGACATTAAGATTGTTGTTTGAACTATTTATTGCCGTGTGATATTATTTATAATTTTTTAATTTAACTTCAATACTAACAATCACTCTAAAAATGGCCTTAATGTCATAAAAAGCAGTTGATTCAAGAAATATCAAAATATTTATTCACATGCGCCATTTTCAATATGCAACAACTTTATGCTTTATTTTATGTGATCTGAAGTTATATAAGAAATTAAATACTGCATAAAAGTTTCGTTTATATAATGACATGATTTATGTATCGAATCAAAAGTTCACACGGTAGATCCAATATCAAATACTAGATAGGTACCTACCATTAACAATACATTATTATTATAGAACCTTTTAAAAACATTATGTCTATAATTTCTATCTCCGTTGCCTTCTGGTTTGTGAGACGAGCGCGTTGATTTACTGTCAAGTCGTGCGTGTAAATTATGTAGGTAGGTACCTATGATATATTATTATGTTGGCTTTATAGAATTGTCACAATGCATGCAAATGAAAATGTCGAATGAAGTTGTCCGTTCTTGTAACTAAAAAAATGAGACAAAGAATAAATAAGATCTACTACTACTATACTATCACGGCATATCCCACAAGTGGGGTAGCCAACAGATCAGCTACATGTAATATTTATCATTTATTTATTTATCACTTGTACACGGCGTGAACCTTTTATACGTTAAACATATAACAAAGTAGAAAAAAAAACAATTTGACAGACAACAACAATAAAAACTGATAAAAAATGAATTGGTACAAATTTATAAAAATAAACATCAAGATGTAACAAAAATGGTAATATATATGGAAACTGTCCTCTCCGTGCCATTATACAATCAAGACATTCAGGATGGGTGGCAAACCTCATCACTGAATTTAAGATGCAAAATGCCTTAATTTTTTCGAACACCTAAAACTCAATGTACGAAACGCAGGTAGATGATTACTTCCTTTGTTAATAAATGCTAAGAGTTCTCTTTGTGCATTAAAAATACACCAATTAGAACCTAATCTAATTGTTTAATTAAAAAAATATGTCCTTCCTTTTGTGCACATATGGATGTTGAACATTTATACTCCATTGCGGAGTACATCAACTGTATAATATATAGTGTAGGCGCTGTAACTAGTTGAGTGTGCAAAATGTGAGGACCGAGTTCCGTGAATGCAGTTTGGTTGATAATAGCTCAAAGAATAATAATAATGGATCTTGCCAGATAATTTTATCAAATTTGTAAGGAAAATCATAAAATGAAGTAATTTTATTGATGATACCACTATCACATCACAGCATATTCCGCAAGTGGGCTAGCCAGCAAACCAACCGAATGCAATAAAGATGCCAGCTGCCCTCTCCGTGTCAAAAAAATTGATAAGCATTATTCCATATACGTGTTTGTACTGTACCTCTTAACAAATGCAAAGTATCTGATCTGCAGATCACTTCTTCAAGATATTTTTTTTATTTAACATAACAATTAATACAGATATAGCAATACATGGACTATTTGATAAAAAAAAATCTAAACATCCTCCTTATAGAGACGTGTAAAGGAGGATAACATAATGAGAATATAAACATACACTTATTCTCTCTCTCTCTCACACACACACACACTCACCCTCTCACACACACACACACACACACACATTACATACGCGCGCGCACACGTACGCATACACGCACATCCATGTATGCACAACTGTTAAAGGAGATATGGAGAATACATATAATGGCCACAGAGTGGAATGAGGGAAAAATAGGTATGCCCCCCCCTGTATGAAAGGGGATCAACTACTCTGTGGTAATTAAAATGCATAACTCTCATAGAAGAATGCTTCGTATTCATTGGACTGATAGGGTCATAAATGTAGAGGTGTTAAGAAGAGCTGGAATGGACAGAGAACTCCTGTTGGATGTCAAAGTGCGCAAGATCTCATATCTGGGTCATATAATGCGTGGAGAAAAGTACCACATTCTGCGTTTGATTATGACAGGCAAGATAGAGGGACGTCGAGGGGCTGGCAGAAGGCAGACATCGTGGCTGCGCAATATACGAGATTGGACTGGAACGAGAGGTGTAGAGGAGTTATTTCAGACAGCGCAGGATCGAGACGCCTATGCCAGAGTGATCGACAACGTCGAGGGGACCTCATAGGGCACCTACAGAAGAAGAAGAACTCTCATAACATGAGACGATTGAATTCTTACAGCATGAACTACGTGAAAAACATCCTCGAATCAGCCTTGTAGTTTGATTGTAATCGAAAAAGCGTGTCTTGTGCCTTGTAAAATTTTGTGGGGTCTCAGCCATCTTTTAAAAGTGCATATTTTAGAGCATTAGAGCAAAAAACACATGCTGACTCACTAGAGTTGGATGGGCTATATTGTCATTGGGAAGATTTTCCAGACTAGTAGGAGGGGCAGTACTATAAACGAGAGGAGTTTCCATTTATACGAGAAGAGCTTAAATGGAAAAAGGGAGGAGCTACTATTATAGTAGGGACTATATTATAAATGGGTAGGGCTATATTGGAAATGGGAGGGTTTCGATAATAGTAGGAAGAGCTATATTGCCAGTGGGAGGATTTTCCAGACTAGTAGGAGGGGCTATACTATAAATGAGAGAACTTTCCATTCAAGTGAGAGGGGCTATGTTGTAAATGGAAAGATTTTCCAGATCAATGGGAGGGGCTATCTTTAAAACGGGAGGAGTTACCATACCATTGGGAGAAGCTAAACTAAAAATGGGAGGAATTTCATAGCAGAATGATGGGCTGTATTGTCAATGGTAAGATTTTCCAGACTAGTGGGAGGGGCTATAATAAAAATGGGAGAAATTTTAAAATCATTGGGAGGGGCTATATTATAAATGGGAGGAGTTTCCATACCATTGGGAGGGGCTATCTTAGAAATGGGAGGAGTATCTATATCATTGGGAGGGGCTACACTTAAATGAGAGGAGTTTTTATTGTATTAATGGTAAGATTTTCCAGACTACAAGGAGGAGTTATAATTAAAATAGGAGGAGTTTAAATACCATTGGGAGGGGCTATATTATAAATGGGAGGAGTTTTAATACCATTGGGAGGGGCTATATTATAAATGGAAGGAGTTTCCATACCAATGGGAGGAGCACTATATTGTCTGTGGGAAGATTTCCAGACTAGTGAGAGGAGCTATACTAAAAAAATGGTAAAACTTTTATAGTAGTAGGATGTGCTATAACGTCAATGGTAAGATTTCCAGACTAGTGGGAGGAGCTATACTAAAAATGGGAAGTTTTAATACCATTGGGAGGGGCTATATTGGAAATGGGAGGAGTTTCTATACCATTGGGAGGGGCTATACTAAAAATGGGAGGAATTTGAACAAAAGTAGGATGGGCTATATTGTTAGTGGGAGGATTTTCCAGACTAGTGGGAGGGGCTGTACTAATCCTACTACTATAAAAACTCCCATTTATAGTAAAGCCCCTCCCAATAGTATAGATACTCCTCCCATTTCCAATACAGCCCCTCCCAATGGTATTAAAACTCCTCCCATGTCCAATATAGCCCATCCCAATGGTATGGAAACTCCTCCCATTTAATAATATAGCCCCTCCCAATGGTATTAAAACTCCCCATTTTTAGTATAGCTCCTCCCACTAGTCTGGAAATCTTGCCATTGACGTTAGCCTATCCTACTACTATTAAAACTTCTCCGATTTTTTTAGTTTAGCTCCTCCCACTAGTCTGGAAAATCTTCCCACTGACACTTATAGCTCATCCTACTACTAAAAAAACTCCTATCATTTCCAATAAAGCCCCTCCCGGTATGCAAACTCCTCCCATTTATAATATAGTCCCTTGTATAATAGTAATAGTAGCTTCTCCCATTTCCAGAGTTTAGACTATAGTAGGATTTATATATTGTCAGTGGGAGAATTTTTCAGAGTAGTGGAAGGAGCTATACTGAAAATGGGAGGAGTTTTCATATCATCGAGAAGGTCTTAATTGGAAACGGGAGGAGCTACCATGATTTAAGGAGGGAGACATAGTCTGCTGCAACCCCATTTATCCACCGAAGCTTTGATCTTCCGACTCGCCTTCTCGATCTCTATCCATCCATTGTAGATAACCTAGCCACCACTTGTTCTGCGGTAATGTCGTCAGTTGATAGGACTCAGCATTCTACCTCCATCTCCAAACACCGTTTTCTGATGTAGGTTGACATATACGTCGTAAGATACGTCTCTCAAATACGTCAATGCCCTTTTCATCTTGTTTAAAAAAGTCCAAGTTTCCGATGCATAAAGGAGCACAGATCTTATAAAGTAGGGTAGTTTTTGTTTTTTTTGGAAAGAAGGTGGGTAATCAAGAGGTGGTTTGTGTCTACATTGTATTCAGTTGTTTTCAATAGGATCTGACGCAGCATGATTATCATTATTTGTGTATAACAATAAAAGTTTTAATTTGTACTCTCCATATCTCTTCAAATAGTTATATATAAATGGATGAAATATATCTTGAAGAAGTGACCTGCAGATCAGATACGTTGCATTTGTTGAGAGGTACAGTACAAACACTTATATGGAGCAATGATCATCAATTTTTTGGCGCCACGGAGAGGACAGCTTGCATGTTTATTGCATTCGGTTGGTCTGCTGGTTACTCCAGTTTTGAAATATGTCGTGCTCGTGATGTGATAGCAGTATCATAGCAGTATCATCACCCAATTTTCAATTATTCTTCTTGTACCTTTTTTTTAAGAATTTGTGATTTATCAATTTGCCATTTGTGTACCTACATGTTTTTGTAATTTTAATTGATGTTTGTACTTACACTGTAACTTTGTTTGATGTTTTTTACTTACTGTGTAGAGTCTTGATTGGTTTACGTATTATAGATGTTTATTGTTGTTGTATTATCTATCTATCTATCTATCTATACCATCACGGCATATCCCACAAGTGGGGTAGCCAGCAGACCAGCTGCATATAAAATATGCAAGCTGTCTTCTCCGTGCCAATATAAAATCAAGACATTCAGGATGGGTGGCAAACCTCATCGCTGAATTTAAGATGTAAAATGTCTTATTTTTTCGAACACCTGCCTTTTACAGGACACTCGAAAACTTATGGAGAAGAGTGGGAGACCAATTCTTTACCGGGTTCTCCACGGGATATTATATCCACGGTTGTTGTATTATATTGTGAAATAAACTGTATGACTCTGTTACAATAAAATAAAATAAATAAATAAATAAATCATCAATAAAATTGTTTCATAGAATGTAATCCATCGATTTTCCATACAAATTAGAGGGGGGGGGGACGTAAAAAAATTGGACCATAAAATTATCCGGCAAGATCCATATTATTATTTTCCACCAATTTGCATTCATGGAACTCGGTCCTCACATTTTTTACTCTCACTTCCCTCTAGAACTCGGTTCACGCTATACGTGTAAGAAGTATCTAATAATATGTCTCTATTTATATTTAAGTGAATTTTACTGGTTTTTGATCTAGCAATATTGTTTTCTATTGTCATTTGTCACATGTCACAACTAAAATAGCCTTACAGAATAATATGGAACAAATGGCGGGTTTATTACTTTCTTGCAATTTTATTGATTCTAGTGGTAAAATTATCAATTTCATGGGCGAATGTTTTTATTTTTGCCTTCATAGTTTTTTGCCTCGACTGGTGCATAAATTATCTCACGAAGTGCATTTTATTTTTATTTATTTGTGTTTTTTTTAGTAGGAATACAATGTTAATAATATTAAGTACAACAATTTAACAAACTTCACTGGCTTATGAACCATACAATATTTAAGTTACACTGTATAATATGTAAAAGCTGTTTGTTTGTTTTATATTAATAAAATAAAAATAAAATGTCTTGAGAGAAATTTTATATTTTTTATACTACTATCCCATCACGGCATATCCCTCAAATGGGGTACTCAGCAGATCAGCCGCGTGTAATATACATGCAAGCTGTCCTCTCCGTGCCAATAAATAATTAAGATATTCAGGATAGGTGGCAAATTTTCCCCTTTTTACAGGACACTCGAAAACTCACGGAAAAAATTTCACTTGCTAAAATTAAAACGGCGCTTTAAAAGTCATCCAAATAATAATAATAAGTGGAGGCGTGGCACAAACAAAATTTGACTTTTCTATCAGTTTGGAATAAGTTATTGTATCTTGTTCACAGAAAGTCCTATCTAGGCTATGTGCTCAAAGGTAAAAAGTATAAGTTCCTATACCTGATCATTAATGGCAAGATTGAAAATCGAAGAGAAGTTGGATGTAAATGAATCTCCTGGTCCCATAACATACATGAGTGGACAGGAATACGGAGCGTCCATGTTTCGGGCTGTCTAAGATAGAAACACATTCTCTCAAGATAATTGAAAAAAAAAACACAATATGTTTTTTTTTCAATTATCTTGAAATGGACTTCCAACAAGTACCTTCGGTCAACAACATTAACATTGTCTCAATTTTGAGGGGACCCAACAAGAAACACGAATAAAAAGAAGTTGTCAAGTATGTGTAAGTGTATCATATGAAATGAACATAATTACTCATTTGGTGGCGGCCTAGTTCAATGAACTCACATTATTATAAATATTATGTTGCACAATTATAAAACTTTGATGGGATAAAATAAATGTGGGTTAAAATACAACTGGTTGAATTACTTGTTAATTTTTAAAGAAAGGTAAGTACAACACTAATTTATTTATAGAAAAACTAACTTACACCTTTGATGTTCATACATCAATATTATTGTAAATCTACATATCCAGGTATAAAGAACGAAACATCAATCAATCAAATGCATGAATTCAATAAAACGTGCGTTCATGATTCCATTCTGATAAATGGTTATATTTTTTATAAGTAGATTTGCACCAATGTCCTTAACGATCTTCAACACTGCATTTGTTTTAATTCATGCCAATTGAAATTCGTGAAACATAAACTTCTAATAGACGTACATACATATACATAATGATTACAATCACCTTCATAATACTCAGTCATAAAATTCAAACACTTTCGCACTTTATCTGTTCATCAAACTATAATAATTATATCTAATTAGATACCCCCGCACTGAAAGGAGATGGTCCGACCTCCATTTCCCAACCTCCCGCCATGCAAAATCTCAAACACTTCGTGTATAAAAGTTCATGAAATTTTGGTAAAGAGCATCACTTGCAGTTTTGTGACTAAACAATCATGAAGGTAAATAATAAACATTATTGTATTCTTTGATTTAAATAAATTATTATTCTCTAAAAACATAATATTTAAAGTGATTTGTGAGTGTTGAAAACTTCATCAAAAGTGTTAATATGTTTATTTTAAATAAGAAGTGCTGTGAACCATCGATGAAAATTATTCAGATAGCGCTATTGAATATACCTACGCAATTTTCTAGTGCAAAATAATTGTATAGTTTCGTGTAGTTAATAAAATAAATTTTAGTGAATTCATAACATGTGGAGTATATGAATCTCGTTTTCAAATGGGAAAAATGTGAATAATTGTGTTACCGCCCCATAATATAAACTGAATGACCTTATATTTCTTATACAGAGACAAACGGGTTAAAGCATTCTGATCAAACTGTTTATTGAAATTACATGAATAATGTCAGACATTAATATTTAATTAAATTTCAGGTATTCGTTTGCATCTTAGCCATTGCAGCTGTAGCCCATGCCGGTTACCTGGGCGGTGGTGGTGGAGGATCTGGATTTGGTGGTGGTCACGGAGGTGGATTCGGAGGATCTGGAATCGGCGGTGGCCATGGAGGATATGGCGGTGGTGGATTCGGAGGCGGAAAAGGAGGTTTTGGAGGTGGAAGTGGTGGATTCGGAGGTGGAAGTGGCGGATTCGGAGGTGGACATGGCGGTGGTGGATTCGGAGGTGGAAAGGGAGGATTTGGAGGAGGAATCGGTGGATTCGGAGGTGGAAGCGGCGGCTACGGTGGTGGCAAAGGAGGATTTGGAGGTGGTCACGGAGGATTTGGAGGTGGAAGTGGTGGTTACGGCGGCGGCAAAGGAGGATTCGGTGGTGGTTTCGGAGGAATCGGAGGTGGTCACGGAGGAATCGGAGGTGGTCAAGGAGGAATCGGAGGTGGATTCGGAGGTGGTCACGGAGGATTCGGAGGTGGAAGTGGCGGCTATGGCGGTGGTAAAGGAGGATTCGGAGGTGGTTTTGGAGGAATCGGAGGAGGAATCGGTGGCGGCCATGGAGGATATAGCGGTGGTGGATTCGGAGGTGGAAAGGGAGGATTTGGAGGCGGAAGCGGTGGATATGGAGGTGGAAAGGGAGGTAAGAGTATATTTTTTCGATTATAAAAGCTTGAGATATTTTTTACACTTTATGATGTTCGAGATATTAATAATATTAAAATTTTATACGGCCTTAAAATGAGCGTGTTTAGTATATTTTAATGATTTTTTTTTATAATAAGGAAAAGTAAATAAAAGTACATTTTTTTAATGTAAAAGTAGTGATTTTTCTAAGTTAAATTAAAAATATATTTTTATTTAAGTATTATTTAAATTATGTATGATGAACTAACAAATTATAGTTTGTCTGTCTTTAGCGAGCTTTACAGAAATATTTTATAATACGACTCAAAGTAGAAATATATATCATTCTGAAATAATTTATTATATTAATATCATGTTAATAATAATTATATTTAATATCAAACATATCGTTTTGAAATGGTTTATCAATTAAAGTTTCGATTAAAATGTTAATTAATTGTTTGTTTTGTTTTCAGGATGGTAAATTGCATCATTCAACAGTGATACTTCAACTTCATGAAAACAACATCCAAAGAAGTAGATAAAACATTTTACCATTTACCTATGCTGAGACTGGATAAACAAATCAAGATATAAATATTTTATTTATTTTTACAATAAAATAAAATATTATAACAAACTTTGTTTTATTTTTATTTTGTATAACTATGTAGGATAGGCTATATTACGAATAATATTACTATTAGCGTAGCATTTGATAATGGTTCGGAATTTCTGATACTGTTTTTCTGACCATTATCAACATGTAAGACTCTCTCAACATTCCTATAAGCTGATATAATTTATTTATTAATCATTAACACAATTATACAATCAACCAATACAAGTGAATATAGGATTATTCAACCAGGTAGATCTGTTCTAGAATAATCCCTTTATTACAAAAATATATACCTACTTATCAAAACATATCAAACCTATGAACTAAACCTAAAACTAAAATAAAATCAAGTAAAGACAAAATAAAAAATAAAGTAAAATAAAATCAAGTAAAGACAAAATAAAAAATAAAGTAAAATAAAATCAAGTAAAGACAAAATAAAAAATAAAGTAAAATAAAATAAAACAAAGTAAAGGAAGAGTGAAACTAGCATATAGGTATAACCAACAGTCTATACACACATAAATATATTTAGTATTTACACCCACATGCACATCAACAAAAACAATCGTCTAAAAATATTATTAGTTTTATACTTTTCGAAGCAAAACTTTTACCATCACGGGCAAGCTTTAGTAGGCAATTTGAATAAAAGTTTGACTTAAATCTTTTCTACATACCTACTACATTTTATATCTCCAATATTCTTCTTGGGAATATTGAAAAACCTGACTATTTTTAGGTACAATTTCAAACGAACATAATAAGTAGTGGTAAATTTTAACAGTATCACCAGTAATAATATTTTATTATAAAAGCAATTAGAAATACTTAAAAATAACATGATGCAAATAGGAATCGTTAGAAGCAAACGATGATGCCTATGTGATACCATATACCTAGGTAGAGGTACAATAAAATGTATACTCAATCTATTCTCAACCAAGAATAGACTGAGTAAAATGTATTCTCAACCAAGCATGTACGTGCAATATCATGTTTAATAAACAGTTTCCTTCTCACCATGGTAATTCACAGTGCAAGTGGAGTAAACCTCTATCAGAGGGTAAGCAGAAGTTATGAATGACTGTAACGCAAAAATTGAAGATGTCCTGAATTCAATATTATTGTACGAGTACACGTATTATGAGGACGTTTTTCTATTAAAAATTATATAATTGTTTGAAGACACATTACGTGAAAAAAAGATGGTGAAATGGAGGAATATTCATAAATGGAGTTTTCCTTCAAACATTTAATTTATTTATTCTTAACCGTACATCGATCACAAGTAAATTTACACAAAATACATACAAATAAAATAAATTCATATGTAGAGGGCGAGTTTATCGCAGAGGTGCGATTAATTCCAAGTCAACAAATTTTGTGAAACGTTCACACAAAACTTTAAAGGAAGAAAAAAGGAGGTATATAGGAGCAGGAAAAAGGACTAAGAAACAGATGCCTAATTTTGCGTGATAAAGTGGATGACGCCAAATTTTACTATCAATGAATGACACCTCTTTTCACAATGCAATGTTCTAATATCATTACTATACAAGAAAAGAAAATAAAATGAAAAAAGGCAACATGAAATCAAAAACATAATGTGTGTAATAAATTCTAAGGTATGATTTTGAAGAAGATTTTTATTTAAAAGTTTATTTCTTAAAGTAGTTATTATATTATAAAAAATAACAATAGTAATTAAAATTAAAATTATTATTGTATGATCATGAAAAAAAAATTAATTGTTCTATTAATGGTGAGTGTTTTTTTAATAATTAATCTAATAAGAGTAGTAAAAAGGACTAACAAAAAACCCGGTTTTATGATTTACCCATTTTTTTAAATGCACAGATGATAAATTAATTTATTAAAAATAAAACACTTATATTTAATGCAACAGTGACTTTGTTGATCATCATCAGGCTAAAGTGACATTTTTGTGTTTTATTTTGAATAATTTAATATCTACCAACCTATCATTGGTTGACAACATGGATTATACAAATAAAAAAACTATGAAAGAACTAAAATTATTTAAAATTATTACAATACATATTATGTATGTACATGAGGTTATAAGAAGTGAATCAATCATAGAAGTTCTGACTTTTACCACAATATAGGTTTATAGTAAATATAGTATATTTATAAATTTTCAGCTTTGTCAGGTAAAATTTAATAAATAAATTTCTATTTAATGTCTTGCATGAAAACCTGAAGATTAAAAAAGTATACTAACCTGTTAACAATTTTGTTAAAAATTATAATACTTACATACAGATATTATTATTATTTTAAAAATGTCACCCTGCACTAAGAACATAACAGCTTTTGGCCAAGGCGATCTCAGCAAGGAAAAAAACAAAGCAAACCAAAAAAAGCAAGAAAGAAAAAAAAACACAAAGAGACATCAAAGCAATAGAAAAAAATCACAAAAAATATCATCAAAAAGAAACAACGAAATTAAAAGAAAGTCTTTATTCTGGCGAATATAAATACGAGTATAATCAAATCACAGAAGTTATTTGCACAGGCTCCATTTCTAATAAATACTGTCCAGAGAGAGAGAGAGAAGATTGGCAGCAGAATTCTTATTACAGATCCATTGATTGATAGTATGAAATTTTACTTTAAGCAGGCCAACCTAAATAATCAGATCAACTTAAATAAAGCTGGTAGGTATAGTTTTTTTTTTACTTATGACTTTACCTACTTCGTGAAGATGAATGATGTCTGATGACATTTGAATAATCACTGGTGATTGGTTACAAAAAGCTCAGTACAAAGATGCTTAGAGGA
This sequence comes from Athripsodes cinereus, assembly GCA_947579605.1. Classification (NCBI taxonomy): domain Eukaryota; kingdom Metazoa; phylum Arthropoda; class Insecta; order Trichoptera; family Leptoceridae; genus Athripsodes; species Athripsodes cinereus. Next base: position 18,002,574 of record OX388312.1, read on the forward strand.
ATATGATAGAAACTTAAGCAGTGGGTAGGAATATCTAAGTAAACCCGAATACATACACATTTTCCATTTTCTGACCGATAAGAACTCTGAAATAAACTATTTATTCTTGATGATCCGGAAAACTTTTCATATGTATTAACATTAGTTAATGTATGGAAGAGTTATTAATGTGACATTGATGATGATAGAGATATATTAATATAAGTATCTAATATCCTGGCCTTGTGAACATATAATAACACAAAACCTTACTTATTTTATTAACATCAATAATATTCATAAAAGGAAACATTAGAGGATTCATAATTTGATGGCCATTTTAATCTACCATGTAGGTAGGTGTAGGTAACTCTAAAACAAAGCTTTTCCGACAGGTAATATGAAATAGGTACGAGTGCAATCAGATATTAGTGTTTTAATTGTTATAATAAATTAACTGCTACGTTAGAGTGGATTATGTAAAATTCATATGGTTTATTGAAGTTAAACAAAAATGATAACAATAAAAAAGATTAGAATTAGACAAAAAATCGATTGGTAGACAATATAATTATCTTGATAAGGAGAATGACGGAATTGGTGAACGCTGCTCGTGGATACCGAAAGTGAGCACTTGAGCCAGTCTAAAGCCAATTTGTAAGAGCTAGGACACATTTCTCACTTTTCCAATTAGATTTTGTATAATGTTACATTGAGTGAACATGGTTCTCCGATCGAGATAATCGTATGATTAAGGCGCCTCTTTAGCAAAAACGGTAAAATATTCAATTTTCAACAAATTCGATAGAAAAACTCTCAATACTTGTTGACCCTTGTGAACATTTTGATTTGATGAAATAAAAAAACAAATATTTATTACCAATATTAGTTTATTACTTAAAAATAAATAAATGGTCGACTGACGAGATTTATTTAGGTAGGTACTCTTTGTTATATCAAAATACAAATTATTTGTAAAATATATATTTTTTATTCATCCAGTCAAGCATATAAATACTATAGATTTTAGCAATTTTTTTTTAGTATACAAAAAATCGAGTTCATGTGGTGATTTTTGGTTTCAAAGTATGAGAAATTTTATCAAGGTGTATAAGGCTGTATTTGGGTTTATAATAAAACCCAGATACATCTTTTTTTTTTTTAAAAAATGTTTTCATATTTTATCAAATCAAAATGTTCGTACGGTCAACAACTTTTGAGAGTTTGTGTACCAAACTTGTTGAAATTGAATGTTTTATCGTTTTTGCTAAAGGGGCGTCTTAAGATCGTATTTGGATAGTGTCAAGAGTAACCCTGCTGAAAGGTTTTGCCATCTGCACGTTGTGTTCAAGTCTAGTTAAATAACAGTAATATTCAATCATATTGTCAATTAAATTTAGACCATAATCTATTTTCTTTTATCTTATAACTATTTATACACTCGAGGTATCTCTCTTTGCACAGTAGGACAGCCTTTTTATTTTTCGCTCTATTTTCTCATCTCTCATATACTATTTAAAAGTATTACACGCAAAAATCTAAGATTCTAAATTATGACTATGTCAGGAGAAACATTTTTAATTCTATAATACACGTTTATATCATCATCGCCCTCAACGCTCCTCTCGGGAACACAGAGCAGAATCCAGCCTCCTCCAATCAGAGTGGCTCTGCGTCAATTGCGTCACCTCCACATTGAGGTAAAATAAATTAGAGCTTAATTAACTAAGTTACTCAAATAATTCAACATTATTTCATGCAAGACATGTTGTAATAATAATCACTAATGCACGTTATCTATGCACCAAGACGGATGCATTATGATAAGATCCTACAGTGAAATGAAGAAGACGTGACCTTAATTTTCCGACCTCCCGCCAAAATTAAAACCTTCTAAAATTAGTATAAAAGTACATGATGCATGTATGAAAAACATCACTTGCAGTTCTGAAACTAAACAATCATGAAGGTAAATGTGAAATATTATACTTCTTGATTTAGCTTGCAATTAAAAATATATGTAGTGTGTGAAAAGTCGAAATATGTGTTATTTAATTATTTTAAAAATTATGTGCAGTGAAATATATATGTGCAAATATTTAACTTATACCTATTTTTTTGTAAATGCTGAAATATCCTTTATACCCAGTTACGAAATACATAATTTATGTAAATAAAACGTGTTCTGGTAGTGGATAAGGACCTAAGGGACTGTTTTAAAATTACTTGGAGTGGAAATATATCGATATGATGTATCGAAATGTCGAATATAAATCGAAAATAAAATAAAAAATAAAATAAATCGAAAAATAAAAATATCGAAATGAACAACATATTTTTAATAAAATAATATATTGTGTAGTTTTCCAAATTTATATTCAGAAAATTAATTGCCAATAATTTTTTATAAAAAAACAGTTATTTATGATTTTAAATGAACAAAGAATGCTCCTTAACATAGATGTATTCTAAATTTGTGTCGATTATTTATAGAACCTGTTTTTGTCACTTTTCAGGTATTCGTCTGTATTCTGGCTCTAGTGGTAGTAGCCCATGCTGGGGGCTTAGGCGGTGGCTACGGAGGCGGTAGCTTTGGAGGTGGTGGACATGGAGGATCAGGATCAGGTGGTGGATTCTCCGGTGGACATGGAGGATCAGGATCAGGTGGTGGATTCTCCGGTGGTCATGGAGGCGGTTTTGGAGGTGGATATGGAGGTGGTCACGGAGGTGGATCAAGTGGAGGATTTAAGAGCGGTGGCGGTGGATACGGTGGATTAGGAATTGGAGGTGGATTCAAAAGCGGTGGTGGAGGAGGCCATGGAGGATATAGCGGAGGTGGATTTGGAGGTGGAAAAGGAGGCTTCGGAGGTGGAAGTGGTGGATTCGGAGGTGGACATGGAGGATATAGCGGAGGTGGATTTGGAGGTGGAAAGGGAGGTTTTGGAGGTGGAATAGGTGGGGGAAGTCATGGTGGATTTGGAGGTTCTGGAGGACACGGAGGATATGGAGGTGGTGGATTTGGTGGTGGTAAGTATTAACCAAAAATATTAGTTGAAACATTTAAAACTATTATTTTAATCAACTATAATATAATATAAAGAGAGTTTTCGCGACAATTATCTCCTATATACTGGATTTGGATGCGAATAACTTATTTGTATTCGTAAATAAATACACTTAGGTATATGTGTGATTACTTAACATTAAAAACACTTTCATTTTTTCAGGTAAACTCGGAGGAGGCGGGGGTAAAGGAGGTAAGGCCACTGACTTGTCAATATATATGTAATTATGTAAAAGCAACAAATGTTTTTCAATACCAAACGTACTACTACTACTACTATACCATCACGGCATATCCCACAAGTGGGGTAGCCAGCAGACCAGCTGCATATAAAACATGCAAGCTGTCTTCTCCGTGCCAATATAAAATTAAGACATTCAGGATGGGTGGCAATACCAAACACCAAACGAATAATTTGTTTATTGTAACGACTTCTTTTTGGGGGTGCAGGAATACTGAAATCTCTGCCTTTCAAATTAGATGCATAATAATTATAAAACTATGTCTATTAAAGAGTTGGTGGTTACAGCAACATGACTTTGTATCTATGAGTTAAATAAAACGTACTACTTCCTTGTAGTTATATATGAATAATAAGTATGAATGTTATCCACACACTACCGACCATCATATCTTATTATGTTCATCATATTATTATTATGTGTGTAGGTAGATACTAAAAATACTTTTCTTTTTTTTTACAGGTTGGTAATCCATAGAGAATCGTGTATACAACCATTAATAACATAATCCAAATATCACGAAATATCTATCAATATTCAACGTTTTAGAAATTCCTCAAACGTCATGACACTTGTAGCATTTCCGCCTTTGAAATTGCAATTATCAATAGACTAACAACACATACGAAGAATCTAAGTTTAAATGAGGTAGCCAGCAGACAAGCTGCATGTTATAAACAAGCAACCTCTATGTACTTTTATATTATTTATTACGATGAATTCGAATCCTTACTAAAATAATGTAAATCTGTGATTTCATACTTACTTACCTAGCTTTATTGAAAATATCGCATGTTAAAGATATTTATCCATTTTTTTAATTGAAATAAATTATATTTACCGAATAATGTGTGAATTTCTTCTTTTTTCACCCTTTTCAGCAGGGTTACTCTTGACAAAACTAAACACGATCTTAATCTAGTCTTGATCTTGATCATACGACACACGAAGGGACTATGGTAAAAAACACCGCGCTACCGCTAACGCGCGGTCGGTTTGCGTGTATTTTTGGCCAATAGTCACTTCGTGCGTCGTATGATCAAGATCAATACTATATTAAGATCGTGTTTAGTTTTGTCAAGAGTAGCCCTGCAGATTCTCTTGAGAACATTAAAGAGAAGCAGGTCTCTTCACATCTATTTAATGTAATAATTAAATTTATCACGCTCTTTCCTCATTTTATTCGATTAGTCAACCTTATTGTTATAAAAAAGGTGAAGGAGGGGTTTCTTACATATATAACTTACCACAAATTATAAATGCTCAATTATTTAATTCTGACATATAAGACCATATTAAAACATCGACTATGCATAACACCTTGTTGTATAGAAGAAACATATTATAATATAGCAGTTAGCAGCTACGTATCGTGCATATAATCGTCTAAATTACCAAATCACAATGCGCCAAAGAGTCTGCGAATAATGAAAATAAATAACAATAATAGTTTATTATTAAATTACTCAATAACAGTCATATATTACTATATTATGAATGTTTGCCGCTTATCTACCTAACTATGTATAATAAAAATGCATGATGATGAGAAACGCAGACAATGAAAATTAGATATAATCGTTTTTCTTGATAATATGACAAGACACTATTGTGAATTGTGCAACAAAGAACTATATAAAAATATAAACGTACCCCCGAAAATGTTTTCGGATTAGTTGAAAAATTTTTTTTTTCAAATCATATAAAGGTTATCGCCTTTCGCGACAAACTTACTATCGATGAATTGAGTAAATTAAATTTATAATTATATATTTTATTGATTGTAGATAGGCAATAAATATAGTCAGAGCATGTATGACAAAAAAAATCAATAAATAAGTAAAGAAAGAACATGTATGACAAAAAAATAAAGTGTCCTCTCCTATGGATGATGGATCTAGATTCTAGATGGGAAGTATTTCTAATTTGTGCCGGTGATTATATTGAGATTTTGGTTAGTATTTTCAAGTATGAGTATAATATTATTACATATATAATAGGTGGGGGAAAAAGTTTCTTCGCATTTTATATGAAACTTCAAGACATTTTTTTTCACAGTTAACTTACATTTAATTACATTATATATGTGCCATTTTGTTCGTAGACTTTCTGCCATCTTGTAGGTAGAGACACGATCCCGTTGCTGTTAAAATTTTGACACTTCTGATCAAAAAAACGCAACAATTTGTTTTGGCAGACCTCTTTTGATGTTAACCTGGCACCGCCTAAAGAATTCCAAAGAGACGGAAACAGGTGGAAATCTAAAGGTTCAAAGTAAGGACTATATGGCGGATGCATTAACACCTCCCGGTCAAACTCTCTTAATTTTTGCTGAGTGGCTAAAGTTGTATGTGATCTAGCGTTATCGTGATGAAAGACCACACCCTTTCTATTAAACAATACCGGCCGCTTTCTCTCAACTTCTTGCTTTAATCTCATCAGTTGTTGGCAGTAGAGATCCGAATCGATGGTTCTGCCCGGCGGTAAAAGCTCATAATGAACAATGCCCTTCCAATCCCAACATTGACACAGCATCACCTTATTGCGAGTTAACCCAAGTTTTGCCACAATCTGTGAAGCCCGACCGACCTTTGGCCACGACCTTTTTCGCACGTTCTTGTCATACGTGATCCACTTTTCATCACCAGTTATCAATCTCTTCAAAAACGGTTCGGTTTCATTACGACTCAAAAAAGAATCGCAAATGAGTACACGGTTCATTAGGTTTTTTTCAGTGACCTCGTGTGGCACCCAAATATCGAGCTTTTTTGTGTACCCAGCTTTTTTCAAATGGGTCAAAACTGTTTTGTGATCAATTCCTAGTTCTTCAGCTATGTCGTAATTGCTGAAATGCCGATCTTGCTCCACTTTTTCAAAAATAGCGTCCATTTTAGACGTAACAGGGCGACCAGAGCTAGGTGCATCTTTGACATCAAAATTCTCGGATTGAAAACGCATCAACCAACTTTGTACTCATCTTAATGTCACTGCATTAGGTCCATAAACGTCACAAAAAAAATTCGCGGCTTGCGTTGCATTTTTTCCTGTTTTGTAATAAAATTTTCAAATGTATCTAATTTCTTCATTTGATTTGTTCATTTTGACAGAAAGAAAAACAAATGAAAAAAGTGGGAAACAAAATTTGTCTAATTTGATTCTTTTTTTAAATTGTCACCTTTTTAATGTCACGAAAATCAGCCAGATACAAATAGTACAGCCAAAGATATTTTATTACAAGTTTTTACATACTATATGCGAAAAGATTTTTTCCCCGACCTAATATTTAAGAAGTCAAGTTTCCAATATGGTGTCTTTTGGTCTAATTGAGCCAGTCACATGGACTTGCCCACTAATGCTATTGAGAGACAATCAATCTATCATCAGTTTTAGAAGCAAACTAGACTACACTTTTCACCTAAGTAGGTACACTTTACAATGAGTCACTCTGAGGACCGAATTGGTTCCGCATGGTTTTTATAATTTTCTAATAGTATTTGCTCTATATTGTTGGATTTACCTTAATTATAATTTTAAACTATGTTTAATATTATGAGTTTAGGTATTGAAGGAGCCACCGATCACCCGGATAGCGCATAAGTATAAAGATTTATTCAAATATAAAAAAAAATATATAGAAGGTTCGACCTCCATTATCCTGTCTCCCCGCCAAATAATATCAAACAAAACAATTGATTGAGGTATAAAAGTACATGACATTTAGGTAATTGGTATCAATTATTTCAAATCTATGACTAAACTACCATGAAGGTAAACTAAAATCCTTTTTAAAATTGTTTATAATAATAATTATTTGAACGTGACAACAAATTTGTGAGATAAATAGGAAATATCGAAACTAAAATGTGGTGTTTTTCAAAATAACAACGGGTAAAAGTTTTGTGTATAGTTTTGTAGACTAATTGTTTTGTTTCCTAAAAATGTTTCAACATATTATTATCACTGATTTGATTGATATACTTCTAACAATTTTATTATTTGTGTAGGTAATCGAAATGAAATTTATAATGATAGATTTTTTCCTGATGTTAGCAACACCTATATATTTTACTATTATTTACAAATATTATACATGCATCATAAAACGTAAATAAAAAAGTATTATAGTGAAAAACATGTAATATAACAAAAATAAGAGTAAAAAGTAACACGAGTGATATTTTACTGTAGGATGTGTAGGTATGTACCTACTTGATATTTCACATGATTTTGCCGTCTGACAAAAAGGATCAAGCGCCACTTGCTCTTGTCCTTGCACTTGATTTTCGCTTTCATTTCATCCAAGCAATTCATTATAATGCTCTTCTGTTCATTGCACTTACTCAATATATGTCCGTCTTTTAAGATCACCTGGTCTACATGATCTTAAATTTCCTTCTATACGATCCCATAACGATCTCATTCTTTAAGAATATTTTCTCAAAATACCTCTTTCAAAAAAGTAACGGGTATTTGTACCGACTATTATTTAAAAAAAAGTGTGCTGCCTATATGGTGAATTATGCTTCGCGGGCCGCACGTAGACACCCAACGGGCCGCGAGTTGGCCACCCTTGGTTTACCTTATTTCCCGCAACTTTTCTCCTTCCAATCTCTCGTAAAAAAATATCTATATTCGTCTACTTGCTCTAACACTTCGTTGTCAATCATTATCTGGCATACCGTTCCCTCGATTTTTCTGTCGAACACCATGATTTTAAATAAATGTAATCAGACTTCTGTTTGTTTGACAATATTAGAAGATATGTTAAAAAAGGGTAAATATCACAATAATATTAACGTATGCAGCAATTTCTGGTACATTCTTGGGATTATGACACATTCGAGTAATACAACCATAACACTCATACAAGTGTTGACTATTCTTAGTTACTGCGGGACTGGCACGCACGTAGTTTTGACTATAGTTACTTCGTAGGAAGGTAGGTAGGTAGGGTTAAGACCAAGACAAGATTAAACTGTATTTTGATTACCCAAGAGTAACCCTGCGGTGCTGTATGTATGTGTGTTTAATGATTTTAAAGTATGATTGCTGATAGAGAGGTCAGTTTTTATAATATTGTAGTTTATGTTATACACTCTGCCTTTCTTAAGAATGTCCGTTTTCGATTTTTACGCCCATCTGATCCCAGTTTAATTTTATAATAATATTATTATTGTTAAGTAACTATGTATTTATGGAGAGTTCATTTCACTCTACCAATTTATTTTTTAGGTATTTATCTGTGTCTTGACTATAATAGCTGCAGTTCAAGGCAGTGGACATGGTGGATTCGGAGGTGGTGCTGGTCATGGATATGGTGGCTACGGAGGTGGTAGATATGGTGGATATGGAGGTGGCGGATATGGAGGTGGCGGATATGGAAGCGGTGGCTACGGAGGCGATGGATATGGGGGACATGGTGTTGTGCTATACGGGAGTAGTAGAGGGTTAGGAGGATACGGGGGTGGTCATGGAGAAAATGGTGGTGGTGGATATGGTAGCAGAGGATTTGGGGGTGGTAAATATGGGAGTGGGGGATATGGTGGTGCTAATGGTGGCTATGGTGGAGGAGGTGGATGGGGCGGATATGGGAGTGGTCATGGAGGACATGGCGGTAGCGGTTATGGAGGTGGTTATAGCGGTAATACCAGTTCACTTAATAAAATAATTCATAGTACCTATATTATATATATGTAATTATTTGCTCTTTGCATATATGGGCAAAAATAATTGAAAAAGAATAATAGTAAATTTAAAAAAAAACGTTGGAACAAATTACTCGTTTCGGGTGGATTGCCAGAATAAAGAATAATAATAATATAATATGTGTAAATATGTATGTATTAGGTTAATTCGCATTATTTGGTTAGTCATTATTTTTCCTCTTTCGTTTAATGTTTAATTCATAAAAATAGCATTTATTATGCATTTTTGTACCTATACGCATATGTTGTAAATTGTTTAGTCTACTTATTAATATATTTGCTAATCTTCATTGTAAAACATATTTTTTTAAAAACTGAATTTGATTGAAATCCAATATTAGATAATTACCTATAATTTAAAACAGGATTTTCATTTGTTTTAGGGAAAGTCATCCTAGTGAGTGGTGGGAAAGGTAATTTTTTTTATTAGATATTGTTTATATTACATATATATGAAGGAATTTTTTTTTTCAATCGCTTGCATATTGATTCGTTGATACTAATTTGTCTTATATTTATATTTTCTATTCAGGATGGTAAACTCCAACAACAAAGTAGAGCTTTCTTCAGCCTAATCATATTCATAGAATTATTAAACAAAAAGTCTTCCTGACGGGATACTGTGGCACAAAGAGGATTACAAACATCAATTCAATACATCATTTGCTTAATTTTATAACTTATGTTGAGTATTATTTTCAATAAAGTCACTAATGAACCACTTAAGCAAATTTAATTACTTATTTATTATTATTATTCCATCACCACACATTTGAGTTCCCCGGTAGCCTGGAGGTAGAGTCTTGACCTCGTGAACATGGGGTCCGTGGTTCGATCCCAGGTGCCGGCGAACTCCCCTTTCACGACACAAGCTTTTAGCTTATTGTGAAAGGTGTTTTTGGGTTTATAACAAAAAGCCAGATATATCTTTAAAAAAAAAGTAAAAATCCCACAAGTTCGGTACATACATACATACATTTCAGCTGCATGCAACAAACATGCAAGCCGTCCTGTCCGTTCCAACAAAAAAATAAGGCCTTCAGGATGGGTGGCAAACTTCATCGCTGAATTTAGGATGTAAAACGTCCTTATTTTTCGAACACCTGAAATTAACAGGATACTCCAAACCTACGGAAAAGAGTGGTAGATCAATTCTTTGCGGATACTCCTAGCAAAATTTTAATTATCCGTTCAAAGAAAGTTTTTTTAAGGTATCTAATGACTTGCAGCACAAGGATTATGTTATGCAATACAATTTCTAACCACACCAACCTCAAATTAAGATATTCAATGTTTTGTATTTCATTATTGATACTTACTGTAGTATGAATTATATGTATTACGTAAGATTGGTAAACGTTTTTTGTTCAATTATTATCAAAGCAAGAATATCATTTATAGATTGATTGATTAATTTTTCATTTCATTTAATTTAAACGCTATTTTTTCTAATATGTGGCACTATACCTACATACATTGTAGTATTCCATAAACTAATATCAATAAGTAAACTCCACAGAAATATTTATTGTGTTCTTACCTGGTTTAGAATTTTGTTACCATTAGCAATAACTTTGTATCTGTTTCTCTTTAAATAATTTAATTTTGTTTATATTATGTTTCCACGGCTATTTACTAAGGTTAATTTGGAAAACAAAGCAATGAAAAAGTTTGAATAATAATCTTTCATGTATCAACTAAAATGTACTGTTATAAGGATCATATCTGAGAAATTGCATTTTTACTAACAATATTTTGAATAATTGCGAAGGTAGGCAAATTTGAGAAATCAAATCCAAAGTACCTAATACACTTGTGTCCGAATATTGGTTCAGAAATTCTGAAATTAGTCTTGAAAATTTCCCCCATGGATAGATTTTAGTATTTGAAAATAAAAATTATTTATTTTTTATACTTTTTTGCGTAATTCACATCCAAAATTGTAAATGAGTAGAAACTTAAGTACTTATTTGGAGATTACCTTACTATACGTCTAACATATGAACAATAAATGCATTCCTGAAAACCGTATACCTACGTCACAGCAGTATATATACATTTCAGATGTTCGGATGAAGTATTTAGTACAAGCTGGTGTAATTTCAACATCGGAAAATTATTCAATGATTTTTGCATAAGTGGCCACGAAAAATATGGCGATTATGGTTTCGATGTCGACGGCTATGGCGGCGGTGGATTCAGAGGACCCAACTATGGAGGAACCGATGTTGGTGGATTCAGTGGTGGTGGACAAAGATTTGCAGCTATCATTCACGAATAATATGCTGGTGGAAGATGTGGAGAATAGGGTGGCGTCACAGACGGAAAATTTGGAACTTGTGGTCGCGATAAAAAGTTGATATGATTATTTATATCTAAATAACTTTTCGATGAATAAATTAAACTACATCTTTTTCTTGTTGTATACCTATTTTTTTTCTCTTTATGCATTATTTCTCTTGACTGTTCCTTTTTATTTGTATTATTTGTAAAGGCTGATACAGCCGTTTATTATGTATAATAAATAAATAAATAATTTAGCGCTGTTTTTTCATTTCCTTTCTCCCCAAAGGTCTAAGACAGTGGTTCTGATATCTTCAAATACTACATAGAGACACAGTTCGTCGGTAGCCTGGAGGTAGAGTCTCGGCCTCGTGAACAAGGGGTCCGTGGTTTGATACTAGGGGCCGGCTAACTCCCCTTTCACGACACAAGCTTACTGTGAAAGGTGTGTAAGGTTGTATTTGGGTTTATAATAAAACCCAAACATATTTTTTTTTAAAACACATTTTTGTGTTTTTGAATCCCAACTGGACCATAGAACACATTGGTAAACATTAACGTTGACATAAAATTAAAGATATGCAATAGAACCTTGATTTTTTCTAAGCGAAGTATGTACCTGTATCATATGGACAAGATCAATTAATTTGAACTCATTTCAAATTTGGTGCATGTAGGACGTACAAAGATACTTAATTCTCAAGAAAAATACAATCACATGAATTAACAACCGAGTCTCCTATCTTCACATTGCCTTCATACATTCATCATGCATGTACAGTTCGTCACGCATGCTCGCATATTCAATTTAAAGTAATTTGATGTATTTGACGTGTCCTTAAAATGCTTGATCGATGTACTCCACCCAACTAACTAGGTATATATAATCTAATTAAAAAGTTCATATTAACATTATTTTTATATTAATATTATGTATGATATGAGACACGAAATATTTACTTTTGAACGGCGGGTATGTCTAAGTTTATTTATAATGTTAGTAATTTTATTGTTTATAATCTTTTATTAGTAATGAGGTCAACTGATTCACTGCTAAAATAATGTAAAGGTAGGTAGGTACTCACTATACGAAACATTATAATTATATTCTGAATGTACTTTTATCATTCAAACAAAAAAAAACATGTTCGATAGGAGCCAAGTCATTGATCCTCAAGGTTAAAATAGTAGAAGATACATTCTAGAAAATTAAAGAATCCTATAAGCGATTTCCTTAATGTGTTTTATCGTAAAGGTGCAGTAATAATAAAAATGCTATGCGTGCTCTTTGACCTACAAATAGTGCACTTGTTTTCGGGAGATGCTTACTGTATAGATTCCTTCAGCAAACATTTAGAAGGAATAAATAAGCAGGTATTTCGTTGATGAAAGGCTTGTATAATTATATTTTTGAGGAGAAGTACATTTTTAATATCTGTGTAGGTATTTAATGCCAGGAGTTTAGTATTATGTGCATATTTGTAAGTTTCAACTGACATGAAGTCATAATTTTTGGCACGGACAAGATGACTTACGTGTTCATTACACGTTGTTTCGTGCCACTGGCTATTACGCTTGAGAGAATAATATCATGATGGCATAGATAGATTGATCTACATTTCATAAAACATATTTTTGGATAGTATGTATACTTAGTGTAACTCGGAAAACGAATGCGCGAATAACAGGGAGGGACTGTGTGATAATTCACATCATGTTATTTATATACCTACATACATACATAAATATGTCAGTCTTTGCCTTAGTCATCAGGGATTTAATATCGTATTATATAAATAATTATGATATAAGGTAGATACATAAATTATGAAATAAAAGAAATCAGAAACAAAAATGTTATATTCACCAATCTATTAAGAGAAATAAAATAATAGATACGTTGTTTGCTTTATATTATTCAATGTCCATCAATAATAATTTGATGGTATTATTTAACAATGTTCTAAATAACATCAATCTTAAACGATATATGAATGAATAAATAGAGTAATTACAGAGGGCAGAAATGCTTATATAATAAAACATACATATGGACAACTTCCACAGATCGAGCTAGTCCCAAATCAAGATGTGAATCTTGGATTATTGGTAGGTACTAACGCGACCATGTACACATACAACGCACCAAACATATATTATACGTGTAACATCCAGACCAAGGGTAATTTAAAAAATAACATTTTACCTTGGCCGGGAATCGAACCCGTGACCTCATGACTCAAAGGCAAGAGTTATTTCTGAGCCACACCGGCCGCTCGTTATTTTGTTAATTTATTTATTTCGGCAAAGCAATAATACCTATAGAGTTCAAATAAATAATATTTATGTTATTATATGGTTTATTAAAGTGACTCGAGTTTCGACATGTAATGTATTATTCAAACTTTGTTTAAAAAATAAAATGAACAAATGTCAAGTATGTAAGCTGAAATTAACTTAACAATAAAACAATGATTTTTCTTTAAAACTAAATATATAAATTAGTTTTCCTTTATTTTTTATTTGATATCATATTTTTTTAGCATGGCTGGAAGAAATGCTTATGCGATAATCCTATTACGGGCTTTGGATATAGAGCATTTCATCCCAGATGCTGGGAAAAACTCTGAGTCTGAAAGAAAACCCAAATATTAAAGCTTAAAAAAACTAAAAACACACCTATTTGTAGGGAACTTTGGAAAATAAATTCACAATATAGCGCCCACCTTGTGGTTAAGTCATGTCATGAGTACGCGGCCTTTACTAAGTTGTGCATCTATAAATAATGTCCATCTATATATTATAAATTCTTACTACTTTTTTAGATTTTGAGGCTTGATACATTGATGCATAACAGACTCTTTGTACCTAATAATGTACATAATAATCATATTGTAATATTATATATTAATACATTTATTCAGTTGTTCTACATAGAATGTACACACTAAGTTGTCCATGTACCAATAAATAAAAGTATAACTTGTAAGAATAATATTATTATTTGAATGATCCCCCGCATTATTATATTTACGAATTAAAGAGAGGGTTTCCGACCTCCATTCTCCAACAACCTCCCGCCTAAATATAAAACAAATTACTATCTACTTGTAGTATAAAAGTAGATGAAGTTTGGGTAAACGCTATCACTTGCAATTCTGTGATTAAACAATCATGAAGGTAAATAAATTATTAAGCTCACTTAACTAAATATAATAAAGCATCTATTATATAAAACTTCTACTCAACGACGTGCTTTGTAGTGATATAATTATAATATTTTTTGAGAAAACAGTGATAAACAAATAGGATTTACATTATGATTCGAGAAGTTGTATTTAGAAATGAATGGATAAAGTTCAACACGCGCTTTCATTAGTTATCCTAATAAGTGCACGAAGAAATTAGTGTTTTTTGTTGTTTAATAATTTTCATTGTTTTTTAGAAGTTCCTATTACAAAATTAACTATACCGATATAAATAATAACAAAATAAATAAAATATACAATTATACCATCTCTGTATTTCCCACAATTTGGGTAGCCGATGGACTAACTATACGTAACAAACTTGCAAGTTGTCCTCCACATAAATAATAAAATGTATTATGTTTTATTTAACAAAACAAAAATCATTCCATTTTTTTACTTTTATATGCATTTAGGATTGGTTTTGGTGCATATACAGAATTGCAAAATTCAAATATGCCTTAATCTCTGTTCAGTAGTACAATTACTTAGAGGGAAAATTCATAGGCAATGAAAGTATAAAAAAATCTTGAAGGTGAATTAGTTTTTCTAATAACACTTTTAATCTTTTCCAGGTTTTCATTTGTATTTTGGCTCTTACAGCCGTAGCTAATGCCGGAGGACTGAGTGGTGGCTACGGAGGCATCAGCATTGGAGGCGGAGGAGGTCATGGCGGATTCGGAGGATCAGGAATTGGTGGAGGTTACAAAAGTGGAGGATTCTCCGGCGGTGGACTTGGAGGTGGCCTAGGTGGCGGTCACGGAGGCGGATATGGAGGTGGATACGGAGGTGGAATTGGAGGTGGTCATGGTGGTTTCGGAGGCATCGGAGGAGGAAGCCATGGTGGATTCGGAGGAATAAGCGGAGGATATGGCGGTGGTCATGGAGGTAGCATTGGTGGGTTCGGAGGTGGAGGCCATGGTGGTTTTGGAGGAATCGGAGGAGGCAGCCATGGTGGATTTGGAGGCATCGGAGGCGGATATGGTGGTGGTCATGGAGGCAGCATTGGTGGACTTGGAGGAGGAAGCCATGGTGGATTCGGAGGCATCGGAGGTGGAATTGGTGGTCATGGTGGATTCGGAGGAATCAGCGGAGGATATGGTGGTGGTCATGGAGGTAGCATTGGCGGATTCGGAGGCATCGAAAGTGGAAGTCATGGTGGATTTGGAGGCATCGGAGGTGGAAGCCATGGTGGATTTGGAGGCATCGGAGGTGGAAGCCATGGTGGATTTGGAGGCATCGGAGGTGGAAGCCATGGTGGATTTGGAGGCGGCAACGGAGGTGGATACGGTGGCGGACATGGAGGATATGGTGGAGGTGGATTCGGAAGTTCTGGAATTGGTGGTGGTAAGAATAACATATTTCATATAACATCTGTAATTTAAATTTTAACTTCTATAATATCTATCCCTTTGTACCTTTACGGTATCTCTAGCAAATATCTTGTTTAAGATTGTCAATACAAATACAAAAATTCACCCATTTTATTTTTGAGGTTAGTTAAATACAATATATAAAAAAAATGCTGATTTAAATGTGGAACACCTGGTTTAGAATTGGTATCTCGCTGTAAAAGACAGGTGTTCAAAAAATAAAGGTTTTTTACATCTTAAATTCAGCGATGTGGTTTGCCACCTATCCTGAATGTCTTATTTGTTTGTTGGCGTAGAGAAGACAGCTTGCATATTTATTACTTGCAGCTGGTCTGCTGCCTACCCCACTTGTGGGATTTGCCGTGGTATAGAAGTAGTAATTGATGTTTATTTAGGTAACGCGGGAATATTAACCCACTGCAAAAAAATTATATTGTACATTCAAATATTCTCTAACAATTTATATTTTTTTCAGGAAAAGTCATTGTAGTCAGTGGTGGTGGAAAAGGTGAGAATATTTTAAACTATTTTTAGCTATTAAGAAAATATCATGAGAATGTTTGTCGATAGTTTAGATTTTAGTTTAGATTTTAGTTTTGATCTTAGTTTGGGACTAGCTCGATCTGTGTGATTTGTCTGTGTATGTTATGCATTTAGCCAAAATGTGCACCATTGGTTTTTCTCATCAACAACCTGAACGATCCTCTTTGAAAAGTTGGAGTTCACCGTTGTTATCTCATCGATAGTATCCAGAATCACTCTGAATCGAGGAGGCTTTGAACGAAGCATTGAAAGATTTGTATAATATCTCTATTACCACCAAAGATCAAATGAAACAGTTTCTTTATAGAACATGTAGTTTTGTCTACCTAATTTAACATGTTGGTGTTTCAGAAAAAAAATATTTAAATGACTTGTCATTCTTTTTTACATCGTTGATGACTTGTATAAATTCCAATTACGTACCAAACAACCGAGTTAAAATTGACAATAGGATGCAATTTGCTATATCTCTGCTCAGTCACCTGGATAAATGTTATGCAATAAGGAACAATACGAGTAGGATATTATGAAATCAATGATGTATCATATTCAGGTTCTAACTTAGGTATATCGATAATATATTGTTAACAATAGGTACCATATTCTTTAATTTCTATATGACGTATCGTATATCTACCATTCATTTTCGAATTTGTTGTAACAGAGGCCACATAGCTTGTTGGTTAATTTTTTTTTGATATGAGAAGAATGATTAATGGAGTCAGTAAAAGGATGACTTATGTCTTAACGAAAATAATGAAAATAAAAATGACAATTTTTCTCTATGGAAAAACTTAAATTTGACCCGGATTAAACAATTCTAGTGCTTACAAATATTTTTTTCTTATCCCATTCTATGGCAATCATATTGTAGCCTAAACGAAAATCAATACACAGGTATCATAAAAGTTTCACTAATATTATTGTTTATGTTTCATTTCAGGTTGGTAAACAGCAAACACCAGTGTGTTAATAGGATCAATCTCCCAGCCTATAGGCAACACCACACACATATCAAATTGTACCTGCCCAAAGCATTAGCAGTAGTCAAATCATCATACATATATGACTAGTGAATGTTACTTAATTTTTTTATTTAATACAAATTGTTGACTAATTATATTCATAGTTTTATTTTGTTCTAATTACTCCATTACATGATATCTGACTCACAAATCAAATATCCAGTCTAGGATATGCACTGTATGTCAAACCAGACATAATTTCTTTTCTCCTTTAAAAAATTAGGAACAATTTATTTCTGAATTTCAGATGTTTGGTACCTAATTGGTAGTAAGATCGTAAGATATCTGCTAAGTGATAGTAAGATTATACAGAAGATTATCAGTTTTGCCATTCCGCAGATCCTTATTAAACTTTTTATTATGACATTCAATGGTAAAGAGTTCAACCTAATCTGATTGTCTTTTTTTAACTTATGTGATTCTACATTTTCACATTAATTTGTTTAAAGTCAGAGAATCAGAAATGTTGTGTTAATAGAACTTTGTTCTCAAGAGGAGAAAGAAAATCAGAAATTTATAATAAAAGAAAAAACTTAAAATTAATTTATATTTCGTCAAAATCAAAAGACATAATAAGAAACTAGAAAACTAAGGAGAAATCAAACATAATGATATTTTAAATATTTATTGATAATAAATATAGATATAAGTATAATACTCTAGCATTACAGAGCACATTGATTATTAGATCTTACAATATTTCTTTTATCAGAGGACTAAACACATATAAATAAAAAAGTGCAAAATTTACAAAAGACAAAACAATATAAAATCAATCTCTCAACACCTGCGATTTATTTATACTGTTATAATATTATGCTTTTAAAATAATTAACAATTAAAGAGAGAAAAAGTTAAATAATAAATGTTCTATACATAATATTAACAATAATTTACTCTTGTAAAGTTTGCATATTTGACTTGATGTTTTAGTCAGCAGACAATTGATTTGTTTCAATAAATGTGTCAATAGCAAAAATAATATGAGATAAATACAATATATTCGAGAATCACACAATAAATAAAACAAAACAAATTATATCAAAATACAAACTAATTTATTTATCACACAATAAATGTAAAATAAAATATGACAACAGCAGTAAAATAAGTCATTCAAATAAATACAAAAATGTAAAATAATAAAATATTCTAATGGTTGTCCATATATATGGAAAATAGCAAAAAAATGTTAAACCATCCACCAGATATAAACAAAATCAATGTTTTTCAACTAATGAGACGGGAATGTGATAAAAATTGTAACAGAAAAATTATCTTTGGTTTATTGAACAGAATTATTTAAATCATCATCATCATCATCGCCCTCAACGCTCCTCTCGGGAGCACAGGGCAGAAACCAGCCTCCTTCATTCAGAGCGTCTCTGCGCCAATTGCGTCACCTCTTTCCACGACATTCCTTGCGCTCTGATATCGTTGTCATAGGAACGGTCTATTGTGAAAGAGGGACACCCGGGCCGACGGAACCCCTGCGGATGGAAGAACAGTGCTCTTTTTGGCCAACTATCATTAGGCATTCTCAAAACATGTCCCAGCCAGGACCATCGTCTCTCCTGTATTACGGAGATTACAGGTCTCTGCTGGGTGCGCCGGCGCACAGCATCATTTGTAACATGTTCATACCATTTGACATCCAAAATCCTTCTAAGACACCCGTTTTCAAAGCTTAGTATCTTCCGCTCCTGAGCCTTGGTTAAGTGCCAAGACTCACAGCCATATAGAAGGATTGGGATGATGCACGCATTGAACAAGCGACATTTTGTCCTGATGCTGAGTCCAGACGCCTTCCAAACTTTGTTCATGTTATTGAAAGCCCCACTAGCTGCCCCTATGCGGATTGGTAATTCCGACCGGAGATCACCCTCTGGCGTTATGGTTGCTCCCAGGTACCTGAATTTGCTAACCTGAGATATTTGGGAATTACCAACCATTAGTGGGGTGTGAGTACTCGTGCATGTACTATTACATATGTACTCCGTTTTACAAGCGTTGATACGAAGGCCAAGGCGCAAGGAATTTTCATAAAGAGCATTAGCGTTGCACTGTAATCCGTCCACAGATGTATCAAAAAGGGCTAGATCATCCGCATATTCAAGATCGTGCAGCACTCCCACAGACGTCTCACTGTTTTCACGCTGTGATAAAGGCACACCGTCAGGGCCCAGAATTGATTTTAAAAGTTGATGGTAAATAATACATAAAAGACGCCGGTGCTAGGATCAACGGTGCACTTCGACCCATTGTCAGCAATGACAATGTCTCGAACATGGCAAAATTGCTAGTGCACAATACCATCCTGGTACCGACACTTATGTATGCAAGCGAAACGTGGACATGGTTGAAGAAGGATGAAAGTAGAGTAAATGCTGTAGAGATGAGATCACTGAGAAGGATGGTTGGTAAAACTATGCGTGATAGAGTGAGGAATGAGGATATTAGAAGAATGAGTGGATGCAAGAGGAGTGTTGTGGATAGAATGCATGTAAATAAATTGAGATGGTTTGGTCATGTGGAACAAATGGAAGAGGAAAGAATGACAAAGAGGATATACTTGGCTGAAAGGAGGGGTGTGAGGAAGCGCGGGCGTCCGAGAACTACATGGCTTGAGCATGTAGATCAAATTCTCAAGGACGGCCGTGTTTTGAGTAAAAGAAATTGACGTGCGTGCATGAGAAATTGTATGACTGTGGAGGAAGCGAAAGAAGTATGTAAGGACAGATCTAGTTGGCGTTCCGTTCTCTCTGCCCACCCCACTTGGGATACGGCGTGAGGGAATAGAATAGAATAGAAATAATACATACCATCACGCCGCTGCCCACGTAGGGTAGGAAAAAAGGATCGAGCATCACTTCCTTCTATCCTTGCATACATCTTTCGTTTTCGTCACTGTCATACAATTCCTCATGCATGATCTCCTGTTTAATGTGCTCAACACGTGACTGCCCTGTAGCTGCCCTGCTTTTCGAGCACCATTCCTCTCCGATAAATAATGCAGTAAATAATGGCACATCAAAAATACAATAAATAAAAGCGTATCTAATAATTGAGCACAAGCAAAAGAAGTTTTGTAAATTAAAAATACTCATCTCTCTTTGCTTCTGTAAGTGCATTATTTATGTATACGTAATGTAAATATTTTACTTGTACAAAGAATTATGTATCTTAACTCTCTATATTACTTATTTCAAAGTAATGTTGTGGAGATGGATTGTCAATGGAATGATGCATGATGGTCACAATTTTCAGAATTGAGAAACCGACGAAGATGAAAGTAATTAATTATAAATAAAACACTTATTTATAGTATATCCACGGTGACTTTTTATTGGACGCGAGCCGGCTTTCAAGAGCTTCCGCTCTCATCATCAGGCTGGCGAAAAGTGAACTTTTCTCACTATACACTCTCAATATACTATAAATAAGTGTTTTATTTATAATTAATTCAACATGAATTTCCATCAAGTACTGTCAGTTGAAAATATCAACTTGATAAAAGTAATGTAAAAACTAATACCTACTCACTTTCATAGTGGACAAAAAGATTTACTTTATAATTCAGTACCAACAAGTGTTGAACAAAATACAAGTAAGTAGGTACCTACACACACCCTTGAAAACTAAAATAAGTTGAATTCTTGGTACAGCCTCAACAGTTATATTAAAATGCAAAAGATATAAAGACATCAGTAAAATTTTATAATAGACTTTAAGAGTTTGCGATGTAGGGCTTGGTTCTTAACCAAATTAAATGAAAGATTATTGGTATATTTTTTTTATTAAATTGTAGTCAAAACACATTACAAATGAAAGAAAATGTCTTTGTTGTTATGTAACTCAATGGTAAATAACAATGTTTTCCCTCAGCGGATTACACTAAAATTATTAAACGTTGGCTGGTCCGCAGAGATAAAAAGGTTGGAGACCACTACCGTATGGAAGCAAACTGTGTCCCGTACAGAACAATGCATTTTTTGCAAAATCATATAGATTTTATTTTAAAAAGTAAATTTAAGTTGTAATTCTATGTAATGTGTACATTCAAGAATCTCATAAAAAAATAATTTTTAATATCCCAAAAACATTCATATTTAATCTTTACCATTTCATTCTAAAAAAGAGGTGACAAATCATGTCCCATTCCGAACCAATGCATACATCTTTATCCTATTGATAATATGTTATCACAAATAAAGTTTATCTAAAAGTAATAATAAATACATTTTAATGAACAATCTCTTGAAAAATTGTAAATGAGTGTCCCCAACGGAATCTGGAATATTTCATACAATGTATTAAAATATTATAACAAAATCCATTATGATCCATTGTAATATTATCTCTGATCACTGTATAATAATAAAAGATCAATTGAGCAAACTTTTTATAAATAAATAATTTTAAAGTAGGAGTATATTTCAACAAAAGCATTATATAATACACTTTTGTATTACTTTTTACTATATTAAGCTCAATCCACAAAATACAAAACCAGTCCATTATAATATGAAATTTTAATTTTACTACAAAGACATCATATTCTTGAAAAAATAAATTAAAAATACATATCTTTTGATTGTATTTCTATTTTTGTTTATATTAATTAAAATTAAGAAGGAATTGTGTATTATTGACACAAATACTTATTAACTAGTATTCTAAAGCAACTTACATGTGAAGATTAAAAGGTAATTGATTAAGTATGAAAATATGTGATAGTAGTATAATAATTAGACAATTCTATTTAAGATGCGCCGTTTTGTGGAAAAACCACCGCAAGGGCCCATTCAAGAATCATAACACCTCCTGAACAATGGGTTCTTTAACCTTGAATAGATCATAAAATAAGGAATGTGGCTTAGAATAATTTCAGAAATTTAAATTTGTGATACAATATTGATAAATAAATCATACAATGTGATAGAGAGACAACTTAGGTGTCACAAAAATGCTGAGATAAATAAAGCAATAATTATCATACACAGTACATAATGTTACATTAATTGGGTCCACACTAACTAAACAAATGGTGCTAATGAATGCTCTGTCTTTATTCACACGATAAATATAAAGATAAAGAGATTATTGACAAAGAAAGTAAAAGAAAGAAAGAACATTTGTTCGCACCATTCGTTCGGCAATTGTAGATATGGCTAACATAGATAAATTATTTTACTAAGAAATATCGATTGTACCCAGTTCAATAGGTTAGAATTTTTTCCATATCTAGGTTTTTGGCTTATTGCACCTTATTTTTGGCAAAGATAGTGATATTCTTTCAATTCTACAACAAAAAATTCTAAAATATGAATTATTTCTATTAGAAGCGCATTTTTGTTTTGAGTTTTTGGTAGACCACCATACTGTTTCAAAATTTTAAAGTGTCATTTCTTGGAATATTAGAATTTCAAGCTGAAGGTTCATGGAACTGGGGTGTCGATAATAACTAGTATATATAACTATAACTACAATATAGAAATATTAATAAGTACAACTAATACTGGTAACCAGCTGAGATTTGGTATAAGTTAATGTTTAGTGTTAGTGTTGTTCATGTAATAAGACATTCAGGATGAGTGGCATATCTCATCACTGAACTGAAAATGTGAAACATCGTGTACGTGATGTTTTAAAATTACTCGTGATTTATTACTTTTAACAATCCATTCAGCAAAAAAAATGAACAAGACAAAAGGTGTTGTAAGTACATGAAACATGTTGAACATAATATTTGGGCAGAGAGAGTTAAGCCAGTATTAGCAAATTACCTAAGTAGAGATTATATTAACCTATATTGTCTACTGATCTTAGAATTACAATAAGTAATATATATTCGACTAATGATTAAAGCAATCTATGGCAAGTATCACATATATCTTTGACATCAAAAGGCAGCTTCAGTCTACTTAATATTCCAATATATTCAATAAATATCTGTCAATATTGCAAGCACACTTTTTTCGTTTCTCGTGGTTTATTCCAATTCCAACACCAATTTTGTAACTAAGAATATATATGATCCCCCAGTTCCATAAACAAACAACTCAACCATAAATGTGATACTATTTTGACAACACAAACAGAAAATTCAAAAATGTAATATATTTTTTTATATTACATACTTGTTTATGGTTTTAATCAAATGTAATAGTATTTCAAAACTGATACACTATTAGTCAGAATATTATTATTTAAAGAAGTTGGCTTAAGGAGCTGGATATTGAATATATTTGAATAATTGCAATACCAGGTATGGTTAATTTTAATTGCACCACATACTTATATCATTTGTGTCTTTCCAGTAAAACTTACGAGATAAAATATTCTTGCAATACTGACATCGAAACCTGTCTTAAATTATATATTTTAAAGATACTTTAAATAAAACAAAATAAGGTACATTAATATTATTTTCTCAATTTTTCTAAAAAGAGCTACTTCAAATACCTGTTAAATTATTTCATATAAATTATATTTAATTCAAAGAATATCTCCAGTGAATTTAAAAAATTACAATTCAAACAATCAACCAGCAATACGACACAACCAACTGTTTTTTTTTCTCAATCACCCTCAATAAAATTTGCATTGTATAAAATCTTAGCTCTAAGAATATATTGTTATACCTACCTACTAAGACATAGTATTTAAGTAACAACACAGCATGTAGTAAATTTAGTTTGAGAATGACCTCATAAGTCGAAACCTGGTTACTTATTTAACAAATAAAACATAGTATGACTAAAAACAATTTTGTTTTTGTTATATCAAAAAATTACATTAAATTTGGAGATAGTTATATTGAAATCTGAAAGAATAGAATCCGATTAGGAAAAGTATAATTATTCATAAATAAATAAATAGACAATTAAGTAAATAAAATTGAACTAGACACAAATTAATTATACTCTTTGTTATTATTATAATGAAGTGGAGAGTAGCATTACAATATATGTCATTGTATGTACAAGAATCATACAATAAAAAGTATAATAATAATTTTAGTTGTTGATTTGAACAAATAATACATAAATAAAATATGTACGAACAAATAACTAGCTTTCATATTCTATTAAATATTGGTGTAAAATTAATGACCACTAGAAAAAATGTTCTACATGATTTCCTCTACATAGCTTTTACGTTTGATTGTTTTACAAACACATTTTATATGTGCATAAACAATGTAAAATTTACTGTAAAACTGGAACAAGCAAATTATGTATTATTACAATATTCATAAAATAAATTTTTGTATGGATAAATAAGTTATCAGGAAATATAAATGTAAGCAATAACAAAATAATAATTAATATGTTACTTTTAAAATTTGGGATCATTATCAATAATTTCAATTCATTAAAATATGCATTTATTGTTGAACATAAGATAAATGCATAAAAGGCACAAAATAGCTCATATTTTCCCGTGATCTACTGAAGAAAAGATTGCTAAATTAACTGATATTCCCTCCTTCACATGGAATTGAAATAAATTATTAAATATTTAATCAGAGAATAATAAATAACAAAAACAAAAAAATAACATAACAGGACATAAAATCAAAGTAGTACTGCACTATTACTTTAAATAATTAGATCACAGTTTTAAAATATACTCAATGCTTCTGAGAGTGATTTTTCTATTAGTCATAAATCATTGTCCAGAATAATGTTGTTTACCTTCCGGGTCAAATAAAATTTAGTGTCATCTCCCAGTGCACAGGTACCAGAGAAATCATCTGCATTCAAAGAATATATCATAGCGCCACCAAAATTATTTTCTTTAATATATTTCCCTTTATCAGAAATACTTCTGCCATCTTCATAAGAAATCCATTCGTAATCTTTATGTAAATATGGAGACATTGTTTCGTTATTGAATTCAACATCTACACCTGGATTACTACGAATAAACTTGCAGACATCAATATAAGACACGAAACCCAAGTTTCCTACTTTCCCATAACCTTTGGCTGGGCTTCCTGGAGCTGAGTTATTAAAATTAACCAATGAAAAGGAATGACCATACGTTGGTAAACCAACAATTATTTTATTGCGATCCATTCCTTTACTCATCCACAGGTGTGCTGTGTAATTGATGTTTAATGAAGACAAGTACAGAGTATCTTTCTTCATGCTGTACAGAGGAGAGTTGAATCCTGTAAATGGAGTATATGGTGTGTAATAATGGAAGTCATAAGTCATGACATTTATAAAGTCAACATACTGATTAAGTTCATAAACATCATAGGCAGAATCCACTATGAATTCGGGAGAAGCCACCGCCACAGTCAAAAGATAGTCTCTTCTCTCTCTAATGTACTCAGTACGTATCTCACGTAACAATTGACTGAAGTGCTGTCTCTCCTTCTTATGAACGGTTTCACTGACATCTTGAGGGTTTGACATTGTGGTTCGTATTCCAGGAAATTCCCAATCCAGATCCACACCATCCAATTTATACTGATCCAATGTACTTTTAATAGATTTTATGAACTGTTTTCTGGTAGCATGTGTGGAGACCATATCAGGAAATCCATTATCAGATCCACCTCCTCCAATGGAAAGTAGTAATTTAATGTCTTTATTGCATTTCTTCAAATTTACTATCTTAGGAATTGTAAGCAGCAAATTCTCACTCAAAAGAATTGAATTATTCTTAATTGTAGCAAATGCAATGTTTATGTGTGAACAAAGATTGCAATCAATATTTTCTGGTACTAGAACATTAGTATCATTCCAAGAACTTGGGTAGTCATAATAACATATGAGCTTGGAACGAACATTTTGTGAATCGACTTCTTGAACATCAGACTTACCCTTTTTATTAATAAAATGAGCATGAAGATATTCATCAACAGAATAAACTTGCGCTCTGCTTAAAGATTCCTCACTCAAGTCATGATTGTAATAAAGCATGTAAAAATTCACAGCCAACAAAAGACATATAGGTACAAAGATTAAAATTAGTAGGAAAACTAGCATACACCGTTTTGAACATTTTTCTGGTCTAATTACACTATTTGAATCTGAAAGCAAATTATATTTCACTTGTACAGGGATCGTCATGTTGTAAAAATACTCAAGGAAATCGAAAAATACCCTGATTGGATTAACAGCTTCGTTTGTCCACAAACCAAGCTTTTAGAGAATATTTAGGTGCTGATTATGTCTCTTTTTTGTAACATAATCATTACACAATTAGAAAAACGTAAATTTATAACATAAAAATCACTAAATAAAGATGTCAAATCTGACAAATTAACAATGGCGCATGTTTTAAATTTGATATGGTAACATTACCGCTACTATTCCATTCAGACTATTTCACTTTGGATGATCATCCAGAGTGTTAAGTAGCATTCACATTGCTTCACTTTGGATGATCATCCAGAGTGTCAGGGTCAAACCTGTTCATCGAAAGTGAACACGTCTGTTCACATTTGTTCATCCTATGCTTTCAATGCCATGCCAACACTCTCACTCATGTTGTATGTAGTTTGACGTATTTTCGTATAAAAATAATGAAACAAATTCAAAAATGAAAAATAACACTTAAAATAAATTAATATAGCTCTCGACTGCATAATAATTTTGTACATGATTCTGACATTCGAACTGGAGGTTAGCCGTGATCGGTGACAGTGATAGCGGTGTGATATAATCATATTAAAAGTTGATAGTGCTTAAATATTAGCTTGAATTTAGTCAATAAGTGCGCATTCTTGTAATATAAGTAAGTTTGACATATTCGATTGCTTAAGTGACAGCGGACACTAGGTGGCCTCGAATTCGTACGCAATAACGCAATGTCGGAGGGAGTGTCTCCAGACCCGTGGCCACCGGATGGCTCGGAGACGGACGGATCATTGATTTCAGTCCCAGATGTGGACATGCCCACCTCACCGTCACAGTTTGTGACGGTAAAATCCAAAGTATCTCGCAGGTCAAAGAGGAAGAAGGAGACTCATACATCTAGCGATGATGAAGATAAAATATCTTCTCCCTCCCCCCATACAATACCTCCTCCATCTGCAACCATAATCGAGATGCCCCCTCCTCCCAAAGTAACCCCACCCGTCAATGGAGTCCCAGCAGCCCGGTATACGGAGCATTCGTTGGCTCCATTCATTGTTCTCGTATCAAACATTGATAACACTCCATTACACCCAATTAATTTTGGAAAGAAGATGAACAATCACAAAATACAAAATTTAGTCATGGGCGGAGTAATTAAGTTAGGTAGGAACAGAATTCAGCTCACATTCTCCTCTGGAAATGCAGCAAATGCGTTTCTAGAAAGTAATTTTGTCTCTCAGTCCAACATAAAAGCCTATATTCCCACTTTTAAAACGATCAAGATGGGACTCGTTAGAGGCATCGAAGTTGACGTAACAGAGGAGGAAATTATTAAGTTTGCCGAAATTCCGGATGGGTGTGGAAAAATTGTCAAAGCCAGAAGGCTTAATAGAAAGGTGGTCAATCAGGGCCTTGTGACATGGGTACCATCTCAAACCGTTGTCCTCTCGTTTGAGGGACAAATTCTACCTAAAAATATATACCTTTTCCATAATTCCCTGGTCACCGAACTTTACACATATCCTACCACTCTATGCCACAAATGCTGCAGATTTGGTCACCTAATGAAGGATTGTCGTTCCCTGCCCAGATGCTATAAATGTGGAAAAGACCACATGGGCTCGCAATGCGAAGCAGTGGAGCCATTCGCTTGCGTTAATTGCTCAGGCCCTCACATCGCAACGAGTCCATCCTGCCCAATCCTGAGTCGTGAAAAAGAAATTAAATGGACCATGGCTAGAGACAATATTTCTTATTTTGAGGCCACAAAAAAGACACCTCTCGTGGCACACAAATCGTTTGCAGAAGCAACATCCTCATCTCACCCTTCTATCAGCCAACCGACTCAATCAATTAGAGTATCGCGTCCTATAGTCCCCAAAGCCCACAAACCTAGACCCACAACATCTTGGGATAGGACAGAGATTAACTCTCTTCTGTCATATCCTAATGGCCAAGCTACCCAACCTCAAAATGGCTGTGCCCTTAAAAGGGACGAGGCCTCAACGGAGTCACGAGCCCTGGCCGGCCCTGTTGACCCAATTGTAACAAATATATCAACCCTCTTAGTGTCTATCTTGTCCCTGCTCCCAAATATACCGTCCAACGTCGCCACAGCTATATCACTTCTAATAGAATCAATACAGGATGTATCCACTGCGCTCAATCCTGCAGTGGAACTGTCGTAGTCTTTTGTCCAAAAAAACGGACGTCTTATACCTAATCAATAAGTTCCGTACATGCATAGTGGCCCTCTCGGAGACGTGGATGGTCCCTGAATTCCACTTTGGAGTGGGGGGGTATTCATGTTTCCGGGAGGACAGGCCGGATGGTAGAGGCGGAGTGGCCCTGCTGGTCAACTCGTCGCTGCCATCTGTTCCTTTATCGCTGGGTGCATGTGAGGAGTTGAACGTGATTGGTGTTATGATTGGTAAAATCTCAATCGTCTCCATATAGGTACATCCCGCCCAACAGCAGAGTAGGTTACTCTACATTCAGATCCTTGTTTTCAGCACTGACTCCTCCCTTCTTGGTGTTGGGAGATTTTAATGCACACCATACCCCCTGGGGCTCCGAAAGCAATGATCGCAGAGGTAGGGACCTAGCCGAAATCCTGGAGGAGTTTAATGTGTGTGTTCTGAACGATGGCTCCCCTACAAGGGTCGACACGCCCAATCACAGACAGAGCTCAGTGGATCTCAGCCTCGCCTCCGCGGATATAGCCGCAGGATTCGACTGGCAAGTCATGGACTTTTCATGTGGTAGTGACCACCTCCCCATTCACATATCTGGCCACCTTGAATCCTATACAGAGGACCAAAGGTCAACCCGTAACCCAATAGATCGACACAAGCGTATCCGTTTTAACACAACTGCTGCTGATTGGAGGAGGTTCTCCGACGATCTGGAGCGGCGTGTTGGGTCGCTTCCTACTCCTTCTCAGGGTAACCTAGCCCTATGTAACACCGAGTTTTCGGAGGCCATGGTTGAGGCGGGAAAAAGGTGCGTGCCTATTGTTAGACCCGGAAAATCCAAGAATCTATTGGCTATGCCCCCTTGGTGGGACAAAGATTGCCAAGAGGTGGTAAACAAACGAAAGGCATCCTGTAAAGCATACATTAATAACATGAGTATGGAGAATTATCTAATATATCAAAACTCCGCGGCTATCGCCAGGCGTACCTTAAAAAACAAGAAACGGGCTGGCTGGAAGAAATTCTGTTCATCCCTGTCCCCAGACGTACCTCCATCAATTCTCTGGAGAACTATTAAACAATTCCACAATCCTAAGTACTCCGGCCGCAGAAAAACTGTATCAGGGGAATGGAAACTCGAATTTGTAAACAAACTGGCGCCTCCTTCTGCACCCAACATAAACGAGATTCCCTTTAGATACACGTTCAGCGCACGGAGTTGGATGGACATGCCATTCAATATGGACGAACTAGAGTGGGTCCTGGCCTCAGTCCAGGATAAGACGCCTGGGGTAGACAATATCCCATATAGTTTTTTGGGGAAAAGTGATACGGAATCGAAGGAATACTTATTATCCATAATTAATGTAGCATTTGAAGGAGGAGAAATTCCCCCAAATTGGAAGTCCCAAATTGTAGTACCTATATTAAAAAAAAAATGTGTGGTTAATTGTGCTTCTTCTTACAGGCCGATCGCAGTTTCTACCTCTATAATTAAGGTGGTAGAACACCTTATTAAGAGGCGACTGGAGTGGTTCCTGGAGCACAATGACATCCTCTCGGGGTCACAGTTTGGGTTCCGGAAGAAGAGGGGTACATTGGACGTATTGTCGATATTTGTTACCGATGTTAACATTGCATTCTCTGCGAGAAACTCTCTGGTTGCGGTCTTCATGGATGTCAAGTCGGCATATGACAACGTTAGAATTGATATTTTGGAGAGAAAGCTGCTCGAAACGGGGGTTCCGCTTAGGTTTTGTAGCTTTATTACCAACCTTCTGCTCGATAGGAACATTCTTGTAGAGACTGAATCACGTCAGGTACATGCGGGTCTTCCACAGGGGTCTGTTATCAGCCCTATCCTATACAATCTTTACACCTATGATCTAGACCGTGCTGTTGGGGATCCTTGCAGGGTATTGCAGTATGCTGACGATTTCTTCATATATATGGAATGTAGGGATGTTTTGGATTCGGAGGGAATCCTTAATTCTAATATGGACCGTCTCTCTACTTGGTTTGATAATAATGGATTGGAAATCTCCGTCCATAAGTGTGAGGTTGTCATATTCTCAAAAAAAAAGGTGGTCCCTAGAATCGATATCCGATGTGGTGGAAATTCCATCCCTACAAAGAATTCTGTCAGAGTACTGGGGGTAATATTGGACGCTAAACTCTCTTGGAATTTGTATGTTGATCACATTTGCAGTAGAAGCTTGATTGGTCTCAACGCTATGAGAGCTGTGTCACGCGTTTGGTGGGGGTGCCACCCTTCGGTCCAAAGGCTGTTTTATAATGCTTATGTTAGAAGTCAGTTAGACTTAGCTAGCTTTCTTATCGAACCGACCTCCAAAAATAATCTTCTGAAGCTGGAGCGTGTACAGTCACAGGGACTTAGAATTATTTTGGGTGCGATGAGGTCCTCCCCTGTAAATGCTCTGCAAGTGGAGGCGGGGGAGCCACCCTTGCCTCTACGTAGAAAGCTTCTCGCAGATAAATTCTACCTGGGTCGCTGGAGGACTCACAATCATCCACTCATTCCAAAATTACAAAAGTTGGATGCGCTGTGTGAGTCTTCGGTCTTCTGGAGGAATAAACATCCCCCACACCTTGTCGTGAGTGCCCGCTCGTACCACTCTTTGGTCGCAAGGACTCCCAGCCACAATAAGTTACCCATATATTTGGCCGACCATCAGGTCCTTTCACTGCGACCAAATATTCTCTTGTCTTTGGGAGTTGAGAATGGCCCTTTTGCCCCGATGGAGTTTTGTTCGGCAATTGAGAGTCGCTGGAGGGGTTATCACTTGATTTTCACTGACGGGTCTAAACATCCTGATTACCCGCACGTTGGTGCGGCTTTTTACTCAGATTCTGAAAAGATATTCAGACTATTCCAGTTGCCGAGAGAAGTATCAGTCTTCACAGCCGAATGTATCGCTATATTAGAGGCGCTTGGTTTTATATTGGAGACCCATGCTCCTTCCTCGAGGATCTTAATTCTGAGTGATAGTCAGAGCGCCCTGGAGAGTCTCAAGTCCTCACCATTTAATCACCCTGATGACACCATATGCCTACAAATTAGGGAACGTTTGGTCAGGTGTAGGGATAGAGGAGTTGATGTCACAATGGCTTGGATTCCGAGCCATTGTGGCATACCTGGAAACGAATTAGCAGATAGGTTTGCAAAGATGGCCTTGGAGTCGGGAAGCAAAGTCCATTCGACCATCCCGGTTAACGATTTGTTGCCACTTGCTCAGGAGGGATTGTATCAGGAATGGCAGCTGCTGTGGGAGACCTCTTCTAGGTCTAAAGGCAGATTTTATGCTGCAATCCAGCCCCAAATATTCAAAAAGCCTTGGTTCTCCAGTATTAAACTGAACAAATTTGAGACCTCGACCATTTGCCGTATGCGTATTGGACATGTCTGTTTGAGAGCACACCTATTTAAAATCAATGTGGTGGAAAGCCCGTTATGCGACTGTGAATGGGCGGAGGAAGACCTAGATCATGTTTTTTTGCAGTGTCCAATCAATGACCGATATCCAGACTTTCTCAAGGACCTCCGTGGGTTGGGGGTTCAGCTACCTGTAAGCAGTGGCGTAGCTAGGGTCATCTGCGCCCAGGGACATGACACAAAATCTACGCCCCTTCTCGTAGCCCCCAAGAAAATTTTGTAATTTTATTTTATTTTATTTTTATTTTATTTTAACAAATAAACGGCTTACGCCTTTTACAAAATTAAACATAATTATACATAGCGTGATAAAACAAATTTTATGAATAAGAACAATATCAAACATTTGAATAAATACAAACACAAAATATATACCATATTATATTTGCATTATTAATAACGCTAAACTCAAATTAACAAAATTTAAATTACTTAAGCATCTGAAACAAATTCTTTGTATAGGAAAAATAAACATTTAAATAAATACAAACACTAATATATACCCTATTATATTTGCATTATTAATTACGCTAACTCAAAATAATAAAATTTAAACCACTTTAGCATCAGAAACAAATTCCATGTATAGGAACAATAAACATTTAAACAAATATAAACACAAAGAATAGACCACATTATATTTGCATTATTTATTACGCTTAACTCAAAATAATAAAATTTAAATCACTTTGGCATCAGAAACAAATTCTATATATAGGAACAATAAACATTTAAACATATACAAACACTAAGTATAGACCATATTATATTTTGCGATTTATATGGTTCATTTTCGGAGCATGAATCTAGTATTTTAATGAAATAGAATACAGACTAATAGTGATGTGAGTAGAGAAAATTCTCAAAATAAATTTCTCGGGAACGAGAAATTTCTCCTCTGATGGAAGAGAAATTTCTTTCCATAATTTTCCCAAAAATATTATAACCTTTCGCCCAATATCTGAAAACCTGATTGGTCCAAAACTTCGTGGGGCTGATTCGGGCCCAAATCGGAGGTTTTGAATACTTTTTCCATGTAGGTACCTACCATTTTTTTAAATGGGCATGTAGGGTGTCAAACTTCAAGTTTTTTCCATTTGGAAGAGGATTTTACTACTTTTATTTACTTAAACGCTGACTGTATTTTTTTCAATAACTCATGTACTTGTCTGTTATCTGTTTATTTCAACCCGAGCGATGCTGGGTTACAAAAACTAGTAACTAATAAGTGAACAATGAACTTTACTTAAAATTGAAAAACAAAAATTTTCCTATGTTATATTATTTGTTCCTTTTCAAAACTAGTCTTTTAAGTACATTCTTTTACACATTACCATATCCTTATTGTAAAAATTAACAATAAAAAATATATTTGCCTCAAAATACATCATAATTCTCCGAAATTCTCCAATAAATAATTTCTTGAGAATTCCCCAACACTACAAACTAATAATTCTCTATACGATTGTAAACAATTAAGCCAGATAAATTTAAAACTTTACATATTGATAAAGGTAAAGTTTTAGAATATCAGCTTTCTTATATCTAATATCTTGGATGCAGCTGGTCTGCTGGCTACCCCACTTGTGGGATATGCCACAAGTGGGGTATAGTAGTAGTAGTCGTTTAGAATATCAGGACATAGCTTCAAATTATCAAATAAATAATCTTAGTAATAATGAAATATACAAATACTTTTTTTTACAAATACGGTTTTTCGCAACCCAAAAATTTATATCACACTGAAATCAAAATAAATTAACAAATGATTTTAAAGATTGATAAAATAAAATATTTAAATGTGATCTATCAACCAAAAATATAGTAAAATCAATAAACGCGTTGGCTATTCCGTTATTAAAATACTCATTTGGCATCATAAAATGGTCAAAAACAAATAAATTGGAAAGATTAATAAGAACACAATTAACAAAAAATAGGTATCACCATCCCAATTCCGCGAAAAAAAAGTTGACTCTGCCTAGAAGTATAGGAGGAAGAGGAATTGTTAATTTAACATTCCCTCTTTACTTAATGTTCGAATTGAATCTATTAAAACATTTTTTAAAAATAAACAAATTAATTCTATATTTCATAAAATTAGAATACAGGCCGACAAAAATCATACGTCATTAAATTTAAATGTCGAAATAGTAGGTAAGCGAATAAACTAATTAAACATTTTGTTAGAATCTTGGGGTACGAAAGAACTTCATGCCAGACACTTCAATGATCTCAACCAATCTCATGTTGACAAATATGCATCAAACAGATGGTTGACCATTAGGGAATTGTATGAGGAAAACGAGAGTTTTATACTGGCTATTTAAGATCAAGTACAAGTATACAAAAAAAATACCAAAAATACATTACAAAAAATCAAAATATAACTTATAATTCATGTAGGAAATGTCTGGCCAAACCGGAAACAATACAATATATATATAGTTTTGGGTTGTTCTACTCTCGTTCAAAATGAATATACTAATAAACATAATCATGTCGCAAAAATAATACACAAAATTTAGCAATTAAACATAATTTTATAAACTCGCGAAAAATAATACCATACTATAAATACAGCCCAAAACTGGTTTTAGAAAATCAAAATTATAGGATCTATTATGATAAACAATAATTAAAAATATACAAATACATTATAATAGACCCGATTTAGTATTATATGATAAAAAAAATAAAATTACGTATCTAATAGACATCGCTGTCCCAAATAGGCATAATATACAAACAACTGTCGCAGAAAAAATACGTAAATATACAGAACTAGCGGGAGAAATAAAACATATTTGGCATTCTAGGTCTGTTTACATAATACCATTAGTTATGTCAGCTATAGGGGTAACTCCGAAATCTTTGATAAATAATTACCAAAAATTAGATTCACCGGTAAATTTATATATTGAAATTCAAAAATCTATTACAATAAACACTTGTAATATTGTAACAAAATTTTTGAACACCGATTTTTCAAGCACAATGCTGGTATTTTGAACCTGCGTTTTGAGCCTAATCCTTTGATATCCTGTATATCCAGATATCTAGATATCTATCCAGATAGGTGATTTTTCCCGGCATTAGACTGTTAAGTTTTTGTATAATCATGACTGATCATATGGAGACTTATCTGGTTGTATAATACTGAGAAGTGTGGATGGCAATTTTGCCGCCACGTATTGTTAAAATTTTATAAAAAATTAAAATATACTTATAATACATGACTGGAATGGTCTTTTTAGGGAGTTAAATGAAATGTTGTTAAAAATGTGGAGCAAAAACTTTTTCAGAAATGTATGCGAAAGTTGTTAAAAAAAATAATATTAACAATTTTTACATGATAATCCAAAAACAGTGATGATGTGATGAGTAATGCAAATTTTCCAATGTTGTTTTTTCTTGCAAGTAAAATAAAATATAATTAACGAAAAATTTGCTAGATTTTTCTTTTTTTTATTTGAATTTACTTGCTACATCCCTATCTAAAGACAAATTAATCTCTTTTCAACTAATGTGAAGTATTATACTATTTTCTTTGCACTTAGGTACGTAAAATCCTATAGTCGACTCGACATTATCCAACCTGTATAATTGTTAAAACCAGATGTCACTTTCAGTTATGAAGAATAATATTTGAACCCGAACTGATCTTTGTTAAAAAAAACGCCATCAGTAATCCTGTATTGTAGATGTGTCATTTTGTTTATGAGTTGAATGGCGCCCCTTAATGCTCAATGGGGGCGCCAAAATCGTGTTTGCCAACTGTTTAGTAATGAAGATATTTGTTGAGCTCCAAAATTCAATCTGGCCAACGTATTTGGGATACATTTGTTTACATCAAAATAAAATTAAAAAAATAGTTTTAATACTCATTTTGGCGCCCCCTAATGTGGCGCCCGGGGACATATGTCCCCCCCTGCCCCCCCCTAGCTACGCCACTGCCTGTAAGCGTCCCATATCTTCTGGCCCTGAATTGCAGACCTATATTCAAGCTGCTCACTAGGTTTTTGGAGCTGAATGAGATTAAACTATGATTAACTGGTTTCTCTAGATAATATATATTTGCATAAGTAGGTCTAAGCAAATGGAGTTTTGGGTTACTCTATGTGAAGAGTTCATACTGTTTCCTGGCGAAAACACTCTAAATGGGTGAAAAGCCAAACAAAATAAGAAGAAGAAGATTCTGACATTCAATACAAATTCATAGAGAATTAAACAAATAATAAGATAAAACTTGTCTATGGTCGTTTCAGTGAGAGGACCTTTCATCAAAATTATGACGAGTGGTAATCTCTTTCCTCCGTCATCGCTAGTGATCACTATTGATGAAACGCCTGTTCACACCTGTTCATCTTGGAGGATCATCCGGAGTGATCACTGAAAGTGAACAAATGTGAACGCCCCTTTAGGATAAAGCTGTTCATCGAAAGTGAACACGTCTATTCACACTTTTCATCTCAAGTAGCATTCACATTGCTTCACTTTGGATGATAGTGTCAGGACTCTGGGTCAAACCTATTCATCGAGAGTGAACACGTTTGTTTACATTTGTTCGTCCTATACTTTCACTGCCATGTCAACACTCACGGTCATATTGTATGTAATTTGACATATTTTCGTAAAAAAATAATTAAATTAATGAAAAATAACACTTATTAATAATCAAAACAAATTAATATAATTTTCAACAGCATGATAATTTTGTACATGATTCTGAATTTCAATACAAATTTATAGATAATAAGATAAATAACAGATTAAAACTTGTTTATGGTCGTTTCAGTGAAAGCCGAAAGGATCTTTCATCAAAATTATGTCGGATAGTAATCGCTTTCATCAGTCATCGCTAGTGATCATTATTGATGAAACGCCTGTTCACACCTTTTCATTTTGGAAAGTGTCACTGAAAGAAAACAAATGTGAACGCCCCTAAGATTATGTCGGGTAGTAATCGCTTTCATCCGTCATCGCTAGTGATCACTATCGATGAAACGCCTTTTCACTAAATTTTGGAGGATCATCCGGAGTGATCGCTGAAAGTGAACAAATTTGAACGCCTCTTAATTTTGCAATGGCAACATACAGTGATGTAATTGTTACGGTTAGTTCATAATAATAATATTAATTATTTTTAGAATAATCTACATTTCTTTCTATGTTCATGTTAATCTAATGTACAGAAGTTTTAAATAATAATATTATACTCTATGGTCATAAGTTTGTCATTAGCTGATGATAAAATGAATATTTTGAAGTGAACCGTAACATTTTATAAGCTAATTCAGCTAATTGTCATCAGTTATCAGGGGAAAATGTCACTTGTTGTAAATATATTTTGCCTTTTTAAAAGTGTTATTCTAAACTTTAGATAATTTTGTGTTGTATGCCAATTAGTTTGATTTTTATTTTATTTTAATACACAAATAAATTATTAGCAAAATAATCGACAAGCCTATAATGGATGTAAATAACGCTATGGATCAATATGAGAAACAGTTATTTTCATTATTTACAAATTACGATTCAAACCACAATGGAAATTTAACAAAGGGAGCATTGCAAGAATTGTGTAATGCCCTTCAGTTAGAAGACAGAGGAAGACAGCTTATCAATTTGTTATGCAAGGAAGGTGGAGAATGTCAAGTATCTTTTCAAAACTTTCGAGATGGCTTACTGACAGTTCTAGGAGACGAAAGCTATGACCGACCAACACAAAGAAAAGATCAACACGAAAACAATAGTGAGGGGGATTCTTCAGGCAGAGAAGTGTCTCCTAAATATGTATTTGGTTCAAAAAAGTATGGGCGTAGATCTAGGCCAACATACAAAGTGGAGTCTTTGGATCTTATCAATGATAATTCACATGGAACAGATACGTCTCAGTTTAGTTCTTACGAATTAGAAAGTATATCTAAGGAAAACAAAAAGATTTCCAAAGTGAGGAGAAGTATATCATTGAATGAAGGGAGAGGGAGTGATTATTATAGTGATATCAACTCACTGGATACTTCTAGGTGTGTGACACATCTGAGTGTCACCAGAGTAGAGAACATTGAATGTACCTCCAATTTATCTTACACAGACTGTAACAGCAACACACAGAAACCATCTCATATAAGCGTACCTTATGATGAGAACACAAATCATCAACTTCAACCTTTGATAGGCAATTCTATAGAAGCGATAGCTAATCAGGAATTAGATGAAAATGTTTCTATGGAAGATTCTATACCTTCTGAAAATATTGCAGAACTGTGGGAGTCTGTTGGTATTACTCATCCTCAACAATTGCTTCAAGATCTTGGTTTTCAGAATAGAAATCTCAAACTCTCTCAAGTGATTTGTGTTTTAGAAGAAGAAATCAAAATGATGACTAGCAGTGTTCAAGAACCATCAACTACGTGTTCACTTATAATACTGTTTCAGGCCATAATGTGTTTGTATCGTTGTGAGGTAAAATCTCTGAAACTTTGTCTTAATCATACAGTAGCTGAAAGGAACAAGTTGAAATCAGACCTGTCAGATGCAAATCAAAGAGCCATTCTATTAGCTCATGAAGTGGATGAGAACCATGCCAACATGGAGAATATAATGAAGCAGAATATCAAATCACTAGAAACCAAACATGCTGATATTGTAAAGCAAATGTTGGAAGAATTCTCTACTGAAAAGGAACTCTCATCTCTGACTATATCTAAATTAGATACTCGTCTCCTGTCTTTAGAAACTGAAGAGGTTAAACTTAAATCTCAAATTTCAACATTACAAGACGATAATCTAAAATTGGAAAAAGAGTTGAATAAATCACAAGAGCAGTTGTTTGAACTAACAGACATAAAAAATCATCTGACTAAAGAATTAAAAGTGTTAGGTAATGAACGCCAGCAAAATCAATGTAATCCCACCGATGAGAAGAATATTCTACATTTGGAAAATCAGTTGGCCAAATATCAAAGTGAAAACACGGCATTAAAGGACAAGAATGATGAGCTGTGTACAGAATTAGAAACTATTAAAATGAAATTTTCCACATATCAACCAAAAAAAACTGATCATGATAATGAGGAACAACCATTAGATAGTTTTGTAATGCATATGAACCCTATGAACAGCTTTTCTTCTTCTAATGACACCAGCTCATCATTAATCAGTCAAATTGACTTGAAAATTGATGACAAAGATACAGTTAATGATGAGACATCTTCGAGGAACATTTCCACTGATGGTGCTAATCCTGTTTTGATCTGTGTGAAAACTAAGTGTCAGGAGTCTGTACTATCTAGTGTGACTGAAAGCAATTTAGATATCAACATGAATAATTTGAATCTTTCTGTTAATTTTAATGAGATTGCTGTGGATCATATTGAGAGACTATTAGATTTAATTAAGGTAAGTGTGTTTGAATTTACTGTTGTGTAGAATAAAGTATTCATTGATACTGCCATTGTCTACTAGCTACCCCATTTGTAAGATATGCTGTGATGGTATAGATTAATAGATGATTGAAAGTATCATATTGAACTGCTATTATTCTAAAATTAATAAAATTTAAATCTTTTTAGAATCCGCAGTACAACCTTTCTGATGATGTTTTGAACAATACTATTAAGCCTTATATATTATGCTTGTATGCTGTTATCAAGAAAATTACATTGAATCTGAAAAACTTGTTAAATATGGATAATTTTCAAGATGTAGATAAAGAATTGAAGTTGAATTTATCACAAACAATTCATAAAATCATTAATGAGGTATTAGATCATAATCATGATAGTGGAGAAGTGGATGGATTATCAAATATCGTTTGTAAATATAACGACACTAATCAAACTGTATCTAGTGACGTACATAGCAGTGGCAGTAGCAATGTGTGTAAATTAAAAGAGGAAATTGCTAGCCTGAATCATCAAATAGAAAACTTAAATGAATGTTTAGAAAAGGAACGCAAAGAAAGGGATGAAGAGAAAACAAAAGAACTAGAAAAATATCAAGAGCTAGAGTCCAACATGGACTTGTTAAGGAATGAATATTACAAGTGTGAAGAATACTGGTCCACGAAATTGAATGAGGAAAGAGAAATATTTGATCAAGAGCAGAGAATTACTGATGAAAAATTTGCCGAACTTCTCACAAAGTTATCAGAATACGAAGAACAGTTTACAGCACAAGATAATAAGACTGATAGATTTGGCGGTCCATTGTCTACAATTGAAGAAAAGTGCCATTTAGAAAAACAATTCAATGACTTAGAAGATGAATTTGAACAATACAAGATCAATGCAGAGAAAGAAGGAAAATCCAAAGACTTTGAGATAAGTGAATTGAAAGAAAAAATGGCCAAATTAGAAGAATCACTCAAAAATACATTGAATACTGAAAAAAATCTGCAAAATTCAGTTGTCATGGGTCTTTCCAATAAAGAGGAAGAACTCAAAGGGAAAGACATACACGATGGACCTATCTCCAATAGAAGCATTAATCCATCAACTACGGAAAAAGATACAAATTATATTAATTCACCTATAAACTATCTTTGGAGTCAAAAGACTATTCCTTCTCCAATAATTAATGTAAAATGTAATTCAGAGTCTCAACGAGATTATCAGAACCCAGCTTATATTAAGGAAAGTCAATCTGAAAACACAAATGTTTCCACTTGTGTTGCACCAATACAAAAACCAATTTCTTCTAAAATGAGTGTCCCAGAGACAGCAGATGAAAATATTGTTAGTAATGTACTGGAAGTGAAACATGAAGCTAAGATGCTTCATTGTTCTGATTTAGAGGAAGCTCTGCAAGGAAGAAGAAAATTTGGTCAACAAATTGATGGAAATCGTAATAAAATAGAAACTGATTTCCAAACTTTTAATATGCAGAAACCTAATTATCAGACACAGAACGTAAGTATTAGTTATAATATTAATTACACATTTGATTGTTTGTTATTTTTAACTCCCAAAATGCTGGAGCCGTCTTTAATTTCTCAGTACATGCGTGCCTATCCCACGGTAGCTGGCAATGGTCATTTTCAATATTTACATTAATGTTGTGGTTGTATTATGTAACATAATCCCAAGAATTTACCTGACATTTGTGTATACGTTAATATTATTATTTATTACATATAAACTGCTTACGCCTTTTACTTTCGGTCATTCGAATTGACCAATTCATATTGCTACCATTCAACAACAGCGCCACTGTTGTTAATATATTAATTGTGCATCAATACTCCTGTGTACTATCATTTTCTTATTTGTTTAATCATTTTATTAATCTGTATAAAATTATTACAAATAGGCAAAAATGCATACGAAGACTAAAATAACACCTTAATTAAAATCTTTTCTATTTGTATTCAGTAAACATAATTACTGTAAAAGGACCGTGAAGCCTATTCCAGAGTGATTGCCAATGTCGGGGGGACCTGACAGGGCACCTACAGAAGAAGAAGAAGAAACATAATTAAATATATGTACCATTTAATATGTTTAGTATGTACTGAAATGTTGGCAAACACATGGTAAATGGACCTAAATAAATAAATAAAAAATATTCACATTTAGTGTGTATTCTATTTTGCAGAATTCGTCCATTTTAAGAACTGTTGCACTTGAAATTCATTGTAGACAATTGCAGGCAGCGTTGAGACAACAACAGGCATATGCTGAGAGTGTATTTCAACGTAAGTTATGTTTTTGAATATTCATAGAGTACATGTTGACTCAGTTCTTTATTTGCTGCACCTTACAAATGTACTGCCTAATAAATAAATATGTGTTAGCTTATGTTGCACAAAGATGGTTATTAAAAAATTGCACATCCTTTAAAACTCTTTTGCATTTAGTCAACCAATCAGATGGCATAACAACATAACCTATACTGATGACTTATTATATTGTGCTCAAAATTCACTTTCTGTGATTGGCTAACAAATATATTTTTATTTTATTTATTTTATTTAACAATAATTATACAGACATTACAATACATAGACTATTTGATAAAACTTAAATCTAAACATCCTCCTTATAGAGACAAGTCTCGTGTAAAGGAGGGTGATATACTTAGTTCATATTATTATTCAGTGCTAGGGTGCAGTATTTTGATTTCATTGCTTCCCTATTTTTTTTCTTTTTCCTTATTTTTTCCCATAGTACAATATGTATAAATTATTACATATTATTTATCTTATGACTGTATTTGAATAAAACTGTTAAATTTGAGTATTTTCTAGTTGAAATGTGTGTAAAGAAAGAATGATATACATGCAGAGTGAAAGAGTTTTTGCAAACTAGTTATCCAAGGGTCAAAGAAAAGAGCTACATTATTTTGTTCAAATTTTATAGAATGTGTGGATTGTGAGTTGAGATGCATGGATATTGAAAACATGTATAATGTAGTGTATTGTGCATGAACATCTGTATTTTATCTGGATGGTAAGGTTGTAATGGTAATTTCAATTTACTTATGAATGTGAATTAACTATCAGTTAAAAGGAGTTCATATTTATTACCGTTAGTGATATTTATCTATAATAATTTTTGATAGATATATCAATCAAGTTGATAAAATTGTTAGTAAAATATTTGTAATATCATTACTTATATTATGTATGTTAGTTGCGTAAAGATTAGAGTTGATAGTGATTCTGTTTTTCTTTATAACTGTCAATAAATAAACAATATTTATTTATTTGTTTAATCTCAATATGATTGGTTACAGAGACTGTGGCTGCTCACAGAGCAGAAATGGGTGCCTTAAAGCAGAGACTGGCTGCGGCAGATTTACTCGTGAGAGATTTGTATGTGGAGAATTGTCATCTCGCACGTAACATCAATAATCCACTTCTCAAATAGAATGAAGATTTTGCATTGATTGCATCTCTAATAAATATCTTATTAATGTTTATTTATTATTTCAAATATTATATTATTATTCTTTTTACGATATATTAATATCTATATTTTGTGTAAATAGACATTATATTTTTTCCTATTTTTATTTTTTATTATCAATAAAATAATATTATAGAAATTAATTATCATATCAAAAAGTTTAACAGTAGAATTACATAATTACTGAGCCATAAAATCTAACCTGTTGTATACTTCCTCAATAGTAAGCAAATAGTTTTATGTTTGTAGATACATTTATTAATATAAGTGAGAGTGCAATTTATATTCTGTTATTTTATTATTTAAATTATTTACTACCAAATATTATAAATATCTAAGATGTGATGCATTATATATTAATGTTTGTTTAATATGTAGATAGATAAACAGCAAATTTTATTATTAAGTTCAAATCAGTTATGGAAATCAAAAGCATTGATATATTTTTTGCTCCTTTATAATATTGTTTCCAATGGCATTATCAAATTTTTAGTAACCTCAAATTTTGTTTCTTAGTGTCTTTAATTTTCTTCATATTCCAAGTGACATGCGTTATCAAAGAATTTTGTTTCTAACCACAAGACGTTAAACATAATAATTAATCTTTTGTATGTGTTTGTAACAATAAAAAATATAATTATTAGTTTACATTTAAGTCTTATGGTGGATCATCGAGATATTAATTTTGTTTTCTTGCCTTGTTTTTTCATTGTAATTTCCTATATCCTTGTAAATATTTGTAACAAATAAGTAGTAAATAATTCAGATCATCATGTATTAAAACTGATGCTATTAAATACTCATTATTCAAAGACGGGAATGTTAAATCAATATTATAAAATACTGTATTCATAGCTGCTGCATGATTTCTATTTTTTTATTAAAAAAAATCACATTAATATTGGGTCCAATATTAAAATTAGATCGAGCTTGTGTAACAACATTTTATGTGTGAATTGTACATTTTTATTTTTAATGATGTCTCATTTGTACGCACCTCACATTTCCTTCTTGGAAGCAAATCATAGGAGATTTACTGATGTATTTGTTAAAGTTTAATTTATCGACGGACAGTTCTTGGTGGAAGTTCATATTGATAATTTTTAAAATGAAACACGATATATAGTTATTCCACTATTGACTTTATTTTTGCGAGCATGCATTTCAATAACCTCTATAAAAATGCATATTTCTGATGAGAGTTTTTCTGTGGTTTCCCCGTTATCGTACAATGTGATATGCTGGAGATGTTCAATATAAGACCGTCCACAGCGGCTCAAAATAATAACTCATCTCTTTATACTATTATTTTAATCTATTGTTTTCTACTTGTCACATATCTAACTTGTAATGAAGCTTCACTTTACGTTTGCCTGACAATGAGAGCGGAAGCTTTTGAAAGCCGGCTCACAAAAATAAATAAAGTCAA
This sequence comes from Athripsodes cinereus, assembly GCA_947579605.1. Taxonomy (NCBI): domain Eukaryota; kingdom Metazoa; phylum Arthropoda; class Insecta; order Trichoptera; family Leptoceridae; genus Athripsodes; species Athripsodes cinereus. The sequence goes on from OX388312.1 coordinate 18,047,125, forward strand.
TATATTTAAAAACATGGATCTTATTTGTGAATCTGGTCATCAAATTTATTTCAAAGAAATGCAGTTGTCTCCAACCTCCGAGTTGCAGAAGGAATGTGTAGGTCAATCTTTTTTTGATATTTGTAACTCCTCACTTTTTCAATGTCTCCCCCACAGCGGGCTGCCTGTGGTAAAATTGTGAAACGTTGGAGACCTTTGTTCATATGCATTTTTTTGTAAACAAATTTCAATGATATATTAATATTAATTATTGTCAATCCTATTTTCATTTAACTTTTAGGCTATGAATACAGTCATGTTTTAAACCAGTAATCTCTTTAAAGAGATTTAAGCCTTACTCTATTAGGACTGAATTAGTTTGTATTATATTCTATATTGTTTATGAATTATTAATAATGTAATAATATTTTGAATAAATTACAACAATTATATATAATTTATAGAAATAATAATATTCAAATGGGCGATATGTCTACAAATAAAGTATTTTACAGGATTTAACGTAAAATCATTCCTCATAGTTTCCTAAGGCTCTAAAACAATGAAATAATTTTAAATGATATATATTCTAAGTACATTATTTTTCTCAATAATATGTGATAATATAAATTGCAAGCTTGTTTGTAGTTCCATGTTGAGATTTATACTGTACTATTTATGTCTTAGAATCATCCCTAGGCCACTATTTAATGAAAAAATGTTAAATTATTTGACGAAAATCAATATAAAAATTGTAAACGATTTTGAATAAGGAAATTATAATTTTTTATCTCTATTAAAACCAATCATTATTTGTTGTAAAACGAAAATAACATTCAAGTCTTCTAATTAGTTTGAATCACTAACTAGAGTGTACTTGTTTATGGGCGAGTATATTAAAAAAATCCTTATCTTCACTGTCACATATTTAAGGAAATATTCTGTTCAATAACACCAAAATCAAACTTTATTTATATTAAGAAAATATACAACTACATACATATATATGACATTGACATAAATATTTTTAATATACCTGCCCTTTTACTCATTTCTATTATGCAAGCTTTATTTCTCTCAAGCTTTTGCATAAGTTGTATTTAATTTTTGTTTATTGTATAAGAAGTAAACTAAAACAAATTTTATTTTACTTCTAGTTAATTATTTTGGTAGTAATTATGAGCATTTCGAATGCTGTACATATCGTCCCTCTTCTGACTAACAGTCGTATCTGCCTAAATGTAAGTTGTTCAGGAGAGCGTTTTTTTTGTGTTTTGCCGTGCATATTTTCGTCTCTCCTAGTTATATGATACAATGTAAATATATTACATTATTTTATTTTTATCTATTCTTATATATCTCAGAATCATTTTTGTGATGAAAATGAGGAATTAGTAGATACAACACACTTTATTTAGAATAATTCGTAAATACGACAACAAATCAGAAAGCTATTCCAGGATAACGGTAACAGTTACAGGTGTGATCTTCAGTGAGAACATGCAGGGCACATATAAATACACATTGGTGTCCAATTTCTACGAGAGGGCCTTTGGTGTTGTCGGACCAGTTACGTGGAATCGCCTACCGGTGCTGCTGAGAGATGGTCAGACGGTCACTAGCTTCAGAGGCAAATTAAAGACTGAACTCTTCACTGGCGCCCTTGAGACGGTCTAGAGACTGTAAAACGGTGTCATAAATAAAATCATCCAAAATCATCATCATCATCATAACTCGATTTCGCCAAAAATGTCAGAAACGACAATTAGTCAGAAGAGGGACAATATGTTTATTCAGAGAGCCAAGCTCATCATCGCAACTCAAAGCATTCCAAGTAATTATTTATATTTTGTGTTACATTTTTTGGAAAAATTGACAATTTAATTATTTTTTGTGGAAATGAGTAATTTTGGTCTTCGTTTTTTTGTCTTAAATTATTTGAATATGCTTAGATTTCTTGCATTTTGTTTATTATGTAGTTCATTATTAAGTTATTTAATTTCAATTGTGATTGTTTTGAATCTATAAATTTGATATCAACTTACAATTAATTAATTGCCTTTGTGAATTGCTCAACAAAATCTTTGGGCCAAGTGTTCTCGTATTATTTATGTGCAAATTATTTTCCCTATTGAATGTTTTCATTTAATGTCTTTCATAGCTCATATATTTTGTATTAATCATGTTTTGAATTTAAATTATTTTGTTATTAATTAATTGTTTATAAATTAAAATGAACTATGACCCGAGTTAAGTAAATAAATAAAATAATCTCTAGTAGATTTACAAAAGGTTTTCTAGAGGTTACGGATATTACTGTGCTTGATAATAATGGAGTATGGATATGAATACATTCAGCATTGCAAAGAGAGACACTTTTGTCTATGATACCCGATTGACTGATAAAAAATATTATTAAATTAGTTCATGTAAGATGAATTAATGTGGAATAAGTATTGAAATAAACATGATATAGATAGTTAAACATCCTTGAATGTTATATGTTGAACATCAGCAATAAGGTATGACATTCATTCTGAATGTTTTATTTCTTTATGGTGTAGCGAGCATGACTTGTATGTTAATTACATGCAGTTAGTCAATTAATGCCATGATGGTGTAAATTTTTGTTTGCAGATATTATATGTCAGTGAATAAGAAAGTGTTTATCTGGTTTAATTTACATAGCATTTTTATAAAATTGATGATGTTGTTGTGGTTCTCTTTTACTGAATAGTAGTTATCCACAACTCATATATTTTATATTTCTCATTATTATTTTTTCCATTATGTAGTTCTTCTTCCAACCAATAGTACAATAATGTAGTCAAAATATTTTAACCATAGAGTATTATAATAATGTTAAAGCATGTAAATATACTTATTGCATATTAATTTATAAACTAATAACCAAAAAGCAAGTAATCATGAGGATATATGACAATGGTTAAAAGCCACATTATTTTTTTTGAGTTATAATCCTGAAGTTATAATCTATGTAATAATATATTGACATTCACAGTTGGCTGTGTAACTTTGGCTAACTTCATGGGAAAATTGTAATTCAAAAAATTTAGTCAGTATTTCCACCATCTTACTTGCACTTAACTAATAACAAAATAAATAAATAATATTTTAATAAAATATCATTGTTGAATATTAAATATGGGTTATGTAACATTTGCAAGATTTTCATATGATTGAAACAAACTGCTTATTATTAATTGTGGTATCAAGTAATAAGATGTAATGTTTAAACATAGACATATCGTCCCTCGTCTGACTAACTGTCGTAACTGACTTTTTTGACAAAACTGAGTTATGACCGCCACCATGTATTTTGATTTGATACGCATGTTCTCACCGAAGATCACAGCTGTAGCTGCTGCTGTTATCCTGGAACAGCTTTCTGATTTGTTGTCGTATCTACGAATTAATCAAAATAATATCTCACTAACGGATGTAAGTGCAGATACTACAGTTAGTGTGATTTTTTTATAAATGAAAAACATATCCGATGTAGGCCCTACCTTGAAATACGACACTCAATATAATCATTAACTGGGAATAACTTTTCATTTATTTTCACATAGGATAGCATTTTTCTTTGTTGGAATCATTTTAGTAGAGATTCTCAATATCCCGATCATAATTTAGTATAGCATAAAGTACTGAAAGAATTAATATGTCAAATATTTACGAAGTGCGGCCACATGATTTTGAAGTTGACGGCTCATTGAGGGAAGTACTAAGGAAAACATCTTCCAAGGTCAATAAAAATAAACAACCAAAAGATCACAGAAAGGAATACATGACCCAAGTATCCAAAAAGATTGTTGCAAAGTGGATGCTAAAACCTGCGTGAAACATTGAAATTTGTTAGGCAGCATCTCGTCAATGTTACCTTTTTAACCAATGTACTCCCGAAATGATTTGAGAAGATTTTTGGGGTCTTGGATCGATACAATTACAACGCGAGTACATCGTTATACACAACAAAAATTGGGACGAAAAAAAACTGCTGGTTTGAATTCTAGAAGAAATTTTACAATTTATTAGCATCTTCTGCTAGACGGACAGCAGATATGCCGAACATTTTTTTTAAATACACTGAGTGTTGGAAAAAAACGGTTAAACCAGCAATCGATAAAATTACTCCGACGAGGATTTTAGGAAAAGAAAATCGTGGCGGGCGCAAAGCATTTTACATTGAAAGTGATCTGAGAATGAGACGCAATATTGAGGAACAAATTGAGAGATTTCCAAAAGTTGAGTCTCACTATTGTCGTAGACGACATGAAAATACTTGCATAGTGACTTGACATTGAGAAATGCACGCTTTGTTTCTGAATACTTTGAAAAACAATCCTGAAAAACTAAGTTTTGTATCATACAGAAGAGTTTTAATATAAAAAAATCTGTCTTTCCATCTACCGAAAAAGGATCAGTGTAGCTTGTGTACGACATATTGCGAAGGCTCAGAAGATGTTAAAACTAAATTGAAAAATCAATAACTTAAGCATGAAAATAAAAATAAAAAAACTTGTTAGTCCTGCTAGAATGGTTGGCAAAACAAAGGCTCAGCAAGATTCTGCAACACAGTGTGCTACGTTTGATATGCAGCAAGTTATCAACTTACCAATCAGCAATGAAAATGCAGTTTTCAATAAAAGACGTTTATTAGTATATAACTTTACAATATACGATATGTTTTCTGATGAGTGCTATCGTTTCACGTGGCATGAAGGTGCAAGCAAGAGGGGTTCCTCTGAAATTTAAACTACGTTTTTCTTTTCTGAATATGTATGATGAAAAATGTTATAAAAAAATATATTTATTTGCCGACGACTGTAGCGGTCAAAAAAAAATTCAATAATCGCTTCTACCCTAATTAACTTTATAAATAATTCAAGAAATAATAATGAAATAAAATTACGTTTATCTGTTCCATGTCACGGACAAAGTGAAGGTGATTCGGTACACAGTGCCATTAACTATTCGCTTAAGAAAAGTGGTAACATTTTTGTCCCTAGTCAATTAGTTCCTATTTTCAAATTAGCAGGTAGAAACAAACCTTTCACCGTTACACCCCACAACTATTCAGATTTTTTGGATTTTAAGAAATTATCAATTGAGCTACGTCTTCTCTCCCTTCGAATTGACGACACAGGGCTAAATGTAAACTGGATAGAGATGACGTAATTTTCAGTAGAAAAACACAGTCTTACTAAGTTTTCTTTTAAAACTAGTGATGGTGAAACGAATTATCGTTCAATATCCTTGAACCGACAAGTATCTAAAATAATATTGCATAACGAGATTTCTCGACTCAAATCCACTCCATCTAAAATTTCCCAGGTAAAATATGCTGACTTGATGTCTTTGACTACTGGCGATACATCGATGATAACATTACTCAAGGAGGCTGAGTTTTATAAGTCCTTCCATCACTAAATTCGTTATTTTGAAAATAATCACGAAATTTAATTTTAGAGTAAAAGAAACTGACGTGCGTGCATGAGAAATTGTATGACTGTGGAGGAAGCGAAAGAAGTATGTAAGGACAGATCTAATTGGCGTTCCGTTCTCTCTGCCTACCCCAATTGGGATACGGCGTGACGGAAAAGATAGAATTTAATTTAATTTATTAACATCTGATGATGAGGATGAGAAGTCTCGAACACCATAATCTGTATACTAATTTATTTTTTAGTGATTTACTATCATTTTATTTTCCATAAAACTGCTGTTATTACATTGTAAACACTCTTGTTAATTAATATACTTTCTCATATTATAAAATCGTTTTGTTTTAACCTTTGACTCTTAAAATAGTTAAGTCCTATCTGAGCACAACTAAATATGGCCATGAAAAAAAAATCTCACAAAGAGTCCTATCTACTTTGACGGCGCATAAAAAAAACTCCAATATACTTATGGAAATTAATTTATCATAAAAATGATTCAAAGATACATAAAAATACAAATAAAATAATAAAATACATTTAGAGTCTTTCGTATTGCTGGGAGAGACGAAACTATGCACGCCAAAACACTAAAAATGCTCTCCTGAACAATTTACATTTCACCAGTTACGACAGTTAGTCAGATGAGGGACGATATATGGTATAGACACAGTAGGTACTAATATTCTCAGAAGACGTGTTACAAAATTAATGCAGTTTTACTCCAGAAAATTAAGATACTATTTCCTACTTACACTTATCTATTGCACATCTTATATACCTGAAAAGTCATAAAAGAATTCTTACAAGAAAAATTATGAATTTTCTTCAAACCTTGCAACATCAATGTATTTGGTCACATTACCAATTTTTCCCTTTAAATTTCTAGTCTGTGCAATATAAGTTGATGTGTTCAAATAATAATAGGCGTAATGGGATTATTTTTAGTCTTTCGAAATTTTGTGAATGTTATATTATCCATATGCAAAACATGTTGTAATTGAAAAGGGGTAGTAATTTATAATAATTACTAATATATTAGTACTTTGTACGTGGAGATTTTAATTAGCATTGTAATTTATTTATTTTTCTCTTCTGTATTTAATTTTTTACACCTTTTTAAAGTAAAACTTCACCACCTTCTTGCTCTCACTCTCTGAACAAAGCGAGATCGACATAGTGTAAAATATCTTGAAAAATTTTCAGCTTTATAAATATATACATATATGTTTGAAAGATGTTTTCACAGAGCATATTGTATGTATATACTTATATAAATAGTTACTTTCAGTGCATCTTTTCTTCTATCGCTTGCTTTAAAATATATTCCATATTTTTGTCACCATATTGTTACTACTAATGTTATGTAGTTGACTTAATAAATTACTCTTGGTAGATAGGTCTTTTGTTCTTCTACCATAACTTCACAAGGAAGAAGACATTGATTTCCGTCCCAATATTTACACAACTAAATTACATAGATACAATAAAAATAATATCATATTAATAAGTCACGATACACAATAAGTATTTGTGTTCTGATAAAATTTTAAGGTTATACATTTGATCAATACATTTTATTAATTTCTGCATTATTGCTAAACATACATCAAAGCATTTTAGATGTAATAAATATTAATTAGATCCTACTATTGTTAAGAATGTAATACTAATGAATATGTTTTATTGGACTGACAATATGAAAGACGTTTCGGCTACTAAAATTGTAATAATAAATTGCGCTTGCTAATTTGTTTTGTAAAATGAGCTGGATTCATGTATGTAGTTAGGTTTGCCAGTAGAAATAAACTTTATACATTTATTTCTTCATTGGTATTCTGTATGTAATAATATTGTGTGCATTTTATGTATAAATTTGATGATGTGAACTTTTTGGAAAAGTTTGTAAATTGCAAATTATTGTCATGTATTAACTTATGTACAAAAATTTATGTTCATCTTTTCGTCTGTTAGTCCTATATCAAAATAATATGCATGTCCACAAAATTGGTTGTATTAAATTAGACGGCACTTTGTTTTCAGTGTTCCGGTTTGTCGTGTGCCCTCACTGTATTTTTTCAACACAGTGATTGTTTATATATAACTGTATAGCAGCTACTCACGGTTGTCTTATTGCCATGTAAATACACTAAAATTTTGTATGTAAATCATTGTGTATTGGTTTTATATATAAATTGATAACGCAAGTTTTTTATGTGGTTTTTTAAATTAAATTTGCACAATAAACTTTTATTGGCATCTGTTAACCGAATTGGTCGGTCGGAAAAGGCACACGGAAATATTAATAAGATTTATATCAATTTAATATAAATAATATATTCTGTGATGTCAGTTATTCTAAAAAATATTTGCTATGAATTGTTTGATGTAAAAAAATTATAGCACTCGAAACATGATGTAATAACCTCGGCTATACATATACGAAACAATTATTACCATTTTATTATGGTAATTATCGAATTAATGAAATTTGATTGATAGACATCAAATAATTGTAATAATATTGTTTTTGGTAAGTTGTTACGAGAATTAAATTGTTGTTAACATTATGGTGCTGCTATAAACATATTATATTTTTGTATCTCTATTGATATCCCATCCTTCACTCATGGCATGTTTCAGTTTTGCTGATTTGTTAATACCCCGTTAGAAAATAATAACTCACAACTATTGGTTACTGTGTGGGATTATTGTTTTCTTCATAGTTTCCCTCCAGACTGTATCCAATGTTACCATTTAACAAATTTCTTTGTTAAAATATGTTTAAATTAAATATGTAAGATGGCCAGTAGATAATAAAAAAAAAATGCCCAGAATAGTGGTGCTTAGTTGTAGATTAAATGGTTCAATGCTATTTGATGCACATTTAGCAAAGTTTGTGAAATGTGTGTGAAAACAGTCACAAATTGTTAGCAAACCTCGGAGGCCCTAATATACTGTATCAGTGTAGCAAGAAATTACAATAAAATATTTTTTATGTCATTCCCTTCATAAAATAATAATATAGCAACATCTTTTAATTTTGTTATTTTTCATGCCATAATGCAAATTATATTTCTTTGCTTTTTCTACCTGTGTATATTTAACAATAAATTATTAACCAATATTCTTGATTGTTATTTTTATAGTTCTGTAGATAACCCAGTATATACCAAGTATGCCAAATGCAAATAAACCTTCAAAAATCAAATGAGTCTAGGCTTAGCAATCTTCAGTAATTATTAATAACAAGAAAAATGTGAAGAATAAAACACCATTGAACTTTTACATAATTTCAACCATTTATTTTATAAAATAACAACATTTCCTTAATATATATATAATATGTTATATAAAAACAAAAATCTACTATATGAAAGTCACAATGTGAAACTATTATAGGATGCCTTTAAATTAATGATGGATAAAGCAGGTATATTGATAATCGAGATGAAAGTTAATAATATTCATGTACTGAAAATATCAACATAAGCTACGACTTTCTTCCAGTTGTTTATAATTCACGTGACCCCATTATACAAGTATTTCTTTATCTCTCAAACCCAAATCAATAAGGCATTTTTCTTTTAGTTCTACATTTATTTTTAACACAGTAACTAATTTAGGAATCACCAATTTGCAATCAAAAGTTACTCTTCATTATTTTTCACTTGATGTATTCCATGTAGGTTTCTCTGGTATCAAATAACTCCTACTGTCTAATCTTCGTCAAAAATTATGATATAATATTATGTACTTCTAGGTATATATACGTACATTACAAAATTAAGTTAGCATGTTTTAGGAGATATGTTTTGGTTAAATAATATTCCAACTACTAGGTATATTATATTAAATAGGTATATAAAACATTTACATTATAACATGAATACAAAAATAAAATAAAATGAATATCTTATATAATCACTTTTCTTTTTTGATGTAAAATTGCATTCAAATATGTAATTTATGTGTACCACCAATATTTTCGTAGTTGAAAAAATCTCACGATAATTATTCATTTATGAATAATTCTCTCGTATTTCGAGTGAGTGTTCACAATTTATTTTTTTCTAATATAATGCTTTCCAGGCAATGTCATATGCACTGCTGAAATGATCTGCACCTTACGATGACAGCTCTCAATGTATTTTCATCTGGATTCTATGAAATCTTACTTGAATCCAATACAAATGCTTAGAAAATTGAGGCATTGTCTATGGTCTAAAAGCGCCAAACAGCTAACTTTTTTTATTGTTGTTAACGCATTTCAATTTATATTTGTAACTATTAATATAAAGAAAAACCATTTTAAAAATGATTATTTTGATCAATTATTGACGTTCTTCTTCTTTTATTTTGATAATTTATACCAAATGATTTTTTTTCTTTAACCTTTGTTTTTGTTGTAATTCATTTTAATATTTTATTCTGAGTATGTAAATCTTACTCCCGTTAAACAGATTATAAATACATTCCATTGACTAAGTAATCGGCATCATGGGCAAATGGTGACTTCCCAGATCTGCGCATCCTTCTTCGTGCCATTTTCAATCTACATCCTATTAACACCACCATTATACTTGTCATGCAAACACCTGAAAGTGGTATACACAGGTAATTAATACCAAGATCAAATTAATAATTATACAAAGTTATTGAGTGTCAAATATTGTGCGTAAGATGAATGTGCATTTGAAATCTTTGTTTTGATATTGAATTTTGCCATCTATATTGAAGGACTTAATTTTTTAGTGGCTTAGAGAGAACAACTTGCATGTTTATTATGCAGTTAGTATTTTGGCTACCCTGCTTGTGGGATATACGGTGTTGGTAAAGATAGATTAAAAATATAAGAATTGTTTTCTCACCCAGTGTCAAAAGCAATATAGCACCGGGTGGTCTTTCAGCAGCTCCATCATGAACGTCTTCACTAAACTGTTTTCCTTGAATTATCTGTTCATGAACTGGCACATCCTTTTGCTTTTGATTGTTTTGATCATTTGTCTTATCTTTTTCATTTGTCTTATCTTTATCAGTTTCTTGTTCTTGTTTCAAATGTTTCTTTTTAGTTTTGTTAGCATTATTCTTCTTTGATGATTTACTTTCATTATGTTTGTTTTTCTTAGATGTCTCTTCTACTTTATCATTATCTTCTTCAGAATTTTCATCTGATTCGTCTTCAGTCTCTTCATTTCCATCAGTCGGAGGTTCCTTATTCTTTTCTGTGTTGTGTGTAGGTTTTTGATTGCTAGTTTTTTCAATTTGGTCTTTTGTATTTTCTATTGGTGGTTGTATTTTGGGTTGAGTGTATACTTGTGGATTTTCTTGCTGCAAAGGCAAAATACATATTATTGTGAGCATATAAACATTAAAGTTCTATGTATTTACTAAATATAGAGTTGTTAGATATGCGCTTACTTGAATATTTGGTATTAACTGAACTGGCCATACTTTCTCCCTATTTTGATACATATTAACATTGGCATTTGCCATTCCCTGAACCATCATCTTGTCGCTAGGCCCCATGATTCTTTGTGATTGCATCTGACTATTCACATTTGGCAGTCGAGGTTGCATGGGCATGTTTTGCATGGACTGTTGTTTCCAAGTATTCTGTGGATCAATCTCCATGTGGTATATTGGTGATCCATCATTGATGTTCATTTGTTCTGTAAAAAAAATATGTTATTATGCTTCTCATTACTCTCCTCACTATTTTTTTTATTTATTTTTTGATTATTCTACCTTGTTGTTGTTGGGGCCATTGTCTATGGATCCAGTTATTATTATCTGTCATAGTGTCGTAGGGAAGACTTTTGTAATCATATTGTGCTGATGGTATATTGTCGGTTTCAGTTACTTGCAGACCACCCTTGTGATTAAATATGTGCGAGGGAGCTGAATTATCTGCAAATAAATAATATATCTATATTTAAGATGTTTGGTAGAATGACAGAAAGTTTCCAATACTACTAGTTAGAAGAAGAATTTTACCATTAAATTGTTTAATATGTGGAACCATATTATTAGCTACAGGGGAATCTAGTTGTCTTGGCCATGGGGGTCCTTCTATGGAACTTATTGGACGCATAAACGCTTGCTGACGTTGATTTTGGTTTTCCTGAAAATATACAACCATAACATTTTCTAGTTTACCTATGTACATATTAAGCAATGGTTTTGTTTTACATGCTATACTGTATTTTATATATTCTCATAGTATCATAACACAACCCAGTTTGAAACAAGTCATCAGATAAATGCAAAAGAACAATGACAGAAAATTTAACAAAAAAATAATATTAGGGATATTAATACTTCCATTACACCAGTATAATATTTATAACAATTGGTTAATTTGCACAAGATAGTCATGGAAGATAGAATAAAATGAAAATATTGGAACTCCAAGTATACAAATAAAAAAAAAATTGGCATTTCAAAAAAAGTCTACAAGATCTCAATTATAATCAGTAAATAAATTTGTATTATTACTTTTGGCATAGTTTCTGATCCTCCGTACATGGACATTTGCTGTGTTTGTGGAATCTGTGGAATTATTTCTCTTGGTGGAAGATTAGGTGCAGGTGGTAAAATAGTAGTTCCTGGGCATCCCAATTCGGGTGCCTCGTCACTTCCATCGGTACACTGAGGGATGCCGTCACACGCATTGTATATTGCTATACACTCGTCTGACGAATGACATTCAAATTGGAATCTGCTGCATTTACGAGCTGGGTAAAGAAATGAAAAAAAAAACTATCAAGTCTAATGCAAATAATTGTTTGGATAGCTAGGCAATAACTCAATACCAAATATTTCTATAAAATTAGCTACATAATTAAAAAAGTCTGAGACCCTATTGAACTCACATACCCGCACACTTCATTTGTGAAGGCGGCTCATATTGGCTGCGAACATCTTAATCTCTTCTTTCGGAAGCTACTGATTACCTCAAATAAAGTTTATTCACTATGAACCTTGTGATTTCACTATTTGAATATACTAATGCTATACTATGCCAACATCCCAATACCACGATTATGGTAACTGGCAGATCAGCCGCGTGTTATGAACATGTAAGCTAATAAAGTTAAGCATTCAAGTTTACCATGTTCAAAAATAATTTTTGCATTGTAAATGAGAAGTTATTATTTTAATTTTTGTAAGTAAATAATACTGTGCAATACATACATGGTGGTGGAGGATTTGTCTCTGGTTGATTGTTGGATATACTTGGACGTACAGTTACAGGCTTAGGAGTTGGAGGTAGTTCCTGAATTTGAACTTGTTTTCTGTAAAAAAAAGGAATTATTTATTTTCATGCTGCAAAAGAAAATTATGATCAGGCATTTAAATGTAATAATTATACAGTTCTTTTAAAAGAACAATGACTTGCATATTTATTATACACAGTTACTCCACTGGCTACCCGCCTACTTGTGTGAGAACTCTGCCATGTAAAAAAATATCTAAACCATTTTCTATCACCTGATTCTGTAGATATAATTAACACAGTTAGTCTTGCTCTATAAATATAATTACCGTAAACTTGCTAAATCCTGCTCATGTTTAGTCAATTTAATCTGATCTTCAAGCTCAGCAAGATGTCTGTTGACTGCCAAAACTGCACTGGAGAAGTTTGTATGTCTTGTGAATTTACATTTGAAGTCTTCAGGTGGTCCACAGTGAAAGAGATAACAAGATCCTGGATTCTAAAATATATAAAAAAAATACATAATTATTTATGTTACACAACATAACATGTATAGATAATAGATCAAGCTAGTCCCAAACTAAGATGTGAATTTTCTATTAAGGGTACTAACAAGAGGATACACATATATGCCTACAATGTACTAAACACTGATACTTTTATACATATATTTTAATTACTTATTATTTGCTATACATACCTAAAGTTACAAGTAAATTGATAAATAATTATGTGAAGAGACTTAACCAGTATTTTTTTATGTAGAAATATGAATTTTCAAAGTTTATGTTTATTTTTTTATCTGTATTAATAAGAGGTTCATTATCATGGTGATATGAGTTATCATAAATAAATTGTTCTTGTTACAGCACATAATGGTTTTATAAGTTATAAGAAAGTGGAAATATTAAGAAAATTGATACATTTCCAGATAAGAATTAATCAGAGAAATCGTTTTTCTGCAATCCGCTGTTTATATTTTCTATAGTAGGTACTTATAGAATAATAAATATGTATACTAAGTAGAAAAATAACAATGTTATTATGAGTGTTTTTTTCAACCGACATTGAAAAAAAAATAATAAAAATATATTAGGTGCTAATTGCTCATACAGGATAAGATTGAAATAAATTAATTACCTTTTCTTCAAATACAAATACGTCGCAAGATTCCGTTTCACAGCACAATCTGAGACATTCATCCCTAGACCCGAGATCTATTTCATTCAAATATTTTGCTCCCATTTCTCTTGAGTCCTCTGTTCTGATAATTTTATCTCGGTGTATATCAAAGTTATCAACGCAAGTTTCAGGGTCCAAGTCTCTCCGTTTTGTCAGTTTATGATAATTATACGCCCTGTCGGCCATATTAATCATATTATTTTTCTCCAACATAACATTTTCACTTGTAACAAATACGCTATTGCTACACATAACAATCACTACTAACACCAAAACTCCGAAAGAAAAACTACAAATATTATTATTACTTCCCTTACTGGCAATGTACATTTTAAAATGCTGTTATTTTAATGGTAAATAGGAAAAAAATGTCCGTTTGTAATGGGAGTAATTTTTTAATATTTATTTTACTAAATCTACGTATCGTACAAAAGGTAAAACATGTCAAACTATTCTAATCAGGGGCGACTCAAGTAAATTTGGTGCTCTACGCGAATATTTTACACCCCCCTCCCTGTCCGCTTCAAAATTTTGCGCTACCTACAATAAGTAGGCATTATTTTTTATTTTTATGAAGGAATAATTTTCAAAGTAAACTAGAACTTTACTTTTACACCACATATTCAGTAAAAATCTAATATAGCAAATTATATATTACGAGTATGTTATTGTTTTATTACATCCCATATTCATATTATGCTTTGAATTTCCGTTTGATTTCAATTAGGTAAAAATCTTGTTATTTCATATACTTCTTTTATTAAAATTTGTTTCAGAGTTTCACACACAATATTGCATAATTATGAACGCAGAAAGTAATATTTTACTAAGGTTGTTATAATTTAATAAATAGGTGTTACATATTCCAGTTTATTTCTCATGATGTACACTGTAGATATCTTTGTAAGCTCGGCACTTTGGTCATCACCTTGTGTGACTATATAAGGGGGCCGGCCCTGATATCAACTTGTTTCTATGAAGTAAAAATGGATCGATGTTTAGACGCGTGCGCGTACTGCACCATTTAGAGCCCTGATGAGCCAGGCTCGACGGTAATATTGCGCCCCTGTTGAAGATACACGTTTAGTTCAAACCAGACTCCTGAAGGAGGCTCTGTACTGTTTAGCCTAAGAGAGTTCTCTGAATATTATATACTTACATATTATTTTAATATACCATGCGCATTGCCTTCTTATCTTTCCACTGGGTGTGATGACAAAAAGGTCCTTACTTTCAACTTATTTATAAACCTCACTCTATCTTCACCGGAGACTCTTCACTGCAACATCCATACTTTTTTAATCTTATATACATTTACTTTAATCATTTTCAAATTTTCGCGAAAAATCTCACCTTTGAAATTATCACCTTTGTTGTCATAAAATAACGCGAGGCGTGCAAGTCACAGATTACCTTTATTTTAAAATATTTATTTCAAAACAATTAACCAAAATTATTATATTTTTAAAAATAATAAATCAATTTTATGATTAATTTCTAAAGTTGTGATATCTGTGATTTATTTATTGTTATTGTAATTAAAAAAAAATAGTCTAATTTTCCTGGTAAAGATAATGTGCTCGTGAATATATATTTTTTCGCAAGAACTATTAAATTTTTTTTGTGAAAAGTTCTATTTAAGAAGTACCAATTGAGAATACAAAGAAGAGCAAGATGTCTCTATTTTTCAAGTTCAGAAATGTAAGTATAAAATATATTTTTTTACTTTTATTTGTGTTTTTGATAATGCAAGAGTTGGGGACTCCCAATGTGTGACATGTGGTCGCTGTGAAAGTTGATAAGAAAATTTTATTGTCACGTTGTACTATCATTGTGCAGTTTGTTTTCTGATACCTATCTTTAATATTAAGTGTGTTAATACGACGAGATATGGACTATATTGTAAGATTTTACGTGGACACTCGTGTACTATCTGGGGTATGACGTAACAACTTATGATGATAAGGGAATTCAACGCTAAAATAGGTTCACATAAATATACATACCTATGTATGGAACGTATATATATATATATATATATATATATTATGTAGGAAATGTTTCATACCTAAAGTGAAATCCTTTGTCCTTATCTACATATTGTTGAGTTTTGATAAAGCTTACATGCCTAATTTATTAATAACAATATCATGCCATGATCATGTCGTTTTCCATATCGGGAAAAGCTAAGAGAATCAAGCCTCATGACTTCTTATGCTTTTGCATGCTACGTGCACGATACTCCTCAATTCAATGTTCTCAAATTGAATCCGTCTTTTAGAATTTTGGATTAGAACCACGTTTTTTAGTTATTAGATCTTCAAACAGTAACATTTCTAAACTCTTTTGTTCGATCTTGCGTATCTATCTTATAATATTTTATAAACCTACATAGATACCATTATGTTGATATATGTATAATGAATTAATCTAGACTATCAAAAAGAGAAAGCCAGTGAGCTTTGCATGAAATGAATTTACAGGTAGGTACATCACTAATTTGGCACCGTTGAGGTCATGTTGTGATTAAACGGCGCTTTACAAATTGTCCATATATTGGTATTCAAAAGATAAAAGATCTCTGTGTAGTTAATATACATACATAGATACTTGTGTAGGTGGTTACTTGGTATACATTTTAGAAAGAATATCTTATCATTTAACGCAGTTTACACACGCGGTTGGAAAATATTTAGCCTTTTAACGGACGTAAAATTTTCCGAATATAACAAATACTGGATAAACTAGAATGTCGTATTACGTCCACGAAGAGAGTAAACGGAAAATATTACTCAGCTAGCAATGTTAATTCCCGCATTTTCTTTTTCTCTGCAAATATTTTTTTCTTTTACGGTATTTAGAGATGGTTATAAAATAAATTTCGAATTCAAGATTACTATTATTGTATTTCCGTTTAAATATAATTTTATCAGTATTGAGTACTGACTAATATAAATAATCAACAATTGAATTATATTATGGAAATATTTTATTATTTTTTTATTTATTTATTATTCTAAATAAAACATACAAAATAAACATAAAGAACAATATTATGGAAAATATTGCCCCACTAGATTAAAATCTGTTCGATTTGAAAAAATAAATTAGCCTTCAAATATTCAAACAAGATTGTTTGTCCAATTTTAAGTATCCCTTGATTAAAAAAAAATAACAAACCAATTTGAATGTTTACTAGGATATATTTATTGAAATCTCTCATCAATCAAAATCTCAAACGTGCACATCAAATATCCTGTCTGGTTTATTGTTTGACAAACATTATGACAAGTATTTTATCAAACTTGTCGGTTAATTTGACAAATTTAATTATCTATTATAGTTTTCAAAGAGTAGATGATCTGCGCAATGGACCAATCCCATTGCAAGTATCTAGCTCGCTCATTACTAGATATAAAATACGATAATTGAGGATGAGATATCTACAAAAACCTCATACAATGTTTCGACATTACACCTTATACAAGTACTCGTATGTTCTAATTCAGGTGGGAATGTAAGTATGAACTGTACCTACCTCTAATGTGGGTTTAACCCGCATCCACAACTCGATCTGTAGGATTAGTAAGTTTTTGTATCTCCAATATAAAATTTCACATTCAAAATCTTCGATTTAGCAATCAGTCATATGCCATCTATCTTGAATAATTATTATCTTATTTTGTAGTGCCATAGTAAAGACGACCTACATGTTTAACTCATGCAGTTAGTCTGCTAATTACACCACTTTTGAGAGATTTCGTGATGGTATAGGTAGATATGTAAGTAATATGAAAACTATGTATAATATAAACCACTTTCATTGGGTTGGTTTATTTGTTTTTTGTCAACAATTAGGAATAATTTACTCGAGATCTGTCATTTCAAACGAAAACATTTTCTCTATATAACACTCACATTATGTATTTGTATTAATGGTGTTTGACTCATCATGTATTAGGTAATGGTATTTGACTCGGTTGGGACTTAAATTGGTTGTATAGAAAAAGTATAAAAAAAATAATCAAAATTCTTGCATAATAATTACTCTATGAAGTGGACTTAGTATCTAAAGATTTAAAAAAAATGCAAACTCATAATTATATTACAATAATTAACGCTATAAAGCCTATGTTTATTGTATAACCGGCCACCGAGTATAGATATCTATCATTGTAAAAATAATGTTAGCACCAGTTACCAGAGTTGAAAGTTTGACTAGTTTTTACTAGCATTATAATATATAGGAAAATATTCAAAACAAAGCTGCCGGCCGGCTAAAAATTACCAAACCACCAAAGCTCCTCGCATGGAATCTGACAACATAGAATTTTGTACTATATAAATAACGTGGAAGGTCTGAAAAGGTTAGCAGCAAAAAAATATTGCTTCAATGATCCTCGCCTTGTACCTACTTTTTAATTTCGTTTGTGATTTTTTTTCTAATATGAAATTTACATTTATCAATAATCACTTATTTTTTTTTTTTAAAAGGTAATTTGACATATTATTATTATTGGGTGATAAAATAATGAATTTGATTGAGGCTTACCTAATGTTGCTGTAAAAATTGTAAAATATTGGTGGGAAATTTAACTATTTAGGTTATTTGTAGGTACTTACTCGTGTAAATTTAAAATAGATATTTAACAGGGACAAAGAAATGAAGTACAAAAAGCTCTCACGAAAAAATACTGCCTATTTAAATGCTGTGAACGTATTATAAAATTTAAGATCATTAGCAGTAAATTCATCATCTTCCAGCAATTTTGTTTGATGTTTATTTATATTACATGTTTTCTGTTAAAATATCAATAATAATTATCACCATTGTGTAGACACTTAAAATTCGAAAATAATAGTAAATAAAAAATTATGTTTTTCACTAATAGTATTCTTTTATTTGTATTTATATTTAATGTAAAACATTATACTCGTATTAGACAGGTCACACGTCATAATATTGTTTTAGTAGCAATTTAGTTCAGTTTGTTGACAATACAAACGGTACTAGTGAAGATGTAGTGTATTATTAGACATTATTAAAAATAGTCGTAAATGTATATTATTATAAATATAGTCGGAATGGTAATATTATATACAAGATCTTGATGTACAAATATAACAGGTTTTCAAGATATAGAAATATTTCACACGATTATACCTACTATAATACTAGTTATCAATCCGAATAATCATTCATTCATGTCATCATGGTAACTTCCAAAAATGGAGTAGTCAGTGACTTCATATAAGAAACATGCAGAATTATAAAGAAATAATATATTCAGAATGGGACACATACCTTATTGTCGCAATAATCATTAAAATGTATAAAAACAACAGAGAAAAAATACAGAATGACATACGCATTCTAGCGATAAACTCCCTCTCTATGCATTGAATTGTATAACTGATATTTTGTATTGATTTGAAATATTGCAACCTATGTACAGTGAAAAATAAAATTAATAAATAGATGAATAGGTATAGATCAATTTACATACTGTAGCGAAATAATATGCTCAAAACATTATACAAAAATGTATTTGTGACTATTGCGCATGTTTGTGCTTGTTGTTTACTGGTAATATGTAAAAGGCCCACTTCGTGTGTTCGTGTAAATAAAAGATGAGACTCTATAGTTTATACAGAGGGTAATACTTTTCTTATTTACTGTCAAAAAATGAGGATGTATAAATGAACATATTTTTTTCGACCGAACTCTAAAAAAATATTCAATTGTTTTATAAAAATATTGTTTTCATTGAGGCTTTGATAAACAATAATAGTAATATTATTATAATTATAAAAATCAAACAAACATTACTCTTTCCCATAAAACAGTTCACATATCTATAAAAATAATAATACTTAGAATAATTATTATTTTGATTCATGAGAATATCAGAAAACAGTGGCGTGTTTTCCATATGTGCAAAAAAGTACCGCATACAAGTACAATGGGGTGATTTCTATATAATATTATGCAAAATATCAACATATGTATTTATGACTGCACAATTTCTTATATCGACGTTAGATAAAATTGTACTATAGATTAACGTGCACTGCATCAAATGGCATTTTAAATTTCTTGATTTTAGCTTACACTAGATAAAAAGTCGTTTTGAACCAACACACAACGTATAAAACGACATCACAAATTTCAACTCCCTCGCTGTCTCCAAATTTCTAGGACCGTGGTATCTACAATATAAACTACTACTTTTACATTAGATATCAATGACAAATAATTATTAAGAAAGCATGACTAATGTGAAAATATCATAGCCCTGCCACTGTAAAATTTGTATTACTTATATTATTAGTTTTCAAAGAACCATTATAATAAAATAACACTGGATGACCTCTGCCATTGATTCTGTTATTATTATTATTATAACTTTTAATATATTTTATAATAATCGTAATGATTATAAATCATACATTTTAATAATTATAATTATTTTATCAGTCAGTTCTAAGAAGATTTGTTGGAAGATTGAGATGTTTAGATTGTTTTGATTAATTATTTATCTTGTCTTACGTCTCAGTTTTATAAAAGACTAGAACAATGTTTATTATTATATTATTTCAATTTTGCTTGTTTTTACCATCACCGTGAAAGTGGAGTAGCCAGCAGACTAATTGCGTGTAATAAATATACAAATCGTCCTCATGGCTGAATGATGTTAAATGTCTTATTTTTTGATTTTTTAAAGAAAGATATATTTATTTATTTATTTTATTCTTCACTGTACATTGTTTACAATAATACAAATTTACATAGAAAATATCATTTATACAATTCAATGTACAGAGGGCGAGTTTATCGCTAAAATGCGATGTCTTCCAACTAACCCGGTTACCTAATCTGGGGTTTGTTATAAACTCAAATACAACCTTAAACACCTTTTACAGTAAGCTAAAAGCTTGTGTCGTGAAAGGGGAGTTTGTCGGCACCTTGTTCACGAGGCCGAGACTACCTCTAGTAGGCTACCGACGAACTCTTATGTTGAACTTATAAAGGATGTTTTTGCGAATAGGTTCAAAACTTTTACAAGACACTCACAAACTTTAGGAGAAAAAAGAGTGGGAGACCAAAAATTAAAAAAATAATTATATACACTTCGCGTCCAATTCAATACCTCCCCAGCACATAAAGCATACCTATGCTATATTGGAAGTACTATAACGCCGACAACATCCGTCAGGCTTCTGGGGATCACCATTGACAGCAGCTTGTCCATGGAACGTCACATTGGTAGTGTTGTCAGCTCCTGCTACTATTGCCTCAGGCAGATCAAGTTGGTCAGAAGATCTCTTACCCGTGATGCCATTAAGACACTAATATCTGCGTTGGTGTTATCCAGGCTTGACTATTGCAATGTTGTGTTTAGTGGTTTACCAAAGGTGCAGACAAATAGGCTACATTCAGTTTTAAAATCCTCAGCCCGTGTTGTAT
Source organism: Athripsodes cinereus (assembly GCA_947579605.1). Taxonomy (NCBI): domain Eukaryota; kingdom Metazoa; phylum Arthropoda; class Insecta; order Trichoptera; family Leptoceridae; genus Athripsodes; species Athripsodes cinereus. The sequence continues at coordinate 18,068,438 of OX388312.1, forward strand.
ATGGAGCAGATAGGTATGATAGCATCACACCTCTTTTAAAAGAACTGCACTGGCTGCCTATAGAAGCCAGAATTCAGTATAAAGTGTGTGCTTTTGTATATAAGGCTCTAAATGACATGGCCCCCACATACATTAGTGATTTGTGCACTTTGAGAAGTTTGGGAGAGAGGCGGCGTGCCCTGAGGTCAGCGCAGAGTGCGGCGCATGAGCTGGAGGTTCCACAGAGAGCACGTTTAACAGGTTACGGTGACCGCGCTTTTTCTGTTTCTGCCCCTAATCTGTGGAACAGACTGCCTCTGGGGCTCAGGTGTGCTGCCGACTTCCAGGCTTTTAAGAGGGACCTCAAGACCTACTTTTTCAAACTTTTTTATGAACTGTGACTGTTGTGTATATTGCATAAGTTTAATTTTATTTCTGACGCGGATACATATTATTATGTATCTGAGATTATGTGTTATAAGGTTTTTGTATTTAAATTTGAATTCTTGACACAGACAACATTGTTGAAGATAGAACATTATCATGTACAGCGTCCTCGAGGTGCTATGGCACGAAGATGGCGCTATAAATACTCTCCGTTATTATTATGCATGAAAAATGCAACGGGAGTAGAGTCGCGCTAGTTATTTCCCTCAATAATTGTTTAAATAAATAAATTTACACTCAAAGGATCCACCACTCTTTAAAAAGTTTAGTTTCCATAGCGTATCACCAACCGAAGCCTCCATAGCGTATCACCAACTGAATTTTCCATAGCCAATCACCTACTACGTTTATCCTACGAATGGATAGGTGGGACAGAAAAATAAGAACTGGTGAAATGCGACGAATTTCAAGAAAAAGTACGGAGAATCGATCATCGCTCGACTAACGAATGGCTAACAAGTAACAACCAAAGATGTCTAGATGATAATGCAGGTTTGATGCATATTCATAGATTTAAATATTTCCTCACTCCAAGCAACGAACTACCTCCTCAAGCTTTTGTACTCGTTATCATGGGATGTTATATTCTTTCGATGGCTTTCAGAACTATAGCAGAAGCTCGAGCACGAGTATAATAAATTCGTGTGTGTGTAAATGTAAATAAATCTCACTAGTTCTACACATGAAACTCAAAACTACTTGAATTTGTGTCGATACATTATGCACAAATAAAGTCGACTCGCGTTCGTTCGTCGAAAGACAATACATATCATAATACATAATAAACATTGATAAAATAAAGTCTTGCAATTTTGTATTTAATAATAATAATCTTTATTTAAATAATATCATATTAACACTTTTATAATAACATACTTAGTATCTAATATTTAACACAACCATTTTTTTTTTACGACACTAGCCATAGTTGCGACACTAGCACTAGGCTGTGTTGTGGCAGAAATACCGATATGATAAATAATGATAGAATCATTGAAATGGGAAAACTTAAAATAAAACCTTTAAACAAATAAATAAAAAAATTATTCAAACAAAATTAATGTCTCAGTAATACCATAAATATTTCATCAAAATTAGCCTCTCAGAAAACAAACCAAGAGAATTTGTTCTTCTCTTGGCATTATGGAGTTCAAAATGACTGTTAAAGAAACAAACAAAAAGAAAACAAAAGATTTTTTTTCCATTATAAATTTGTAGAATTATTTAGATCAGATCTGCTTTAAGGTCGACAAGTTTAATAACTTATGTTTTATTACAAATATTATCAGGCTTTTCTAAACCATCTATGGCCAAACAATGCTCTTAATCCAGTCTGAATATGAAGAAACTCTCGTGTATATTCCTGGACTCTGCACTCCTCCGCATCCTATTCCATAGCTAGTTACCCCGATTAGATGGTAGACACAGCTGTTTTCAGGGTCCGTTATTTGAAGAGGCCCACCACTGTCTCCCTGTAAAAACAATACAAGAATTATTTGTTTTAAATGAGGTATATCTATGAAGACATATAATGTGGGCAAGTAGACTTGCTTAACGTGATTCTAAAAATGTCACACCTGGCACCGTGTTAATATAATTGTTAATGATATGTGATATATACAAAGATGTGTCAAACTGTTTATTGTTAACAATTGACTATGTATTGGTGCATATTGAGTGATGCAAAATGACAAGATTTGGAAAACAAAATGACGGGATATGCTGGTTAATGCAAATACATGTGTATGATTTTACATAATGTATTTAGTTTGAAGTAATGCATTAGGGCATGGCTGGATCGCAGGAGTAGAAACACAGCTATAAAATAATGTAGGGTGAGGAAGTTGTGGTGTGAAAATATTTCTGTACCTACTGCATTAGAATTTAGAATATCTGCGAACATAATGTTTAAAAACTTATTTTTAAATTGACTATCTTTTGATCAGAGTCAGATAATCGAAATGTCATAAAATAAATAAATAAATTAATAATAAATAATATTTTTTACCTGACATGTGTCCTTCCCTCCATTGATAAGGTCTCCAGCACACATTTGCTGAGAAATAAGCCCTTTTGATAGTCCTCCTCTACGACCTGTAGTTGGGGCAAGAGCTGGAAGTGCTGCACATTTGGATTGTTCAATAATTTCCAATTCAACCTTCTGTAATGCCGTAGGTCTTTCTCCACCTAGTAACATAAAAAACTTTTTTCATATTCACTCTTTCATTCACTATTCATGAGTCGAATCACGTCTTAATGTTTTTATTTAGTTTTTTATTTGTATAAAAATTATAAAGCACCACATGTTTAACCAGATTTAATATTTATTAACTTTATTCTATAAATACATTTGTTATAAAATTAATCATTTCTAAGTATCATAAATTATAAACTATGTATAATTCAATGTGCAGAGAGCGAGTTTATCGCTAAATTGCAATATCTTCCAACTTACCCTGTCCATCCAGTGTCTTATTATTCAATATCAGTATTTTTTAATTCTTTAATGTTAAAATATAGAACAATTTTTAATAATTTATTTTCAATTGGTTCAAAATTAATGTCTGAAAAGATGTTTTCATTTAGCAAAATTAATTCTTTGTACTTGCCTAGTCCATAAGCCAATTGCCCCCAACCTGTCGCTACTGCTGAAGTAGTATCAATCTGCTGCCTGCGCCAAATGCATGCAGGACGAATGTTACTGGTGATCCTAAAAATGACGAGTAAAAAATGTAGACATTTTAGCAACTTGAAACTTATAAACTGGATACCATGACACTCAAACTTATGTGATTTTATGTAAACGAATTAAAAAATAAATAGATTTTGTTTGTATAATTTTTATAATTACTGGTCACATGGTCAGAAGACGGGATGGAAATTTAGAATTCCGAAGTGGAGACCATAGACTGATAAAAGAGTTGTAGGAAGAGCTCAAAAGATGGATTGGAACGATTTTCCAAGTGATGAAAATACAGTAGATTCATGTTGCAAGAGATCACAAAGCGTGTAAAAGTTTTGGAGACGCCATATGTGAACCAATCAGAAAGATATAAAGGTTAAAACGAACATGATAATGAATTATACTTACTTCACTGGTCTGGCCAGACGAATGAGAGCAATGTCATGATACTTGGATGGGTATTTGTATTCTGGGTGAATTGTTATATTTTGTATTGGAAAATCTTCAGGTTTTGCCCCATCATCTGCCCTATCCAGGGCGTGGTCTCCTAGACGAACAATTTTTGGCCTAAAATGTAAATAGATTTCAATTAGCACAAAAATACATTAAAAACCAAAGAGGTCTAAAACCACACGATGTAATAAAATTGCGAATAATTACTATTTATTGATATATTGAAACATTTCACTGTATAGCACAGAAAGTATGGAATACAAATATTGTTAAAATCCTTACGCTCCTAAGTCCCTGGAGAAAGTGCAGTGAGCCGCTGTAACCACGTAGTAGTCACTGATAAGAGTGCCTCCACAGTTAAATTGAATCAATCCTGAAGAGTTCTCGTATCCAACAGCTGCCTGGGAAATTCACAGCAGTGTAAAAGAAATGTGCATTAACAGAAAAAAATGGCGGATGAGAGGGATTGATATTTGAGGCAATGGATGTGCATGAATAGTACATAATATGATACCTATGTGTGTGATGTAGTCGAGTTGACATGGTATTTTATTTAAATATTCGATATTTTCAAGTGTAACTTTGTGGTAATCCATTTTGAATTATTATTAACTAAAAACACTGTATATACCACTAGAACAATTTTATTTAAAAAATTAAAACGTTTTCAGTTGTCTAATGCAACCATCTTCAGTAAAGATAACACTTATACTAAAATTTAAAATCAAAGATACATTTTTACAATGATATGATAAAGGTGGGGATATGTTGTTATGGTGAAAGGGGTGGGGGGAGTGGGGGTGCCATCAGGGGTGGGTTCAGGAGAGTTAGTGATGGAGATGATATTTGCAATATCGCGTATGTCAGACAATCTGACCGAATGGTCAGAACAAGAGCTGGAGAGCACATTAGAGACAAAATTTTGACATGAACTCCGAAATGGCTGACCATGCTCGAGACACGGGACATACTTTCGATATAAACAGTGTAGAATTGCTGCATAAATGTCCAAAGGGCAAAAAGTTGGACATTTCAGAAATTTTAGAAATAAACAAATGTAGTAATTTTATTTATTTATTTATTTTATTTAGATTTAATTAATATTCAACAGCCCCAAATACCATCTCCATTACCAACTCTCCTGAACCCACCCCTGATGGAATCCCCACTCCCCCCCTCCTTTCACCATAACAACATATCCCCACCTTTATCATATCATTGTAAACATGTATCTTTGATTTTAAATTTTAGTATAAGTGTTATCTTTACTGAAGATGGTTGCATTAGACAACTGAAAACGTTTTAATTTTTTAAATAAAATTTTTCTAGTGGTATATACAGTGTTTTTAGTTACTAAATAATATCTTATTTAGTGAATAAAAGAGATCTGTCGTGTTTTGATAACTTTCTCTCTCACATAGGGATGTGTGTTCAGTAATTATTGCAAGATTGATAAGAATTTCCTGGATGATGTTTTTATTTAAGAAGTGTGAGACTGAATTTATTAAATTCTTGGACTGATTAAATATGTGCGTGACAATAAAATAATAAAGTAATATTTTGATTGTATGATTTAGATACTTTTATTTCAGAATTAATTTACCATGTGAGGGAATTCCCCAATCCTTGTCTCTTCTCCTCCAACAATGGAAGGACGATTTCTTCCAATATCATATTCAACTTGTGACCACTTTTTAATTTCAGTCAAGTCATCTATTGCCTGGCGCCTGTGTCGACAGTGACGCATGCACACTGAAATACAAAACTAGTAAATGAGACAAAAAAGCCAGACATTGATGGGTATTTAGACATTACAAATTTGGAAGATTGCAGTGTTGAGAGAAGAAAAACTTGGATTAAGCACGTTCAGAAATATTCAGTAAATTAGAACAAAAATAGTCTTACTCTCATCTTGATTGTTGGAATTGCTCACGTGCGATTCAGTGCAACATATTATGGATACACTCCCTGTAATTAGTATAAACACACGCAGAACTGTATTACAAAACGTCCGATAAAAACATTACCGTATATAAGATGTGTAATTGAGTAGAGAATTTTACCTGAGAAGCCACACAAAGTTGGCCTTACTCCTGTTTGTTTCAGTGCTTTGATAGCTTCTTTACAATCAGTTTCTAGCTTGCAGACGCCTTTAATTCCATCATTTGTTCTGCATCGGTCATTTACTGGAAACATTAATGATTAACAATGTTTATTTGGTGATCAATTTTGTTGAGATGCTCTTTCTTAGTCATCACTATGTAGACCTGGAGGCCTGAGTCAATAACACACTTTCGTGTCACGTTCCCGCTCCGTTAGCGTTCGGGTGCAGACGATGTTGCGCCAAAGTGTTAATTTTCGTAACTTTTGTGTATCTTAGCAACGAAATTGACACTTGCTTGCAACTTCGTCTATAGTCGAACGTTAACGGAACGAAAACGTAACGTGAAAATGTGGTTGACTCAGGCCTCCTGCAGTGCTACTCTTGACAAAACTAAACACGATCTTAATCTAGTCTTGATCTTGATCATACGACGCACGAAGTGACTATTAATTGGCCAAAAATACACGCAAACCGATCGCGCGTTAGCGGTAGCGCGATGTTTTTGACCATAGTCCATTCGTGCGTCGTATGATCAAGATCAAGACTAGATTAAGATCGTGTTTAGTTTTGTCAAGAGTAACCCTGCTGTCAAGTGCATTTTTAAATATATGAGTCTCCTTCTGAAAAATTAATTCTGCAGTTAATTTTTTCCAATCACCCAAAATGCGATTCCCATGAAAGTGTATTTTTCTATTTGAAAACTATGTCCGCGCAAGTACTTATTTTGGTTTTTGATAAATTCGGACTTTAGTTTTGAACAGTAGTAGTGATCATTAATATTTGTAAGTCTCCATCTCCTACGACCTCCGATCGTTATACAACTTGTTTCCAAACCCTGATCCTAGCTTGGTGCACTCTTTCCATCAGTAGATATATCCCTCTCAGAGTACCAAGTTTTAAAGCCATACTCCAGTATTGTTTTATTGAATTCCAGCTTTGATAATGTTGTAGCGATTTCAATATAAGAAAACCGCTTGGTCCAAGATCGGGCATTACTGTAGGGACCATGAGACTTTGAAGTAATGAAGAGATTCGCTCCGACGAATTAAAAACTAGAAGCTTGATCAAAAAGGTGGGCACTTCATCTGATCTGAGAATGAAAGATCAACATATCTAGTGTATTTTGCGAAACATAAACCAGAACAACACCAAGATAATGATTATTAAATTATAGGTAAATAACATCATCTGAATGGTATAAAAAATCTGAGATCTGCTTTTTAAGTTGATAAGAATAGCTTATTGAGGCTGCCAAAACCTTACTTTATAGTCCAAAAAAAAATATCCTTATTTGTCAATCACTCTGGTGAGTGTCGAATACCTATGTATTATTTGATCTAACTCACCGTTCTTTTGTCCAATGACACTACCAACATACAAAAATACAAAAAAGTAATTTAATTTACTCGATAGTAACATTTTTTTTCTGCAGTAAGAATAAATAATTTAAGATTTTATAGCGATTACAATAAAAATCAAAAGATTCTCTTTTTTGCAAACTTTTGCAGGCAAGCTTTTATTAAAAATAATAAATAAAATATTCTCAACAAATAAATTAGTAGATCTGTGCAAAACACTCGACCCAATAACGAATCGAATGATACTGAATATTGTTGAAATGAAAACAAACATAATATCTACGTAAAGAAATAAATAATGTTGGATTATCAATAAGTATAATACATACTGGAAACTCTATGTTCAATAATACAACAAGGTACAGTACAATAATTTATATTATTATGACCTATGAATGTTGTTATCTTAAGTGACATTTACGTTATTCTACTCGTTGTCAATTTTCAGAAACTGTTCATACAAAGTGAACGAATCTCTCTATTTATTTTATCGTGTGGTTCACTAAAACTCATAAATAAATTTATCAATAATACGTTTCGGAAAGATTTTTTTAAAATTATTTATTTATATTTTTTATGAATCATAAAGTTGTAACAAGAAATATAATAATGAAGTATAGTACAGTGAGCAAATTAGTTACGACATTTAACATCTTCAATTCAGCGATGAGGTTTGTCAATGAAAGGGATGATCTACAAGTCCACTGGCTACCTCACTTGTGGGATATGCCAAGATGATGCAGCAGTAGTTTTTGTATCTCCCATAAAACACATTTGAAATCTTTGATTCAGCAATCAACTATGCCATCTATCTTGAACATCTTTTTTTGTTATGCCGTGGTAAAGACGACCTATTAGTCTGCCAATTACATCACTTTTGAGAGATACCGCAATGGTATAGATTGATATGTAAGTAATGAGAAGAATGAGAGAGAACTACGTACATAGTATATAATAAATAAACTATTTTATTTGTTTTTTGTTGACAATTCGGAATAATTTACATGTGATTTGTCACATCAATCGAAAACATTTTCTCGATACAGTTTAACACTCACATTATGTGCATTCATTAATTGTGTTTGATTCACTTGAACTTTAATTGGCTATAAAGAAGAGATATAAAAGTAATAATCAAAGTTTTTGCGTACTAAATACTGTACGAATTATTTAGGTCAGATCTGCTTTTAACTCGACAAGAATAATAACTTATATTTTATTACAAATATCAGGCTCTTCTAAACCATCTATGGCCAAACGATGCTCTTAATCCAGTCTGAATATGAAGAAACTCTCGTGTATATTCCTGGACTCTGCACTCCTCCGCATCCTATTCCATAGCTGGTTACCCCGATTAGATGGTAGACACAGCTGTTTTCAGGGTCCGTTATTTGAAGAGGCCCACCGCTGTCTCCCTGTAAAAACAATACAAGAATAATTTGTTTTAAATGAGGTATATCTATGAAGACATATAATGTGGGCAAGTAGACTTGCTTAACGTGATTCTAAAAATGTCACACCTGGCACCGTGTTAATATAATTGTTAATAATATGTGATATTTACAAAGACGTGTTAAACTGTTTATTGTTAACAATTGACTATGTATTGGTGCATATTGAGTGATGCAAAATGACAAGATTTGGAAAGCAAAATGACGGGATATGCTGGTTAATGCAAATACATGTGTATGATTTTACATAATGTATTTAGTTTGAAGTAATGCATTAGGGCATGGCTGGATCGCAGGAGTAGAAACACAGCTATAAAATAATGTCGGGTGAGGAAGTTGTGGTGTGAAAATATTTCAGTACCTACTGCATTAGAATTTAGAATATCTGCGAACATAATGTTTAAAAACTTATTTTTAAATTGACTGTCTTTTGATCAGGGACAGATAATCGAAATGTCATAACATATTTTTTACCTGACATGTGTCCTTCCCTCCATTGATAAGGTCTCCAGCACACATTTGCTGAGAAATTAGCCCTTTTGATAGTCCTCCTCTACGACCTGTAGTTGGGGCAAGAGCTGGAAGTGCTGCACATTTGGATTGTTCAATAATTTCCAATTCAACCTTCTGTAATGCCGTAGGTCTTTCTCCACCTAGTAACATAAAAAACTTTTTTCATATTCACTCTTTCATAAACTATTTATGAGTCGAATCACGTCTTAATATTTTTATTTAATTTCGTTGTATGTATAAAAATTATAAAACATCAGATGTTTAACCAGATTTAATATTTATTTACTTTACTCTATAAATACATTTGTTATAACATTAATCATTTCTAAGTATCATAAATTATAAACTATGTATAATTCAATGTGCAGAGAGCGAGTTTATCGCTAAATTGCAATATCTTCCAACTTACCCAGTCCATCCAGTGTCTTATTATTCAATATCAGTATTTTTTAATTCTTTAATGTTAAAATATAGAACAATTTTTAATAATTTATTTTCAATTGGTTCAAAATTAATGTCTGAAAAGATGTTTTCATTTAGCAAAATTAATTCTTTGTACTTGCCTAGTCCATAAGCCAATTGCCCCCAACCTGTCGCTACTGCTGAAGTAGTATCAATCTGCTGCCTGCGCCAAATGCATGCAGGACGAATGTTACTGGTGATCCTAAAAATGACGAGTAAAAAATGTAGACATTTTAGCAACTTGAAACTTATAAACTGGATACCATGACACTCAAACTTATGTGATTTTATGTAAACGAATTAAAAAATAAATAGATTTTGTTTGTATAATTTTTATAATTACTGGTCACATGGTCAGAAGACGGGATGGAAATTTAGAATTCCGAAGTGGAGACCATAGACTGATAAAAGAGTTGTAGGAAGAGCTCAAAAGATGGATTGGAACGATTTTCCAAGTGATGAAAATACAGTAGATTCATGTTGCAAGAGATCACAAAGCGTGTAAAAGTTTTGGAGACGCCATATGTGAACCAATCAGAAAGATATAAAGGTTAAAACGAACATGATAATGAATTATACTTACTTCACTGGTCTGGCCAGACGAATGAGAGCAATGTCATGATACTTGGATGGGTATTTGTATTCTGGGTGAATTGTTATATTTTGTATTGGAAAATCTTCAGGTTTTGCCCCATCATCTGCCCTATCCAGGGCGTGGTCTCCTAGACGAACAATTTTTGGCCTAAAATGTAAATAGATTTCAATTAGCACAAAAATACATTAAAAACCAAAGAGGTCTAAAACCACACGATGTAATGAAATTGCGAATAATTACTATTTATTGATATATTGAAACATTTCACTGTATAGCACAGAAAGTATGGAATACAAATATTGTTAAAATCCTTACGCTCCTAAGTCCCTGGAGAAAGTGCAGTGAGCCGCTGTAACCACGTAGTAGTCACTGATAAGAGTGCCTCCACAGTTAAATTGAATCAATCCTGAAGAGTTCTCATATCCAACAGCTGCCTGGGAAATTCACAGCAGTGTAAAAGAAATGTGCAATAACAGAAAAAAATGGCGGATGAGAGGGATTGATATTTGAGGCAATGGATGTGCATGAATAGTACATAATATGATACCTATGTGTGTGATGTAGTCGAGTTGACATGGTATTTTATTTAAATATTCGATATTTTCAAGTGTAACTTTGTGGTAATCCATTTTGAATTATTATTAACTAAAAACACTGTATATACCACTAGAACAATTTTATTTAAAAAATTAAAACGTTTTCAGTTGTCTAATGCAACCATCTTCAGTGAAGATAACACTTATACTAAAATTTAAAATCAAAGATACATGTTTACAATGATATGATAAAGGTGGGGATATGTTGTTATGGTGAAAGGGGTGGGGGGAGTGGGGGTGCCATCAGGGGTGGGTTCAGGAGAGTTAGTGATGGAGATGATATTTGCAATATCGCGTATGTCAGACAATCTGGCCGAATGGTCAGAACAAGAGCTGGAGAGCACATTAGAGACAAAAATTTGACATGAACTCCGAAATGGCTGACCATGCTCGAGACACGGGACATACTTTCAATATAAACAGTGTAGAATTGCTGCATAAATGTCCAAAGGGCAAAAAGTTGGACATTTCAGAAATTTTAGAAATAAATAAATGTAGTAATTTTATTTATTTATTTATTTATTTATTTTATTTAGATTTAATTAATATTCAACAGCCCCAAATACCATCTCCATTACCAACTCTCCTGAACCCACCCCTGATGGAATCCCCACTCTCCCCCTCCTTTCACCATAACAACATATCCCCACCTTTATCATATCATTGTAAACATGTATCTTTGATTTTAAATTTTAGTATAAGTGTTATCTTTACTGAAGATGGTTGCATTAGACAACTGAAAACGTTTTAATTTTTTAAAACAAAATTGTTCTAGTGGTATATACAGTGTTTATAGTTACTTAATAATATCTTATTTTGTGAATAAAAGAGATCTGTCGTGTTTTGATAACTTTCTCTCTCACATTGGAATGTGTGTTCAGTAGTTATTGCAAGATTGATAAGAATTTCCTGGATGATGTTTTTATTTATGAAGTGTGGGACTGAATTTATTAAATTCTTGGACTGATTAAATATGTGCGTGACAATAAAATAATAAAGTAATATTTTGATTGTATGATTTAGATACTTTTATTTCAGAATAAATTTACCATGTGAGGGAATTCCCCAATCCTTGTGTCTTCTCCTCCAACAATGGAAGGACGATTTCTTCCAATATCATATTCAACTTGTGACCACTTTTTAATTTCAGTCAAGTCATCTATTGCCTGGCGCCTGTGTCGACAGTGACGCATGCACACTGAAATACAAACTAGTAAATGAGACAAAAAAGCCAGACATTGATGGGTATTCAGATGTTTTAAATTTGGAAGATTGCAGTGTTGAGAGAAGAAAAACTTGGATTAAGCACGTCCTGAAAAATTCAGTAAATTAGAACAAAAATATTCTTACTCTCATCTTGATTGTTGGAATTGCTCACTTGCGCTTCAGTGCAACATATTATGGATACACTCCCTGTAATTAGTATAAACAAACGCAGAACTGTATTTCAAAACGTCCGATAAAAATAGTTCCATATAAAAGATGTGTAATTGAGTAGAGAATTTTACCTGAAAAACCACACAAAGTAGGCCTTACTCCTGTTTGTTTCAGTGCTTTGATAGCTTCTTTACAATCAGATTCTAGTTTGCAAACTCCTTTATTACCATCATTAGTTTTGCATCGGTCATTCACTGGAAAAATTAATGATTAACAATGTTTATTTGGTGATCAATTTTGTTGAGATGCTCTTTCTTAGTCATCACTATGTAGACCTGAGGCCTGAGTCAATAACACACTTTCGTGTCACGTTCCCGCTCCGTTAGCGTTCGGGTGCAGACGATGTTGCGCCAAAGTGTTAATTTTCGTAACTATTGTGTATCTTAGCAACGAAATTGACACTTGCTTGCAACTTCGTCTATAGTCGAACGTTAACGGAACGAAAACGTAACGTGAAAATGTGGTTGACTCAGGCCTCCTGCAGTGCTACTCTTGACAAAACTAAACACGATCTTAATCTAGTCTTGATCTTGATCATACGACGCACGAAGTGACTATTAATAATTAATTATTGGCCAAAAATACACGCAAACCGATCGCGCGTTAGCGGTAGCGCGATGTTTTTGACCATAGTCCATTCGTGCGTCGTATGATCAAGATCAAGACTAGATTAAGATCGTGTTTAGTTTTGTCAAGAGTAACCCTGCTGTCAAGTGCATTTTTAAATATATGAGTCTCCTTCTGAAAAATTAATTCTGCAGTTAATTTTTTCCAATCACCCAAAATGCGATTCCCATGAAAGTGTATTTTTTTATTTGAAAACTATGTCCGCGCAAGTACTTATTTTGGTTTTTGATAAATTCGGACTTTAGTTTTGAACAGTAGTAGTGATCATTAATATTTGTAAGTCTCCATCTCCTACGACCTCCGATCGTTATACAACTTGTTTCCAAACCCTGATCCTAACTTGGTGCACTCTTTCCATCAGTAGATATATCCCTCTCAGAGTAACAAGTTTTAAAGCCATACTCCAGTATTGTTTTATTGAATTCCAGCTTTGATAATGTTGTAGCGATTTCAATATAAGAAAACCGCTTGGTCCAAGATCGGGCATTACTGTAGGGACCATGAGACTTTGAAGTAATGAAGAGATTCGCTCCGACGAATTAAAAACTAGAAGCTTGATCAAAAAGGTGGGCACTTCATCTGATCTGAGAATGAAAGATCAACATATCTAGTGTATTTTGCGAAACATAAACCAGAACAACACCAAGATAATGATTATTAAATTATAGGTAAATAACATCATCTGAATGGTATAAAAAATCTGAGATCTGCTTTTTAAGTTGATAAGAATAGCTTATTGAGGCTGCCAAAACCTTACTCTATAGTCCAAAAAAAATATCCTTATTTGTCAATCACTCTGGGGAGTGTCGAATACCTATGTATTATTTGATCTAACTCACCGTTCTTTTGTCCAATGGCACTACCAACATACAAAAATACAAAAAAGTACTTTAATTTACTCGATAGTAACATTTTTTTTCTGCAGTAAGAATAAATAATTTAAGATTTTATAGCGATTACAATAAAAATCAAAAGATTCTCTTTTTTGCAAACTTTTGCAGGCAAGCTTTTATTAAAAATAATAAATAAAATATTCTCAACAAATAAATTAGTAGATCTGTGCGAAACACTCGACCCAATAACGAATCGAATGATACTGAATATTGTTGAAATGAAAACAAACATAATATCTACGTAAAGAAATAAATAATGTTGGATTATCAATAAGTATAATACATACTGGAAACTCTATGTTCAATAATACAACAAGGTACAGTACAATAATTTATATTATTATGACCTATGAATGTTGTTATCTTAAGTGACATTTACGTTATTCTACTCGTTGTCAATTTTCAGAAACTGTTCATACAAAGTGAACGAATCTCTCTATTTATTTTATCGTGTGGTTCACTAAAACTCATAAATAAATTTATCAATAATACGTTTCGGAAAGATTTTTTTTAAATTATTTATTTATATTTTTTATGAATCATAAAGTTGTAACAAGAAATATAATAATGAAGTATAGTACAGTGAGCAAATTAGTTACGACATTTAACATCTTCAATTCAGCGATGAGGTTTGTCAGTGAAAGGGATGATCTACAAGTCCACTGGCTACCTCACTTGTGGGATATACCAAGATGATGCAGCAGTAGTTTTTGTATCTCCCATAAAACACATTTGAAATCTTTGATTCAGCAATCAACTATGCCATCTATCTTGAACATCTTTTTTTGTTATGCCGTGGTAAAGACGACCTATTAGTCTGCCAATTACATCACTTTTGAGAGATACCGCAATGGTATAGATTGATATGTAAGTAATGAGAAGAATGAGAGAGAACTACGTACATAGTATATAATAAATAAACTATTTTCTTTGGGTTGATTTATTTGTTTTTTGTTGACAATTCGGAATAATTTACATGTGATTTGTCACATCAATCGAAAACATTTTCTCGATACAGTATAACACTCACATTATGTGCATTCATTAATGGTGTTTGATTCACTTGAACTTTAATTGGCTATAAAGAAGAGATATAAAAGTAATAATCAAAGTTTTTGCGTACTAAATACTCTACGAATTATTTAGGTCAGATCTGCTTTTAACTCGACAAGAATAATAACTTATATTTTATTACAAATATCAGGCTCTTCTAAACCATCTATGGCCAAACGATGCTCTTAATCCAGTCTGAATATGAAGAAACTCTCGTGTATATTCCTGGACTCTGTACTCCTCCGCATCCTATTCCATAGCTGGTTACCCCGATTAGATGGTAGACACAGCTGTTTTCAGGGTCCGTTATTTGAAGAGGCCCACCGCTGTCTCCCTGTAAAAACAATCCACGAATAATTTGTTTTAAATGAGGTATATCTATGAAGACATATAATGTGGGCAAGTAGACTTGCTTAACGTGATTCTAAAAATGTCACACCTGGCACCGTGTTAATATAATTGTTAATGATATGTGATATTTACAAAGATGTGTCAAACTGTTTATTGTTAACAATTGACTATGTATTGGTGCATATTGAGTGATGCAAAATGACAAGATTTGGAAAACAAAATGACGGGATATGCTGGTTAATGCAAATACATGTGTATGATTTTACATAATGTATTTAGTTTGAAGTAATGCATTAGGGCATGGCTGGATCGCAGGAGTAGAAACACAGCTATAAAATAATGTAGGGTGAGGAAGTTGTGGTGTGAAAATATTTCTGTACCTACTGCATTAGAATTTAGAATATCTGCGAACATAATGTTTAAAAACTTATTTTTAAATTGACTATCTTTTGATCAGAGTCAGATAATCGAAATGTCATAAAATAAATAAATAAATTAATAATAAATAATATTTTTTACCTGACATGTGTCCTTCCCTCCATTGATAAGGTCTCCAGCACACATTTGCTGAGAAATAAGCCCTTTTGATAGTCCTCCTCTACGACCTGTAGTTGGGGCAAGAGCTGGAAGTGCTGCACATTTGGATTGTTCAATAATTTCCAATTCAACCTTCTGTAATGCCGTAGGTCTTTCTCCACCTAGTAACATAAAAAACTTTTTTCATATTCACTCTTTCATTCACTATTCATGAGTCGAATCACGTCTTAATGTTTTTATTTAGTTTTTTTATTTGTATAAAAATTATAAAGCACCACATGTTTAACCAGATTTAATATTTATTAACTTTATTCTATAAATACATTTGTTATAAAATTAATCATTTCTAAGTATCATAAATTATAAACTATGTATAATTCAATGTGCAGAGAGCGAGTTTATCGCTAAATTGCAATATCTTCCAACTTACCCTGTCCATCCAGTGTCTTATTATTCAATATCAGTATTTTTTAATTCTTTAATGTTAAAATATAGAACAATTTTTAATAATTTATTTTCAATTGGTTCAAAATTAATGTCTGAAAAGATGTTTTCATTTAGCAAAATTAATTCTTTGTACTTGCCTAGTCCATAAGCCAATTGCCCCCAACCTGTCGCTACTGCTGAAGTAGTATCAATCTGCTGCCTGCGCCAAATGCATGCAGGACGAATGTTACTGGTGATCCTAAAAATGACGAGTAAAAAATGTAGACATTTTAGCAACTTGAAACTTATAAACTGGATACCATGACACTCAAACTTATGTGATTTTATGTAAACGAATTAAAAAATAAATAGATTTTGTTTGTATAATTTTTATAATTACTGGTCACATGGTCAGAAGACGGGATGGAAATTTAGAATTCCGAAGTGGAGACCATAGACTGATAAAAGAGTTGTAGGAAGAGCTCAAAAGATGGATTGGAACGATTTTCCAAGTGATGAAAATACAGTAGATTCATGTTGCAAGAGATCACAAAGCGTGTAAAAGTTTTGGAGACGCCATATGTGAACCAATCAGAAAGATATAAAGGTTAAAACGAACATGATAATGAATTATACTTACTTCACTGGTCTGGCCAGACGAATGAGAGCAATGTCATGATACTTGGATGGGTATTTGTATTCTGGGTGAATTGTTATATTTTGTATTGGAAAATCTTCAGGTTTTGCCCCATCATCTGCCCTATCCAGGGCGTGGTCTCCTAGACGAACAATTTTTGGCCTAAAATGTAAATAGATTTCAATTAGCACAAAAATACATTAAAAACCAAAGAGGTCTAAAACCACACGATGTAATAAAATTGCGAATAATTACTATTTATTGATATATTGAAACATTTCACTGTATAGCACAGAAAGTATGGAATACAAATATTGTTAAAATCCTTACGCTCCTAAGTCCCTGGAGAAAGTGCAGTGAGCCGCTGTAACCACGTAGTAGTCACTGATAAGAGTGCCTCCACAGTTAAATTGAATCAATCCTGAAAAGGTCTCGTACCCAACAGCTGCCTGGGAAATTCACAGTAGTGTGAAAGAAATGTAGGAAATCAGAGGAAAAGGACGGATTACAGGAACTAATAACAAAGTTACTATACTACACAACCCCTCCCCCTATATTTTTATTATATTTGTTTTCATGCTGGCCAATTAGTTTTAGATAAACGCTCGTTAATGGTGAACGCTCCACCGAAACCGCGGAAGCGAAAAAAGCTCACAAAATAACAATTAACACATAGTCATCTAAAATCATATCGATATGTTTAGAAATTGTTATAATTATAATTAATGCCGAAAATGTAAACAAAGTAATAACAAGGTGTTTGAAGCAACGGATGTGCATGAATAGTACATGATACCTATGTGTGTGATGATGTAGTCGAGTTGACATGGTATTTTAGTTAGTTATTGAATAGAGATCTGTCGTGTTTTGATAACTTTCTCTCTCACATAATGAGGTGTGTTTAGTAGTTATTACAAGATTAATAAGAATTTCCTGGATAATGTTTTTATTTATGAAGTGTGGGACTAAATTTATTAAATTCTTGGACTGACTAAATATGTGCGTGACAATAAAATAATAAATAATATTGATTGTATGATTTAAATAATTTTATTTCAGAATTAACTTACCATGTGAGGGAATTCCCCAATCCTTGTCTCTTCTCCTCCAACAATGAAAGGGCGATTTATTCCAATATCATATTGAACTTGTGGCCACTTTTCAATTTCAGTCAAGCCATCTATTGCCTGCCGCCTGTGTCGACAGTGACGCATGCACACTGAAATACAAACTAGTAAATGAGACAAAAAAGCCAGACATTGATGGGTATTTAGACATTACAAATTTGGAAGATTGCAGTGTTGAGAGAAGAAAAACTTGGATTGCAGTGTTGAGAGAAAAAAAGCATGTCCTGAAATATTCAGTAAATTAGAACAAAAATAGTCTTACTCTCATCTTGATTGTTGGAATTGCTCACGTGCGATTCAGTGCAACATATTATGGATACACTCCCTGTAATTAGTATAAACACACGCAGAACTGTATTACAAAACGTCCGATAAAAACATTACCGTATATGAGATGTGTAATTGAGTAGAGAATTTTACCTGAGAAGCCACACAAAGTTGGCCTTACTCCTGTTTGTTTCAGTGCTTTGATAGCTTCTTTACAATCAGTTTCTAGCTTGCAGACGCCTTTAATTCCATCATTTGTTCTGCATCGGTCATTTACTGGAAACATTCATGATTAACAATTTTTATTTAATGATCAATTTTCATTGTGTGTTCGTTTTTAGTCATCACTATACGTATGTAGACCTGTCAAGTACATTTTTAAATATGTATATGAGTCTCCTTCTCAGCAATTCAGCGGGATTTTTTTTCCATTCATTCACAATACGATTCCCGTGAAAATGTCTTTTTCTATTTTAAAACTATGTCTGTGCAAGTTCTTATTTAGGTTCTTGATAAATCCGGCCTTCAGTTTTGAACAGTAGTAGTGATCATTTAATATTTTGTAAGTCTCAACTTCCTATCTTTAAAAATTGTTAGACCTTATGTCTAAAGGTGACCATCATATAATATGTTTTAAGCCCTGATCCTATCTTGGTGCACTCTTTCCATCAGTAGGTATATCCCTCTCAGAGTGCCATGTTTCAAAGCCATACTCCAACTTGATTTCAATATAAGAAAAACGCTTGGTTCAAGATCGGGCAATACTGTAGGGATCATGAGACTTTGAAGTGATGAAGACATTCGCTCAATGAATGAAAAAAAAGCTTGATCGAAAAAGATGAGCACTACATATTCTGATATGAGAATGAAAGATCAACATATCTAGTGAATTCTGCTAAAGATGAACCAGAACTACACCAAGATAATGATTATTAATATAAAATAAAGATCTGTTTTTAAATTGAATACGATAGTATTCACTGTGTCGGTGTTAGCGTAGTAAAATTCCATAGCGAAATAAATAAAACAAATGTTTTATTCTACTAGTTGATTTATTAAGGAGAGAGACAATCCTCAGTGTCCTAACAAGACGAAAGACGTTTCTCTTAGTAATAAATCAAATAGTAAGGTAAAACATTTGTTTTATTTATTTCGCTTTGATAACGATAGCTTATTGAGGCTGCTAAAACCTTACTTTATAGTATAAAAACAAGAAATAAATATCTTTTTTTATCAATCTGGGGAGTCTCTAATAAGTGTTATGATCTAACTCACCGTTCTTTTGTCCAAGGGCACTACCAACACACAAAAATACAAAAAAGTACTTTAATTGATTTGATAGTAACATTTTGTTCCGCACTTAGAATAAATACTATAAAATATTATAGTGATTACAAAAAAAAATTGAATGATCAAATTTTTTGCAGGAATAAAATATTCTCAACCATAATAAATTAATAGATCTGTGCAAAACACTCTACCCAATAACGAATCGAATGATACTGAATATTGTTGAAATGAAAACAAATACCTACCTAGATGCATGAGCATTAAGAAGAAATAAAATAAATAATGTTGGATCATCAATAAGTACATATTGGAAATTCCAAGTGAGTATGGGTACAGTACAATAATATTCTAATATATTATTATGACCTATGAATGGTGTTATCTTAAGGTACGTTTACATTATTCTACTTGATGTAATCCATTTTCTGAAACTGTTTATACAATGTGAACGGATCTCTCTATTTATTTATTTTCGTGTGCATTCACTTAAACTCATAAATAAATTTATTAACGATATTTTAATTTTTATTTTATTATTTCTATATTGATTTATATTTTTTATGAATCATACGGTTGTAACAAGAAATATAATGATAAAGTATAGTACAGTGAGCAAATCAGTAACGATATTATTAACATCTTCAAATCAGCGATGAGGTATGTCAACGCGAAGGATGATCTACAAGTCCATTGGCTACCTCACTTGTGGGATACGCCAAGATGGAGCAGCAGTAGTTGTCCAAACTGACTCAAAGAATAAGGTACCAAAATTATATTTAATTGTCTCAAACAGGGGGCGGGCGTGAGAAAGCGCTGACATCAGAAAACTACGTTGCTTGATCACGTGGATAAAATTCTCATGGACGGAGATGATGGGAAATTGTAAAAATGTAGAGGAAGCGAAAGAAGTATGTTAGTTAATTTAGATTTATTATTTCAAGAAAAAGACATAAAATTTAACGACAAGTTTTGTTTAGGGACTTTTGCCAATCAAACTGACAAACAAAGTTTAGGATCCTTTTATCACTTTGACCCAATTTGTATAAGTTTAATACAAAGACAAGGGTATAAAGTCAAGTAGACAAGGCTGAGAGCCTACTTACATACTTGATTTATCAACAAATATGTTATTTATTTAGAAACGTGATTCACATATAATAATACATTACATAAGTTGTTTTCTGAGAAATCAAAAATAGAGGAAAAATTTTATGGAATTTCCGCAAATTGTTTGATATATTTCGTAACTTTATTGACATTCTAATGTACTTGAATTTTCGCAAATTGTTTGATACTCGTAGGTATGTTTCAAACTTTATTGGCATTCTTATTTAGGTACGTAAGTAATAATTTACTAATGACAAAAAGTAGCAAATTTTCTTAATACGCATTTTATATCTTATTCTTTAAATAGTTTCGGTTCATTACTGAACATAGACATTCCTTTTGGTTGTCTACATATCCCTACCCTAGACATAATATTATGTCAATTTCCTTTTTTGATATTATCAGAATATCTTACATTAGGGCTTCCAAGACTTCATCTGTCTGCTTAACTTTAAAACTTTCATCATCTGCTTCAATTCGGAGCACTTGACAAAATACGTTTCCCAATTTGAACTACGTCAGCGACTTTGGTTCTCTATCCTAGGTACTCATTGGGTCCTACATGCATACTCTGGAATATAATGTTTATACTAATATACGACTATGAATAATATTTTAATGACAGAATAATAGGTAATTATATTAAATGATATATTTTTAATAAAAAAATGTTTTACATTTGATTTTGGGAACAAAACTGCATATTTGGAAAATAATATGAGGTGATATTGTTTTTCATCTGAATTGAATATTGCTGAACATGAATCTCGGAATGTTCTGAACTTTATCAAGTCGTCTTCTCCGCTCTGTGGATTAAGAACACATTGCAATGACCAATATAATCACCACAACAATTCTAATATATGTAATTATAATATTGCTGAACATGAATCTCGGAATGTTCTGAACTTTATCAAGTCGTCTTCTCCGCTCTGTGGTTTAAGAACACATTGCAATGACCAATATAATCACCACAACAATTCTAATATATGTAATTATAATATTGCTGAACATGAATCTCGGAATGTTCTGAACTTTATCAAGTCGTCTTCTCCGCTCTGTGGTTTAAGAACACATTGCAATGACCAATATAATCACCACAACAATTCTAATATATGTAATTATAATATTGCTGAACATGAATCTCGGAATGTTCTGAACTTTATCAAGTCGTCTTCTCCGCTCTGTGGATTAAGAACACATTGCAATGACCAATATAATCACCACAACAATTCTAATATATGTAATTATAATATTGCTGAACATGAATCTCGGAATGTTCTGAACTTTATCAAGTCGTCTTCTCCGCTCTGTGGTTTAAGAACACATTGCAATGACCAATATAATCACCACAACAATTCTAATATATGTAATTATAAAAAAAATATACACATTCAATTGTGTTCACAATAATATAAATAGTTCTCATCATTAATTAATCTTTCTAATCTTTGACTGTTTTAAAACTTTTATATAATAATTTAATCATAAAAAGCGCGAATAACATAATTTAATCATAAAAAGTTCACAGTATAATACTACTTATTTCGCTACTTGCTTGCATAAATTATACGCGGAATCGTTAATACAACCATTATTTTGGAAACATTATCATATTATTTATAGCTCCCTCTGCACCTGAAATTCTAATTTAATTGCTTCATAATTTCTAAAACACAAGGTGAAAATCTCTCATCGTAATTTATGTATAAATATTATTTATGCTTTATCATATTCTTTAAAATATATAATTAAAAACACGTTTATTTTTATTGAAGGTACCTTTACAATATTCCCATGAAATATTGGTTTGGTGGATAAACATTGGTATGAGGAATATCAATTCTTTTGCAGGTCTCATAGATGAATTGAAGGTGTGCATTTTCTTTTGCTTACAGGTTTTACAAACACCTTCCTCTTAGAAGGTACTCGAAAACTTACAAAAAAGAGTTAGAGTCTTTACCGGGGATATTTAGTAACTACACCATAGAATCAATTAAAAAGAGTGAGAGTCTTTACCGGGGATATTTAGTAACTGCACCATAGAATCAATTAAAAAGAGTGAGAGTCTTTACCGGGGATATTTAGTAACTGCACCATAGAATCAATTAAAAAGAGTGAGAGTCTTTACCGGGGATATTTAGTAACTGCACCATAGAATCATTTTTTTTTTAATTTTTTTATTTCCTAGATTAAATATTAATTTAAAATGAGTACAAATAATTGAATTTACTATCTATCTATACCCTCACGGCGTATCCCAAGTGGGGTGGGCAGAGAGGATGGAACGCCATATAGGTCTTTCCCTACATACTTTATTCCCTTCCTATATATTCTTACAATTTCTCATACACTTACGCCGATTTCTCTTACTCAAGGCGTTTACTACGTTTACTATATAAACGTGTCGGAGTAAGGTGTAAGTTTATATTCAACTTTAAAAGCTTTGATTAACGACATCACCTTGAGTAAACAGTGTGAAACACATAAAACACAGAACGCCGGTCATACACTTTATGCCTGCACCATATCGGCGACACGACGTACTAGTACCTACCAATTACCTACATTTATATCAGCTGATCAATACCTGTAATAATATGATTGTGTGCAACCTATGTATAATAACTTACATATTATAATTATTATGTGCTTATAGAAATATGTTTCAGTTTCGTATAACTTAATACATACCTTGGACATACAAATATAATAAAATATTAATTTGTATGTCAATGGAATCATTCACTTATAGATATTATATTTATAGAGAAAATTTTATAATTGTTTAGGTGGATAACTGAAATATTCAAATTTGAGTATATATTTTTTTTATTTCTTATAATCAATGTATTTAAATACTTCCCAATGTGGGCATAGTTTGTTTTTTATGAGAACTTATTCACGTAACAAAGAAATTATTTCATCGTTACGTTTAAATATGAACTTTTCAATTAGACTAGTATGTCAATGATTAACTTAAATTAAATAAACTTTTAAATGCATTGACGCTTAAAATGAAAGCCATGTAGTTGTGAAGCTTCATTAGCATATTTTGCTCAGAGAAACTTATTAAATTAATTGAATTTAGAAGTATTTGTATGTATATTTTTAGCTATATATGTATTATACAAATACTTTGTAAGTGGTAGATATAGCATCAAATGGTAAAAAGTTAATAACAATGAGTGTTAAATTTCTGAGTGATGTTCGTATATTTATTTTCTATATGTGACGTGAAAATTAATTTAAATAAATAAATATTAAGTAGTAGTCACTTCTACTGGAAAAGATAGGTTGTAGGTGTTATTTTGAATGATTTATTCCGTCATCTTAAAGCAAAGATTGTACTACGACATTGCTTGCTAAAACATCTTCAGAATATTAATTACATTTCAGCCTGTAGAGAAATGCGAATAAGTTGAGCATTTTGTCTTATAATCGCTTGACTATTTCTCAAGCAATTTGCCAGGAATGGTTTAATATTATATTAGATTACAACCCTTTATTATTAATAATGTATAGTCAATGAGATCAGGTTTCATTTAAATACAAAACATAGTTTTTTTTTTATTTTTCTAATAAATTTTATGTATATATCTAAGTTTATTTACATTTATGAAATGTTATATATTTTTCAGTTATAATATCGGTTATTTTTTGTAGAGTTAATAAAAATATGCTATACCTACCTAATATTCAAAGACTAAGATTATGCTATACCTACCTAATATTCATGACTGGATTTTAAACGATGTTTTACATCTCACTGGATTTTTATACCTGCGCGAGTGAAGGTATTAAGAGTATCAAGAAGGCACAAACATCAGGCTGAACAAACTCCTTTTTTTTGTTGAAAACAGGAAAGATCTTCCGATGCTTACGAATCGGCTCAGGCTGATTTAAGTGCACCTTACCCATGATGAATGCACCGACCCCACCCATTCCTGTTTCAAACCACTATGTTCGACATCAACTGTTGAGAATACAAGTCAACTAACAGCAACCATTTTTATGATTACAGTCTCGAACACAAAATGGTTGTGCGAGTCTGATATCTGCTCAGTAATTTTCTCATAAAAAAAACAAAGTTTTTAGGTGTAATATAACAGCTTGTTCAAAATATTAGCGATGGTTTTGAAAATTATTTAGTTATATTCCCCCGATTGAAAAGTACGTATATGTTTTTTTTTTAATTTTATACAAATGCTTTTTAAACTAAGTATAAATTATTTTAGGATATATTTTGAGTTTATTTTAATTAATATCTGCTTAGAAATATAACCACTTTCACTTAAGAAATATTGAAAAAATCTCGTTGATTAGAATAATAAGAGATATTATGATAGTTTTAAGTGTTTCGTTGTGCATTTTTTTACAAAATTTCCTTGATATAAAAAATTAAAAATGTAGTCAATTTCCCAAGGCATTTATATATTTTCCAAAATAAAACTGTTAATTATATTCTGCTCAATAGGTACCTATAGTAATTAGGTAACTACAACTTTGCCTTTATAATATCTAATTTCGTAGATATTTGATCGGTAAAAGGTCAAAAGAGGGGAGGATGAACTATAACTTTTGAAAAATAACTTAGAAACGGTTTGAATTTTTTTATCCCAAAATCAATTTTTCTCAATCAAATTTATGTGATAACTATTTATAATACTCGCTAAAATCACTCGAATCGGTTGGAATGCGCAACCGAATAATGAATAAAATATATGTATCCAAAACTATTTTAATTATTTTCGTAGTCTGGGAATATATATTTTTTATTCAATTGTACGTATCTACCTACAATATTTTCAATTAAACATATTCCATCAACTTCATATTTGTATATCTCTGATAGTATCTATCTAGGCAATCTCAAAATTAAAAATTACTTTCAGTAAAGCGCGCATACGTTTCCGTATGATGATGTCCCACATATACCTATTATGATGTGTTCATAACAATATGATAGGCATTAGGTTTATATAGGCGTAGTACGGATATACTCGTGTAAGTATAGCTACGCCACACGGAGTTCTAACAATAAAAACCTTTTAAATTAAAACCGTCGCGACGCGATACTCTGCTACGCCGCATCATGTACAATGTATGTATATGAATACGATATGATGATATATAAATGACAGCGTGTTTACAAATGTAAAGTAAAATGTGGGCATTTATTATGAGGCTGTGCTTTAGATATTATATTCGGAAAAAAATACCACACACATACCTACATACCACTGTGCTCTGCCTTTGACGGTTTAAAATCACGCTATGACAGATTTTTACGGAACGAACTTATTAACGTTGCTGAAATATTGCCTTATTAAATAGATAATATTGTCGTGTAAGAATAAATAGAAGAAAATGCCTACTTTTTGCAAGTTTTCGAGAGTCCTGTAAAATGCAGGTATTAGTAAAACAACCCATGTAAGACATTCAACATCTTCAGTTCAACGATGAAGTATGCCATCCATTTTGAATATCTCAATCTTTTGTCGATACCAAGAGGACGATTTGGTTATTATTACATGCAGTTCTCCTGTTTACTACACTTACGAAGAATGCCAATGAATGAATGCTTGAAATATGCTTAAAAATATCAAAATCGGACATTGGCAGACACTTAAAAGACTTTTCAATAGCAACCAACTGAATATGTTAGGGTACAGTTACTACGTAGGTTCTTTATTATATGTATTTCTATTTAGGTAAACACACTTTTCCATAATATGGAAATGAGAGACATGATAATACACTACGTCGATAAACCTTTACCGCGTTCATAAAATACAACAGAAGAGAGTGAGAAAAAAACGAAGAACATTCAAATAAACTGCTGGGGAGTTATGAGAGACATCATATTTTGCTTGAGAAATATAATGGAGATTTAAAAAGGGCTACATAGACACTGGGATAGTAATCGCACTGAAGAATACATGTATGATAAAGTGAAGGTTGTCAGTAAGAAGTTATAGCTTTAATTTTGTATAATTTAAATCCAGAGATAAAAAAACTTGAGTAGATTTATATCTATTTTTATAAGTGTTATGTGTATTTAGGATTACTCTTTAAAGATAATAATTCCCTTCGATATTGATTTGGCACCGTCTAACAGTTTTTTTTTTACCATCTAAGGGTAATTGTTAAGTGTAAAGTATAAGTACTTATCTGAAAGAAAGGGTGTGAGGAAACGCGGGCGTCCGAGAACCACGTGGCTTGATCACGTGGATCAAATTCTCAAGGACGGCCGCGTGTTGAGTAAGAGGAACCGACGTGCGTGTATGAGGAACTGTATGAATGTGGAGGAAGCGAAGGAAGTGTGTAAAGATAGATCTGTTTGGCGTTCCGTTCTCTCTGCCTACCCCACTTGGGACACGGCGTGAGGGTATAGTACGAGATAGTATAGTAAGTATTTAATTTGCTCATGAAGCTGGTGGTACATGGTTTGCCCTTCAGTGATGCTGGTAGGCCATATTATAATGTATTATTTTATTTTATGAAGTGATTATTTTTGTGTGCCTGGTACATTCTACATATTTATTATAGATACTCCACTGCTAGTCTGGTAATGCGAGGTTAAGCAGTCTCTCAAGCCCATCTCCAGAAAACTCACAATATTTAGTATTTTGAAAGAATGGATCAAGGGTGGAGAGTAATACTATTGATTTCCAGTGCTGGTCAAGTATCCTTATCTTCTTGCAAATCCTACTTCACTGTTTTCACTAAATGGTTCAAGAAGAAAATTCTGTAACACAGAATTCGCAGGTCTGCTTCTCTTTTTATTTTTTTTTTCAGTTTTTTACACTTCGTCTAGTTTGCTTAAGTACTCTCTGAGCTTACAATGACCTGTTGAGAAGTTCACAATATTAATCTGCATTGTGTTAATGTACTGGTACATGTATAATGGAGGTCCATAATAATTACGTAAATACTAAATAACAAACAGGTAAAGTAAAACATTGTATATTATGAATAATGCACGTTAATGCTTTGTGTATGTTTTACATAATAATATCATTGTATAGTTACAGTACAGCTGATGTATATTATATTACTAGATTTCAACCCGAAGAAATAATCATCAAATAATTAACATTTCATTCATTCATTCATCGCTTTCAACGCTCCTCTCGGGAGCACAGGGCAGAAACCAGCCTCCTCCATTCAGAGCGTCTCTGCGTCAATTGCGTCACCTCTTTCCACGACATTCCTTGCGCTCTGATTTCGTTGTCATAGAAACGGTCTATTGTGAAAGATGGACGCCCGGGCCGACGAAACCCTTGCAGATGGAAGAATGTTCTAAAATCAAATTATAATATTTTGTTTTTTTTAAATTTCTTTATTTGTCTCAAAGAATTATAAATTCGCTAAGAGACTACAAAATACAAGATAAGACATAATAATATAATTAAACAAATAAAAATTTAGGTGTATATCAAGAATATAACAAAACACATTAATTTTAATTAGGTATGTTGGAAATAACATCATCATCCATGAGCTGTTGATCCCGAAGATTGTGTGCAGTAAAAAAGTTTTATTGATTTTTTGAACTTTCTTAAACTCTTTATGGATCTTATTTCTTCAGGTAATGCGTTGTACAATTGCATTCCTTGGAAATCCAAATTCCGTTTTCCATAGTTTGTCCTCACGTTGTTTATGACAAAACTGGTACAACACCTAGTATTGTAAGAATGTGTCGTGTCACACGTAGTGAAATTCATTTTTATCTTCACAAGTCCATTTAACACTTTAAATATCAATAGGGTTGATTCGTACTTATATATGTCTACCATTTTTGCAATATTTGTTCCACAGTACAAATTCAATAAATTATATTATATATTATACCATCACGGCACATCCCACAAGTGGGGTAGCCAGCAGATCAGCTGCATGTAAGAAACATGCAAACCGTCCTCTGCGTGCCAATATAAGATCAAGACATTCAGGATGGGTGGCAAACCTCATCGCTGAATTTAAGATGTAAAATGTCTCAATTTTTCGAACACCTGCCTTTTACAGGACACTCGAAAACTTACGCAGAAGAGTGGGAGACCAATTCTTTACCGGGTACTCCACGGGATATTCAATAAATTAATATCATAAAAACCAATATCTTCGTTAATAAATTTGACACATAATTACAGTCTACTGCTACTAGTTACCCCAGTACCTCACTTAAGGAATATTTCGTGATAGTGTAGATAGATAAATAGGTAGGTACTTTTTTTTATAGAAGAATAGGTTAAAGTTAGGTTAGGTCCAATATTTTAGATTTATTGCTCAAGCAATGCTTTCCTGGTTTATCCCGTTTACGATTTCAGATTTTGAGCGTCTATCTTGGTTTATTCTGCTACTCAAGTGCACAAAATCTCTCATCTTCTCGATATTCACATCATTTATGGCAAATTAATCTTCTGAAAGTGTTGATAATTTTTCCCGCATTGTTTGTGATTATCTTAGACACGTGCGTTATTATCATAATACAAGTTATTTTATCATATATTATATCGGATATAATTTTTATTTTTTTCTATTATTTACTTTGAATTGATTACAAATATTTTACATCGAGTTTATCGGAAGGGCGCGATTTCTTCCAGTTAACCCGATTCATAAGATTGAAATTACATATTTTATCAAAATAGGTTTTGGTACATTATTGCATCACGCAAACCATTAATACGAACGAACGGACTGAAATGTTTATTATATTAAATTAAAATAAGAATACATTATGTAGAATGAGACAGTGCAATGTCCCTGCGCTCCCTCCTGATTTTATACTCGTTCATCAACATTAAACTAAACTCAACTTACCAACTAAACATACTCGCACATTATGGAGGTACCTACCTACCACTCTGCTCTGCGAGACGCTCTGCTGAACAACACTACGCAAACACTACTTCTAAACTTGTGTTTCGTGGGAGGTAAACATTTTCATATTAGGTACCTACTTCGTCATTTTACATTTTAAGATTTCTTCTTTATCGATGGTTGTTTGAGATTGTGAAGAAGGAATTTATTATTATCTGATATGTTTGTTTTTGGTCCACATTATGTTTTTTATATTATATATATTTTTTTTTTATTTTATTTAAGCAAACATACAGTTAAACAGAATACATTACAAGATATAAGTTACATAATAAGTAAACCAAAACAGTTTGCAGTTATATTACAAGTTTTTAGTTGACATATAGTAGGTACCTATAAATTTTAAAAATATAAAAGTGCTATTATTTAAAGTTAGTATGTATGGTTCTTCACAAGTGTTATAATATGTTAGTTTTTTAATGGCATAAATCAGTCCTAGTTGGCTGGGTTGCCTAATAAACATAAAAAAAAGATTTCTTCATTGAATTTATAAAGCATACATTTGTCTCTACTGTGGACTTTTATTAATTCGAAATAAATATTTCGACTCTTGTCAATCATTGTTTCTGGACATGAATCTTTTCATTAGAAATTTTCGTTTCATTTTTACTTTTTATATTTTATTTTATTGACACAATACAAGCAGACAAGTATTAAAGATAACATAGTATAAATAAATATTGTAATGTTCAAAAACCAGTGTAGTTTGTTAAATTATATTACAACATATCATTAACACTTTTACGATACAAAAAACATAATAAAAAACATAAAGAAAAAAAAATGCTCTAATGAGATAATCTACGCATCATTTTAGGTTTCATAATAATCAAGGTAAAAACATACCTTTTGAAATGCCTGATGTAAATTTCACTATGGTCAGGACAGTCATCCACCAGAACCTTGAGGAGATTTAGAAATTTTACTTGATGACAAGTAAAAATCGACGTTCCTGAAGAAAGAAATTATAAAATCCGCACGACTTTCGAAAGAATTAATACTGTAGGTACGTAGTTTGCATGATATTGCGAAAGTCAAAAAGTATTAGGAACTTTAGTAGATCGTGGAGCTCAACAAAGCAAAATAATACTTCGTAGTTGACCTTTTATAATATAAAGAAAAGGGAAGAAAATAAGTATTCTTTCTTCATAAAACTCGTACCTCTTAGAATGAAATTTCTTAACTTTACGTTAGTCTGATAATGAGAGCGGAAATTTCTGAAAGCCGGGTTGCGATGAATTAAGTCACTGCGGAAGTACTAAATATAAGTGTGTTTTACTTCTAATAATTTAACATGAACTTCTACCCAGTACCGCCGGTCGACAACATTGACTAAATTACTTGTATCGTGTTACCTGAGTATATTTATTTATTTATTTATTTTATTCTTCACTGTACATTGGTTGCAATAATATAAAATAAAACGGTGTCATAAAAATATCAGTTTTACAATTCAATGTACAGAGGCGAGTTTATCGCTAAAATGTGATGTCTTCCAACTAACCCTTAATATATAATTACGTGCCATGCGTATATTTACAAAGTTTTGAAATATTTTTTAAATGCTATGAAAAAAATAATTAAACTCGGAAAAATAAACACTAAGCATACGGTATTTCAATATTCGTGTATCAATGCTCCCGGCAGCCGGCAATTATGAAATACTTTTATGCATAATAACTAATACATAAATATTCAAAACTATTTAATTGTAGCCACTCACTTACCGGCTTGTAAATAATATATCGGTAGATAGGTATTTTTTCTACGAACCGTAGTTTGGAAAATGTTGAAATCTCTCAAGTTCACTCATCATAAACAGAATGAAGTTAGGGCTCCGCGAGAAAATGACTATTTTAACCGGCCGCGTCGCATATCTTCGCCTGCAATAGAATTTTATACTTTTGTGCGATGCACGCTTAGCCTGAGTTGCGAACTACGGAAAGAGGAATGAAACAGTAAAGCCTACATAAGCGAATCAATAAGTGTGAAAGAGAGCATTATACTGAAAATTCTCATACTGTGTTTATGTATGCGATCATCTTTTTGTGAGTGCTGTTTCTGTTCTGATGTTCTGTCACATTTCTCCGGCGTTGTGGGCTGGTCGTACGTACGTCGTGCGTGGGTGCATATTTTCTAATAGTGGTCGATTAATTTCACACTTTTCCAGTGATTTTTTTGATTATTTACGCAAATATTGTGCTTTTTAACAATTGTGTACCATTCACGGATCAAATTCGGGAAGGGTTTAATTTATAAAATAAATTTTAATTGATTTTTTGTTGTTTGTGCACTGTGGAAAATTGCATTTGTGAAAATTTGTGTTTCTGGCGTGTGTGTTAACCCGGATGTTGGCATAGTACATAATCGCACGGCACATCTTTGCTAAACGAAGTAATAATCCAGTCAAGGAACAATTTCTACAGAATTAACACATCTTAGTTACCCCCTCAGGATTCTACATTCTGGTCCACTCTCTTTTCAAGATTAACATTTTGGATTTGGTGAGTGAATTACTTTTTCTCAACGTTGTTTGTTTGAATATGCCGGCAAATTTTTTCTACGGAGGCAACCACGTTTCTTTTGGTAACAACAGTTGCACCATGCACATAGATACCTAATATAGAAATCAATAATCAATATAGTGATACAAATATTTTCTTTTATTTAATTAAGACATTATAATTATATTAAGTTTCTAAAGCAGTTTCACTAATCAAATGAAGTTACTTTACAGTAGGTAATATGTTGCTTGCAAATATCAGTTTATTTTATTTTTTGTTTAAAAATACGTACAGTAGAATTTTTAGTAGGTAATTTGATTTAATGTGCTATGAAATATTTTATTCTTGATGCTCTCTTTGTTTCGATGCTCTAAGTCCAAATCTACATATTTGACCACTGATACAGATTATTTAAAAAATCTACAAATACCCAGTTTTACGGATATCCCAATATACAGATTCCGTTTCCGGTTACCTGTAAAAATATTTTTCATTCACATACTAAATTGATTGCTAAAATAATTCCGTTTTTTAATAACCCTTCACTGCATATTTTATTCAATAGTTATTTATTTTTCTTTAACTAAAGATAATACCATTATTAGCTATAAATGTAATATACTAGGTACATATTATTTCCACATGTCGATTTGCTGTGTAATAATGTCCATATAGATTTGCGATTGGTTAGCACCATTTGCAGTAGTGTCTATAAATTAATATTCTTATTGCACATAAAAAAGCCTTCATCATTGATATATTTTTTTCTACGTGGGAATTTTATTTTCATACGATGTTTGGAATAATCCATTTAAATTATCTAAGGAATAAAATTGACAACATATCACACGTTTTCACTCACTCACTCATGGTAGCTTAGTTATAATTTAATACCCAAAATATTTCAATTTTAAAAACGTTTTTAATGCATTAAAATTGTGAATTTGTACTAATTTACGTTTATTATTACTTCCTCTCAGCCCACTTTTGGCCACTATAAACAAAAATCTCTCCTTTCTCATTTAAATCTTATTCTTTTATCAACCTTTAATAATCTTATCTCGACACGGTTCCTCCTTACCTTCTTACATCTAGATGATCATCAATAGTCTGATAAGTAGGTATAGAATTTTGAAATTGCAGTCAGATCTCTCAGAGTTCGATTTCCACTGTCGACTTACACCGTCTTCATCATGCAACCTTATACTGTTTACTATTAGTAGGTAATAATTAATATACACATCTTCTAACAACGACAAATAAAACTAATTCGATATTTTATCATATTGTGTTTCATGAAGTTATGTAACGCTAGCTGAATATTTCTATTCACATTATTTAGATATATTAAATATTTAAGATTGTACCCACATCATGCAGTAAGTAGTATCAACATATTAAATAATACATTAGTATTCGACATCCCCCGGATACAGATACAAGACACACAG
This sequence comes from Athripsodes cinereus, assembly GCA_947579605.1. Classification (NCBI taxonomy): domain Eukaryota; kingdom Metazoa; phylum Arthropoda; class Insecta; order Trichoptera; family Leptoceridae; genus Athripsodes; species Athripsodes cinereus. The sequence continues at coordinate 18,101,675 of OX388312.1, forward strand.
ATTACACATTTTTATTACAATGGTGATGAATTATAATTAGATGTAGGTACATAATACTTCTCGCGTATTTATAACATTTTTTGCGTGTGTCCTAAATATTCAATGTCACTTAGCGAAGTCCTTGTTTTAAATCATTTCTCATTACCACCACTATTTGCAGATGTTTTAAATTTAATATTATCCATTCTGTTTTAATAGACGTCTATACTATTTATTATGATACATTTATGATTATAAAAAAAAATACTATTATATTAATTAAACGCCGACCTCAGTGGCAATAATAATAATATGATATTAAATGACTTGTCTCACAGCTTAAGATACCTAAATACAAGTTCAACAACCAGATGCATAACAAACATACCTATGAATACTAGACACGAGTGTTATTATTAGGCATATTGTGATATTATTTTATCATCGAAGAAAAAAATGTTAAACTTTAGAAATCGTTATAGAAGAAATTATATCGATTTGCAAAGTGGAAATAAATAATTGAGCGAACTCATTTTTCTAAACTAGGTTCTTTCATTGACATGGGGTCAAAAATGTATGCCGCCTTAGTAATGTTTTATACTACATAGGATGACTGATGTTTAGGTATTTACTATACTATACTATACTATACTATACTATACCATCACGGCATATCCCACAAGTGGGGTAGCCAGCAGACCAGCTATTTACTTATACAATAATTGTGTTCACAAATTAAATGCATATTTAATATAAACCTCTCTAAATTGACATGTCTAATTTTAGCCCTGATTAAATGGAAAAACTTACTCACGAAACATTTCTTTTTCACCACGTAACATTATTCAGAAAATTTAAATATTTCGTTAATATAAATGCTGTTTAATAATATTATATTCAAATTCTTCGAAAACAGATGTTATTCTATGATATGTATGTACCAAAAATATCTGACATAATATAAAGAATAATTCAAGCCTTAAAGTCGGAACACCTTTATTCTCTGTTTTCAGGTGAGGTGTTTGTTACTTAAACATGCCAGGATAAAATATGAAATAACCATGTATTATCTTTTGCATATTACATACATATTGAATATATAAGAATGAACTAATATAATATGATATTCTGTATTTGAAGTAAGTTTAATGTAGTTTGAGCATATGGTTTACTCCCACGCTGGTCTACTTTGTGTACAATTATAATTAAAAGTAAACTATTCTGTCTGTAAGACATTATTTTGATTAGTGTAATCAATATCGTTTCAATATTATCTAATCTTAATGTATTATTATGTATATCAGTGCCAAATCTTATCGATATATAATTAAATTAATGCTATCTGTGAAGGTCGCATTGTCGTTTTCGTTTTCAGTGCATGCAGGTCAAATCAGCTGTGTTTATGTAGCATTGCCAAAGAAAATCTCTATTGTCGTAGTTAAAAATAACAATAGATAATTATTAGAGTATTCCATATTAAAATTTACTTAGTTACCATTTGACTTTTTTTTGAAGGAAAGAATCCCGCAAATATTAAATAAAACTCTATTTTGACTTCCGTTAAATTTCTCTATGTTGAACATTCTGTAACTAACTTCACTTGTCCCCTGCCCCTGGCCTCGGTAGCACCGGCCGACGCTTTTGCGTTGGGCGGTGGCCGACCGAAAAGTAATAACTTGTGTTAAAAGTGCTAAACAATAATTGAAACCTGTATCAAAATAAACTGTACATAGTGATAAGTGACTTGATTAATTTTAACTTAGAATTTGTTGTATAATATTAAGTGCTTGTGTAAAATGTAACTGTGTGTCTGTTTGTGTTGAACCGGACAGTAATAATTTGAACCATGAATAAATATTTTGTTATTTAACTTAACTTCTGTTTTCTTTTGAGCTATGAAACCAAACTAAGAACTCTACAATTATCCCTGAACTGAGACTCAAGTTCTTCGACTGAATTAGCTGGACAATGTATAAAAGGGTGGACTGGAGTCAGAGAAAGTTTTGGAGGGAAGTGTAATGGAAAGTAGTTGTGAATAATTTGAGAACTAGTAAATAAAAGTGGAATAATGCGTCTACATAAATGACGCCTGCAACGTGTGGCCAGATTTGGTTTCATAGTGATAAATTCAGTGTAAAAATAGATACAATTAGTTTTGTTATGTGATAACCTAATTAAAATTTCGACGCATTAGAACATTCAAGATGGCCAACGCAATTGCGTTTTGCAACGTAATTTTCTCGAGCCACGCCCGAAGACACGGCTCAATTCTAAAACGACTCAACTCACACGGTCAACACAGAACACGCAACGTCATGTTTCGTCTCTCCAACAAAAGTTTAAAAATAACAACGGTTACGAAGAATAAGTGAAAGATAAATATCAATTCTAGTTTTAAACGTTTTATAATAATAATAAAATAATTAAATACAGTTTTTTGCAAATAAATAAGTACAATTGTACGTTTGGTACTCAAGTAAAACAATATTAAACAGTGCTAGATGATTTCAAGTTCCTTCGAACAATGACTTCAATGTCTGAATGAAACATAATTCAGACCAAATGTCCAAGAAGCGTTTCTCCAGTTGTTCTGCCTGTGAGGATACCCTGATACAGAGCCAAGCGGTGGATATTTTCAAGAGATGAATGAATGATGAGGCCATGTTCCAGCGTTTTTGATGACCGTAGAGCAGTTCCACTACAGATGTGAATACAACAAATTAATATTCCGATAATTGTTCAACGTTCTTTTTGGTTACGTCATTGAAGGCTAGGTACCAAGGAAGGAAACATCTATTGCGCCTGGAGAATCGTAATGTATTGTTATAGTTCTTTTTCTTTTCTCATCAAGATCCAGTGTGCAATTTGCAGTCTTGCAAAGCAGTAATTGATTGTTGAAATGTCTCAAAATTGTACCAATGTTGTCGTGCCTACCTAGCTATACATAATAATAAGTTTGTATGTGTGGTAGCTTCTGATGGGGAATTTCATTTTGATGATAAATTTTTGTTTTGATTTTATCTTAAAGGTAGATTTGTGTCCTTGGTTGTGAATATTAAATACGTTAAAAGAATTTTGAAACAATAAGAGTTGTAATGTTGATTCTATAGAGAACTTTTGAATGCAATATCATCTATGGTTTAATGCATAGTGAACTAGTGCTGGGATAAAATTATTAATACTTATATAGTGCTGGGACAAAGAGTTAAATTAATAATTAATTTTTTTTGTGGAAATAATTTTTTGAACTAAGTTGAAATAAAATAATGTTAACCTTTCACAACCTTTTACGAATTTGAAAATGTAAGTACACTTAACCCTTTGTGGACGTTAAGTAACAATTGAAAATAAATGTAAATTTTTGTTTTGTAGCAATTGAATTTTGAACTTGTTGGTTTAACTCTTAGTGAACACGATTGAAATTGTTAACCCTCTGCGAACCGCAGTTGAATTTTTTGAAGTCAAGTAATTGAAATTCAACTGATTTTTTTTTAATTTCAAAATGTCTGAATACTTAATTACGCCTATCCCTCGGGTGGAAAAATCAAACACAAAAACATTGAAGCATGCTTTATCCCAAAGAGGTGTAGAACCTGCGCAGTCACTTAATGATCTACGTGAACAATGTAAAGTATTTAACAACAAAATTTCAAATGTTCCTCAACTTTTAGAAAATACTACCTTGCTGCATGTTACCAATTCTAGTTGTGCTATCGCTGCTGAGGAAAGTGTCCCCAGTTGCGACCGTTCCGTTACTCATCCTCATGTAACACCTCGAGCTTGATCTACTTATGCTCCAGTGAATGTAAACTTTTCATTTCCATGTTAAAGACATTATTAAAGTATAGCTTCAAATTTTTCTCTACATTGCACTTGACTATGCAACAAGTTCGAAAGAGTTGTTTTTTTTTTTTATTTACGATTGATGTATTAGGTTAAGAAGTTTTAAATCACACTGACCCTGCTTGAGCTGTATGTACTGTAAATGGCGTCACTGTCAAATGACGTATTGAAATTTCATTGTTTGTGTTGATTAAATACTTAGAAAATTTGAAAACTTGTAATAATATATAACTTGTCTTGTCGCCATGCCATGAAAATGTATGTACTGTAATGACGTCACTGTCAAAGGACGTATTGAAATTCCATTGTTTTGATAAATAGAAAAAGTAAAATAACTTAGAAATTGGAAAACCTGTAATAGTATATAATGAATCTTGTTACCATATCAGAATAATGTATGTAATCACTACAGCTCAGGTACGTGTAAACTTGTTAATTTTAAGTATGCCTCAGAGGATCTTCGCAATTCAGACTCTGAAGGAATTTTGTAAAAAAATTTAAAATATGAATTTCGTGGCGCTCAACCTTTTGTATTGTGAATTTCTCTCTTGTTTGTGCCTTTGGGTGAATGAGGTTGCCTTTCCATCTCTTAAGCTAGCCATTTCAACATGCAACTTATTCATTAAGATCTGAACTCCCCCACTGGCTCAGGCAAGGGACAATACTTGTTTAATTTTAAGTTAGGATGTTAAGAAAAACCGGATGCAATTTCGACCCTTCCTTATACGAAAGTATAATATGTAGTCGTTTTCTTTTGTAATTGGTTTCTTACCAATCTCCTACTTATGTGGTAACTGTTGTACGTCTTATGATAGATGAAGGATGGAAGGTATAAAAGTATGAAGTATGTCAGATTGAGCCATAAATGTTGAAGTATAAAAGTGTGTGAAAGGTTGTCACTAATTGGGATAGTAGATAATAATTGTAACAATTGTATTAAAGGGTCAAGGTTGCATCGGTAAAAGGAAAATTTTGTAATGTTTAGATTGTTTCAAATTGTCTGGTTCACCAAAATTTTAATGACAAGGTTCTCACTTGGTATGTGAACCTGTTGGTCATTTCGACATTATTACTGTATAGGCATGCGTACCCTATCAGTAATGTTCAAATGTCAAGAATGAATGTTACGGAGTCAGTTGGATGATTCGCACTCTTCCCTGTTCATCTCCGGAGTTATGCTGATTTAGAGGTGTGACTAATCGTCTCACCCTATAGAAGGTCAAGCATAACTCGAATTTAGTTAAGTTTTTTTTTTAAATTTGTATTTGCTCGTCTGGAACCTCCTGTGGTCGCCAGTCGGAGCTAGCCCGACAAGCCATTGTCATTGTAAGAGATTGAGGACGCTCAAATGTTACGTACAGGTTCGCTTGGAAAAGCTCCGCGCGAAAGGTTGGACACCTGATATATGTCGTCAAGCCTGTGCAAGATGGGTCGAACACCCCATGGAAATAACATGTTTAATTCAATAGGGTATAGATTGCCGCCCTTAGAATAGAGGTAGATCAGGTATAATGGTAATGAGATTGGTAATTCAGGTATAATTGTTGCAAGATTGAAGGTCGGATTGACTACCCCCCTTTATTTTATTGTCAAGCTATGTATTCTGAAATTACTTGGGTGTTGGGTTGTTGTTTGAGGGTTATATTGTTGAAATTGTGAAAATAATGTGTAATATTGTAATTGTTGTCTTGAGTTCGTAATGGTGTGCTTGGAGGAATGTCGAGGGTATTGTCTACGATTTCCGTATCTGCGACCTGCCCTGTCGGTACATCTTCTTGGTCCCATTATTGGCTCATGACGTGTACATTCCTGATGAGGATTGTGATAGAAGGTGAAATTAAGTACAAAAACTTTGTAAAAAAAAAAAAAGTATTGATATATGTAACTCATGATTGATCATCATTAATTCCTGTAATGTCACTGTGCAACTGTAATTTTCCATTGATGTTTTGATAGTCTCTGTAACTGTAATTTCCACTTTGTAACGTAACAATGAGACTTTTCTTTTTTTTTTAATTTTTTTTTCTTTGTGAAATGACTTGAGATGGAATGTCGTAGTTAAAAATAACAATAGATAATTATTAGAGTATTCCATATTAAAATTTACTTAGTTACCATTTGACTTTTTTTTGAAGGAAAGAATCCCGCAAATATTAAATAAAACTCTATTTTGACTTCCGTTAAATTTCTCTATGTTGAACATTCTGTAACTAACTTCACTTGTCCCCTGCCCCTGGCCTCGGTAGCACCGGCCGACGCTTTTGCGTTGGGCGGTGGCCGACCGAAAAGTAATAACTTGTGTTAAAAGTGCTAAACAATAATTGAAACCTGTATCAAAATAAACTGTACATAGTGATAAGTGACTTGATTAATTTTAACTTAGAATTTGTTGTATAATATTAAGTGCTTGTGTAAAATGTAACTGTGTGTCTGTTTGTGTTGAACCGGACAGTAATAATTTGAACCATGAATAAATATTTTGTTATTTAACTTAACTTCTGTTTTCTTTTGAGCTATGAAACCAAACTAAGAACTCTACAATTATCCCTGAACTGAGACTCAAGTTCTTCGACTGAATTAGCTGGACAATGTATAAAAGGGTGGACTGGAGTCAGAGAAAGTTTTGGAGGGAAGTGTAATGGAAAGTAGTTGTGAATAATTTGAGAACTAGTAAATAAAAGTGGAATAATGCGTCTACACTATTCTATATTTTTTGGTGATATACTCTCGTCCCAACTACGAATTTTTATACATTTTGGAATCGCCACAACAACATATTTAATTAATTTTAGTAATGATTAAATACAGGTTACATTACAGTTATACAGTTACAAAGTTATTATATTTAAGGAGTATTAAACTAGCATAGAGCCTCTGTGGTACAGGAAAGACGTAATTCCTGATAAAATCATGATAGGAGAATGCCCAGTGATAATAATAAACACTTTATTGCAAATGTAAAATTGTACGAAAGAAGTACATATTGCCTTGAGGCAATGTCTTCCAGTAAACCTAAATGATATAATAGTTCGATCCTATTTCACAATACAATTATAATATGAAAGAATAAGAAATGTTTTTTAAAATTAATTCAATTAGCGTTAAATCATTCTGAGTTTATTCGCTTCATGTGTTCCCAAAGGGATCGTTGAAGGGATAATGGTGATGGAAATAGTATTAATCATGACCACTACGTATGCTTTTCCTAGTTGTGCAAGTCAGTATAAACAAAATTAAATTGCTTGGTAACTCCCCACTCGATGCACCAGTTAACTGCACGCGTGTATTTTATTGCTTTGCCCCCTACTATAGTATATTTTGTATTTTTTAAAGTCGGGGTGTTTGTTTATTATTATTATATTGATCCTGTCTAATTCACTCATCATTGGTAATTCTCGGAGCACTGCTGTGGGGTGACCTTTTATCGTTTGTCTGAGATCTTTCTGGAAGTATCCCGTATAATATTGATTCATTCACACTATCCACACTTTCCATTCCATTACCTACCTAATGTTGAGTACGTCCATATAGCTACTGGTAAATGTCGAAAGTTCAAATTGGATACGAAGTCTCAATTAAATAATATAATATGTATGCAATGTGGGTATAAAATAAACGTCTAGTCCAACGATTTCATCATTACCTAAATATTATTTTTTATTAAATAAACTGTTTTTTTCTTCTATTTATATCATCACAGCATCTCGCACAAGTGGAGATATACTAAATTTATGTAATAAATAGACAAGCAACTCTTTTCGTGCCAATAAAAAATGAGACATTCCGATGGGTAGCATACTTAAATATCGAATTGAAGACTTTGAATATCCTTTTGAGGATGTTTTACGAATACCTGCCTTTTATGGGACATTTTAAAACTTATGAAAAAGAGTGTGATACCAATTCTTTACCGGAGTCTCCACGGAGTTCAATAAACAGTCGTGCTTTTATATCATTATGATCCCATGTTTTATTTTTTCAACTACTATTTTAATAATCATACACAACAGTTAGTTCTAGCTACAACGGGGTTTTGAAGATTCACCATTGAAGATATACTCGCTAATAGGTATATTTTTACTTTTAAAGTAGGTAAATTTCATGTAGGTATATAAAATCTAAAGAACGAGCGGTTGTCTATTATAGAAAACTGTTCGGTCATTATTTTGAGATTAGTTAAAGTTTATGAACGCACGCCAAAATAAAAACACGAATGAACTCTTATATTTATATCTAACTATAATAATATCTATTAAAATTCATTCGTGAATATAGTGTACATATACCTACCTAAGTCTATTTCTATACAATGTCAAGGTAATCTGTATAACTGCAATGTAACCTAGCGTAGATAATAATATATGAGCTCATTTGTAAATTTGTTCGTTTGAATATCGTTTATATATACGTGTTTAAATAACAGTATTCCGTTAATGTTATGAATTTTTTGACACAATTGGATGTCGGGAACTGGATTTGTAACTTACTAGAAGTGTAGATGTCAAATATATTTTGAACTACTCCAGATTGATCATTCCACAGACACAGAGGAATTGGAAATGTTACCTAGGTTTAAAGAGTACTCTCAACCAAGCCTAAGGCGATTCATAAGCGTCGAAACTCTGTGTTGTGCACTCCTTAAGGAAGTTCACATATGTATGTGTATCATATACAACATACCTACCTAGTTAATACCTATTCAAATAGGTTGACTATGGATGAGTGTGATCAATTGGAATGATTAATCTGGAGTAGTTCAAAATATGTTTAGTATTCCGTTACATAGGTAAAATTACTTTTTTTAATATGGACATTCATCCCTCGAGTATGTCTCAGGAAGATAAGATCATTTGCACTTTTATCGGTTGATAAGTTAGAATACTTATTTATATCCAGTGATAGTACTGTCACGAAATATATAATATCAACTTTCATGCTTTGTTAATGTTCTATCTTTTTTACAAAAATGAGATTTCTAAAAAGTAGTCCCAAATTTCTTTTTATACCAAATAAATTTTCAATATTAGTCAAATAATTACAACATTGTCTAAATATTTGTACATATTTACTTTTGGAAAATATAATTTTCATAGTTAGATGTATATTTTTGTAATGTTTAACAGTGATGTCAATGCTAGAATTGGTGTTAGAATTTTTTTCGATCAAAGCCGAACATTAAAGCTTGTATGCTAATAAGATAATATCAATAACACGTTTTTATGTCTTTTATGTTGTATATTTATTATGAATCGTCTTCGAAGTACAACTTTTCTGTTCATTTATTGTATACCTTGCAAATCAATTATTATTTGTTAGAAATATTTACGTGTTTTTAACGTAGCATAGACATAGCAATATATTTTAGATGATATCTAATATGTCGTAAATAATATTATTATCAAATGATTCCTATTATTATAATTAGATATAAAATACATGGAAAACAATACCCTCTATGCAAAGTTACATTCATTAAGCATCTTCCTAGACAATAGAATCTATATTGTTAAATAGAACTATACAAAAGCATGCGAATCTGGATTCGAAATAATTTCAGCTCTGCGTAGAAAAAGAACTGGTCGATTTTATTATCTCAATCTATGAATTTCAATTATCTTAAACATTCTTTTTTTTTTTATTTATTTATTTTTTATTCCAAATTCAAGATTCAAGAGCAATTCAAGAGCATATTGTCTTCAGTAATGTAAGAATATTTCCTTGAATTAAGAAAATCAGTTCTCTTCAGTAATATTAAGAATTGTTATTTCTTCGAAGATTGTTTTCTTGTTATGAGAAGTTTAATCCTTCTATTTATTTATTTATTTTCACAAAATTAAAGAATCAAACAGTCATAACATTATATGTTAACAATTAATACAATCAACATGTGGACCAGCGAAGATTCCACTCTTACCAGAAATGTCTTAGTCTTGAGAAAAAAAGCAAATGTTAAAATTTTCTAAAAAAGTCAAAGTAAATTTAAAAACAATAATAATACAATATTTAAAAATAATACAAAAATACAAAAGTAACAAATCCCAAAATACTAGAAATCAGGAAATTCTATAAGGAAATGTCTTTTTTAATAAAAAAATATTTTTTTATTTTGACTTTGCTTAATTCTTTCAGGAATATGAATATATCTTCTTAGGTTGAGAAAATAATTCTTTCGAAATTATACCTACAAAATTTTATTTTTTCCACTCAAAACTGAAGACGTTTTTTCTTTATATCCCAAACAACCATACAGTAACCGTTCTGCTTGTGACATGGCAATGAAGTAGATAGACAGTCGGAGGAATTAAATCCAGGATCACTCGATGGAAAGTTTGAGAACATAAGTCAACTAGCCAGCTTGAAAATTGTTGAATTTTCTAAATTTTGTATTCACTCTTCATTTATAGGTGGTAAGGGCTTATATTCTCTTAGTGAAGTGGGTTTTGGTAGTTATTTCAATGATTATTTAATTTTATAGTACGTATCTGACTATTACAACAAAGTAAAAGGTGATGAGTAGACCTTTATGACAATAAATAAATAGATAAATAATATCTGAAATGTCATAGTGCAATAATCATGAAGAGTCATAAGAGTGTCACAATATAAGCATTTTATTAAGATTGTCTTACAATGTACCTACATATGTAGAGAATAATATTATTAATATTTTATTAACATCGATCAAATGTCAGATCATGACATTTTCTACTGTATTATATCAATCGAATGTCAGTTACCTTTGAATATCTTAGAAAAATTATTATGATTTTAACGTAGGCTTTTTATTTTAATTTTAAGAATATCCTTCATTAATTTTTGTATTTGTGAAAATGTAAAAAAAAGAAAAAAAGTAATGAAAACTAATTAAATGCATAGGTACTACTGAAATAAGTGTAATTCTAGCAATTAATAATAATATTGAAATGTAATTCCAGAAATTCAAAAAGTGAGACTCATAATGCGTTAAAAGTGTTAATATCTGTCTTAAGATGTATGGATACAATTATACATAAATGTACTAGAATATTATTAAGTAGGTACTTAGTCATAAAGGTACATATTTTGATTAGATATTTGTGATAAATGTATCGATGGTTTCTTCTAGGTGCCTACTTCCCTTGCGGCTATTATGTTATGTGTTTACTTTGTTCCATAGTAATGTAACTGTAATTTTTATTATTTAGTTATTCTGAGTATTAGACATTTCAATTGGCCATAGACACTCATATTATGTATTTTAACATATTACACGTATCCAATTAGGTAGAATCTATGGAGATATTCCTACTTATATGATCCGCCTATATGTAATATAATATTTACGAATTTATATGTTATGCTAAATCTGACCTTATTTACCTATTAAGTAGTGGGATAGAGAAATTGTAGTGTGTTATGCAACAGTCATTCAAGCCACACCAAACACAAACTTCGATAATCAACACTAACAACAGTTACATAGATTTTGAATTAATAACACATGTAAGTAGATATTACAAAGAATTTTATAACTTGCAAAGCAACTGTATAATTTTTATTTTTTATTAATTATAAAACTAACTTTTTTCAATTGTGTAGCTTGAAACATTTTCGTATTTACTATTAAGTTATCAAACCATTTCAGTGGTATCGTGTTACCGCACCAAGTGTATTAATACTTGTATCCAATATTACTTCTCCTGTATTTCTATGGTATTACTTATCATACCTAACATTATTATTTGATTTTGGAAACTATCTCCAAAGTAAATTTACTGACTTTATATTGTAGGTGTACTAACTCACGTCCTTGGAAGTAAGAACGCGATCCAAATTTACATATTTACTGGTTGGCACTTTGTGTTTGGGATACTCTGGTGGATCCTCAGTCGTAATCATGAAATATTATTGTACAATTTGTGAAGGTGGGTCTCTCTTCAATTTACAAACTCAACCGTCTGAACGCCAAATAATAAGTCTCTGGACACCTTACCTCGGCTTTTTGTTACTCATCAATTTGTATATAATAGCATTTACTTAACATACCTACTTGTTGTTACTTATGTTTTATTACTTGTGTTATTCTTGTACTACTTTTGTGTCTTTTTATTTTGTATTTGTTATTAATTATAATTAACAAATTAACTTACTTTCCAAATGCAGGTAATAAACCATGGGTGGCCAACCTTTTCAGCAGCCGGGCCAAATTTCAGAATGAGATTTCCTACCGGGCCGTACAACAATATACTCCATATTATGAAACATTTGATAATTTTACTCCACTTTAAAATTTCTACCCCCCCCCCACCCGGTCGTCAATTTTTCAAAATGGTATAGGAATTTGAAATGTTTCAAAACTCCTCGGTTTTCTTTAAGAATATTTTCTCAAAATACCTCTTTCAAGAAAGTAACTGGTACTTTTACCGACTATTATTAAAAACAGTGTTCATATGCTTCGCGGGCCGCACGTAGACACCCAACGGGCCGCATGTTGCCCGTTGGCCGCGGGTTGGCCACCCCTGTAATAAACCTAGAGGACGTATTTTTGTGCCAATAAAAATGAAGACATTCAGTATGTGCAGCGAATCCCATCACTGAATCAAAGATGTAAAATATTTTACGCTAATTGTCTTACAAATATCTAACAAGTAATAACATAACACTCGATACGTAACACTCGACTATTTATACAAAATATTGGGAAATATTTTTTTAAAGGGAAATAAATGGAGTAAATTAAGCCTTCTCTCAGAATATCGCACATCCGCTTAGAAATAAGATACATAGATCAATAAAAATTAATTTCACTTTTATGTCCTTCAATATAACACTTTATTAACACATAATTGTAATGTCTAATAATAACTATGGTGATCAACCAAACAGTATTCAAATATAGACTCGGTCATTGATACAATACAATTTGATTTCAATACAGTATTATAAATTTCCATTCAATGCCATACAGGAAAAAGTGAAGCGAATCAACCATCCATCATCAACTATTATAAAACATACATTGGTTGAAATAAATTCGCCATACATACCTACATAATATTGTTGTTATTTTTGTGTGGTTTTACCCGGCTTCGCTCACGAAATAAAAATCAAATTAACACTTAACAGATAACATAATTAACCACCTTGAAAAAGTTACCAACAGCACGATCAAATATTTTTGCCAATTCTATCCATATTCCATCATGATCTGATGTAAAATATCGATAAATATTTTTTGGATGATTTCCATACAAATCTGATAACACAATTAATACCTGTCAGTATGAAAAATATTTATAATTATTATTTTTGGCATTAAACCTACCCAGAGGATGAGACCTTGTATAGAGGGTATTTTTCTATTCCCTTTCTTGTCCACTGAGGAAATATAAACTTATATGCGAGCGGACACAACATATTTGTTCATATTATTATGTTAGCATTTATCTACGTATAAACAAATATGTGCCATTCGCGCAACAACCGTATATTGACCATCAAAAACATAGTGTATTATCTACGAGTATATGGAGACATAGCTTGAAATTGAACTTTTCTATAAGCCCACGTCAAATTGTAGGTCGCCGGCTTTGACTTACGTCAGTATCTATAAAATATCGTAACAAAACCATAGCATGTTAAGAGACGTCATTTTTCAATATGTTTGATGTCAAAAAATTTACATTTATTTCTCATGTATTTGTTTACAAGAAATCACTGCCAAACACCTTTGCTACTAACCGTTGTTTTCACTTTTATTAATCTTAAATAATTTCAAGTTAAAATGGCATGGCTTTGCTTTAACAAAAAGAGCATAACTTTGCTCAGAAAGGGCATAACAGTGGCTAACAAAACTTCATTCATAAGTCACTTTTGGCAAAATTTGATATGGTGTAGTTTCGCTCCGATATGTAAATAATAATATTATTATTTTTTGATTCATTAATTTTTATTGTATTTGACAATTACATGTAAAACATTTTAATTATTATTTTTCTACAATTCATTCATATTATTTATATAAGGCGAATTTGGACATATCTACATATATCGATATAACATGCTGAGTATCTTACTATAACATATTTTAGTAAATTGTTCTTGTATTTGACAATATATCTATGATTATGTAATAACACAATATTTATATTAATTCTTTGCATCCAACGACATTTAACAAATTAAAGATTTACTCTCGACTCAACTGTTATAAAAAAATTTCATCATGTTTTTCGCTCAAATAAACAACATCACTCTTATGAACAAACGTGGTTATTTTGGAAAAAAATAAACCATCAATTAAATTAAAAAAATAAAGCATTATTTTTTTATCTAATCAGGACAGTGGTTGGCCTTTTGCTTAATTTGATGTATTTTTGTTATTGAAATAAGGTTTTGATTGATTTTAATGCTTATAATACATTGTAAAGCACTAGTTGAAAAATTATGCCCCTTTAGTAACTCTATGTAGTTCTGAGAGCTTAATCTTTTGCAGCTTTTTATTGCTTTGAAACTAGTAATAATCCTCTTGCTATGTTTTAAAATAGGTATTTACATTATTATTTTCCTTTGTTTCCTGTAACACTTATTGCATGTATTTTTATTTCCGATGGCGTTTTGCACAGCTCACTGATCTTTATTGATTTCTCGCTTATCCGTAACAACTGAGGGAAATAAATACGGATTGCGAAAATCCGATTTCAGTATTGACATTTCCTTCATTGCCTTGAAAAAACAAAACGAAAGCTAAAATAGAAACATCAATGTAATATTTTCTCTATCAAAATGCTAATAATATATTTCAAATGTAGCGGGCGGATAAACAAATTATGTTTTCTAAGATTATGTATCAAAAAGCACCGTTAAATCATTCTCTAGATAAGTTTAGTATTATAATAATGAGCTTACTCCGTTTAAGTGAAATTTGTAGGTAGAAGACAGGTGATGGAATTACTAATGTATTTAATGGGATTACCGCCTAATACGAATCTTGGAATCTCTCTGGTGAATTATGACATGAATAGACTTCATTAACTGAAAATAATCGCATAGATATTTTTTTATATCGCATCATTTTAGATTGTATGTTCATTATTAAACATATATTATTGTTATGATGTTATCACTAATACATTATCACTAATTATCTATGTGCAATTTAATGATTTCAAAACTTTGTAGGCACACATTTTCTATTCGTCAATATGTTTGTTTTTAATTTTCTTTTTAAATAAGAATTGCTCTCCGTTTCCTTATAAAGATTTACTTTAAAATTCATTTTGTCCTCTCAATCAAACGTTATAATATGTGATATAAACGTCCACATTGCTTTAAAATTTTTGCATGAGATAAAACATATTAAAAACATATAATGTCAACATTTCCATTGACGGTTTTTTTAATAACCTCCAAATTTGACTACTACCACGTATCCTGATAATTAAATTCGTTTTTGGCAGACTCAACCAATTAGGCCTTCTTTTGTAAAAGAATGATGTAAATGAATTTAAAATAAAATATATTTACATGACATTACGGATTATGTTGAATCTCACATAATAAAAATATTTAGGCGTTTAATGTACTTATTTCAATAGATAATAGTATTTAGTCTTTTATTCACAAAACAAAGAATTATTAAAGAGCGATGTTATAGAATGCAATGGTAAACATAAAACTGCAACAAGAAATGGAATTAATAAAAATATTTACATAATAATTATAATCTGTAGCACCTACTGAATATTGCGCAAAAGTCTTACATGAATTTTAATATATTTTTTCAAGCCATACCTAAATATGCTACCAAATTTAGGCATTAACGATTAAGGGATTAACAAGCAAATTCATTTCCGTTAAAATTGTGTAATTTTTTAGTTTTTCTTTCGTGAGAGGGCTGCGATTTTTAAAGGAACTAATATTCAACACAGGTACTACTACTATTTGAAAAACCGCCAAAAAATCATTTTCCCGACTTTTTCGCACTGGGGATATCTTTTACTTATTAAATCCTTGAATAAACTTTAATATGTTTTATGTTATCGAGACATTAACGAATTAACTATAAGTATCGCAATTATTTTTTTCATGTACGTTTTAAAGATTAACTGAAACAAATTGTTGATTAACAATGCATAGTTCAAATGAATACTATCCATACTGTACGTAAAGGTATGTAGATACATACCTAATGTGACTTGAAGAATATGGTAATAAAGGTATCCAAGCGTAATATTATTATGAGAAAGGCATTGTTTGACACTCTTCCTCCTACTCATAAGTCATAATTTTATATAATAAACGACAAGATGGTTTTTGCGGTGCGACAAATGATAATAATAAATGAAAGTTTAATTAATTAATTTATATACAACATGTTGCTTTTCCCTACATATTTAATTATTAACATAGGATTATTTTGTCGTGGAATAATTTTTATGATGTGTTTCCTGATTTCGGATATGAAAACTATTATAATTGATTTTTAGTAGCTAGTTATTATATTTTTGGCACACCCCGACAAGGAAATTGTTTATATTCTGAAGAAATATAATGT
The DNA here is from genome assembly GCA_947579605.1 of Athripsodes cinereus. Taxonomy (NCBI): domain Eukaryota; kingdom Metazoa; phylum Arthropoda; class Insecta; order Trichoptera; family Leptoceridae; genus Athripsodes; species Athripsodes cinereus. The sequence continues at coordinate 18,118,032 of OX388312.1, forward strand.
CGACCGATCATCTGTTTCTATCTTGTCTATTTTTTGCCTATGTTACTAGTATAGTATTAGTCACGATACAATATATCACAATATATATGAAGAGTGTTCTTCGTGTAATTTTCACTATTCGCTCACCGTTTTGCGTAGGTGCAGATCTATTTATATGTCAACTAGAAATGGCTATGAAATATCTCTAGTACTTGATATTATTACTAATACATTCATTCAATTCATTAAAAAGCCATCACATTTCTCACTAGTGGGGTAGCCATTGGACAGACATGCGAAATACATGCAAGTTTTCCTTTGTGTGACGATAGAATGTAAGATATTCAGGTTGGATGGCATACCTCATCCCTGAACTGAAGATGTTAAACGTAAAGATTTATGAATACATTCCTCTTATAGGATATTCCAAAACTAACAAAAAAGTGTGGAAGACCTATATTTTATCGGAATTAACCATATCTCAGGTGGTATATCTCATCGCTAAATTAAAATGTTAAATTATCATCGTAACTAGAAATAACTTCACTAAATTCCCAATGCAACGTAAAGAACTTGTTACGAAGACGAATGAATATGGCTTCAATTTATGAAAAATTTGCAATAAACAAAATCGATACGATTTTTATTTGTTTACTCAGGAGTAGACAAGCCTCAAGATCTGGATGTTTCAATATTATTTATTATCTTGGCATTATCTGAAGTCACTTCAATCTATTCCATCGTAGATCAATATCAACAATTTGTGATATTATGATCTACAGGTATATAATATGTCCTTTTGATTGACGTCAATTTAATATCAATTGGGTTAATAACAGATTTGTTTTTGTCCATTGTTTTTGTCATATGTCAATTCATATATGAATATTGATATCATGTGTTTGTTTTCAAAATAATATGTTAACTTATAGTCGTAGGTACCTACATATTGATTATTATTACAACATATATTCAAATTACAGAGACGTTCTTATTGTATAATAAAATCGAAATAATTTTGTTAAATTTGTATAGTCGTAAGATTTCATTATATTCAAATGTTTTGTCGTAAATTGAAATTAAAGTAAACGTACTTGAATGGAAGTTCTCACCTTTTACCTCACACAATACAAAACAAACGTTACTAAAATGTTTAATAATTTTCCAATACAATGCTCGAGTGATTTTCATTGTAACGATTATGGAATCTGATTTAATTTTACCAAGCATTCGGTGAATTATTGTAGAAAAAATATTATTGCAAAGAACAAAAGTAATTAATTACCGGAAAACCTTTTAAGAATCCGACATTTGAAAAATGAGAAGAATTCGCTGAAACAATTTTCCTTTCAGAAAAGTAATTACCTTTGTAAAAAAAATTACTTGGGTGAAGCCTTTTTAATTTACTTTATTTTTTTCAAAAAAAATAATTTATACCTAAAAAAGGTTAAATTTAATTACGTAGTGAATAGGGAGTTGCTCCCAACGCGGATTTTATTTGGTATCTTATAAACGTCAAATTAATTATCTTATCTTTTCTTGAACATATACTGCAGTCTTTACTAAATCAACGATCTAAATGAGGGTCTTCAATATAGATTAACTATCATCTGTATGGTACTCTTGAGGCTAGACATTATATTTGCAAGAATGCCAATTTGTCGTTTTTTATCATACAACATTATTAAGATCGTACACTAAGACGGTGTTGGAACTAATCTCAGAGAACTGTTTACGCCTCAGATAAACTCGATTCTCGGTTGATGTTATTCACGTTTAATATAAAAGAACTATATCCTATTAGATCAAATGAAGAACTGTACGGCTTTATGTTTTAGATTTAAGAATTATCCGTGATGGTACCGATTACATACACTCTATATAATATTATGAAGTAGATGCAGGTAGGTATGTATAATGTTATAATAGTTACTCATTAATGCGTTTGTATGAGGATATTTAGCGATATTTTATGGTTTCATGGTTTATTTACGGTACCTATATTTTAATAGTTGTATTTACATTTGTAAAATATACATATTATGAGAATACTTTGAATTATGTACCTACAAATCGATAAATGTGTAAAAATTTATTCACAAATGTGTATTTAAAAAGTACAAATATCAAAACATACTTCCATTAATCAAACACTGAAACACTGTAATCTCACCGTTACATTGACTAGACATTAGAACACCAGAAATGTCGTGGGAATAGGTGACTCATTTGTGGCAGAATTACTCTGAATAGAATGAGACAATTTTCAATTCTATATTCAGGAAAGAAACGTTAAAGGGCGATAGAAGAAGAATATTAATTATGTAATCTATTGCATAGTTATCATTGTCTCGATTATTTTCCAACAATCTATTTACTTGCTCACCTTATAATATTAGTTATTATTACAAATAGCTTCACATCATTCATTTTCATCATACTATGACTCACAATATAATATGTATAAAGAATGAATTTTTATTGCCATAATGTGTTGCAGTTTTTGAATTTATCACGAAATGAATTAAAATTCATAATAAAAATACTTGGTTATTTTATATGCATCAGTTATCAGCTAATAATTATTCATGATGCCAAAATATAACTGATGTTAAAATGGCAATCTATTGGGAAAATTATTATATTTTGTGCGTTAAAAATATATCAAAATCCATATGATAAAATATGGCAAACGAAGCAGCTGATATTAAATATGAAACAGTCAAGTGGTTTTTTCTGCCATTGTGTTTTACATGTATGTACACATGGCATTTTATTTGCTACATAAGGGTTATTATGCAATTACTTGTTTTTAATATAACACTACACAATTTACTTATATTGTTAATTCTACATACCAAAAAGGAGTTTTATTGTGGTAGCTACCTGAACAACTGTCGTAGCTATAATTACGTATTCAACCTTTTATTTTCAAGTTTATTCAACAAAATATTGGCATAAGTATAGTGATAAAAAATACGATGCAATACATAGTACAATTAAATACATTTAATATATTATTCACGTATGTACAATATGTTGTTTTATTTTTTTAAAGCTCAACAATTTCTCACACCGTCTGTTTTTTTTATACAATTATTCACATTATTGAATTTCACACTGATATTTCTCTATCCATCTTTCTTTCAGAAACGGGGTAGCATAAGACAAGCTGCATGTATAATAAATTGAATTCTTTGAGAATGATTAAAATGTAGTCTGGATTGACACCCCCAAGTGCCCATTGCGGAGCCTATGGAGGTCGAAGAGAATAAATAAAAAAAAAAAAAAAAACGTACAGTTTATTTTCTTAGTGAAAATAGAAAGGGTGGTAAAATTTATACTGTCGTGTCCATTTCTTTCTTTATCCCCGTTCTTCTTTAGTATTTTGCGTAATAAATGAGAGCCGTGATACGGTAAGGCTTATGGAGGTATCCATAAAGGAATTTGACTTGAGATGGTATCTACGATAACTGAATTACAAAACATAATTACACTGCTCGTCCAGTACAGTGGTATTAGCGTTACGGTTGAGTTCCTCAACAACTTGATGTTTCTACTGCATCAGTTATATCACAATATTGAAAAGTCTACGTAGATAAAGTAGGTAATACATAAAGATAATAGTCTACAAGTCATGGCACCACTATCAAGCAAAGTGATTTCATTATAATAAATTATGAATTATATTTGTTATATCAATCGTATTCACTTAAGATATTTATAGCATTCATCGACCTTGAAAAAGCATTCGATAAAGTAGAATGGGAACAACTTTTTAACACTCTAAACCAGATAGGAATGAGTTATAAAGACAGAAGAGCAATCTGGAGCTTATACAAGAACGAAATGGCTGTGATCAAAAGCGGAGAGAGCTGCGCAGAAGCAAGGGTCGAACAAGGCGTAAGACAAGGATGCTCAATGTCGCCAGCTCTCTTTAACTGCTATATACAGCGAGCCATTGATGAACTGAGAGAAGAAATGAAGAACTGGACAGGAGTAAAAATAAATGGGAAAAAGGTCGACATGATCAGATATGCTGACGACATAGCACTGCTCGCAGACTCCGAGATGGAGCTGAACGAAGCCTTAGGAAAAATGGAAAGTATTCTGTTGTCAAAGTACAACATGAAAATAAATAAAGAAAAAACAAAATGTATGGTCGTTGGAAGAGAGGAAGCGACTGCGAACATTGCCATAAATGGAGTGAGCATCAAACAAGTAAGTGAATTCGTGTACCTGGGCAGCAGAATAAACCAGGATGGACGCTCCAAATCGGAAATTGTAAGCAGAATAAACCAGGCAAGGATTGCCTTTAACAAAAAATCAAAGATATTGGAATCCCCAAATATTGACTTAAGCGTAAGGAAGAACCTTACTAAAGCCTTTGTATGGAGCATTCTGCTTTATGGTTGTGAGACATGGACCATCAGCAAGAGTGAAAGCGGACGGTTGGCGGCCTTTGAGATGTGGTGCTACAGACGCATGCTCAAGATCCATTGGTCGGAGCACGTCGAAAATGAAGAAGTATTAACCAGGGTAGGCGAAAAAAGGCAACTCCTTAAGAGAATCAGCCAACAACGAGCTAACTGGATTGGCCACAACATCAGGCATCCAGGACTACTCATCGCCATCGCAGAAGGTAAGACCGAGGGGACAAATGGCAGAGGCCGACCAAGAGAAGCATATATGGACCAACTGAAGAGAGACATGAACTGTGGCTCATACGTGGGGCTAAAAAGACTGGCTGAGAATAGAGACGAATGGAGAAGAAAAACTAAACTCGTTGCAGACCAATCCAGTGGATTGTAACTCATTATATATATTTATTTCACTCAAAGCAAATGACAGAAGCTTCATTATTTCATATGGGTGTCTAGGTATTTGTAATTATCGTTACTGTGTAGGTATGGTATTGTATGAATCAGTGTTGTTGACTGTTGCTACCTAATGACATGTTTGCCATCGTTATGGATATCTTTTAATATTTTTTCTTTGTCATATCTAATTATTGTATTCTTTGTTGTAAATACCTATACAAGAATTGAAATAGGATTGATTTGTAAATATTTATTTTGTGTTGAATATATTACAACATTTTTATAATTTGACAGATTTCAGTTTCATGAAATGCTGTCATCTTGAATTTTGTTTTTTTTTTTCAATTGTGTATCTGTTAATTTATTTTATCACAATATTAAAACTGTTAATTTATCACAATATTATTTCTTCAACATTTATTGAAATAATCAGAAGAAAGTAAGTAGGTACCTATTTACCTTGTCTATTTAAATGTACTTATTATGATTATTCTGATACCTAGTGTTCTTTTATTCTAGTGCTAATTAGATGATGCTGTCAAGATATAGTAAAGCAGTGCATCAATAATTGAATATCTAGTAGTTTGTAATTATAATTAATTATTACATAGAATCGTAACAACATTATGGATAGGTACATAAAGTGCATTATCTCGACTATATAAAATAGCGTGATAGACTGATTCATATATGTATGAATTCATCAACATGTTTAGTATTGATTTAGTAAAGTATATATTGATCAATATGCTTACATCTAAATATAGTTACCACAGTTATACTGCGTTATTTTGTTTAAACATTTTTCAATAATACTTAGGAAAAAAGAAGTGGGTAAACGCGGCTAGAAATTTTAAAAGTTTTGCGTTGTTTTTTTTTCGGAAAAAGTCGTAATATTTTATGGACCGTATATAAACAATTTCATCTCTGCTGATAAATTAAAATTATAAAATGTGTTTTTGGTTAATGGTCTAGTATTTCTTATCAAAAAATAAGGTTTTTTGATAAGAAATAAAAATAAAAATGAGGTTTTTGATAATAATAAGAACATAATTATCTATGGTAACAAACACTCTGCCTCTATCGATAGTTTCACTTATAGGATATACCTACCGTGAAAGAAAAAGTATTCCATTAGTTAGAGTAACGAGGTACGATAAAAAGTATAATCCACAGTTTAACAAGACGATGTCATTATATTCTATTTGCATTCTACTTAGTTCGTTCTCATATGTTGTCAGACACCTGATGTTATAATGCATTGTATTTGTTATCTAATCAAAAGCATATGTCCTGTCTACTATTATTTCTTTAGTCTTTCACTCGTTGTTAGGTAGTTATACTTACATAATATTAGGTATATATTGTTTTCAGTTGTCAGAGTAAAATATCAATAGATAAGTAGTAAATATTATTACTGTGTACTGCAGATGAATATATAATACATAATATATCTAGATACTAATAAAGAATACTAGAATGTGAGATGCGATATGTGTGGCGTTGTGTGTGTGTGTGTGTGTGTGTGTGTGGTAGGTAGTTATATTAATTGCAGATGCACAGCATCATATAATATATATGGATTATTTCCATTGTTCTGCAAGTAATATTGTATGTACTTACAGATACAGTTGATTTTATTGAATATTTAAGGCTGTTCACATGTAGGTGCATTACTTTTTCATTTGTTTTCTTAATGTGTCTATCATCATCATCATCATCGCCCTCAACGCTCCTCTCGGGAGCACAGGGCAGAAACCAGCCTCCTCCATTCAGAGCGTCTCTGTGCCAATTGCGTCACCTCTTCCCACGACATTCCTTGCGCTCTGATATCGTTGTCATAGGAACGGTGTATTGTGAAAGAGGGACGCCCGGGCCTACGGAACCCCTGCGGACGGAAAAACAGTGCTCTTTTTGGCCAACTATCACTAGGCATTCTCAAAACATGTCCCAGCCAGGACCATCGTCTCTCCTCTATTACGGAGATTACAGGTCTCTGCTGGGTGCGCCGGCGCACAGCATCATTTGTAACATGTTCATACCATTTGACATCCAAAATCCTTCTAAGACACCTGTTTTCAAAGCTTAGTATCTTCCGCTCCTGAGCCTTTTTTTAATATACCATACACAAAACCAGTGTGACTAGGTTGAAATTTGTTAAATTTGATTTGATTTTTCCTACGTAGGGTTATAATATCTATTAATCACTCTGAAATATAAGTCGGGATTAACGCTAGTACAAGTATGTAATACATAATGTATGCATTTTTTATATCTTTGTACATTTCACAAGAATTCTTTAATAATAACGTACGTATCTTATTTATTATAAAGAGATAACTGAACGGCCTGGTGGTATACTGGTATGCAGTAGAAACAAACTAAGTCAGTAAATATAGTTTTGAGAAATTGACTTCAAAGTTTTTCTGTTCTTTGTACCCGTGAAAATGACTAAACTCGCTATATGTTATTTAAATAGTCAAATAATCATGTAGTTGTTACACGTATTAGTGATAGTTATGAATAGTTGGTAAGAATAACTTAAAATATCAAAACTTAAAATATCAAGACTTGATTGGTTTCTCGTCCTTAGCAACAACTGCTAATGCTTATAATCAAATGTATGCCAGCATTATTCCAACTAGTGTGGAAGCTTTTTTTCCAAAATACTCCAATTAAATTTCTATTTTCTATGTATCTATTGGAATTATTACCATTTCTGTTCAAAAAATGAACAATTTCTCTTAAAAGCAGTGTTATTTTTCAAGATTATTATTATTTCAGTGCTATTGTACCTATAACATGTCAATTGAAATTTAAATAAATTTCTAGAATCTAGGCGTTTTATTCTCAATTTTGTATGCTTCATCCCTATCAGGATTTTTTCCGCTTAATTTTAGTTGTTCAAAATTAGATTTTTCTTTTAGGCAGTCAAATCATTCGTAGAATAGAATAATAAGCATATTTAGGTATATCGGTAATATATTTTTTATTCTATTGTTGCCATTTCAAATTGGAAAAGAGAAAGATTATTTAATACATTACCTGCACAACATTCTAAATTGATTTCATTTAAATGATTTAACCCAGTATAAGTGGAAACTAGATAAATTTAATTGTTTTGTTGTGTGTATTTCAGTTATTGATTCCTACTAATCCAAAATATTCTTCAGTAAATTAATCCTAAAATGAAAATATAAAAGGTCTTTTGTTTTCATACTAAATCTCACAATAATATCACGATTTAGTGATTAATAATTTATTTACAACAATCTCTTATCAAGTGATTATCTTTAATACAATTGAAAGAATTTTGCGGAAATTATCGTTTATTATAAATACAATGTCAAACCACAACACAGCATAGGTAGTTATTTAATTGTAACAACATTATTATCTAAGGTTTTATAAAACCACATAAACTTAGCACGCTGTTTGGTTTGTGTACACAGAGACATAATGTAAATAAATCATAAATGCACGCTCTATTGATTTATTACTATTATCAATCTGTAAAAGTGAGTACTTCATTATTATTATAATAATAATGCACTAGAACGACACCTTTTATGATAAAATTGACGCGTCAATTATAAAAGGTTAATCATAATCGTTAAAGTTTCATGCTACCAATCATTAGGTTTTATGTCGTATTATAATGTAATATGATATAATGCAGTTGATTAGTTTGGATTTTATTGTTTTTTATTACATCAGTAGTTACACAGTAGTATGATCATGCTCAATCAGCCTTCGGATATCATTTTCATTATTGAACAGTAAATTCATGCATCTGCATATTCAAATAACATATGATCGCTTTGATGACTGATAAAAAGTCATTTATGTAAATATTCCATAGATTTTCACTAACAGATGATGAAAACCTATTAAGCTGGATTGAATAGTATATTTTTAATAGACTTATGACTCGTCGTGCCTCGCTGAAATCTGTCTCGTTGACGAACTCTGAGGAGACCACTGCGCTTAGCTTTCATTGCTCTCATCAAACTTGTAGAATCCGACAAAGAAAACACTACCAAATTCTTTGAGAGGAGCTTCAGCGTTGCGGGAGCCTGGAACCGATTACCAGCGGATCTATGACAATACTAACCTACTGACCCATTCAGGAGCAAGTTAAAAACATTACTGTTCAGGGAAGCCACGGCACCCTTGAGATGGTCACGGATCATTAAACGGCGCCATATATAAATCGTTATTATTATTATTATTGCATAAATTTTCTTACATTCAAATTGAATATTATCCTATTACATGGTAAGTTGGAAATAACTTTAAGTTTCAATTTGAAGTAAATAAGTTTTTGCAGAGAAAGTAAATAAAATTGGCAAAAATTTCTCAAAGGATTTTTGGATAAAAAGAACATGAAACTTTAAAGATCTTATTTTTTTCTACAGACCAATATACACATTTTACATACCTACATATTTATATTAGCGAATTATATAAATGCCTATGACGCAATACATAGTCAAAACTCAAACACCTGCAAGTATTTTTCAAAATGAGAAATTCAGCAAATATCTACAAAACTAAAACGTTTTAAATAATTCCCAAAATGATAAAAATACTTAAATTTATTTTACATTGTCAACTGTTTTAGTGCTTTATTTTTTCCTAACGATATATGGATTGGCTGTTTCCAGTTTATATGATCAAGTCAAGTTTATTACAAGTATTAAAAATGAACATGAGTAGGTTTAAAAATGATATAATACATAGTAACCTATAGTTACATTAAAATTTAAAATACATATGGTTAACTTAGTTTACAAAATAAAATACACATTATACGCAAATAAATAACGTAAATAGCGTAATATTTACCACGGTTATCGACAACGGTCAATAACTCATGTGAATTCCATAAAAATAATATTAATGTATCACATTACGGCATGTTAATACGGTGTTATAAATATATGTGAAATTATATCTACTGTTCTAACTCGAAATTAATACAATACCGTAATCAATTCAACATATATGTATGTAGATAATAACGTTAGGCCGACCGCACATTTTTCAACCAAGTATTTGATCAAATAATGATGTTGAAATATACCTACCACTTAGAGCCCACTGTCGTCCGAAAGCCAATAGGTCATCTAAATATGAGTTGGTGATACTTCTTTACAAAACTGGTAGTTTTGATCCCCATTACCAGTGCAGCAGAGCTTAAAGCGTTCTCATAAAGGTTCATAAGTATTAAGGACTTTTTTGGCTCAGAAGTCTGTTCACGACAATCACAAACAAATGTAATATAATATTTTTTGTCGAAAAGTATATATATTTGAAAAGTATTTGAAAAAAATCACGACTTTTTATCAAATAAGTAGGTATGGTTGTTTTGTCTACAGAGTTTTGTCAAGAAACTTTTGACAGAGTCTGAATAATATGTTGTCCAACAATAATAATTGATTTGTAATTGTATACGCTCAACTAAGCTAAGAGATATGTAAGTAAACGGAGTCTTCCCACGTGTATGATAGTTTTTGATTATTATAATATTGTGTATATATTTTTAACGTATTATTTATTTACTATGAGATACAGGTGTCTTAACGATTATTACTTACTATTAGTTTAGAAGCGTAGGCTTGAAATCCTATATGCAATATATCACGATAATTTCATTTTAAATATTATTATTCCATCCCACACGTTCTTAACAAGTAATCTTAATTAAATCTTTTTTACTATTTGTTTGAGTGGTGGTTTTTATCACATATTTGGATATGGATGCCTCAAATTCAAATTATTTAACTCCGTGTTGTTGTTATTTTATTAATAAAAAAGTGAATAAATAAAATATAAAATAAACTGCATAAATATTAAAAGGGGGTAGAATAAAAGTATAACTAAATAATTTATACTTTTAATTAGGCGAGTATATCACATTGAAGATTTCATCACAAGTTTCATATGTAAGTAGATACTATGTCTGTTTGACTGTCTAACTAGCTATCTCTAAAGTATACCTTGATGAAAGGAAAAACTTTGCTCATTTATTTATTCATGAAATAATGTAATCGAAACCTTACTTATAGAGATTATTTAAAATTTTCATGAATACATTTTTACGTATCATTTCATAATTTTCCAATTAGCAGCTTGTATTCATAATTTATATTTAAGCATTAAGTCGAAATAACTATAATCTCTACTTGCGAGTGAGTTGTCACCAAAGACATTATGCATAACAAAAATGTGCCTTTCTTTGAAAAAACGTGCCAATTGAAATAATAATTGCTAGAGAGCTGTCCCTTTCCAACACCTGGTTATACTCACCATAATTATAAGATTTTATTATGTATTGGCAATATGTTCATGTAAAAGGGATACCACTCTAACAGTTACTATCTCCGTGGTACGCTTTATTTATTCATAGAAATATAAACCTAATTGCGATGGAGGAAAGCATAATTATAGTTTTGCTTAAATTTGGTAAAAAAGTGTGCAATCTCATTTAGAATAATATCACTGGATGTCATTTTTACAAGTTAAACATTTAAAATAGTAGGTTGTGAGTAGGTATGACTGAATAGGTAATATACTTATTCTGAGGTTCCAATAAAATATTACGGGTCTTTGTTATAAATATAATTCCTTATGCAGAATTCCCGGGCTGAGAAAGATGTTTGCTATTTAAAGTTTTCGATTCTTCTCCGTAATGGTAGCTTCTGAGAATTTATATTTTCGATTTTATGTTTATATATTCAGCAAATATCTACCTACGGATGGATTCTGAAATGAACTAAGTGTTTTCGTAATGTTTAATTTATAATTTGTCTCTTGAATAAACATTACTTTGTGAGCGACGCGACGCGACATGAAATATTAAAAATATTGATTCAAAAATATCAAATGTTAAATTCAAAGGTTAAAGTGGAAAAAGTTGTACATTTGTATAAAATAAAATAAAAACGTATGTTTGTTATACTTACATTTTAAATACATCATTTATTTTTATTTTGTATGCCTTTTTTCAGAATACAGTATCCACCTAGGTATATTATTTGTATATCACTATATCTTTATAAAATTCTTTGTAAATTTCCAATAACTTGCTACATTTATTTTCTTGCTTAACTATTACATTTAAATAGTGCACTGCTTTTGTTGCCCATGAGGCTCCAAACCAAACCCTAAAAGATTCTTTTGCGCCATATCTGTGAACAAGATATTATTAGGGCATTAAGAAAACTGTTGAAAGAGACTCTTCAGTTGACACAACATTGCTCGAATAGTGAAGATTTGGTTCAATTCTGGGTTTTCATTCAGTGACTAAGAGAAACATACACGAATAGTGATGTGTTTCTTGCATTTTGAATAGCTAATGTTCCTTCATACATTTGGTTACTTTATCGTGTAACTCCTCCCATTCTAAATAACTATTGAATGCAATAAAATTGTGTCATTGAAATGAATGTGTGAAATAATGTTTCATGCTTCTGTGAACTGTCTTAATTCAAGGAATCTCAAGGCTGGTGCATCAATCAAAAGCGCAGTTATTTCAATAAGTGTAGCAAAATATACATTTTACTACTAATGAAATATCTATGTATTAGTTGGATTGTCATTGAAATATTTTAGAATCACATTTCTAGTAGATTTAATTCAAACATTTTAATCTTCAATATGCATTGCTGAGCATGCAATATATTTTATTTTAATTATCGCGAGAAAAGCTATGGTTAGCCATTTTGGCTGATTGTCAAAATACTAATTGTCTCATCAATGTGTAAATAGTACGGAAATTACTCTACACAATCAGCGCAGATTAAATTATTTGAATACTTAAACATGTAGGAATCAATGAAAGATTTAACATAGGTGTCATCGTATTTCTAAATACTAATCTGATTGTATGCGACTGCAGATTTCTTGAAAATTTGCTGAATAAATATGTATTATTTAGACTGTGTGTATATACTAATGTATACTATTTTTCGATAATATATTAGAAAAATCTGCTTAAAATTTTGCAGAAGATAATATAAATTTTTATAAAGTGTTATTTTTTCAGTGAAGTAGATGTTCAAAGGATGTTTCTGATGATTAATTAGCGAATTGATCAAATTATTTTTTTAGTTTGAATCCTGATGGATATATTTCATACATACCTACCTATTTGTAGTTTTACATACGTACACCCACATTTATTTATATTATTTTATCTATGATAATTTTGTTGTACCAGCTGTACGTACAAGCAATATTTTTCAGATTTTTATTTCTTTTATTCACTGACCTTATAATAAATTTATAATAAATTGTTTTAACACTACTGTGGGAGCCTCAAGCTTCTTGATAGCAATAATCAACTCGTTAAAAACCATTCATAGACATGTTTACGATAATCTCAGTAATTATTAGAACATAAAAAGTTTGTATTGATGATTAGGTAATTAAATGCATATAATAAATACAAAAAAATATTCTTGTAGGAGTTTATGTGAAGGGCGCTGTGCCACCCACAATACATTTATAGTATGGGACTTACTAGTTACTTATGATATGTATAATAAATCATGTTATGTCCACATGTATGTAAATATTGATAAAGGTAAACATTTCGAACTCATATTGCTCAACGATAGTGGCAGACCAATCAAATACTTAAAAAGTAACGACTAATCTATGGGTGTAATGAATTTGTGATAACTAATTGATTCAATATATAAATAAGGTTCTAAATCTTAGTTTCAATAGAGTTATTGGTAGACACAACACATAATTATTTCGTTTTCTATACGGTCACAGTGGCTCGTATATTTATTTACTTATCCATAATACCATAATTGTACTCTTTGCATAATACTGTATTTACGACCATAAAAGCCTTTAAAGGAGACGTAGAAAATTATGAACAACAGCAAACAAGAACAAATAAAAAAACAAACAAGAATACGAATTAAATATAGATTAATAACATATACATAACAAAAACTTCTTTCGTATATTTTAACTTCTTCTCTGGAGCACATGGAAGAAACTAATCTTTCTTTGAACGGAGGGTAGTTTAAAGAAATTCTGCGCCAATCATATCACCTCTTGCCACATTCCAGATACTATGAAGTCATTATTTATAGAAATGGTGTGATTTAAAAGGTGTTTCTTAATCTCGGAAAAAGAAATATTAAGTACTTTGAATGACAATAATATAAATAGATTTTATTAACACAAATTTTATCATAGATAGATAACAGACATAAAGATAACTATAAGTATATCTTCGTTTATCTTTTCTGTATATATTTTGGGATTAAGCAGATAAAATATTATGTTTTTGAAGTATCTATCTAATAAAAAGATGTACCAACTTTTTCTTCATGTGAATATTTTTTTATATCTGCAAGTGACACAAATAATCGCTGACAGTGTATTGACATATTCATGGGTGGAAATATGTATTGCAGGAAGTAAATATCTCGACAGCTATGACGTTATCGTAAAATGCTAAATTTATTATAATATTATCCTTGGATGACTTATATGGCAGCTGAAAAGCAAATAAAATAACTTAAAATATATAATGTTTGTATAAAATATTATTAAAATATTTAAATCCATTTATGTAAAATATTATTGCCTTGGATTAGTGGCCCTTTTATCATTCGTTGAGGTGATTTTCAATGCTTTGAAGTTTTCCGACTGCGGGCAGATATGTTACATAAAATCACGTTTTGGGTTGGTTAGATGATATTGCAATACTGCTCGCTTAATATTCATCAAAATATGCTACCGATTATTTTTGTTAGCGATGTCCAGGAAATAATAAAATAAATAAATATATAAATACACTTACCATTTCATAGCAGCTTTAATTCAAGCTTCTGGTGAAAAAAAACAATCGAATAAAAACCATTCATTACAACTAAAAAGAAACTAAAATATTTTGAACAATAAAAATGAGATGCTTATTGGATATAATATATTTCGAATAAATAACTTATTTACATACTTACAAACATTGCTTATTTAGAGACACATTTTTTAGATTGAAGTTTAAATAAAAGAGTATTAATTTCTCTATTTTCTTTTATTTTTAAAGGTCATGAACTGAAACTAGTTTTCTTATTAGCTGCCTGATAAAAGTAGCTATAAAGAAAATACATAGATGTAGTTACATTTGAACGGACCCAATTATTTATTAAATTGATATAACATTGGACATAACATGTCTTAAATTACATTAATAATTTAGTTTTTCATTATATGTATTATGGTATTTTCATGATTACTCGATAATGTGTACTTACCGTACAATATTTACTAATGTTTGTCTGATTACTTTTACTAATGATTGACATTAATTTATCAATCATTAACACGCATGATACAAGTTCTTTAATTAATAATACCAATTTTTCATGTCGTGTTCTGTGTGCTTATTTTCCTTGTTGAAATAATTCACCATTCTTTCAGGTAAGTAATTAAATAGTGGTGTTTGCCTGTAGTGCTATTAGATCGGTATCAGATTGAACAATTGCCATGCTTTGTCGATTAAACTTAATTGTCATTATTTTTACCAATTACCATGCAACTATAAATAAATGCAACTGCATGTATATTAAAAGTTTTCAGCACATCATATGTAGTAAAATAATTTTTGTTACCAATAAAAATTACATTTATGTTGGTATAGACACATAAATGTAAATTACAGGAAATATGCGAATAATCGCCGACCTAGGTCCTTCAGTCGGTATTTTTTTACTTATTCAGATAGGTGATTTAAAGTCCGCCATTCACCTTTTACGGTATCCTTGGTACTATATGAATGTGGAAACAAATATGTATAGTTATGTGACAATTAAGTGTTATTTAAATGGTACAATAAAGAACTATGAATTTATTAGTACTAAATACGTTATATCCCCATAGTTTAATATCATGTAAAACTATAGTTCGTTCACCTAATATGGGTGACATTATTTACAGTCAAACATGACCATGGGAAGAGTTCATATATTAGTAATATTTTTAGTATATGACATAAAATTATCTACGATTTTTTGAATTTTATC
The DNA here is from genome assembly GCA_947579605.1 of Athripsodes cinereus. Lineage (NCBI taxonomy): Eukaryota > Metazoa > Arthropoda > Insecta > Trichoptera > Leptoceridae > Athripsodes > Athripsodes cinereus. The sequence continues at coordinate 18,133,885 of OX388312.1, forward strand.
ATCATACAGCACGCTACTTGCGTAATAAATTAATTTGTGTATACTCAATCATGTTACTTTATCTCTATACAGTGTAGTTATGATTTTAGTTATGTTATATCATGAAATAAATATCAAATAAGAAAAAAAACATAATTTGACAAATACTCGTTCTGATTGCTTATGAATACATAACTTATAGCTATTCAGAGTTCATTGTCGTTTTTGATATAAGTGATAGCTAGTTAATAAATGATTTCCTGAAATTCAATTTACGTTTTCCACAAATCACGATTCCCCACTGGGGGAATAGGTAGATGGTTGAATAAACTGTCAATAGTAGTCTTTTCAAGAATTCGATATTACGCCTCTGTAAATTATTATAATGAGAAATTTCATTAGTTTATATATAGGTATAAGATAATATAATGAATCTATGAGTAGGTATATCAATAATGATACGAAGATAATTATCTAGACCTAGAGACTTGAACAACAATTTTATTTGTGAAGTATTTGTTACGAGACGTATTCTTCCTTATTACTTTTGGTTTATTTTAAATAAAATGTTATCATTTGTATCGTGAACGTTATCTTTGTAAACAAATTTGTCAATTATATTGTATTGATTGAGTTGACGTTTATTTTGTAAAAATCCATATCAATTTATGTAAACAAACTGTAAGTTTAACTGTATTTATTAATAATTGTAACCTAATTTCGACTTACAAAGAGTTTGATAATGACTTGTATGCCGAAACCAGGCTACTATTATTTTATAAATACAGAAAAACTTAAAACACTCTGTTTGTTTACTTAAATTGTCAATATTATATTTGGAAATGCTGAAGGGTAAATCTGTGCATAATACTTAATTTATATATTTCTCTACCTACCCATACCATCACGGCATCTCTCACAAGTAGGGTAGATATATATCAACTGCAAGTAATAAACATGAGGGTCATCTTCTTCTTGCGAATAATAAACGAGACACTACCATACCCTCTCATCGTTGAATTGAAGATGCCAAATATCTTATTCTTGCTGTTCTTCGATATTTGTTTTTAACTGGACATAAGAAAGCTTGCTGAAAAGAGTGGAAAACCTTTTCTTTCCGGGGACTTGATATTGATATGTATAGGTATAGGTATTTACACGTTTCAATTGTCACGTAATATACGACCTAATTACATTTCACGTGTTGGTAGATGTCATTCATTCCAACGGATTATTGAAGTTCATCAACTCTATCCTTAAAAACGATTTACTTTGAACCTGAGAGCAATAATAAATAATTAAAACATCATTATCATTAGTCTATTGAATAGTTATTATATTATGAGGAGCGATGGATGTTTTCTGTATAATAATTACCCGAAGAAGTCACGACTCAAATCTGGGGTCAAATCTTATAATTTATTATATAAGATATTATTATATCGTGAACTTTTGATCTCTTGTGATTTATATAAATCGTTAATTATAATTATTAACAATAATCATATAATTATGAATTTATGTGTGCTCTATTGTTTACATTATCTTACTTACTTAAGTATTTATTGTTAGCGTTCATTTCTCAACTGCGGTCGTAGTCAAAACATATTTTAGCGTTGTGTAGTCGTTCGACGACATAACGCTAAAATGTGTTTTGACTATGGCCCGCAGATATGTAGGTATATAGGTCTCTTTAAAAAAAAAAAACTCGGGCAACATGAACCCACTAATTTCCCATCACTTGTAATCAGCCAATATTTTTGCTAGTCTCCCTATACATCATGGTCTCCACTCCAGTATTATACATAGATGCCCATCTACCAACCTTTCTCCTAACTATTTATTACCAGTCTCTTTCCATTTTGGCTTGGAGACTTCATCAATTATATCTGCAATCTTTGTTTTTTTTTGTTGCATTGTTTAGTTTCTTAGTTTATCTCTCATGTAAACACCCAAAATATGTTTTTCCATGGCTCACTGCGCAGATCTCATATTCTCTATTTATATTATCGCCATTCGATAAACTCTTTCCAGTATTAGTAAACAATTCTAAGAAGATCTTTTGCATTATATAAACAAAAACATCATTACGGCTTAAAATATGTATGAGTAAGTCAATTTTATTTATTTATGTTGAAAATTGCAAGATACCAATTTCATTCATGTCATAATTTTATAATTAAATTATGATATTTATCTGTTTTACTGATGTATCACACATGGCCTGAAATAAACCATTATAGACAGTAATATATACCTACACAATACTTGAGTTGAGTTTTAATAATAATTTAAAAAAACTCAGTAAAACGTTATAATTTTGTAAATAGGTAATGTTTCATCATAGTACCTAATACTAATAACAACCTAGACAATTTATTTTCAAATGCGTCGTTTTGTGAAAAACCACCGAAAGGACCCATTTAAGAAACGTATTATCTCTTGAATAGAAGTGTTTAATTTTGTTTTGAATTTGAATACCTCCATACTCTCTAGAGTAAGTTATATAATCCAAAAATATGCTCAAGGATGATACCTACTTTGTATAGAGGGTATTACTTTTCCTCTGCCTCGTTTAGTAAAGGCGTCCACAGAAGACATAATTATTATAAACATACACGTTAAGGAACGGACTCAAACATTTATTTAATCTACCGTATCGGTTTTGAAACATTACCAAAGTTGCAATGTACGGTGAAAGAATATTATTATTATTATTGCGATTTGGTTTATAGTTGAACGCACACGAGGTGCGTACGCAACACAATGGATTATTATTGTTAAGTAATTATAATACCTGGTATTAATTACTATTATGTACTGCCTTGGTAATTATTAGGTGTGCATCATGTGAAGCAATATATCTACTTACTCTGTTTCATACATACATACTGTCTGCTTTAACTACGAGTAGTTTACCTACTTATGGAAATACCTACTTATACATCTATGTATGGAAAATTAAATTGGCAAATATGTTCGCAAAAAGTTTCCGTAACTATAAAATGAATTTGGTCCAATGATTCCATATTCCATAGATATCCTATATTTAATATAGGTACGAGAATATGATAATTATATTGTACATAATATCATCAGTTTTGTTTTATATTTTGTATATTTATGTCCTATTATTTTGTGCATTAAAAGATGACTCGGAAGACTTTTTCTCATAAGAAAGTGTTTCTAGAATAAAGATTCAAAATGCAATGTAATTGGTAATTAACTAACGCGAAATCGATTTTTTTTTATGTAACTGTTATGAATGAGAATGAAAATTTTATAATAACTTTTCTCGTTGATATTATTCAAAAAAAAATCATGGCATTAAAATTATATTATATGCTTTAATGAAATACCAAAAGGCGGGTTGATAATATTCACGATTTCTTCCAGCCAACTCAGCAAAATTTACATATTGCAAGATATTATTTATTTAGTAATTTAAAATATTCTCCTATATAATTACAACACAATTTATTGACCTTTTAATTAAAAAAAAAACAAGTAAATCGAATTGTTAATAATACTGTTTCCATTATTACAAAGGCGATACCTAATCAAAATACAAACTTAAAAAATTATACTTACATTGTGATATTATAAGCGTGTTGTATTGAATCCATATGTATTCGTAGCTTCTTTGATTAAGTTAAACGTAAATAAAAATTCGAACAACAATAAACTTTATATTGTTCTTTGATAAGTTTGTATAAAGAAAAAGTTTTAGTGCAAATGAAAAATTCGATTTCAACCGTGATTCTCAAGTACTGTAAAAACGAATAATTATACTACACTTGCTGGCTAACAAAGTTGAACATCTTCACTAAGAAAATTTTGCTCAGTTATCCAATAATTCATGAACGAAAAATTTAAAGAATATAACGCAAGTAATACGTTAATACGTTAATTAATGATTATAAAACGTTAATACGTTATTATGCTAATTGTAAATTGTACCTACCATATACCATTGTAAAAAAAAAAAATTATACTGAATAAAATTATTATTATTATTTTATTATTAATATTATAGGTAGTTATTAATCGTTAAAAAATTATAATTGGCATCTGAAAACAAAAAAAACCTTCGACACTTTTTGTAAAAAATAGATATATAATAGTACCTGTAATGGGTACCAACTCTTAGAGAAAGTACAAGGACTTAATTTAACGAAAGTTAAGATTAATGAACCTAAACGATTAAAAATGTTAAATAACTCGTTCATCTGATTATAGTTAATGTCCAGCTCTATTGACAGCTACATTGTTATTATTAGTATCTACTAAGTATTTCCACATGTTTTACATAAAATGCATTCAATTAGCTTGTATGGCGTACATGACAATACAACAGTGATAATAATTACCATTACCTACACCTAAGTGTACCTCATTATATCAACCACTTTGTCATATAATATCAAATTATCGTGAGGTAGTCATTTTAATTAACTTAGTACTATAATATTATTATTACCATTAGGTATTATTACAATATGTTTCCGTAACGGATTACGAAATATCTGCAGTCCACAAACGCTAGATGTGACTTATGGGAAAAGAAACACAATAAAGATATGATACAAATAAGAAAATAACTTATCTAATTCTTCTTTTGCCCTTTAAAACTTCTCTCAAAAGCACACGGTAGAAATAATTCTCTATGAATATTTCTGCACCAATTTAGTAAACTTTTTTAATAATAAATGCTTATGTTGTTTCTATTGGAATAATAATAATAAAATATGATTGTCCAAAGAAAAATGGTGTTCTGTTTTTATATAAATTATAAAAAATAATTTAAACACAAACACTGTTTATTTTCACGAAGTTTCGTGAATTTTATAATAATTTATATAAAATAGAGTTTTCACAACGTTGACATCGACAAATTAAAATTTCTATTCTGTTTTTGACGTTGTCGATGTCACAACGTTGACATCGACAAATTAAAATTTCTATTCTGTTTTTGATTCTCTTCTCCTTTGTCATAGATGTCTTTGGAGATTAAATAATTTACTAGAAATACAAATAGACAACAAATTGCTGAATCCTGCCTTTGTCTGGGGTGGAAAATGAAAAAGAAAAATGGAAACATATCCAATCAAACGTATTATTCATTATGTGTATTTATATGAGTTCGTCTAGTTTATATTTAATGAAAATGAGAGCTACGCAAATAAGTGAACGAACTTCTTATTCTATTTAAGTAGGTGGTTTTCTAAAGAAAATTCTGTCTGAAACATTTTGTATGTATAAAATGTATAAGTGAGTACAATGATCTTATTTTCACGTCGTTGTCCTCAAATTGTAGGTTGAATTGCCTTCGATTGAAGTCGATATCATAAGCCGTCTGAAATTACAATTTTGATGATAATATCGGTTATGGGTATTTTAATAAGATTTTATCTATTTTATTCTGTCTTGCCTCAGCACTTTGTGGTGCTATATTGAATGCTATACCGCTGATTTAATTAGGAAAATACATATCTATACGTACAAGTTCTTTAAAATTTTATGGCATTTATGAGTTTGAATAATATCAAACTGAAAGGGCAAATGAGATTTATGGTCTGTGAAACTGATAAATTATTTATGTTTTAAAGCCTATTTTAAGAGTTTGCATCATGCTTAATAATAATATCTACACATATCTCGATCGACATTTAATTATAATACAAAATGTGTAGACACAACTTCTCACACCGTTTGTCTTCAATATTCTAAGAAGAAATAGTTTTATAGTCATATTTCAACAAATACGTATTGGAGATCGCCCCACATTTATCAACATTTCTTTATTATTTTTCCTCTATTCGTAGAAGATTATCTACAAGTGGCCAATAATGATTTGATCGGAATTCGAAATGTTATACATGTTAATAAAATTCCTCAATTTTCTGTTGAGATCAATTTATGAAATTAAGTTGCGTACGTATTTATATCTACATTTTGTTTGAGTATATGTATTATGTACGTTGTTTTTTGTTATGCATTTAATAATTATTGTATCGTTGGCTAAAACAGGTCGGCATTCCGCAGGCGATTCGCGGAAAAGGGCCTCGACCCACCGTCCAGCAGACCGGATGCTCAATTCAAACTCGTTTTTGATACAGAAACATTACGGAACCCATAAAGATGCTAACACACCAAACAAACTATATCAATATAGGCAATTCAAGAATCCGAAACAAGATTTGAAAAGTCACCTTAGGCTCGTTGTTTTGTTGTATCGAAGTTTAGTATTATATATTTTGCAACACATGTGAACTCTAAAACTTATCCAATCAAGATATATTATATTATTTCGAATCATGAGATAGCAACTTATAAGTTTGTTCTTACTTAAATACATTCTTTGTTACTAATTCCACACACGTGTCATACATTAGGCTATAAAGTACAATTGTTGTAGATTGACAAAAACCTTTCTTTAGACTAGAAATTTCTTTCTTACATTTGTATCACTTGTATAGATACAGGTACTTTGAGTGCGTGTTTAAATATTATTGTGTTTATGTAGGTACTTTAAATTAGTATTTGTGGTAGGTTGTAGTTAGGTACTCGTTCATATTTTTATTTATTATCTGTCATTATCAGTGAATGTTTTAAGTAAAAGAATTCTACTACATAAGTAGAAATATTCACGTAGAAATAATATAAAAATACCTATAAAAATTATAATAATTTTTTAATTCTCTATTCATCTAAAATGATGTCACTTTTATGCACTGGAAGAGATTATCTACAGGAAAGTTAATAATTATTATTTTAAGAGATTATTTTTTTTTCCGAAATTATACCTACATTAGATTAAAATTATTTTACTATGAAATGTAATGAATATATGATAATAAATAATGTGGATGATGATTGTTAAATTATTTCTTATTACTTAACAAATATTGTTAAATAAATTTTAATTAAATAACTTAAGTTCATCGGTGCTTCTAGTGTATCCTAGAATATTATATTTAGTTGGATGCCATGGAAGTTGTTAATAGCGAAAAAGCTTGTTTTATATTTTCCAAGGAAAAAGACATCATGGAATACTTTTATCTAATTACTGTATGTATATTAATTTATGAGAGTTTATTGAAATTGTATTTGGAAATACCTACATACTACAAATATGATACATATTATCTAACTTGATGACATGTTACGAAATAAAATAAGTCTTATTATATTTTATTAAATCTTATCTTTAATAAGTCTTTATCTTTAATAATAATCTTGAATAAGTCTTATCTTAAATTATTAAATCTTATCTTATTTCTCATTCTGCATATTAATGATTCATCATACAAGTATTGCACTGGCAAATAATTCGAGGATATACAACCAAAATGCACAAGTCATTTCAGTTTTGAGATGACATGGTGGTAGTTAAATGAAAAAAAATATGTTTAGATCAATACGAATTCGCCGTGTATTATTTGAACTTTAATTAAGATGATATTGGTGAATGACTTTTAGGCTTTGCAAACAAATTCAAACATAGGAAAAGTGTTAATTACTTGAATAGTTTTTGACAACTTTTGTAGCACTAGTCTGACTTAGTGTATTTTGGTTGTATACCCTCGATTATATTCAATTTGCGTAATGCATTCTTTACATATTTAAAATTCTTCTGCATTATATTTATCTAATATGTAATCATATATATAAAACCAGAGAAATTAAAGTAAACATGATCGAGTCATACTGAATAAATATAATGACTAGAGATCAACAAAAATATTGTGAATATTGAAATATTGTAGGTGACTTTTTAAAAACTCTATTTTAAACCTGTTTATCCCAAGTTGTACATTTTAAAACACCTTTGTGAAAGTGAAACCATTTAATAAAGGTATGTTTATTTTGGATTAATTATTTCATTGTTTTTTACAGGATAACCCAAAAATGAAATATTCGTAAGTTTAGCAATTGAAATATTTTATCACTCATGAATTTTACAATAGATGTGATTTGAAGGTACAGCTTATTATATTATTCTACAAACAATGCCCAATTCGAATGAAGTTTATTTGATACTTCCGCGGCAATTTTTAGTCATAAAAAATATGATATTCTGTCACAAATATACTCAGAACAAAACTTAGGTACCTACTTCAAAAAGATGATGAATAATACCTATCTTGTCAGAACAATTAGTATATAAAGACTTTTTAAACAGAATTTAATAGGTAGGTAGATCATGCGGTATCTTCAGTTTAATATGTATTATTGTTTGCTACATTTAGTTTGTTCCCGCAAGTAATTGCTTTGATGTCACATGTGTTATTATGTCGTTTTATTTTTTCGTCTTACATTCGCATCCCGGAAATATTCTTGGAAAAGCGCCAAACAGAAATAGGATGTTGGCGGATGAAAAACACAATTATTCATACCAAAATGGAAATTATGTAAATTTAACGACAACATCATTCTAGCTATAGTTAAGTTTTTTTCGCTATATTTTAATATTTTTTACCCGTGGAGTCCTTGAAACATGACTATTTGCCCCATAGGGTTTCCACTTTTTATACAAACATATGATAATGGTGCAAGTGCACTGAAATCGCGATAGCGTAATTTAAATTAATGTAACAAATAAACATAGTAATTCAAGTTTAAATATTTTATATAAAAATGTCTAGAAATTGTTACATAGTTAATGCCTCTAAAATAAGTGAAAAAATAAAAAAAAACAATTAAAAATGTAGTATTAAAAACACTTAATTTTCACGTATAATTCAGTATTTAATCAATTAACAATAATACATACAAATCTGTGCCGAGCGCTTTCACCTTGCGGCATCTTCAGGGCAAGAGTTATGTACGTGATGGAACAAACTAACCTAATTTTTTATTTAATATTTATACACATTTAATACATTTATTTTAAACTTGACGATTAGGCATGCCTCCCATCCTATAAGCCTTACCTTTAAGTTCATCAAATATAATGAATTATCTACTTGTATAAATAAAGTATTTTACAATGTTGTTATATAATTATTTGTATCATGAAATGTTTAATAGGATGTGCTACTGTTCGCCATCAACTGGCACACTTTCTCACCTTGGCACGTTTATCTTATTTCCTGTAATTTATAATATTTTTAAACATAATCATTGCTATCCGGTCGAATTTTCGTGTAAATATGTACACATACCATCATTTTTCTTATAAAATTTAATGTTTTATTCACATATTTACTATGTTTCATTTTTCTCCACGAATGAAATGTGTGAGAAAATTTACTACAGTAAACTATCTGTGATAGCTATCAAGAAATAAAGTAATTAAATCATCCATTATGAATTGAAAATTAATGACTCAATTAGTGAACACAATTGAAAACTCACTAATTATTTTCTTATTAAATTTTGCTCTTGTTTCTTTCAAATATAGTGATATACTTACCTATATATTAAGTGTAGAAAGCCGCTTGTCATAACATCAATGTTCTGATTTCACGGTTTATTGGTAAAACAATACATTTTACGTAACAATACATGAACAATACTTAACTATTTCTTGTCCAGCGAGTTTCCTATCGATTGTTAAATAATTCAATTCAATACTCTAGTATTTATTACCTATATTCTATTGTAAGTATACATGTACATTACCTAACGTACCGAGTAGGTACTGTTTACGATATTTGATCAACTCAATTCTTTGACATTTCGTTTTGTTTCTTTCTTATATATGTATTTTGTTTGGTCAGACATTCGTGATCTTGTTAAACATCGACCTTGATCCATTCAATCATGCGATGGTTGGTGATCGTGTGGAACATCTTCTTTTATTATTGTGAAATGATTTATGTTGGATGATTTTATATATACTACGTGATTGACTTCCAAATTTTTATTGTCATTCCATTTCGAATTAAATTAAAATCATTATTTGTTGGAATAGTTATTATTTAAACTTTCTGAATATGTCTTAATGTGTGTAGCGTTCTTAACACAACATACTTTTGTCAATTGAAAACAAACAGAGGACAACTTTGTATTATCTCGTCTGTAGGTTTTATATTAATAGTTCGCAGTTCACACAGACTGATATAGCAAATAGTGTGGGAGGCGACAGCTTGTTCGAGATTGAGATAAAGTTATTAGACGGGAGTACTGATCTGTTTCACATCCATACATCACCTATAGGAATATTCTCACACCTTACGTTAGACAGTCACAGTAATGTGTGAATAATAATAATAATAATCATAAAGTACTTTCAATATAAATATGTATATGTATACCTGCCTAGTACCTACAATATAGTATGCAGTCGCCCGTATGCACAACGCGAGGTAGTTATTTCTCCTTGCCTTTTATTATTATTATTGATCCAGCATCCATCCAGCAACCTACAGCAGACTATACAGATTCACACTCACCTCACCGTTTTCCCAACGGGTTCTACTGCTTGCTATTGGTTGCTTCGCTTTGGGACACCGTCAGCGACGTCTGGTCCAATGCCCGAGAGGTCAAACACCTTCTGCGAGATCAAAATAATATATGTATAATAATGCTTGCTGTATGTTCTTCGCACAGCTGTGCCGTACTACTACTATCCGCTACATACATAATATTATACTTAGAGATATATGAACACATCGCATCATAATATTACTTGTATACAGTTAGTTACATTGTGTTATCATTCCATCGTAACGCATAATTATTTAATTATTATTTACCAACATTGATTCATTACCGCACCACTTAGTACTACCTTCTACGAACATATCTTAACAATAAGCATGACACTCGAGAACATTATGGCGAATTGTTGTTTCTTTGTCTTTATTGTAAATGCCATCCGTAATAGAGTGGATAAAATGAGATATTTTTATATTTATTGAACAAATAAAAACAGCATTATAAAGGTTAGCAGAGATTTGCATATTTTCCATATTTCATCCTCTTCTTTTGAGAATAATTTTCATTTTTAACTCATTACCCGGAATTTCCCTTTATTATTACCCTATACGACCTATTTAAAACTATTGGCGTCGACACTTCCCAACTAGACAGGAAGACAGGTAGACGCCATTTAATCTGTTTGGAAATCTGTCCACTAGGAAGTTAGACTGCTATGAAACTCTCCCCTAACCATCCCATTAGGAAGTTGCAAAGCAACACTTGAGAATCGTCGGTGTAAATTACATACATTACGCCATTCATTGTTGTTTTCTCTTGAAAAGTGTTATTTGAAGTGACTGTTATCTGTCGTGTGTAAATTGTTATGTTCTCAACATAACATCATTATATTTTCTTCAAGAGGCAGGTATTTGAAACACGTCTTTATAACGATTTCATTGTATTTTATAATAACAATAATATATTAACTATGCAAATTCTTTGTTGTTTATAGTGTTATTTTTTATGGTTAATGGTCAAATTAGATATGGTTTGATGTCGTATATAATGTGGCAAATAAAAGATAAAACTGTGAACACACATTTTGTAAATAAATTACTCCGCTTTGCGGTACGTTTAATACCCATCATTATTTGTTGGTTTTATGTTGTTTTCTTTTCTCTCCTGCAGTAATCACAATACATCAGCTGGGAGTACATACATAAATATCCCTCATACCTACCTACTATACAGTATTTACACATGTAAACGCATCAAATCTCTCCATCTGTAATACGTAAAAACGTACTATCAAAATTAAATCATTAAGATGTTTTATTATCAAAGCTAGAAACAATTTTATTTGTTCATTCAGAGAATATTGAATAATTAGTTGTTGGAATAGGACTGAAGAATTACAAAAAAGCAAACTCATTAAAACACTATAAAACCTACAACGAATGCTTTTAATAACCTTGGTCATTGCAAATTGGTACTCTTCAGAGGTTATCATCGGTGTTTTCATTTGTATCTACATGTATATTTGTTTTACTGTATACAATGTTACATGACAAACCGACTGGTATATTATACAAAGTAATATATTATTTTTTCTACTAGTTCATTCACGTGTTTCCACTGTGAAAGTACTACTTGGCACGTGAACTACGTAGTTTTATACCATCAAGTAAGATTCATAATATTATATTGATGTAAGGGATTGGAAAAATACCATGAACTAGGGTTTTATCGTATATAACGTAGTATGCATTACTTAGTACTACCTACTACATTTATGTGGATTGATAGAAGTATCACCTCTCATCACTCACAGAATAAACTATATAATAGTAGTGTGTACCTACATAATATATAATATGTTCATTGCATTAGTAATTACATATAGGTAATAATACCTATTATTGAACAAATAAGTACCTGTGTAGTAATAATAACTATTTTTGTATACAATTATGCAGTACTTGACGTCGCTTGTATATACCTAAGTTGTTTGAATTCCATACACCTAATAAGTATAAGTAAGCCTATAATACACACGTATGTAATAACTTATCGTTTTTCTATGTTTTCCCACGATATATTTTAAGATGACGACTGTATTTGATATGTAATTGTATATACGTATTAAATTTATCGTCTGAATGATGATTAGTATTTATTCCAGGTAAACTGTTACGATTGTCTATTTATTTTCTCATGTTTAGAAAAGCTTTGTGGAAACGAAACTCCTTTGTGCCGGACTAAATGAGTCATCTGTTTTCACAGCATTCCGAAAGTGTCGATAACGATGTAGTTATATAAGGAAAGGTGAATAAAGGCATAGGTGTCATCCAGACCTTAATTATTCATATTATACTTGTAAATTTAACTGTTTTTTCCTCCTGCGTAGTTCCATAACTGTTAAAAAAAACATATATCTTACTCGGAGGTAAATTTTCATAATGATCCTAATCGCATTTTTTTCTTCTAGAAAATACTGATGTTTCATACTAATCATATCATACCATGTCACTAGGTTGCTACCCTTGTATTGAGGCTGCTATTGGCGGGGGCGTGCTAGATACATATTAGTAGTATTATCAAACTATTAAAACCCACTTTATTTGCCTACACATACTGAGAAATATTGATTCTCGTGGGATTTAACACTTTTGTTACTTGGTACCTGGAGTTGAGTTTATAGCAGGAATTATTTTTGTGAAAAGGTATTAAACTTTTAATTGTATCATGACCAAAACCTTACCCACGATTTATTCCAGAGCAGGCCAGCTGAGTCAACGATCATGCCATTTTATCGATTTTAAGTTGAATCTGACGTCCTTTTATAGAGCTTCCTTAGAATAGTTTCTTAAAAAAATGTTCTCCAAAAGTGAGCAGTTTTCGCGTTATGAGACGAATTTGTGGGGTTCCATCTCATGGTGAAAGATTTATTGAATCAATATGTGATTCCTACTAAATACCCTAATAGCAATTATTAGGACATTATTGGGAATGTAGGAGATTCGTTGGGTACTTCGGTTAGCGGTACATTGCCAGTACATTCAATCGTTTCAATAACAATGAATTGATTACATCTACTAATAGACCAATCAAAACGATAATAATATTAATTATAATAATGTCTTTTATAACAAGTATCTATCTATAAACGTTTATTAAAATGAATGAGACATTTCATTCAACCTCTTATTACAGTACCTATACTGTTAATAGATTTGTTATTGGTACTTAATGAACGTGTGAAAATATTTAAGTTGGTAATATTTACATTTAGTTTATATTAATAATACTAACCTAACTAAATGCAGATATTATTATTATGTACCTTCGATATCAGTCTTGATTTTTCTCTCTCAAATTGGTATTTTATGGTATTTTTGAAAATAAATTATTTTTACCTACTTACCTATGTAAAATTAACACACAGTTTTTTTTGTATTTAATGTAAGATTGTTAATAGCAATTTTGCTTTATCGTGTTTTTTCTACAAATGTGAATCAATATAAATATCTATTTTACTCTTCTGTTGAGTTTTTGTAGACGAGGTTTCTAAAAACATCTTTCGTATTTCTAGTTGAAAATGCTATCGCAACAAAAAGCTCCTAAGGTAAATATTTATTTATTCCACAATGAATTTGTATACAATAGTAGGTATATAAAGCTTTCAGTTGAGTAAATAATATATATGTAGTTTGGTTTACACTCTCTAAACAGAGACAACCCTTTACGTTATAGCGCAGAGAATAACCTAAGAATGAACTGTCCAGAGTACAAGCTATAAAGGATATTATTCGACTGTAATCCTTGTGAATATATAAAAAGGAGAGAGATAATATTACGCTTAGTACAATAATAATAGTGGTTATGTTTGATACTTTCACCAAGGCCAAAGAACTATCATGTTAATGCTATACAAGAAGGAAGGGGTCGCAGAACAATGCAGGATCATTTCAGACTAATAGTTGAGTCTTTGAACCTCGAGGGTTTTCACCCCTTTTCAAATGGAAACGTTTGCATGAAAACTTTATTCATGTGAATAACAGGATTTTCCCTTTCGTTGTCAAGACTCAATAGTTAAAAAGTCCAGCGGGTATACCCATTATCGTTTATAATGTATTTATTTTTAATATAACTATTTATAAATAAAATAAATAAATAAAGCTTTATTGGCATCAATATTTATAATGTGTACATGTTTTTGTTCCAATAAACTACCAAAAGGCGGGCTTATCGCATATGCGATTTCTTCCAGCCAACCCGAATAACTATGTTCAAATATATTTTTAATGATCAATACAATTATCTCTTATAAGCAATCTTTCAAGTCGGATAAAAACTATACGAATTAGTTTTTTTATGTTATTATATCGGAATACTCTCTAATTTGTCAAAATATATCTATCAAAATTATCCCAGCTGAATTCTCATTTAATGAAAATCATTCGAATATTTTTCCTACATGATGTGGTGATTATAGGCACAAGAACTGTATATACCTACTCGGGAAAAATATTCTACATGCTTGAGACTAAACACGTCTAGCCGCCATGTCCCTACGTTGTATGAAAGCTTCGCATGAATAACTTAAAACGCTATTACAGAAGTGATGGTTTATCGCTTTCAGCTTGCTATGTAGGTATTGTTTTAACGTAAGTAGCTTGCTACTAACATTTCTAGCAAGCCTCTAGTTTTGTTTCATAATACAAGCAAGGGATTGACTTTGATATTATATTTTATTCAACACCAAGGTGATTCTGGAAACGTGTTTGACACAGTGGAGATATTTCGATACATAATTTATCATGTTTCAATGTTATTCACACCAATCCTTGTAACTTCATTACTTTGTAAATTCTCTCATTTTGTTATTGTTTTAAGGATTGGAGAGAAGTTTAATATTATTTATGTTTCATTTGTATTTTAAATAAATTACACATTTCCATTTCATTATTATGCTGGTCACATCGTGGTGTTACAATGAATTATGATTAATCGTACGGGAGCTTTATTTATACGAGTACCTTTACTAATTGGGTGGGTCGACTACGTACACATCAGTGACTGTCCGGAATTATGATTTCGGTTCCAAAAAACTTCAGATACGATTGTTGCTTAAAATTTTCCGCGATTTCGTTTTTTTCTCCCCTCATGCAAATGAATTTTCATAAAATTACTTTGATTAACTATGAGCATAATTGTGTATTGCGTGGCTTGGTCTTCAAGATATTCAGAATAGGTGGATCTATAGATATGATTATTTTGATATAAAACCATAATCAGACGTCTCGATTAGAGAATCATGTTTACACAATACAATATTGTATATGGTCTAATTGTAAGAAGTGAGAAAGGCGTCACAACGCTTACAAATTGGCTCTAGGCTGGCTTAAGTGATCACTTTCGGTGTCCATGGACAACTTTCACCAATTCCGCCATTCTCACTTTCAAGATATAAGATAATTTAAATATAATTCGGTTTTGGGTGATATTGGAATAAATGTAGAATTTCGGTTACAAAGCAAATCCGGCTTTGGTTGAACTCTATGATTGTTATCATACATGTCATGTTGTCAGTTGAATTTATATTGTATAATGAAAAACATTGAAGAGACTACCGATATGTCCATCCATCTATAAGAGTGCCTACTCTTTACAAACAAAGGAAATTTGTTCACAGTATTGTTGACACAATAACAAAAGAATGTAATATATTAATGTGCTGTTACATAAATGTCATACTATTGTTTGTATAACCTACTGTCATTTAATAATAGTGAATGAACGGAATCATAACAGGTATGTTATTGTAGGTAATTGTAGGTAAGTGGCGACTGATAATGCAGTACAAGACGATGACCAAGCACTGGAGAATGTCTGTGAGAATGAACAGGATACAAGAATAATATGCTTAACACACGATATGTAAAATTTAAAGTCAAATACCTTCCTCTCAGAGGTGCATAAACTTTAATTAATGGTATAGTTTTAACTACTCGCGGTATTTTCGTTTAATCAATTGGTAGATGTTAACTCATATTCCCCATTTGGTCGATTCAAATTAGTAAACATAGGTCAATATTGTACGTAGCTCACCCACGTGACATATTCCCAAACTTTTTTTTTCATTAATAAATTGCTGGAATGTACAATGTACAACGATTCGTGTTGGAATCATATTAAAATATTAACACAAAAGCAAGCAATTTGGTTAATGTATAATTTCGTTGATGTTACAAAATATGCAAGCAGAGTTTTGCATTGTGCACTTTGTTTTTTTACTACTGATGGTAATTGTAAAAACCATTATCATTGTGAGTTATGAGTTGAAACTTTCACTATATTATTTCACTTCATATAATTCACTAAACTTCAAAATGCAACGTGAATGCCATATGAATTTTGATAATATGACTCATAATTATAGATTATGCATGTTTTCTGCATTTAATGGCAAATTATTATAATAGCCAAGTTATTATCCTATGGGTATGTTTATTTTATTTTAGTTTTATCATATGGTAATAAATTATAAGTTGCGGACATAGACCAAACCCATAACAGCGATGTTTGATATATGAGCACCATGTTATTTAGTTAACGTATCTAATATTTTAAGTGATTCAGGATCTCTTATACAAATTATATTTGTGGGAGGAACGTCGAATATTTTTTGTTACATTTTCCGTGTTCGTAAATACTACAAAATAGACAAATACTTTGTTCCTCTCTTTTGTTTTAGTATAGTTTATTTATTTCACAATGTAACACAAAATGCAAATTTCTTAATATATTTTCAAATATATATGAGAATTTCTATTGTATTCGATTTATGAACAAAGATAACATCTTTCATTTCTCATCTTTCTCCGTATTGTTAATAACGAAACAATTAGCATTTCTGGTTACTGCGGTGCATTGTTTCATTTGTATTTATATCTCCATCTAACCAGTTCACCAACCACGCACCTGTCCCTTGACGGTTCACATGATCTCTTCGTCGGTTCACGGGTCACTGGTTGTGAACTTCATGCATCGCACACAATGGAAACTGCATTATCCAATCAAAGAGGAATGTGACGCTTTTTCCTCATCTCTGATTGGTCAACAGACCACTCCAGGTGATTCACTGGATGATAATTAACTATACCTTTATCTTTGTATAATGCCCTGCTGTAAATTACTATTTGAAAAACAATATATTTATATTATAGCTTCCTTGTTATATAATCAATCTTTACCTTATTCAAATTAATTTCCTTGAGAAAGACGCATCGTCATAATTAATAATACGTTTAGCTTGTATTGCAATCATTGTATTAACCTATATATAACAATAATATATCTAACTACAAATAATAATGGAGGAAACCCGTAGATATGTAGATATAGCGCTTAAGCATTGACTAAGGCGGAAGGTATCTATACATATAATATTTTTATTTTTTTATTTATTTTATTTAACAATAATTATACAGACATTACAATACATAGACTATTTGATAAAACTTAAATCTAAACATCCTCCTTATAGAGACAAGTCTCGTGTAAAGGAGGGGTAAATATATTTCTCTAACCTTCGCATTAACTTGATTAAGTTGATTTACCTCTCCTGAATCTGATTAACTACTTACAGTTCTAGTACAAGACTTTCTACTTTCAGCAAAACTTTGTCAATGTATATTTTTATTTCTTTAAATTAATCTTCCTTTGTTAGATAATAATAATAATTTTCAACTTTAAAAGTTTAAACGCTCAATTTTTTTATTCCGACTGCAACAATTTACACTTGAAGCAATTGCCGAAATTCAGTTATGACGAATTACAAAATATAATAAAATTTCATAACATGTTCACTGAGATGAAAAGATGGACTATAATAATTAAAAGCGTGTTAGAATTATGATATTTCTAAATAATAATATTAATATTGTTGGTTGCTGTGGATTGTTCTTTATCTATTTAAATTTAATTATTTTTTACTTTCATTTAGATAATCTAATGTAGTAACAATTATATGATTGCTAAATGAGCAACTACACGAAGTTATCATTAGACAAGCTAATATCTGATAAATTCTACACACATTTAGTATAATGAAAGTAAAAGTACCTCCTTATTTAAAAAAAATATTGCGTTACGATTTCAGAACCATCCTAATTTAATTTATGTTTTAATTTTTATGGTCTAACGTGTTCTTGAAAAATGACAAAACTATGCATTCCTTTAGTTAATAATTCAGGAAATTTTATCATTATCAAGCATGATATTTTGTAACAAAAATAACACACATATTTGTACGTTTACTTACGTTTTAGTATTTCGTATCCCATTATGTAACTAATTCAATACAATGAATTATGTTTTGATACAAATCCTGCTATTTAGTAACCTTTTCATACATTAAAAATTAATTATCTTTATCAATAAATAAGATATGTATAACGGTTTTAGCTTATAACCTGCCCAGAGGATGAAACCATGTATAATGTATTATGCGTATTATTAATTAATCTCTGTCTTTCATAATTACGGTTTGTATAAAGTACCTACATAATATAATCATAGGAACGGACTCAAATATTAATGTGTCAATTAACAGGTAAGTAAGTCAGTCAGCAGTAGGTGGTACATTTACAATATGTATATATTATGTGAACGTATTATTATTATATTAGTTTATACAACAGGCAACTGTATGTATAGGTACATGATGAGTGTCTATATTACTTTATAATGTTATATAATTTTAGACCATCATCATCATCATGTGAATGCCTTTACTGATTGTTTTCATCAGAATTGTGATTATGAATATAATATAAGCGAAGCAAGATGTACCGCATTACCATCTCAATACCATCACGGCATATCCCACAAGTGAGGTAACTCATTTTGAATTAAATATGTTAAATGTATTAAATTTATTAAATTTAAAGTTGTTGCGTTAACTTTGTGAAAATTAAGTTTAGTATAAGTTTTCAAATGTAATATTAAAACACTGTTTAATTTTCATATATGATTTGGTATTTAGTCAATGGGGAACATGCATGTGTGAGGAATATGAATAAATGTTATCAATTCTTATTAATAAATATACGCCGATCAGGAATATCCTAATAAGAAACGATAAAATAAAACTTTTCATTCATTATTTTCATTTTAAAAATCCATATTTTCTGTTATTGGATTAGTCCGGTGTGACGTCGCTAGGCGCTATTTTGTATTGCCACACATTTCACTCTTAGTATTTGTAGCGCCTGATATTGTCAAACACTGCCCCGCCACGAGTGAACCTTTTTGCGGCGAAGTGCGAAAATTGCTTTTTTAAATGGTGATGAAAACCTTAAAAATGCACATTCAAAAATAAAAGGCACCATAATTTTTCTAATTTTCCGTAGGTACTATTTTTTGGGTTGAAATTTTTTTTTTGTGAAAGTTCTCCATTAACAATGACTAAATACTAAATGCCGAGCGCTTTCGCCTTGCGGCATCTTCAGGGCAAGAGGTACTCAAAACTTTTGAGTAGAGTTTTTTGTAACTCTTGCCCTGAAGATGCCGCAAGGCAAAAGCGCTCGGCAATTAGTATTAAGTCATTGCTGATTGACTAAATACACAATTATATGTGAAAATTAAACAGTTTTTTAATATTACATTTTAAAACTGATGTTAAATGCCTTATTCGTGGTGTTTCACGGACACCTGCCTTTTACAAGGCACTCGAAAACTTACGTTAAAGAGGAAGGAGGGCCTAATCATTGTCGAGTACCTACTCCATTTCCAAATAATGTACAAACACCACTGAAAGTATATATCTCATACAATAATATTAAGAGTATTTTCCGAACCCTATCAATAATGATTTCTATCTCTGTAGCTCTACTTATCCGTGATTTTCTTTGTTACGCCGTCCATCAATATTATAATATAGAATGAGTTTGCTTAACGATGCGAATAGTTGGTACATAACACTTAAGACTAAATCGCGTCTGTAGTAATAAATAATAAAATGCTTTGAACTATTATTAATTAAAATGCACAAGTCCATAGCGATTCATCCAGGAAGAGGCTAATAGCACCTTTATGTCGTTTTAAAATATTGTTATTCTTTACCCTATAAACTTAACTTATGTTATTTTTTAGTTTGTCCTTGAGTCAGTCATCTGATTTAGTAAGAAAACAACTCTGAGTTATAATTTTCAGTCTTTGTTATATTTTGAGATCAATTTTCTAATTAAGAATTTTAATACCATTAGCGTCTACTAGATTTAAATGAAAAAACAAATTTACGTCAGACATTTCTGTAAATTTACCTAAACGAATTTATCATTGTTTAAGATCTCCCTATTTATAAATGTTACAATATGTTTAATTAAATAATGCGTAGGTATATTTTGTTTATGTTCATTACAGTGTTTTGAACAAAATGATAATATTTTCTATGATGACAGTGTTTTCGCTGTGGGATTCGTGAATGCTACGTAGCGTATCAGTTATGAGTCCTATACTACTGCTTGGTGTGTTTTCATATTCCCCACTATTTTAATAATTCACAAAATCACGTTCCATGATATGCAAATTTCCCCTTTACTACTGAGAGATACACGTGTAGTGCTGTACAGTGTTTGCTACATATTTTATTAGTTGGTTTAACGAGAATCACCATGATCTTACAATCCATTTTTACGTATAAATGATATGAAGAATTAAAAGTGAAATACGTTAAACAAAAGTGTTAATTCATCTGATGAATTTTTGTAATTGCTTTTTTATCGTCCACCATATATCTATACATTAAAAGAATAATACTACGAGTTTCACACGTCTTCACGCCTTTTCACGTCCTTACCCCCATCAATCCATCAAGAGTATTTTAATGTGGGTAATTACATCATTACACTTACCTGTTATATCCTCGTTTATTTGTTGATTTTTCTTTTAGTTTCTATTAAATGACATTACAGTCGTTTGTTGTTGCTGATTCTTTAAATAAATTTTCCTTGTGTTAAAATTAATTTTATGACGATATAACTATGTATTTTATTTATAGTCTGTCTGTTTGTTAAAATTTCCTATTTTTATCGTTGACATCCGGGACTATTATTTGCGATCGGTATTGTTATCGCTTCATTAAAAAAAACATGGAAAGAACGTTATCTGTGTTGTACAATATTGGCTGTGTCACCATATAAATCCATGGTATTGAAGATATTTCTTTATTTTATTTAATTTTATTTTGTAGGTATCATAGCAAATAAATTAGTATAGTAGCAGTGTGTTGTTGAGATATTCCACTTGTAAGAGTATTTCATATTCGTAGACAATACCACATGTAAACAGTTGCACTACGAGCAATAAATTATACAGATATGGATCTCTAATCATGATGAACATTGGAGAATACAATACATCAACACTAATAACAGTAATAACACCTAATCGTATCAGCCAACACTCAGCCTATAGTAACTCTTACAATACTCAAGTTTACCGACCGTCCTCAATATCATTTGAATCAAATAATTACATTTGGCTAGAAACTTTTCTTACAATTTTATCATCAATATTATTACTATTGGATATACAAATCAAAGTCAGTTGTAATATTATTAAGTTGTTAATTTCGAAATGAGATCACCAAATTAATTGATAGCTACGGTTATTGTGCTGTGTTATTTTGATTTTGATATGTATCAGTTCATTCCAACTGTAGATTAATATTATAATTTTGTTGTAAATATAAGTAAATTCGTATAAGTTTGCTTAGGTTTGTTTCATTATGGTAAACTGTAAACGTGATCGACGAATTATTACGTACGTTAATTAAGTACGAAACTAGTACAATGTGCAAATATCACATTCCAAAGGATTTTAAGCAACTTTTTAACATTTTTATTATCCGAAATATATTATGATATACACTTCTACTGCCACTGGGACCATTACAACATTTAGCCAATACGATTCCGTATCCGCAAGTATAGAATTCCTTTTAGAAGTTGTGCAAAGAATTATCTTATGTAAGTGGTTAATAATAATAAATACGGGTATAACAATTTAGTTTATTTTTTACGGATGACTTTAGACACGTTCATCTTTCCAGTGATGTGTAGCTAACTCAATCTCAATATGTATCTGCTCGTATTGGATAAGGTTATAAGATCCACTGGATTGTATTATCCCTATCATTATCCAATCTTACACGCACGTGTACTCCGCATAATACCTAACCGAGTACAGTAAACTACAGTAAAAACAATATTTTCTATAGGCATTTCTTACAAAAAATATTATTCATTATTCAACAAGCTTGAGGCAACTTTCATTGGCATAAAACAAAGTACCACAATACTACCTGCGAGTACTACACATCACGAATGTATCAGGCGTGACTTTGTTTCATATTATTACACAGTATATTTTTTTTACATTTTTTATGCAAATTTTATTACATTTGATATAAAAATAAAAGAGATGTGAATGTATCTAATAATAAATAATGATTGTCTGAGTAAGTGATTTAAAACAAAGAACATCTCATTATCGTCGCAGATTTCCACTTTTCATATTAAGAATATTATAATACTCCGGGATGTTGACATGGCTGTTGATTTTAATGAACGCTTTTATATTATTAATACGATTATTTATGTAAGTAGATACTATAATAAACTCAATTGTACCACAAATCTTAATAAAAATTGCCAGGCGGATAAAAACTTAAATTAAACCAGTGTTTAAATACTTTATTATATTTTGACATTAATTAATTATGCAAACTAGGTGAAGAGTATGTTCCTTTAATTGAAAAGTCCACACCAACTTGCCACATACAGTAGGTATGTAAAATGTATTTATGTTCATCTTGATAAGAACTTTATTTCTAACAAATTATCTTTTACAATCATTTTAATACGCGCTGATAATGTTAAGACACTTTGTGCCCATTATAAATTTAATGTTTAATAGTGTTGAAAACATTTCGGTTTTTTTGTTGTTATATCATCCGCAATCAAATCTTAAGTATGTATTAAATAAATAAATAATGATCATTATTTTATGAATATTAAATATTATTAGTACCTATTAAATTTTACAATCACGCTAAATTCCCAATAACCATAAACTTATTTTAAAACAATAATTAATAAGGCTGTGTTTATAACGGATATATTATTGTCTTTGTACTCTGCGACTATGGTACATTAGGTTCACGAGGATGTACAGTGGTCAACCCTCTTCAATAATATTATGTATTTTTACTGTCCGAATTAACTTCAAATAAGTAAATATATTATGAGAATACAGTCCAGTGTACAGATACTGCTTACAGTACTCGTATAAACATTGAGATTTAATGGTTTTAATAAAACCACATGTTCGCCATATGTAAGACATGTTGTGTTCATAAATAAAGGAAGTCAATATACAATGCGATGTTTTGTGTTCTATTTATAATCTAAATAACAATAGGTACAAAACAGTAATTTGCTTTGACTACAAGTTGAATCAATTCGTTGAGTTTATTCTTAGTACTTTGTCATTGATCGAATCAATTTAAATGCATCTAACTAAACATTAAGATTTGATATAGCAAGGTTCCTCTTTGTATTAAAGCTTACTTAATCAAGGTTGCAACACAGAATTAATGCTCACCATTGATTAAAAATGTATTTATCAATTAAGTACATTTGGTTTATTCATAAATCGAGAGTTTTTAATGAATACACACGTATTTTGTGTCAATTTAACATAAAAAATTGTTAAAAAAGACACCGTCACCTTATTTAGATGTGTCTCAGATAAAATTTGAACCACTACGAAATTATTTTCATATTTAAACTTTATAACCTAATCTCTGAATAATAATATTATTATGTATTTAGATTTCAATAATGATGAGTCCAAGCGGCTGATTAAAGAGAAAAATAATAAATTACTCGCTCTTCTTATTATTTTATATTTATTAATGAAGTAAAAAAACGGAAAAATATTTCAAAGTGTAAATAAAATTACTACTTTTACTATTCATAATTTTTCATCGAGATTAAACGCACTTGGCAAAGAACATGTTTCCTCCTACTTCCAAACCATTCATACATTTCGCAAACACGTGTTCCGTGTCACTTATTTCCCACTTCATTAAATCATTGTGAATGAACTATTTTTTATGTAAGAAAATATAATAATTTCGAAACATAAAAATATTACTTGAAATTATTTTATTTCAGTCTTTTTATTTCATAAAATACTTAATATTTTAAATTTTCTTTTGTGATAAAAGACTTCGTTAGCAACAGAAGAAAATATCTTAAAATTATTTTTAAAATATAATTTGTGAATTGATAGAGATGCTTGTGAGTGTACATTTTTATATTATAAGTTCAAAAAACTCTTCAGTGTCAATGTTGAAAGTAGTTTTGATGTCAATTTTCATTTCAATATTCTTTGTAGTGTAACAACCAACACCCACATACAACAAAATTCAAACAATTTTCACGTCTTGTTATAAAAATCTTTTAATATCATATTATACTCGTGGAAAAAAGGTACACCTTTGTTAAGTAGCTACATAATTCGTATTGTATATTCAATTTTTTTCTTCGAGTACTTTACATTTATTTTTGTAACAGACTTCAAAAAGATGATTAAATAAAAAAGTTTTTATGCTTATTAGATACTTCACTCGCCTTGCTGCTCGTTCTATGAATATTATTTTTAGTCAATTTTGAGAGTTTGTTTTCTTTTCGTTTGATGTAGAATTTCTTAATGATGTCCTACACGTGCTAAAGATATCATATAAATCAAATAGTACCTAGGTACATGAAGTGATATTTCATTTTATATTTACTCATTTTTGAATTTGTTTTTCCACATATTGTAACAAAATATCCAAAATACTTACACGAGTCATCGATATCGTATAAATTCTACCTTGTGTGAATTCATTAATTTATTTAGTCTCTTCATTTTATTTTTTCCAAATTAAATATTATTTATTTCGCGTATTGTATAACAAAACCAAGAGCACTTAAAGCTTCATTCTTGGAAAAAAATATACGAGTAGGAAAATACATTGTTTCAAAATAAAGTGCCTAGCAAAAATTAATTACGTACACGTGTTACCTACAGAATTGCCCATAAACATAAAACGAGTTAGATAAATAAATTTGTAGGTATTTTATTATTACTTTTTATCTGTTTATTGCTTATTGGACTTTTGTATCTTCGTGGTAATAATCCATAAAGAATATTGCGAGATATATTTTGCATCCAGAGAAATATGAAATGTGCACAAAGTAATTGAGCACTCTATAAACAGACTCATTGGCTATTTTTATATTTACAAAATCAATGTTACTTTTTCGGATTTCGGAGAAATCAGCAGATATAATAATGATTTATTCCTTATTACTTTTTTATATTACACTCCGTTCCTCGTAAACGAGAAGATGGCCGGTATAAATAAAATAAAACGATTGTTTTTTTCAATAATTTCATACCAATTTAGCGAAGATAAAATCTCTAACATCTCTCTCTAATTATATGTTATCTTTATTTTTCGTTCTTGTAAAATATACTCTATTATTGAATGAACGGATTTCTGTTATGAATCCTTCAAACGTTGTTTATGAATGAGAATAGGTCAGCTATTATAACAGTACTGTTCGTGTGAATGTCATATCGTGTAGCTTTAGAATCTTTAGATATCTCTTAGGAGTGACTTGTAAAATTATCTACCTACCCGGGTAGGTACCTACTGTAATAACATTATACAGTATGTACAGAGGTCTCATAGTCCAAGTGTTCTGTGGTGTTTTCCCGCTGTTGTTTGATTATCTTACAAAGGAGTAGGTATAGTATAATCATAATAGTAATAAGAAAAATATTCATTCATTCAAAATGATTACACATAGGCAGATATACTGTATACGTCATAATATGTTGTACTTGTATTCGTACTTACCTATAACCCATAACTGTTCTTCGTATTCCTGTATCCATAAATGTTCATTGGTGTATTAGATTGATACATTGTATAAACGCCGAATATTTTTATATCACATTTCTTCAACTTTTGGCCATTTTCTTTGATAATTAACAAATCGCATCAAGCAATCTTTTTTTCTGCTTATCTCTTTTTAGATCACCATTACATTTTTCTTACTATTTCATCAGCCTATTTTTTCTAATACCCACTTCTACTTAATTTCTCTCCATTTCAGAATTTGGATGAGAATTTATCGATTCGTTTCTAAGTCTTATTTAAATCTCCCACCATTTTCTGTAACTATTTGAGTTTCCAGTAAAAGACAGGCGATAATAAAATCTTACGTATAAAATCAACATCTACAATTTAGCTATAAGGCATGCCACCCATACTGCGTGGAAGAATTCCTAGTATTTTATTGGTAAGTAGAGGACAATGTGCATGTTAATTACTTACAGTTAATCCGCTGACTACCCAACTTTTAGGATATAACGTAATGGTATAGAAGTAGTAGTATTTCTATGTTGAATCAGTCAGAATAATAAAATGTATTATTTTTACTCAATCATGATACATTCATAAAAAATAATATTGTCAAATCATTGCATCTTTCAATTTATTTTGTAATATTTTTTTACAGAAACTTCAACTTAAAACACATTCTCGGTTTTCTACTTTAAAACAAAATAAATACGTATGTTATCACTTATAACTTTGAACTAAGTTACAACTCTCTTTCTGTTCATTTTTTTCATAGAATCTTTCATAAACTTTGATGTTTACAAAGTAATCCGTGGGTGATGTATTAGGTAGATATTTTATCTCTATATGAACATACTTAATCTCTTTGAAAATGGTTTTTCGAGTTTATCTAACTTCTTTAAGCATTAGTATCTACCTACTTACAGATTTTTTATTTCTTTAGTTACCTAAGACTGATCGCAATTTGCTGCGAAACTAAAGCCTTAATAAGTATTTCGGACTTTGTTTCTACACTTTATATGTGCATCGGTACAAAATACCTACATATATGTAAACAATATCCTTTCACACTGAGATACTGTTTTAGAATATTGTTATCGATAATCGCAATCTATTTTTTTTAGAAATATATGCAGATACATATTTTAAATCATTGCTAATCGTTTTTCTTGCGAAATCATTTCTAATAGATATACAGTAATCGATTTCTGATGCTTAAACTTGTACATATTTCATAATACGTGTTTTCTGCAACCTACAATTTAAATTAATTTGAACTATTTTAATAATATACATATTATGATATTAAGAGTTCGTCGGTAGCCTGGAGGTAGAGTCGCGGCCCTGTGAACAAGGGGTCCGGGGTTCGATCCCAGGTGCCGGCAAACTCCCCTTTCACGACACAAGCTTTTAGCTTACTGTGAAAGGTGTATAAGGTTGTATTTGGGTTTATAACAAAACCCAGATATATCTTTTATAAAAAAAAAAAAAAATTATAATTCTTAATTATAAACATATTTTGTATTTTTTTTTATTATTCATCAGGCATTTCCACCCAATATTGAGTGATTTTGCAATAATGTATTTTCTTGTCATGAATGTGATTGTGTATATGTAGGAGATGAATGCTTTTTGTAATTGTGTATATGTTTGTATATGATTGATATGTTCGTGAGATGTTTGCCCTAGTACAGGATATACCTAGTTGGGCAGCATCAATAAACTATGTATATTTGATAATTATTGTAATAGAAGGTCAAGTCTAAACCATTTTGTTAAGAAAATACATGGAACAGTTTTAACATTGCGACATGTAAAAACGATCCACGTTTTTCTTGTGAAACAACAAAAAACACTTAAGTTTATCACAACAAAGTAAACTGTATAACTTAATTTCGAAGTAGTTGTGACTTTCAGGGTGTTTTATCATCTATCTTTTAGTAAACTTTGCGAATCTCTCCTATTTTAGCCTCCGCACTTCGTAAGATGTACTTTCAATAAGTTTCGGCTTAGCCAGTAAGTAACCGTAAGCAGTATTATAGCATTATTTAGCACAAATACGTGTGTTGGGTATAGGAATTATTACCTACATGTAATAAACACTATTACGTTTCTTATACATTACAAAGTATTAAAATGACTTGCTTCTTCTTACATACAATAGTATTAATATACATAATATAATGTAATATGTATTACTTGTACCGCTGTGGGTAATGGTTTGAACTTGAAAACCACCATGCTTGTTGTAACGTCTTGTAAGTAGTAAGATGAGATATAATTATATACTAGTTGTTATTTCTTATATATTATAATTATGTGTTATTATGTATTATGTCTGCGATTCCGTTCTTCAGAACAGGTTATGAACCCGCATAACACTTTATAATCATTATATATCAAAACACTGTGCCTACTAGGCTTTGAATAATCGTAACTATCGTAAAATATTAACATTGTAAAACCTATAATATATTGAGTTCGTCGGTAGCTTGGAGGTAGAGTCTCGGCCTCGTGAACGAGGGGTCCGTGGTTCGATACCAGGTGCTGGCAAACTCCCCTTTCACGACACAAGCTTTTAGTAGCTTACTGTGAAAGGTGTATAAGGTTGTATTTGGGTTTATAACAAAACCCAGATATATCTTAAAAAAAAAAAATTATCAACAAGATTGTTAATGCAACAAAGGAATGTCTTTTGCTTCTGTTTTGTCCACTTCCACGGAGTACCTAACAGGAAAAGACTAATCTATTATATTCAGAGAGATCATTATATATTATTCAGTCTCTTTTCACAGCATTCCTTACACTATAATATTTTTATCATAGGAATAATAAGATGAGATAGAAAGTTTTCCTTATTTGGTAGAATACCACGCTTTTTTAAACTTAAATTACGTGCACATTTGTTTACTAGATTTTATGTATGTTTATTTACTATAAGTTCAATATAAAAAATACGATCTATATTTTAACTTTAAGGGGTAATTAATTAGCACACAGAGTGGAAAAGACTTTCTTACTCCCTGTATTTCAAAGAGGAAAGTTTAAGGACAAGATATATTTTATTAATTTTATATTGACGTAACTGTCCATATATATTATATAGATAACAGAATGCGCAATAAAATTCCCAGAAATGTACATATTTATTCGGATGTAAATCATAATGGGTTCTATACAAAATACTCGTATATAATATTATATTATGTCGGTAATACATTAATGTACATCTAAATGTCCTCAACAAGGTGAGCGATATGCAAATATAGATAATGCTTTTCATATCTATTGTTGATAAAAGCTACATATATTTCAGTACGATGATATGACTCTTTTGATCACAGGGGGGCTAAAATGGCCACATTGAGCAATTCCTCTACAATTCATATAAAGTGGTCTTTTTAGCCCGCCTGTTCTTAGGTATAATGTATTGTGACTAAATTGTATACATAGGTGATATATACCTATATATGAATCATCGTCCCTTTTTGCATGAATATCGATGACAGTAATTTTGTACTCGTACATGCTGCAAATTTCAATCAAAGCATTTCTAAATATCACAAACGAGTTACTTATAATTTACCTATAAATAAATTTCACTTTCAGGTTATAGGTTGTACTCCTACGTTATATTGACGTTTTGTTATATCTACTAATTAAACATATTTGAAATAGATAATGTATTATGAATAAAATACAGTATTTAGAATTCTGCGAGAGATTTTTGAATTTCACAATATAATCTTCGTATAGTTAGGTATCATCATCATCATAGCCCTCAACGCTACTCTCGGGAGCACATGGCAGAAACCAGCCTCCTTCTTTCAGAGCGTCTCTGTACTAATCGAGTCACCTCTTCTCACGACATTCCCTGCGCTATTATGCCGTTGTCATAGGAACGGTGTATTGTGAAAGAACGACGCCCGGCCCGACGGAACCCTTGCGGACGGAAGAACAGTTTTTTTTCCAACAATAATTAGGTATATGTGATTTTAAAAATCTTGTCTTGAACATAAGTATAAATAATCCATTTTACGTATAAATAAAATACGAAACCATGTGTAAAAAGACAATTTGTTGAAAGTGAGATTTATATGGTGAGGCTGTGACCAGTCCAGTTTGCTCATTTTTTGGAGTTGCCTTTTTTCGCCAACCTTGATTTTCACTATACGCGGTGTAAGTTGTACATAATATGCATATGTAAATTTATACAATATTATAATGTACGGATATTAGGAGTTTATATGTAGAATTGAAGACTCGATTGTATAATAAAACATAATATTTTTAAGACCATTCTGATGTTTGCCGACACACTGATATAAAATTATGTGTTTTGATTGAACGGGATACTGTTACTCGTCTACGAATATTAATCGTAGGTATATGAATAGGTGAACACTGTCATGATATAAAATATAAATTTATTTTATTTCTTATTGTTATTACAGTATTATGTTTTGCGAAGTCCAATACTTCTCCATTGATATTTTCGCATAAAGATATTAGATACTTATTTTTTATATTTTTATCTCGAATGTAAATAAATGGTTGAATAAATAAAAATAAATTTAATTTTAAACGTCTAAGTGATGACAGAATTTGTATAATATTTGTATTGTTTTCATGTAATGTGACACGTCTGACAGAATGAAGTATTTAATATCAGTCAAATACCGATGTTGTTTTTTATACAACACTAAAGCTTTTGAACATTTTTTTTCAGTCTGCGAAAATAATATTCAACTCGAAAAATGTTTACTCGTATTGAAATAACAAACTTTGGTTTTGCTAGACGATCTGTATTTTTATTTTTTGAAAGGGATTCTTATTCAATGTGTTAAATATGAAATGTAAAATAAGTAATGTAGGTAAACTGAATCTAATTATACTCCATACATTTTTATATCCATGCCTATTCCAGGACACAAAAAGCCATTTACAAAAAAGTTACAAAACATACATAACAAAAAGGAAACCAATCAAGGTCCCACAAATTCCGAGTAACAACAAAATTTAACCAATAATTTTAGCCACCATTAGAAGTACCAAATTAAAGAGAACGTAATATGTATTCCATCAATTTGAGTTTAAATAAAAATTTGCAGTTTTGAAAAAGAATAAATATTTTTTTTATTAAAATATTTTTTGATAATCCAGCAATGCATTTAAATACCCAAATTATGTACCTAGATCTATCTATACACTCACGGCATGTTCCTAACCTGGGGTAACCAGCGGATTAATTGTATGAAATGACAACATGCAAGTAGAGATAAGACATTAAGGATTTGTGGCATACATTAAATGTCTTTTTCATGATGTTTCACACTCGCAAATAACAGAAAGGAGTGAAGGACCTATTGCGAGGGTACCACGGTTTATTACGGTATGTAGTTGTTGTTACTAATTAGTAGACCAACGATCCTGAGTACCTAAAACATAAACAATGTACCTACTTACACGAAGTATCATGAATGACGTAATTATATCTTAATTAAAATGTATTAAGTATTAGATAACATTTTATATTCGTGTGCTCAATGCTGTACTTTTTTATTCATACCTATATCCATTTTCTTATTGTCTATTCCCCATTTCCATTCCGAGTAAGTAAGTACTCTCTGTCTTCGTTGCTTATACCATCTAGTTACGACTCCATTGGGAATATTCTGTATTGAGAGATATAAAGACTCTCGAAATATTTACATTTTCACAAAAATTCCTATCACTTAGATACTGCGGGATACTATAAAGAAGTATATAGATATGAAAGCTATTTCTTTTCATACATTTCTTGTATTGATCGAATGTATGCACATAGATGAAAGTACATATACCTAATATAAGAATTTTGTGTCAATACCGTAAAAATGTAAAATTCGATACCGTAAGAAAGACTTATGTTAACTTTTATAACTTATTTTAAATATTGAATAATATCACTTTATTGTACCCGAATAGTTAACGATTCATTTGATCTAGTTTCGCTGATGCAAAGTATAAAATACTTTGTTCATTTTATGTTCCTGCTTCATAAAAACATCATTACAACAACCAATATAAGAACGTATGCCATATTTTGGACTTATTATAGTGGCACATAAACATAAACTTTTTCGTCAAATAGCCTAAGGAAATTTAATATGTTTAATCGTATCGTCGGCCAAAGCCACAAAAAACAGTTCTTTTAAAAACTTACTAATTTATAAATATAAGTTTACAGCCGAAATCAAGGAATAACTGGCATTTATGTAGTGACAGATTAGGTACTCACAGATATTAGTATTACAAGTATTGTTTCATCTTTATGCCCATCTAAGATTAGTATTGTTTCATCTTTTTGCCGATCTAAGATTAGTGTTCTGTCATCTTTATGCCTGACTAAGGTTAGAATTGTTTCATCTATATATTTGACTAAGGCTAGAATTGTTTCATCTTTATGCCTACTAAAATTATTCCTTATAAATGGCAAATTATTCCTTATAGGTAAATGTCAAAGTTTTGTATTTTCGGTAAACATAATATTAAATAAGCACACCATTGGGAAAAAAACTGTTCTATGAATAAACTTGTGATTTAACCAAGATTAACTTAAGATGTTTATGCGTTTTATATAGTTAGATACTTATTTATAAATAGTTTTAAAAATAAGAAATAATAATGACACGCTACTAATTCCTGTGCCTAGTACCTACCAACTATTATAAGCAGATGACTAATGTAAATTTACTTAACATTTAGTCAGAGATACGTAGATTAGTCAGAGTAGATTCTTTCCATCTGAAGAGTTCTTCAACAATTCAATATAACTAAGTGTAAACTAAAACAGAATTGTATTAGTAAAGTTAATAAGTAGACAGGTACAATGACCACAAAACATTTAGATGTTTAAAGTATATTACGACTTTTGGTATAAGCAATTTTAGAATTATTTGTACAACATATTTCATACCTTTGTATTTTATTTTATTAATTCTATAGACATTCAAAAAATTAACAAAGTAAAAATCAACACATTTTATACTTATAAAAGTAATTATTAAATTTATTTTAATTGGTTTATCCAAAGATGTATTTTTGTCCCTTGAATTGGAGACATCATAATTGATCTTATTAAAAGAAACTTAATATAGCTATAGTATGAGATATTAGTGAGAGACCATATTTTTATATTGAGAACATACAAGTTAGTATCAACTGTCATTACAACATTATAAGTATTATAAAAGAAAATTTAAAATTTAGAAAAGCAGAGCCCACCACCATGTGAGACTAATAATTGCCCAAGGAGAAGAAGAAGATAAAAGAAAATTTACAAAATACCTATCTTTGTACATTTTATAAAACGCATAGACTTATATTAGTAGACTCAACCGTAGAATAATAAATAATTATACTAAAGTGGACTCAACATCGTTAGACTAAATGTAAATTGTGTTGCTGTGGTAACGAAACGGTCCTAATTGTCCTTTATTTTGGAGTTCCCACGTCACGTCATCATCATCATCGCCCTCAACGCTCCTCTCGGGAGCACAGGGCAGAAACCAGCCTCCTCGAACGGTGTATTGTGAAAGAGGGACGCCCGGGCCGACGGAGCCCCTGCGGACGGAAGAACAGTGCACTTTTTGGCCAACTACCATTAGGCATTCTCAAAACATGGCCCAGCCATAACCCACAAGTGAGGAAGCAATAAACATCCAAGCTGTCCTCTCTGTACCAACAAAAACAACTGATTTCAATATGTAAAATGTTTTCATTTTTTGCCTTTTAAAGGGCACTCGAAAACTGACGAAAAAGAGTGGGTGATCAATTCTTTGCCGCATGCTCCATGGAACGTTTGGTATTTATTATTCAATCATATTTTATGAAATTTATCCATTCAAGTGTTGTTCTCTCCTATTTATACACAGTAAGTAGTAAAATATTGAATTCTAGTAAGGTATAATAAATACAATGTGACACCTCTGAATAACTGATAATACAGTATTTTTTTTGTTTTGATATGTTTGGCCTTCAATTTATTTATTATCATGGAAGGATATCCTTAGACTTTTTTTATCAATGAGTATATTATAATACTACATACATAAATCTATGTGTATATAATATTTATGTAGCTTTTATAGGTTGTATGTAGATATGACAAGAACTTTAAGACTTTACAGTCATTTCCACTATTGTATTTAAAGTGAATCACCGAAGCATCATTATGTGATTTACCTTTACGTGCTTGCTACACATAGCAGATAATTTGAAATGAAAAACTGTACAATAATGATACAAAACAATGTGTATGGTACCTCTAGATGTGTCACGTAATTACTGTAAGGTTACTATTCTACTATACCAGTAGACCAAAAATAACAGTGTTAGATATAATATTCTCGTTATTTGGATATGTACAATTATTAAGAAACACACAAACTTAACTAATGCAATGACATCATCCACGGGTTTTGTGTTTAACAAGTAAGTGCCTAGTAATAATATTTGTACCTACTAGTGGAGTTTTACACAGTTTCACTTGAAAATAATCATCAAATTAACAAAATGCTAACAGATATCATAGGTAATAAGTATTATAAGTATAAAATATGGAAAATATTGGCGATTTATTTTTACGTTTTAGTCTTGATTTTACTATTAGCAAAAATGTTATTTTGTTTTATGGAAATACTAATTTAGAACAATATAACTATTTTTTATCTCCATCTTGATAGATATATTATAATCAAGAAATTGAAATAAAAATGTTGTGTCTTAATAAAAATACGCAGAACATGATGACGTGGTGTCCGGTGTCTTGAGAAGGTCTAAGTACTGTGAAACGGTGCCAAAAACAAGCCTTCCATCATCATAATTATATTTATATATTTGTCAAAAAATAGCTTAGATAATAATGTTTATAGCCTAAATTCTAGCTCTAGAGTCACACCTCGTATAGAGTGTATCATTTTTTCTCTTGCTTGGCTAGCTAATAAAGTACATTGGTACACAAAATTTTGCGAATTAAATACTTTATTATTATTATACCTACTGATTGTCGTTGGTGGACTTGTGCGAATGACTAATAAATTTTAAAAAAATTATCAAACAACTAGACTGTTTATTTTTCATTCTCATAATTATATACCAATCTCTAGCGCTTTCGTGAAGATAAATTGATATTATCAAGGCAACTGAACATTTCTCTTATTAAGATTTCTTGTTTAAAAAATAGCATTTTTCACGATGAGAACGCACAAACTCTTTTAGTTATATATATAAATATAATGATAAATATACGTACAATAGAGGCAACATTACGCCGAGGAAAATGTTTATATTATTATTATCTTTTCAAACCAAATTCTTTACAGTTTTTTTATGGTGTTTAGTAATTTACTTTGAATTGTCGATGTCAATTAAATCGAGCGAAATCATTTCCCATAACTCCACCAAAAATTTGGTTTCAATACATATCTTTTCTTTAAATTTCGAAGAATTATTATTTAAGCTCTAGAAATTTCACGAATATAACAAATTTGTGATTAGATCAGAAAATATTTTTAATTTACCTATCTACTTAGCAGGTATTTAATATATTATTCATTTTGTTTTGTCTCCCATACAACTTTTTTTTTATTTATTGAAAGCAAACATGCACCAGCCCACACATCAAATACCCATGGAAAACAATAAAAACGGAATTAGAAACAAAGATGCGCTTAATTACAGGTGTAATTGGTTATTCACCGAATCTGCCGCAGGTTCACCGAACTAACCTAATACGCCAAAGCACCTTTAAAAATCCAAAGAGCACCAAAGTATTTCCAAGAGTCCAATCAAACTGCATCAAGATGCCAGGAGCAAATCCAACAGCAAACAACGTATATTTTGAATTTTCTTACCATCCCCCCAAACTGTGTGATTTGTGCAATGTGTCTTGATTTGTGTGAAGGTTTTCCTTATAGAATTAAAAGTAAATAAACAGATACATTTATTAACCACATTATTCCAACTCTTCCCAAAGCCAACTGAAGACGAAAACAAATAAAAGATTTCGCCTTCACCCACTTTGTACTTGATACCTACGGAAGGATGTTTAGTTGAATTTCACTCCCGCTTTTGGCTTGTATCCAAAACCAAAAGTTATTACACTTCTCACATTTTATATATAGCCCTTCCTAAGGTTAGTCTACTTGGACATAGCCTAAATTTCAGTACAATGAACATTTGATTCAAGTTTTATTACCCCTTTCATAAATAATGTCATCATATTTTCCACATTAATGACTTTGTTTAAGAGTTTATTTGAAAACTGGACCACAGCTTCTAATAACATGAACAATTTGTTATGTAACACGTGCACAAAATCTATATTTTTTTATATATTGATAAAGCTCATGTTTTGGAATGTTCTTTCTATCTACATAATTATACTATCATGGAATCCCCCATAGCTAATAGACTAACTACACCCTATTATAAACATAAAATTCATCCTCTACTTGTCAATGAAAAATAAAGCATGTATCGTAGGTGGCATTCTCTCAAAGACTTTTAGAAAGAGCGGGAGACCTATTTTTTGTGGGAAACTCCACGTAGATGTTCTTGTTTACAGATTATCTAATTTTTATTCCTTGTTTATTCATGATTTTCTTTAATTTTTCATGATTCTAATTAAAAAATCGTTTCGCACCGTTTATCAAGGGAATAGTGTATTCGCACTTCGCATATTATAGTTTACATTTAGCAGTAGGTATAGAGGTTGAAACAGAATATACATTTGTTTTATAGGATATTTTATGTACGTACATTGTTCACTAGCATTACAAACTTTGTGGAATTTTATTTGACGTGAAACTTAATCCCAAGTATGCCAAATTAATAGTATTATGTACTTACCTAATTATTCACATCATAGAGAATGTCAGCAGTATTCCTGTTCTGTTACTTGTAACTGTGTTAACAAAACTTTGTTAACAACCTACTGAACTGTGAACAAAGGTGTGATTACATTCAGTTTTGTCGCGAAACTACAAAGAGTATCTTCCAATAACAATTAAAGCAAATATTGCAAGTCACATTTAGTTTATTATCTACGTTTAAAAAGATTGTACAGAATTCAAGTTTTGTAGATCAAAACATACATTTTCAATTGAATTTATTATGACAATAATACAAAAATTTTAGTGCGCAAAATAAATAAAACAAATAACAATATTGAATGAGATAAAATATAAAAATGGAAAATAATGATGGAACATACAATTCAATACAATAGGCGAGTTTATCGCAGAGACACATATTTAAACTTTTGAACTAACCCGAAAAAATAAAAATAAAATATAAAATTGTGGTATAGGATACATGACCGAGAAAGGTTTAAATTTATGATATAAAAAGTAATTTTGGAATGGGTGGTACGCCTCATCGCTGAATAGTAGATGTTAACAAATTGTCTCATACGAGAGGTTTTGCAAACGTCTGCTGTTTACAGGACATTCGAAAACTTACAGTAAACAGTGGAAGACCTATTATTTTTACCGGGCACTCCATGGGATAACCCCTTTATTAATATTTAGTAATTTATGTTTTGCGTTTATGTACAATATGTAACCACATAAACAAATAAATGACTCCATCGCCTTTTGATAAAATGCTTAATAACGTTCATCATGATTATTGCAGTCATGACACAGCGAATCTTTCTATACAAAATGCCCATATAGAATTAGTTACATAACACTTCCGAATCTAAACCATATTACATATTAAGCATAATACATTATATCATAAGTAATCTATGTACATGTACTATGTACTAATAACAGCTGTGTTGTAATACATATAGTATTTATGTAGAATATATAATGAATCCATGGCGGTAGTTATATTATTATTAATGAATAAAGAAATGTAAATTCATAACTGTTGTCTTGTTAATTAATTTATTTATATTAAATGGTAATATATAAAATAATTTGGATGGCTACGTAATACAAACATTTTTCATATTAATATTAATTACTGGATTATATAATAATTTTATATCATGAAGTCAAATACCTACATATATTTCTTCGTATCTTATATATACCTACCATTTTTTATTGTGTCACATTGTCCAACATTGTCACGTCCACATTCAAATATAAATAAATTTTACGTAG
Organism: Athripsodes cinereus; assembly: GCA_947579605.1. Classification (NCBI taxonomy): domain Eukaryota; kingdom Metazoa; phylum Arthropoda; class Insecta; order Trichoptera; family Leptoceridae; genus Athripsodes; species Athripsodes cinereus. The sequence goes on from OX388312.1 coordinate 18,172,381, forward strand.
TGTTAACTTAGTATGTAAAAAGTTTTAAGCTGATTTTTATACCATGGCAATAGAAGCCCAAAGGGCATAAAAGTCGTAGCAATTCTAACTATCTACAGCAGACAAAACAATGAATTAAATAGATCATATTTGTTGATGATTATATCATGTTTTGTAGTAAATATCTTTTGATTTCTTTTTAAGTTATTCATTGTGAGTCATGAAATAAATTACACGTTTCGAATTTGCGTAAAAAATAACAACGTGTATGTGTTGATCTTCATAACTACCTACATATATTTTGTACCAAATAAATCAAATAATATTTGATTTAAAATAAAATGATGTCTTAACGAAGTTATAGATGAAGTTTTACGAATTAAACATTGGAAATTGGAAAAAGGTGTAAAACTTATTGTATTCTTAAAATTTACAATAATTAAGACAACATAATTAGCAATGAAATACTTCAAGACCAAGTCTCATTTTTCATCTCTTTGGAGACATATTATCGTCCGAGTATTAGTTGAAGTATGGGTATAAATATTGGAACTCAGCCATACAAGGGTTAAAGTTCCTAAATACATCAATTTACTTGTGATATTTGTCAATATTTCTAATTTATTGATTACTGAATACTGGTAAAACGTTCTTTCATAAAAAAAAACGGTAGAAAAATTCGACATTCTGCTGAGCACGTCCACAGAATTTTATTATTGAATGGACCATTTCTACATGACAATATTACGAAAATGTTACTGGTATATATGTTGTTCCTACATAAACATGTATTTGACGTAGTTTTCAGCTTATCTGGGAATGTGACTATGCTGTTTACGTGGCTGTGAGCCAAAATCGTCCTGTCAAAAACACAAGGTTTATTTTTATTCAAACGTACACACGTACATGATATTTCCAGAAGAAAATATATCATATTATTTAACATGGAACTGTATCAGATTTTAAATTTAATAACGAAGTTTTTCTTCCACATGATGCAGATGATTGAGAGTTGTTTAGTTATTTTATTTGTCATGTCTGTTTGGAAAAATGACAAAATTATTGCTTCCTGTTATATATAGTCCAACTCATGTCATTACCCTATAATAACCCATAATTTTGTCTACCAATGTACTTGTTCATATACATTTATTAGAAGACTCCCGTAATGTAGCACAAAGTGTTAATTTATGGTTAACTTTTGAAAGATTTAACATTTATTTGAATTTATTGTTTTGATGATGAAGTATTGCTTAACGATCAAGGCTCATCATATAATTATGGTAAGGCAACTTTAGACTTATTTGGTCAAAAAAATCTAAGTATGTTTATTTTGTGAGTACATGTAAATCTTGTAACATCTTTTTTAAATCAGCAGAAATAAACAAAAAATTACCGTTGACGAATACATCAAAAACAGCTTCTATTATATAATTATATGCATTTTATTCACACTACATAATAATATGTGATATCCCTCCATCATGTTAATTTAGACAAGTTGTTTTTAAAACCCGTATACACAAGATAATACCTACAATAATAACTACGTATAATATGTATGTATGTATATTCATAGTGGCGCTTGTAATAAAACAATCAAAAGCCTAATAATAATGAGCGGTCAATGGCATTAGCTATTATAAATAGTAACAACAACAATAAATATACATATATAAATACCTAGTATTATATAATTATCAATGATTAAATTAAATATTTTGGTATGCATATATAAGCATATTATAATAAGTCTATATGACACAATAGGATAATATCTCAGTATTTAATCTATGTGCGCTATTGTAATGTGCATTAGGTAGGTACGCATTATATAGAAGCATATCCGCACTTTAATAATATCGTACATTAGTAACGAAATTGACACAGCTTTGAAAAATTAATAAAAAAAACCTATTTGTTCATTTGATGATGTGTGCATATAGGCGAAAATGCAAGTATGGTTCAAAATACAAAACATAGAAATGAAAAAAGAAACTTTCATAGACCTGGTTTTTGAGTAGGTAGGTATACAAAAATTGACGAATTATATTTCAATTGAGATTAAAGGTATTTTAAAATTTTAAAAAATATGAAAATAAAGCACCATTTTAGAAACATTGACCAATTATGTATGTTATACTTTTTTTATTATTATGTGTCTATGAATGCATTGTTGCCTGCATGTGCCTTTTTAATTTGTTTGCTTTATATTGTATTTTTGTTTTTTTTTTTATATTTATAATATTACTGTAGATATGTATATTTATGTCTGTTTTGTTTTTTGATTTTAATAATCGGGTAAGTTGGAAGACATCGCATTTTAGCGATAAACTCTGATATTTTCTATGTTAATCTGTATTATTGTAAACAATGTACAGTGAAGAATGAAATAAATAATAAAAAAATAAATAAATAATATTTAGTATTACAAATTTTTGTTTGAATGCCTTCAGTTAATTAGATTAGTATTATAAATTAAGAACTGTATAAAATTGATACTTCCTTGTAAATCAATCAATGAATCTTTCATATCTCAAAATATCAACTCTGAAACGATTGTTAATTGGTCATTTAAAATGACAGATGAAAATAATACACTTTATCTCTAGTTTTTTTCTTTCTAAGAACTTAATACACAATATACAATATACATACATAATATACATATTTCTGTTAACTATTATTTTACATATTGATTTTGGATTTGTGTCTCATTCGTTGCCAACATGCGATACTTAATAACATGCAGATAAATATTTAATAAGCGGAATTCGCCTAGGTGACTATGCTCTCTCAGGTGTACACGGGTACATTATCATACATGACACATACATAATATATCCTCATATTATTGTACATATATTTTTACTGCTATACCTATATGCATTATGACGGGATGGTACTATGATACAGGTATGACTAGGTGTAGGTAAATAATATAATTGCGTAGGTATATTTACCTATATGTATAGGTACCTATATCCGTTTCCGTCAGCTTCACTCTCGTTTGTCCTCATTTTTATATTATAAGTATTAGATGTCTATACTTATATCATTATTGTCTAGCGATGGTTTCATTATTTTTATATTTTTTGGATACCTAATTAAAACATTATTTTCAATCATCTTCACCTTTTCTCTAAATCCTAATCCTTTAATATATTGATATTACGATAAGTGAATTTTTTCCCGGAATTAAGCTGAAATTTATCTGTTATCATGATTTACTTACCTATCTGCTTGTATTATGTTCAGGAATTTTGATAAAAATGACACCACCAATTATTTTCAAACTGTATGTAGGTATGATCGTTTGATCCTCTTTACTGTATATGTAGGTAAATACCCTATTACCTATACAGTAAAGTGGATGGTGTAGGTAAAATTGTGCTGTTTTTAATACTCGTAGGTGTTAATTTGAAATTAAATTGAAGGTATTTAAGAATATCTAAGGCAATTATTACATTTGGGTATTAAAATTCTGTCATTATTTCTTAATTATTATATTTGTTTATCATTAGATATTTTATTAATGGATAATCCCTATGGAACCTATATAGTTACCTACCTCGTGTAAAAGTTAATAATATGTACTTGTATTTCCATTATTTGTTAATAATTATTAGATTGTTTTAAATATTTAATGAGGATTGTAGGTCTATACTGTAATTTGATATCAGGGACCTATCATTTAATTTGCAAACGACCTTCAGATTATCACGCACGCATACGTTAGATATTAATTTATAGAGATTCGTGATAAAAACTAACAATTTTAATCACAGTTGGATGTATTGCAATCGCAACGTTACCTAGATATATCTAATCCTACCTTAGATACGTATATCTAATTGTTTCTGACATGTGAGCTGTAAAATAATTGTTTTTACCTTATGAAAATGCGCATTTACTTAGGTAAAAACATTATACTCGTATGAATATATATTTTATTTTACTCTTTACTCTATGTAGGTACATTTATTTCAAAACAAATCGATTCTAGTACCTACATGTATACGTATGGTTTAATACACCATATGTGAGCTTATTACGATATTGCATATACCTATTATTACACACCTATGGGTACTCTATTGCAATCAAACTATTAATTTTTCCACTAACCAAAGATAGCATTAATATATACCGAAATCAGATTACTGGTTTTATTTATTGCCACTTAATATGTCATGCTAATTCAACATCGGTCCTGTTTAGAGACATTAGTTAGGATTTTAAAATCCTTAAAAATCTCTGTATAATAATACTCTGTCAATATAAAGTCCTAATTATCCACCTCGCAGGAGAATCGAAATACAAATATCTACCTACTCAGTACCTAAGTACACAAATCAAATTGAATAATATTGTATGTACCTAGTTGGGTATAATATAATTAAAATAATACCTATAGATGTTCTGAGAGAAGCTAATTCAATTTTATTAAGCTTCTTGTCATTGAATGTTTATTGAAACACTTCTGAGGACAATTACACCACCAATAGAAAGCTTAATCGTCTGTAAAGTTTGAATTGAATCTTCAGCAAATAAAGCTTTTGATTACCTTTGTTATTCAGGTTTATCAAAACTTTGGACTTTTAACGAAACCTTTCTGAATAAAAGATAATAAGATTGGTGTGATGGAGTACATTTTATTTTCTAGTAGGTACCTACTCTTTGGAGTAAATTATGTAAATTTTCCAATAACCCATAAAACAGTGGTCCCTGATTCCCAGGTACCAAATAAAATGGCACCAAGGGATATTAAATTATTTCCATTTTATTTATCGTGGTGTATTTGTCTTCCTTTAAACCACTTTTAAGATATTAAACATGTTTAATTTAGTGATGAGATTTGCTAACCATTTGAATGTGTTATTCTCATTGGCGTGTTCATTACATGGCTTGCTAGTCTACTGATTACCTCACTTGTGGAAGATACCATGATAGTATAGTGGTTTAACATGACATATTAATAGAATTTCGTGTTGACAATAATTACAATAATTATAGGTAGTAATAGGTAGTTGGTACGTACTACTAAATACATTAGTAATACGATGATTGTAATGATGAGAGCAGTAAGTACTATAGGTAGGTACTAGGTACTAGGTACCTTCATTACAATGTAATGTCACATAATGTAATAATATGCAGATACAATGTTGCTAGTAAATTTGTTTTAGTGGTGGGTACGCATCATGAATTTATACTTCTTATTGTTTTATTATTCATATCCTGCTGCTGTACTGTATTGTGTATGTATGTGTGAAATATAATTACATAATATCTATACTATATTCACTCACATAATATATGATAATAGTAGGTACTCACTGAACATCTATACCCATCACGCACTCGCACTCTCCTCCCGCTATCCGAATTTCGTAACATACTAATCATAATAGTAATAATCATATTATGGTTTAAATTGCCTACTAAAATATGGACACACACATACCTACCATACGTGGGACTTAGTATCAAAAGTGAATAAATCCATTTGTAGCAAGATATCAGTAGAGGCTAAAGACTTTCTAAATTGGGTCTTGAGGTGGGCGGTAGCCTGATGTTAGAGTTTAGATCCTGGGTGCGATCCCATCCACTGTCGCCCTATTCCACCTTCGTAACAAGCATATTTTTTACTATGAGGATGCCTGGGATATATTTGCGTTTATTTCAAAACCAAATCATTGGTACTTACTATCAGATTAGGACCAGAGATAGTACCTACAAACGATTCATTGGTACGAATCTATAATATTAACTTTTCGCAAACAAATTGTTGGTAAATTTACCAACGACTTGTTTGCGATAGATTAATATTATAGATTCGTACTAATGAATCGTTTGTACTATCTCTGGTCCTAATGAATGAATCGCTATGAGTATTTCTCTCAGTGTATCTTCACGTTTATTTTCTCCACTACTTTTCACATGAATTTCATATACCTATTTCAATATTTTTTTTTCAATTTAGTTCTATAGAATTCAACACAAATAATATTTTTGTGACTATCTATTTTTGGATTTATTCGACCTTGATACCAGACGATTCACACGTACTTTCTTGTAAATTTATATAACTACAGGCCTATCCTATCTTGTAATGTTATTTTATTATTAACTTATCTGAAGATCACTCCACTACAAATAATTATATATAAACATATCCAAACCTGTGAAGTTAAATAATGTGTAGGTAATACCTTCACACAATAGGTAGGTGTACTCAGAACTCGTATTACGCATATATCAGTTAATTAAAAGGTTAAACTAACCAAAACATTCCTGGTATTCGCATGTACTAGTATCTCGTATAATAATAATATTGTTCTGCAATTTAGTCAGCCTATAGAAAGAAGTAGGGAAGTGATTAATCATAATATTATCTATTTTTAACTAAATACAACATAAATTCGTACTCACAAATACGGAATAATTTATATATTTCAACTATTATACCTACCTGTCAAAGTGGAACCTGGCTTGCGAACAGACTATGTCTGGACTAATATTATTTCCTACAAATTTATAATGTTTAAAAATGTCAATGCTAACTATTGATAAAAAAAAACAATCTGTTTTTTTGTGTGAATAAGCCAAGCCAGTCGGATAAATGGAAGTCTCCAGACTTCTGCGGTAGGTATCCGGGTGGACGGTGGGTCCTTCAATGTTGTGAATAAGTTTTTATTATTTTAATCGAGGATAGTATTTTTATGTGAGTACAAAGTATTTTTCATTTAAGTAGTTAAAAGAGTTCGATGTACATTTGCTTTGTAATTACCTACATCTGATAATATCTAATCATCAAAAAGAATCTTTGTCTAGGGGTATTAAATAAATTTATTCTATGTTTTCTAAACGTGAATGAATGACTCGAATCATTATTACTTCGTCTAGAAAATGTTTCAATGAAAACGTATCTCTAGAGTCTAGATAATTTGATAATCAATGTGATAAATATAAAATTCTAAAAACTTTACAAAGATCAATGGACTTAAAACATGGAAGATTACCTAAAACCTAAAAGAAACCTTGGTTAACACCTAAATTTACGTTTAGGTACATAAATTTCAACATAACATATTTCTGTGACAGTTTTCTCATATTATTATGGGTACAGCGTGAGGCACGTGGTACGAAAAGGTTTTATGCCATAAAGTAAAGTTGCTCTTTTTTTATACATATCATATAAATGTTTCTTATTGGTTCTCTAAAAAACAGTTTTATGGCGGAGGGAAAGTGTCACCTGAGACAAATTATAAAACTGAAATAAGTTTCCTCAAAGTTTTACCACTTGTATCCAAGACATTATTCTTTATTGCTTTAGTTATTGGCTGCGACGTATATATGTTGTTTTCGATTCGAAATTCGAATTTACAAAACCATCGTAATAAATTCATAAGTCACTGAAGACCATCGGGCATTAAACTTCGAGTAGGTACCGGGTACCCAATATACCTGTATCTGTAAAGTACAGTGTTTTATTTTATTTTTTGTTGCTGTTGAATTAATGAAACGCCTCAATGAGTTTTATTGTATTTTTTCTTTATAAGTTGTGTAAACTAATTCTCTCATAGAGCATGAATAAAATTCTAATAAACTTAATAGGTCGGTATCAGAAAACTTAATAGGTCGGTATCAGAAAACTATCTAGGTTCGTACTGTAGATTGCATCGAAATATGAAATCGTTTTTCCTGTTGTTGTGCAAAGTATCGTCAATTTTCAATGATAGCAAATCCTTTTATGGACAATGCTTTGCATTGTTATACCTGCATAATAATATTGTTTTAGTAACTATCTATATACTACACATGATTTGGCAGGGTCAGCATTCACATAAACGTACTAAGCAATTGCCTAAACTGAATGAAAACAAAAAATCATTTCTTCATTTTGAAAAATTATGCGTACCGTTTCAATCATCGCTGAATGTAGCTCTGTCTTGGCAGTATATATGTATTAACGTTTGTTTTTGCTTTGTTTCCAGAACCGTCCAGCTGCTCAGTGTGGTATGGAGTGTGGTGTGGCGTCTGCTGGCTACCCTCCTCCCCCCGCGGTACCTCCTCCGCCCCCCGCTAGCATCATGTCTCCGACTGAAAGGTCCCCTGCCAAATCAGGGCTCCACGTCAATTTCACAGAGAAGGGTGAAGTGAAGGAGCGCAGAGAGAAGTTCCTTACAGCCAAGTATGGCAGCCACCAGATGGCGCTTATCAGGAAGAGGCTGGCTGTGGAGATGTGGCTCTATGATGAGCTTCAGAAATTATATGAAATACCTGTAAGCATCACGTTTTTAATTTTAATGATTATTTGATCTAATGATGGATACTTCCGCTACCTTTTTGATATCTAAAAACTATTTTAAAAATCCGACTTACACCGGAGAAAACAGTGATATGTTATAGCCATATCACTGGAAGAAAACAGCAAATTTCTACACTCTCCCATCCCCTGTCGCAAAAAGTCTTGGAACTCAACACACACTAAATTAAAATATACAACTTTTAAATGCCATATTTTCATACTTGGAATGGGATAACAATCTTTAGCATGGCACTCTGTATTGGTGCCAAAATCCCGAATGAATAAAAGCCATGTTGTAAAATATGTTTTTCTTTTTCATTTTTGCAGAAAGATAATGTTAAAACACATGAAGTGGAAGTGGACATAGATGAACTCCTAGACATGGATAGTGATGAACATCGAAGAAGTCACCTAAGTGTAAGTACATTTTATACAAAACTAAAAGTATGCAGACATCAAATCATCAATTAAATTAATCAGTCATTTAAACATCATATATCTATCCCATCACAATATTTCCCACAAATGGGGTAGTCAGCGAACTGATTGCACGTAAAAAACATGCAAATTGTCCTCACCATACAATAAAAATAATAAATATTCTATATTTTCAAGTGTAACTTTATGGAAATCCATTATAAAAGATAATATTTAAATTAAATCAAACACTGTTTCATTCCACTATGAGAGTCTTATCGTCTCAATCTTTTAAAAATAATACATTCAAAATTGGTGGTATATCTCATTGCTGCATTGTAGATACTGTTAATAATTGTACACAGCTTTTATGGGATGTTTTACGATATTGCCTCCTTTATTAATTAAAATTGATGAAGTGCCGAAACTTTTATAAATATATAATTATTTGACGTGGATGTTATGGAAATGCATATTTGTTATGGAAATATAAATTATTTGAAATCTAATTAAATTGTGTCTGGTTTCTTTCAGAGGATCTTAGCAGATGCCAAAAAACCACAAAAAGATGTAAATGTAAGTATGGTTATTTAATATTTAATCAATGATATTTAATTGAATTATTTCTACTAATTATTTGGTATCTTAAAGGTCAAAAATAGAAATAATTATTCTGATTCTTTTTTGATTGATTTTTAGAAATATCTAACTTTACAAAATAATTATCTTATATTAATCCTGAAATACACCTAAATCTTATTATTTTTTTTCTATTTGTTTCAGAAATTCATAAATGACTTGCTAGAAAAGGCCAAAACACTTTGAATATGTGTATCACCCACCTTAACCAAAATATTAAATTTATCTGAACAAGATAAAGTAAATAATAATGATTAACAGTATGTATGTAACTTAGCCATTTACAAGTTTTATATTATATAATAATATTATTGAATTTAGCCCAATAGATAGATGTACCTATATAAAACCCCAAACAATACTTTCTCAATGTGTATGTGCCACACCATCCTTAATCCAGAAGACAGTGAATGGGAAATCTTTATGGTGTTTGAATGTCACATATTTTAATCTTATCTATGTATAACTTTACATTATGAATATTTGTTCCCGTTCCTTGTGTATTAGCTTTTTAATCAAAAAATAATAATCGAGTAATACATCATATTAGTCTAGAACTTTTTCATGAATATTATGTGTACCTAATATCTATTATTATTATTAATATATTTCCAATATTTTCCAGGAATGTGTTGTAATAATAATAAATAAAATAATATTTAGCTTTAATAATAATAATTAAAAAAAACACAAGAACAAAGTGAACCTACACAATATATAAATTATATTAAATGTATGTCGTCGATTCCCAACGAATTATTATTCATCCCATATTGTGTTAAGTATCTCAACATGACATCCTTTGTAAGTGCATATATAAGTAATGACATACACGCCTCTTTGGGAAGAAGTAATATTAAGAAATAAAAATAAGCACATTCTATAATTATATTGTAATAAACAGTAGCAAATGAATGTTTGTAATTATATTGTCCATCCACTTCTCACTAAGTATGATAAAGTTCCATGTCTCTTATAGGTGGTACAGTAATATTTATTATTGGTGTTAAATAAAAAGTAAAATAATAATTCTAGGCAATTTTAGTTACGTTTTATATGAAATTATTAAAAACTAAACGACGAGATGAGCAATGCATATTTTTGTTTTGTAGATTTTTAAAATATACAATTTACGTTGTTGGTTTTTATGTCATACAGCTTTTTATATAAGGAAATTTTAATTAATAAAATATACACCGATTCAAATTTTATGAAAGGTGCGAATCTTGTAATAGTTTTTAACATACATAATATAAACTAAAATTCAGTAATTATATTTTGATTTGATACAATGTTGATAACTGATACAATATAAAGTGTCCGTAATTTTTTAACTAGGCATGAAAAAATACATATCGAAATTGCGTTTTATAATGTTAATATCCTTATATGTGTACTGTTTTATTGTGTTCCTTCCTGTTATGAAATGGATTCAACTGCCATTGTTTTCAATGACATTTGTTTTAAATTAATTAATACTTAATTTACATATTTATATTAATTTTAAATGAAACCCAGACAATTTGTAATATCCTATTGTACTAACACATTTCTACAGTTTGTCTTTTTTAGAAGCATATTTGTACCTTATTTATACCTTATCTAGTGACTAAATAATTTCTGAGCTATTTGTATTGTCGTGTATTTTTAAATGGATCAAAACTATTAAAATATAAACCTCATTATTATTATATTATTTTTATGTAGTTAATCATTTAAGTTTTCAATATTGACATTATGTTACATTTAATTTAATTTGATACTGTGAGTGTAAAAGTAATACGGGTGCATAAATAAAAACATTAATTTGAAAAATTACACCATTTTTAAGAGATTATATCTTATGTTTTGTTTTGATTTATTTTAAATTATCATTTGAATAAACCTCCAAGGAGAACTTCAATGGATAAGTTGAATTTGTTATTAGTTTCCTCTATTATTTATTTACGCTCACAGTACAAGGAACATGTTTACTTATAATTGTAATAATATTTCGTTTTGCATACTTGCATGACTTAAAGACTTGATTACATATTGTGTATGTAAAACTAAATAGAAATACATTTGATTAGTCTGCATTATTAAGAAAATATACTTAGACATATTATGATAACACCTAATGAATAAAAAATATATACATATTTAAAAATAATGGAGGAGTTTGTGTTTTCTCCTTTTCTTAGAAATCAATGTGATCTCCAATATAATTAATTGTCATATTACATGTATCTGCATTGTGGCCTGATGAATTAATTATTGCAAAATGTAATATGGACCCTTGACCACAAACGAAAAGTGTTTTTTTCACTCAATCGCTAGTATTTAGCATAGCGGTAAAACATTTTTAGAAATACAATAATTAAAAAAAATACTCCCTTTTATCATACTTGAATACTTTTCATACATTTTAATGGAATCAATGTAATTATAGGGAATAATAAAGAAAACTCTCCTTATAGTAATTCTTGAGTTTAGTGGTCACGGGTTGATATTTTCCAATTGTTTCATTAAACAATGAAGATAGCTAGTTGTTGTACATGGTGTTAGATGCTGCTAAAATATTGTTAAATAATATGATACGTATTTAAAACTATTTTGTGTTTAAATATTATTTACATGAGATTAAATAATAAATATTGTATTCGAACAATAAATTACATAGATACCTTAACTTGGTAACTGCAATAGTAAACAATATCTATCAATTTATAAAAATTGTTAGGATAATAACAAGGCCTAGTACCAAGTGCATGATAAACACTTAACTCCATTTGCAAAACATAAATATTTTAATTTTAAATAAATAACTGTTTATCCACCATCATTTTATAATCTGTTAAATACACTCTACATTTAAAGTGATGTAATCTATTGTTCCTCGATGTTGTACACATGTCCCCCTGTCTACACCTGGTACGAGTGAGCATTATTGAACTAGTAAGACTAATATAATTTGTTTTGTCCCTGTTGTAATAATATTATCATTATAATTTGTTATCAACTAATTCGTGTATAATGTGTTTTTAAAATATTTATGGCAAAAATATTGTGTAACTTGAGAATGTATTGCTTCTGATGTGCTCAATGTAAGGAAATTAATTAAAAATATTATATTATCTGTGTTGCTACACACGTGAAAATATGATAATATATTTTATGTATAATGTAAATGCACCATACTTGTTTTAATGAGTACTATGTCGTAAGATCATTCATTGACATCTTTAATATGATTTGAAAATTTATTCTCACAAATGCAATCACAGTTTCCCAAGTTAATATCAATTAATATATCAATAAATAAAACCAGTATTTTAAAACAATGAGCTAGTATTGCTATTGGTTTGCTAAAACATTTTTTTGTCAAGTTTTTATAGAAGACTTTAAAAAATATCTTAAAATTTTCTTATTTGTTTTGAAGCTGGCTGAAATTTCAGAGATTTTGAATAATTAAAAAAAATATAAGTAGCTTGAGGAAATAAATAATAGTATAATACCAATAATCAAATTATATTTGAAAATTTTTACACAAAGGTAGTTTTGGTAAATCAATGATAATATAAAAGCTAATGTCAAAAGATTTTATAATTACTAATATATTACAGTGTGATTTTCAAGAAAGCTGTAGAAATCTGGGATAATTATTATATCCAGATCGCTTCTTTAATACGTCAAGTATTTCCTTTAAAGGGTATTAAAATCATTGTAATAATTCTCTATGGAAATTGAAAGATACATGATTATTGTAGTTGCAGTAGAAACATGTATAACCCGCAGTTTATATCATGTCGACTATCCAGCTCCATACACCAACTAGAAATTTTTAAAATCTAGATTTTTGTTTAATTTATCGACCGACGGTTCTTGGTGGAAGTTCATATTAATAATTCTTAAAATGAAACACGATATATAATTATTCCACCATTGGCTTTACATTGGCTGACGATGAGAGCGGAAGTCAATAGTGGAATAACTATAGGTATATCATGTTTCATTTTAAAAATTATTCTAGATTTTTGGTTTATTACACTTAAAAAGTAATATTATTTCAATTCCACAAACAAGATATCGTTGTTGGTTCAATGAAACCTTTTATGTGCTGCAAACCAAATTTTACAGGGGACGCAAAAAATCTGTTTTAAAGTTCACAGATCATGTAAAACGTCTAAAATTTTACATGAATTAGATAATTTTGATTACATTTGTTGATCTGTGGAGTTTAAAACAGTTTTTTTGCGTCCCCTGTAAAATTTGGTTTGGAGCACATAAGAGGTTTCATTGAACCAACAACGATATATTAAAATTTTAATGATTTCTATTACAATCAAATATTTGTTTTGAGTAAGTATGTGTAATCTGTAAAAACAAAAGGATTGCCCATTTTTGAACAATGATACTGCCCAATCCCTTTGTTGTGACAGATTACACATATTTATTTTGAGTTTTCAGTTGACAACCATATTACTTCAAAACTTTGAAACGTGATTGGAATATAAGAATTTCGAGTTGTCGCTTTATAGAACTGGAGAGTCAATGTGTACTATTCATCGTGATATATATATTTCATGTATATGATTAAATTGTTACTGCCCCGTAAGTTTATGTAAGGGATTCATTATCATGTAGTTGATTAAGTAATTTTTGTAATATACTTGGATAATAAAACAAAAATACAATATTGAAATGTGTTTTTAGTTCTATTCATGTTTATTTATTATCGGACAACATTAAAGTGTCGTTTACGTGCCAAAGCACCTCAAGGACACTGTACAATTCATAAATTCTAGGACATTACATTCATGTCATATTATAAATATAGAAAAATACAAAGATTAATGAGAAATCCCGGATACATAAAGGTATCCACGTCAGAAGTTCCATATTATATTGAACCAAAAGAGCATGTAAAAATGCATAGGCTAAAAAGTTCATTCCAAATTTCTTGAGTTAGTTACAGTTTTAATATGAAATTGCACCTTTGTGATAAACTCACCCTCTGTATATTGATTTTATTATGAAAGTACTTCTTTATAAAATTGTTTCTACAATGTAGGTACAGCAAAGAATTAATAAATAAATGAAATACATAGATATTAACATTCCAATATCTTGACATAAGCAGCTGGTAGATTTGTTTAATTCCATAGAAGAATTATTACTCAAAAAAATTTAACCACATCTTACCACAGAGGTACAATAAAGTCAGCATCTCTATCATCTTATTCCCCTTTTACCTGGACCTAACTGCGATCATAATCTCAATGATGATATAACTAAGTATCTTAAAAATCATAATAAAAAGTACCTTCTGTCCTCTTTAACCAGGCAGTCGATACCCCAGCATCTTCCACAAAAGGAGTAGCGGGTAAACTGACACCAAGTAAGAAGCATGCAGGTCGCCTTCTCCATCATTGCCAAGTGAAATATTATGTTAATTGCCTGTCTTTTAATGGACACTCGAAAACTTAGAGAAAAGAGTGGGAGACTTATTTTTGACAACCGGTGTGGCGCGGAGGCTAACGCACTTGCCTTTGAGTCACGAGGTCCCGGGTTCGATTCCCGGCCAGGGCAAAATGAAGAATGACATTTTTCAAATTGTCCTGGGTCTGGGTGTTACATGTACATATATGTGTTCAGTGCATTGTATATATGTGTATCGTCGTGTTAGTACCCATAATACAAGATTCATATCTTAGTTTGGGACTAGCTCGGTCTATGTGAATTGTCTATACATGTTATGTTATGTTATGTTTTTTGACGGGAATCTAGGTATAATAAATACAACTTTATTATTAAACACATTTTATTTGAAAAACATCTGAAACATCCATATATTATTATGTAATATATATATTATATAGTAATAATATTATACAAATGGAGTAAAAAATGGGACGACACCATAACATTTTTACATTATATCGTCAGTATACAAGAGAAACCAACTAAGTCCATTTTTGGAAGTATTGAGTTATTTATACCATTCGATAGAGTTTCAAATTCTCTATCGTTTGGTGTATCACACTGTACTCGTATGATCAACATTTGGAAGGTTATTACAGTTTTTCAATTTGAATTAAGTCACAAATTCAAAAATATCTACAGGAGAAACGCATTAACATCAGTAGTGCGTTTCTCTTGTAGATAATTCATTACTCACGGACTTAGTGCGTTTTCCCATCGTTTATTGGTACTTGAATGCATCATAATTTTGTGGACATTAACTTTGTACTGACGTTTAACTATTATTTTTGTCATACCTACATGATTTTTTGTTAATAAAAAGCAAAGTCATAAAATAAGCAGTCAAACTATGTATAATGTGGTACGTAGGTGAATCATTTTTTGTTAAAAGATAATCTGATAAATTCTGGCAAATTATTAGTAATGAATTAATCATAATATTGTAAACAGTTAATTGAAGAGATCAATAAAAATCTCGCAATTGCATGTCACGCTACAAGTTTGTGTTTATTTTTATGTAATATATACCTATTAAATAAAAAATAAACACATTTTAATTAAAAAACATATTTTGCCACCTGGAAAAAAAACGTCGAAAAGAAAAAAAGAAACATGGGTGTTGCGTACGTAAGCTCCAAGGGAAAAAACAATTACCAAAAATCCCAAAGCCCATTAACTGCAGTAATTGTCGATACAAGTGCTCAACAAAGTTCTCTGAGGATGAAAGAAAAGCCCTATGTTCCAGGTACAGGGTTTTGCCGTTTGAGCGGCAAAAAGATTTTATTTTATTGAACGTGGACACTGATGTGCCAAAAAGAAGAAGACAAAGAAAGGCAGAATGTTCTGGGATAAGAAGCGAATCACGGAAATATAATTTCATTAATAATAGAGGAGTGAAAGTCCAAGTGTGCCAGTCTTTTTTTTAAAAACACTGTGCATTTCCAATCACCCAGTTATTAATGGGTTTAAAAATGTAGGTAGTAGTGGACAATACGAGGGCAAGGATAAAAGAGGCCAAAATATTTCGGGAAATAAAACGTCCAACTCAATGCTGGATATTGTGATGGAACACATGGAAAGCCATTACGCCAGAAAATCAACAAAACGCCAGTACCTACAACCCAATCTTTTAATTAGCAAGATGTATTCCCTGTATAAAGAGAAATGCTCACAGGACAATCAAGAGTTTGTGAGTGAAATCACATACAGGCGAATATTTGGCACAAAATTTAATCTCTCTTTTTTCACCCCAAAGAAAGATCAATGCATGGTATGTAACCATTATGTAAAGGCTTCCCCTGAAGAAAAAACAAAAATTGAAGATTCCTACAGAGAGCATCTAGAGAGAAAAACGCAATCGATGCTTGAGAAAGAAAAGGACAAGAAAAGGTCGTGTGATGATAAGGAGTTTAAAAGTATAACATGCGATTTACAAAGTGTGCTCCAAATCCCTTCTTCGTCAGTTAGTCTTATGTACTATTTGCGTAAAATCAACCTATATAATTTAACAATATACGAAGCAAGTCCACCAAACGGCGCTTTTTGCTACTTCTGGACAGAGTTAAATGGAAAGCGAGGGAGCTCAGAAATTGGAACGTGCTTATCATTTTATTTAAATTCTTTGTCCGCAGATGTCAAACACCTCACCATATTTTCCGATACATGTGGGGGTCAGAACAGAAATATACAAATTGCCATTCTGCTATTGCACACTGCTGTCACACACCCAACATTAAACACTATTGAGCAAAAGTTTTTAGAATCTGGTCATTCATTCATGGAAGTGGATTCAATGCACAGCGCAATTGAAAAGGCGAAAAAGCATGTGGATATTTACAGTGTACACGAAATGCAAAATATCTTTAAAGTTGCCAGATCAGCAGCGAAAGGGAAACCTCCATATAACACGCGGGAACTATTATTCAGTGACTTCTTGGACTTAAAAAAATTAGTGCAAAATACAGTCACAAATAGGAGAAATGATGACGATGGCAATAATGTAAATTGGTTAAGAATCAAGTACTTGCGGTATGAAAAAAGTTTACCAGATACAATTCAATACAAATATGGTTACGGTGAGGATTTCAAACGAATTTGTATAAATTCAAAACGAAGGAAACGCTCGCAGCACACGACCCTCAGAGAAACTCCTATAACGCCGCTGTACGACAGAAATATACCCATCAGCGTCCAGAAAAAAAATGATCTGTTTAAGTTGTGCAGACAAAATATCATTCCTCAGGAGCTTCAGCCACGGTACCAAAATCTTCCCACATCATCTTCTGCGAGGGATACAGTTATGGTGAATGATGTGTCTGAAGACGATGATGATTGACAAGGAGCCAGGTTTATGTATGTCTTTGAAATTATTGTTTAATATCATTTATGTACAAGTTCTATTAATAAAGTGTGTTTATAAAAAAAAACAGAATTATTCCACCTATTTGCACTTAAAATAAATTACTAATTCACCAACCTGACGCTTTTGACAGCTATCGATTGATTCTCAAGTAACGATAGAGCAGTGAAGGTATGTAGAGCCCAAAGGGAATGAAAAACATTTTCACCATAAAACCGTTTAGCATTCTTGTAGTAGCAACCTTATGGTGATTCTCCTAACCCTACCGTAAATTAACCAAATCATCATTATCATACTTCACAAATCAAAGCTCTCCTTACAAGAGAAGAAATTATACGTGAAGTTATATCATAAACCAGAGCTTTCTCAACAAGAGAAACAAACTAAGTCCCTTTTATAGCAACTAAGTCTATGCATCTGGAATTTTCATTACAGGAGAAATGCACTAAATCTATTTTATCAAGAGAAACCAACCAAGTCCACCTCCTTTGGTATTGTTTTACTATTTTGAGTCAGAAGAGTAAAATTTAATTTCTTAATTTCTTCATGAATTAGAAGTACATTGTTTTATCTTTGTCTTGTGAAAAAATGAAGTCTGTATATGCATTTGTTTAGATTCTACAATGAAAAAACGAACACTTAAAACTTTAAAATCAAATATCTCAAAATGTGATTTTTGGACTTAGTTGGTTTCTCTTGTATACTGACGATATTATGTTTGTTTTAAATTAAATTATTATTCTTAACATTATTTTCGAGTGCAGTCTTCATCATATTTACACAATAAATTCTTAGGTATGCACGAAATTGTTTCTAAATAAAATGCCTGACTGTATTGGCGTGTTTCTATGCAACTTTTGCAGCAACCCTACTGCAAAACAGTGTTGAATTACATTATTACCACTGACTACAATACAACACATTATGAATTTGTGAGCATTTTGGAGCAAAGAAGCATATTACATATATTTGTGCAATGAAGATATGGCGGTTACATTGCAAACATTCTCATTCAAAATAACAGTGAATAGTACTGCCATTGGCTGAAGAAATGTAAGTGAATTCTATCTGCTGTCTGTGCAGAATAATACATTCTGTGCTAAGTGTAGTCTGTTATAATTCAATAACAATGTATGTGAGGTAATAAAACTTGAGGTTTACCATCAGCTATTCACTCCCACTTTTGGCTTTATTCAAGAGATTCAATCCTAAGAAAATCAAGTTTATATTAGTGATGTAACGAATGTGTGATTTTGGATAATCGCGAATGCGAATATTGATTTGCTTAAATTTCTACAATTGCTCAAATATTAAAATTTCTACGAATCGAATTCAAATATTCGTTACATCACTAGTTTATACAAATAATTTTCTCTTTCAACGCAGTGTTAAAGTTGTTTTAGTTGGTAGTGATAATTTGGAGAGCATTTTCATGCTTAGCTGCCATTTCACATGTGTACATGAATACATTAGATTGTTTTGGAAATATTTTTTTTTCCAATTAACTGTCTGCACATTGATTACATTTAATGCAAATGAAACATTGTGTATAACCGCTTGAAGTCAGTAAATAATGTCTTTCCAGAGTTCAATAAATGCAAAATTCATTTGTGGTCCATATTCATACAAAAAATTAAATCAGGAATTCTGCACAATTAGCTTTATATACAAGGTCCGCAGACATGTTTTTCTACATACTATGTGTGCTAGTAATTATATCTGTTGATTTTAGTATATGAACATGTCTAAGAAATGAAAATATTTTTGAAACAGCAAAACATGATATCAAATAAACAATGACTAACTCATCAATATAAGTATTACCATATGGGAGAAATTGTTAAATATGGCTTATATTTCAGAAAAAAAAATTATACACAAAAAAAGAAATAAAATAAATGCATTATATTGTGATGATTTTACTAGTTGAAGATAAAAATTAAGCTTCATGATACAGTTCATTAATATTTTCATTTCAATGGGTACCTACAAACTAAGTATACTAAATATTTTATTGAAAATTATACCTATATGGATATTTAACACAATAAAAATCTTGTGGCAACAACATTAGAAAATCAGAAATGTCGTGGAAAAAGGTGACTATTAGCACAGTCACTTTTAACAAAGGGGTAAAGAAATAATGAAAGATTAAAAAAGAACACTTTTTAATATCACAAAAAACCTTTCAATCTACTGCTGTTTATCGAGTAAGGAATGAAGTACTGACAAAAGTAAATTTAAATCTTTTTTTACACATTTTTACACTGATGTTTATTTACCTAATACATTTTCATTACAAGTATTTTTTACTTCATCCACTAAATACGACATTCTAACAAAAAGTCATAGAGCTATTACAATATTTACACAGAGTACAACAAACAATATTTTTAATATTGCTTTATTCAAACATAAACAACGTTTATGGTAATGACTCCGCACAAAACAAATTATAACAAAAAAACAACTTTGAAATATTACATGTCACATAAATAAGACAGATGTAAATATTGGTATAAAAACAGACGTACTAATGAATCTAACAATACAAAATGTGTCTTGATTAAAATTCTATGAGCGAGTATAAAAAATATCACTGTCAAATATGTTTCATGCTATCTCGAATAAATTTCATTTGAATTTAGTAATATTGCATTGTCTCAAATATTTGACAGCAAAGATGAAGACATTTTAAATACACTCGCTCTATTTAGAACTGCTTAAATGCAAAATAAGTAAAACTACAAACTGAAAATTTAATATTAATGGAATTCAAAGTTAAAACCAAGACAAAACAAATTCACGCAGAAAAAAAAATAATATTAACTAAATTATCTATATCATACCATTTATATCAACAAATCCACATATTTCAAAATATTTATGTTGAAGATATCAGCATTTGTACAAACAAATAATTGAAAATCTTTATTAAAAACAATACAGAAATTAACTTGATGTTTAATATCAAAACTGATCAATTAATGTTTCCAGATAAATAGAATTGTTTTTTATTGTAGGAATTGGTTTTTAACGTAACCCACGGATTAATTAACTCAAGGACCGTAATCTAGATATTTGAGATATAATACTGAGATTATACAGACAAACAGTAAAACTCCCATTAACTTTTTCCAAGGAATCATAAGGAAACAAACATAATCAAATTAAAAAAGCTTTCTGAAATTAATACAACTCTTCCAATGTTACCTAACACTTTTCAAAAACAATTCACAACCTTATATAATAACTTTTTTATACAAAATAGTTTTAAATTATTCAGCGATTTTAATTTGAAAAAAGTTCAAGAATGTTGTGCAGAAAATAAAATAAAACATTACAATAATGACTTTTCTACACACATTATAAATAAATAACATTCTTATCTTTAAAACAAAATAACAACGTGTGTCATTCGGTTGTTATAAATAAAAGAGATGTTATGCGATGCATTTTCACTGAAAATTTCTCATCAATTGATTATCTAACATTATAAATTAATAGGTTGAAAATCACCATCATTACTATTTTCATAACTGTAAAATTAAAAATAGGATCTACTAAATGGATTCTGCATTTTTAACATTATAATGACAACTAGAGACCAAAATATATGTAAATATACTAGTGTTTGTGTATTTTGGCTATTTTTATTACACACTTTCTCAATTTTTTTTTTAAGTTTACTGCATATTATGATGCATATTTCTGCAATTGAATATTGATAATTGTAAAAAAATGAGACACGATTTACATTGGATAAAACAAATTGGATATATAATTTCCACCTTCCCCCATTGCAATAAAACTCATGACTATTAAATACATGAATCACCTTTGGTGGCAGAATATTGGTAATCCACGGGGCCTTTATCAGTTTACTTGATGATATATATCTGTACGTCGGAGCGAAACTACTCCATGTCGAATTTTAGCCGAAGTGACTTATAAACATAGCATTGTAGTCCTTTTTATGCTCTTTTTGATGATATATTCATCTATTTTGAAAACGAGTAATATTTAGAAATATCCATTAATAAAAAAATAATGTCAAAATTTTGTTAAGCAAAACAACGCCATTTTAATGCAATATTGTGTAATTTCGTGTTAACTAACATTTGACAAGGAAGTTTAATTTTTTTGAAAAATTTTTTAACGGTTATACTGAAAAATGGCGTCTGTTGAGATAGTGTAGTTTCGCTCCGGCCGCGGCGTACAGATAAGTTTATTTTAAAATACCTAAGTAAAAACAAAAAAAATATACTAGATAAAACATAATTCCTACAAGACATATTTTTATCCTTATCTTGCATATTTCAGCATCTTTATGTTGCGCACAATCCGGAGTCTAGCGATAACCATTGAAAATAAAAAAGGGTTTTTTTTTTTTTTTAATAATTGATATTCCTTCACCCTTTAATCTGTAGTAATATTATACAATGCGATATTGTTCTACCATTCAAGAAAGGCATGTCTAAGAATAAATGAAAATTTATTTAAAAAAACATATATTATTAAAATATTAGTTTGATGTTCCTTTTTATGATACTACTTATATAATGCTAAACAACAAACAGGAAAAAAAATACTTCTAATTCATAACAAATTAAACATGAATTGAGATAAGCAACATCATAAGATGTAAGGCATCTCTCTTAGTAATAAAACCAAAGTAGAATTAAAATATTTGTTTATATTAATTTGTATCCAATCATTATGGGTGTCAGAGGGAAACCACAATGGTTTATAGCAAAAACTAACAAAAAAAAAAGACAATGCCCTACAAGAATGATAATGTGTATGTTTTCTCTTTTATTCACACAAAAAAAAATAAAAAACACAATTGTAAATCTACAATTTCTTTATGAAATATAAAATGTCCATACCTAATAATAATACTAAAGTTTACAAAAATATCCAGTATCAAAATGATGACAATTAATATAATTTATGCTAAGCCGCAAAATACAAACTTGTATTTAAAATTAGGAGACCGTAGTACCATTCTTACTGGGAAATAATATTGAAATCTTTCAATTGAGTTAGTAAAATCTTTTTCTCGTTTGTTCTTGGTGTTTCTGGTAAAATATTATTCCTAGAACAACACAAACGATAATGGCGATGGTACCAAGAAGAAGTAAGAAGAACATCTTGATTCCGGACATTGAAGATGGTTTAGGATCATCTACATGGTCACGCTGTGGTTCAAAGAGTGTAGCCGATGGAATGATTTGAGAACGGTCTTGTTGGTTCAGACCCTACGAATAATAAAAACAATTAAAATTAGAAATATTCAAGAAAATTATAAGAACATAAGCAATGAGAAAATAAATACAGAAGGGACAATAATTCTGGCTGGTTCATGTTTTAAGAATTTTTAATGATAGTTGACCAAAAAACTGCTGATTTTTTCCTCCTCACTGTTTCCAACAGCCTGACATCGCTCTTTCACAATACACCATTCCATTCCTGTGGCAATGATTTCATAGATCTGGAAAATGTTACGGAAAGAGATGCAAAGATAATATGAATAGAAGAGACTTCTTTCTATCTACAAGATATCTCTCATATAAGCTTTAAGGGAACTCTGTCCCGTGGAGCACCCGGAAAAGAATTGGTCTCCCACTCTTCTGTGTAAGTTTTCGAGTGTCATGTAAAAGTCAGGTGTTCGAAAAAATTAAGACATTTTGCATCTTAAATTCAGGCATGAGGTTTGCCACCCATCCTGAATGTCTTGATTTTATATTGGCACGGAGAGGACAGTTTGCATGTTTCTTATATGCAGCTGATCTACTGGCTACCCCACTTGTGGGATACGTAGTGATGGTATAGTAGTAGTAATAGGTTATTTAGGTTAATTTGTTTTAAAAGAACATGTGAACGGGGCCCAACTCAAACAGATCTCGACATTCAAATACTTGGGAGTAGAGTTCTCAGCAGATGATCGTCAAACAGCGTGCATAGACAAGAGGATTGAGTCGGCAGGAAATGTGCTGAAAGCGCTTAAAAACCCGATAATACATAAATCCGAGCTGACCCAACGGACGAAAATGGCCATATTTAAGACAATTTACCGCCCTATCCTCACATATGGACACCAGATTTGGATGCTCACGGAGAGCGTGAGATCAAGGTTACAGGCAGCGGAAATGCGGTTCCTCAGGGGAGTGGCTGGTGTGTCATTGAGAGACCGTATAAGGAATACGTATGTTCGTGAGGCTCTCAATGTGGAACCGGTACTCCTGCATATAGAGAGGTCGCAGTTGCGATGGCTGGGTCACGTTCTCCGCATGCCAGAGGACAGACTACCATTTAGATCTTTGGAGGCTGTGGGAGAGGGCAGAAGACCGGTGGGCCGCCCTAGAAGAAGCTGGCAAGGGCAGGTGTCAAACTTGTGTGATGAAAGACTTGGTTTGGAGTGGCCAGAGGTCCTGGAAGCAGCGGTGGACAGGGATCTCTGGAGGAGGTACCTAGGCGCAATGGGCCCCCGACCCAACTAGGACAAGGGGAAGAAGATGTATGTATGTATGTATGTTTTAAAAGAATAATTTAAACCTAAAATTTGTTTCACACTAAAATTCATCTTTAAAAATCATTTTTCAAATATTTTTATTGAATTAAATATATACATGCATTAAACATAGTTATTTTTTCTTTTAGATTATCTATTTTATCCTCAAAATTGAGGAGAGTTCATGCTTTGACGGATAAATAAATATATTACAGACGAATAAGCCACAAAATGTTGAAATAATGTAAGTAATAGCGTGGTTTGTAATGTCACCTATTGTCAATCATTTCAAACTCTACGTGGATGTTATTAACCTTGCACTAAAAAAACCTGAACACATGTCATTTACAGATGATAATAAAATAAGTACCTGTATTGTTATCATGTACTGTATACACGGTATCATTACATTCATTTAACCTGATTTTACATATACCACATGTCTATTTGTCTGTAATAGTTAATATTAATGGTTAGATGGTTAGATGGAAGAAATCACTATATAGTGATAATCTCGCCACTGCACATCATCACATTTTTTCCTGTGTAAGTATATTGCTTTATTTTATTTGTTATATGAATGATGATGTGCAAGAAGAATAAAATAAATAAATAAATAAATTAATAATATTGGCCCCCCGGTAGAGAATAGGTCTCCCACTCTTTTCTGTCAGTTTTTGGGTTTCCTATAAAAGGCGAGTATTTAAGATATTTAACATCTTCAATTAAACTACCCACTCTGAATGTCTTAACTTTTGTTGTGCCTGGGAAGGACAATTTGCACATTTATTATGTGGTTCACTGGTTACCCCATAAGTGGTAAAATCCACAATATTTCCAAACATTTTTCTCTATAGGACTGTTTATTTGACATTTTCTATTGAGGTAATTCCAAGAAAATAGTATTTTTTTTCAACTTTATTGCTGTCAATCTTGAAAACCTTCTATATAACATTACTGAGACAATAATATCAAAAGTTTTTAAGAAATTTGCAGAAAAAGATAATTTTATTAGCATATAAAATAAAATAAGATAAAAAAGATCTGTTAAGGGTAAATAATGATAATAGATACATACATCATCAGCAATATCTAAGTCGTACATCTTAATGGATAAGATATCATGATTATCACTAAGGTCCCCTGTGGTGGCCGACACTCCAAAGTAATATCCAGTAGGCAGTAGTACTCCTTGCACAGAGAAGCATTCTTTCCAGGAGTTCTTACCGTCTAAGTCAGTTGACACTGAAAGTCACAAACAAAAACATTTTTACGTTGAAGACAAAAAGATTGAACACTAAATGCAGCTACCAGTACATACTTCTTTTCCTTCTTATAACATTCATAGAGTCATTATGAAATACTTGACAATTTCTCTTTCTCAACATGCACTCAGCATTCTTGACAAGTTAGTTAACATAGTTCTAAGATGTCCATATTTCCCAATACCCTTCTTTTAAGGTAGGTACATTAATCTCCATACAAGTAGTGTACATATTATTATTGGGAGATTCAATTGTTCATACCAATATATAACATGTATCATTTAAATGAGTTATTTCAGTATTATTTTTGTTCACAGGTATGATAACAAATTCATCTAAATACTTCCAAACAATCTTATCTAACCAATCATTATCATAGTAACTAAGCTTGCCTTACATTCACTATTAGGTATCTCCTAGTTTATCCTTTAGTTCTCTTTAAATAATATTACAGTCTCTCAGTTTACATAATAACAACATGTACATGTAAACTGAGATGTTCTATATACTTCATTAAAGAATGTATGTGAGTGGGATGATTTCAAGTATATTTAACTGTGCATAGCATAGTATTATGTTACTCTGCAATATTATTAATACCATACAAGTGCAAATCGTCATTGCATATTTAAAATGGAGTATGTGAATTAATAAATATTTTAACGTTTTTTGAACAAACTGCTTATTGCGACATCAAAATCATTTTTTAAAGTGAGCCTTAGTATCAAATACTAATATTTAATATTTTAAGAATAACAAATCTAGAGTAAGTATTAGTTGAGTTTATTATTGTTTAGATATGTAAAATTAAGAATACTGAAAATCTATCCCATACACAAGTATAACTCTTTTAATGGGATAGTAAACAATAGATTTTTAAGTGTATTTTAGTAAATGTGTAATGTATATGTATTTTTGTTATATTTTTCAAATAAATAAAAAAAAATATATCACATGCCAATAAAAAGTTTTAACAATTTTAATTTTTAATATTCTAATGAACAGTTTTTAAAGAGTGAGCCTAAATAAAAATACTAGCACTTGCACCATTTCAAATATGCAACAAAATGTAAATATTATTAATACAAATGCGTTTGTGAGAGTCAATTACTTCAAAAATAACATATTTCATTCCATTGTGTGATACAATATTTATATTTAATGATTTTACTCTACACATAATAATCCCTGCATTATTTTAAATGTACCTATACAGGTATTTATAAATCATTGCATATGAGACACTCGACATTTTCAATTCAACAATAAGGTATGCTGCCCATCCTGCTTGTCCCATTTATTTCATAGCGTGGAAAAGTTGACCTGTATATTATTACACCCAGTTAACCCACTAGTTACATAAATCAATAGATAGCTGCTGGTATAGAGAGTAGAAATAAGACTTAGAAAAACTAATCTACTTCTAAAACATTTCAATATCTCATCATAATCATTAATTAGGGGTGCCATTAACTTGGATATTTTATTTTATTTTACAAAGATGAATTCGGGGAATGCCTTTACAAAGACAGTGTAAATTCTAAACCTTTTTACACTGAGAATACTAAATATTTTAAAAATATGTTTTATTGGTTTAAAATAATACTATAATTATAAAACAAATAATATGAGATTTAAACAGTTACCTGTGAGGACATCATTCTCATATTTGACAGAGATGTGCGTGTCTTTATCATAATTTCTGAACCTGGCTTCACATCCCGCAAGTTGTGTATGAGTGCCATCCCTGTCGTGATCGTAGTGCAGAGTACCATTGTTAACCATGGCTGATATGTAGGGGTGTTGGTGCTGAAATATATAATCAATTTAATACAATACAGAACAATATGTTTGTTCATATCAGAAATCTATGGGAAATTACTGTTATAAGTCAATATTTGAAGTTGTATTTATAATTTTTTTTTAAATATTAAGCGTTCAAAATCCCAAGTCTAAATTCTCTACACAGATGAACTGCTTCCAGTTGAAGTACATAATATCATACAAGTCATACATTATGCGTATGAATTTGGACAGAGTAAATTTGTACATACATACAATACTTCTGAAAAAAGTGAATTGAAAAAAAATACTTGAAAATTAACAGTTAAGTCTGTGGCAAAGTTTTGAAGAGAATAGAAAGTAATTCAGATTATTGAATGTGCATAATTTCTTTGTTTCAATTATAACAGATAGATCCCTTTATTCCGATTAGACTGAACATGAGATCATGTATAAGGAATTGTACTAATGTTTAAAGGCCATATTTGTACTTACATTGTGCAATCCATTGTGATTACTATATGTATCCAATATAACAGCTAGCCCCATATAGTAATCTATGTTACCAAACACTGGCCCAGCCTTCATCCTGTCTTTGGCGTACCATATCGCCATCCCATCTCCAAACAAGTCTTTACCTTTACCATGAACCCTGAAGTGGATTTGTAAATCCCAGTTCTTCGTTGTGCATGGCTGTAAATAATTTTTTTTATTATTATTAAGTATGAATAGTGCCGGATTCTTAAATAATTTTCTACATGGACTACCTAAAGGACAGCGCCCAAGATCCTGAAAATGATAGATGGACATCCACGAAGCTGAGCCTCCTTATTACAAGGAAAGACTCCTGTATGCACATATCTTTGATTTTTAAAATATGAATAAATAAGATATTTATTTATTTATTAATAATAACATATACGGCACAAGGCCATTAAACATATACAAAAAATCACAAATAGTTCGATGCAATACAACAATCCTTTCAAACGCAGTCACATTTACTTATCACACACACACATTCATTCAGAAATTAACTAATTGACTTTAGATACATCTAAGTATTTCTTATTTCTTTTTCAGATAATTATTATTTTCTATTTAATTTATTAATATCATATATGGGACAAAGCATTAAGCATAAAATATTACAATTATTCGGAAAGATTACGATAATAGTTTTAAACAATAATAATGACAATATCACACATACATACAACACAATGCAGACTACAGGCACCCGCCAATAAAAAGGACAACTTTTAATTATTACTTCATGTCTAATAAAACATTTTTAATACCACAGATATTGATGATTAAATATAACAATTAATTTCACTGACGGGCAGAAACAGTGTTTATTTATTACACAAACAGAGAATGTTTTCAAAGTAGACTACTTAAATTTGTTACTGGCTGCAAATTATCACAACATCATTTCTTTCAATGTATACTTGAACACAATGTCGGTAACATAAATTGTGAAAATTGCTTTCAAGAAATTAATAAGTAATGGAGTAGAGTCTAAACTGAATTATTAACTTTCTGAATAAAAAGACTATAAAGTTATTAAGACTTTTCGATTTAATGGTATTGCATTGTGATATTGCTTACTCAAATTAGGTAATACTTGAAGTTGCTAGGAAACTTAAAGACAATGCAAAATTCAATAGGGCTTATCATTTACTACTGAAATACTGACTTTTGCCAATTCTAATAGACTTTTCAGGCACATTGGAAATGGTTAAATCTTATCAAGAATAGCTCTACAATCCAGGTAGAGTCTTAGCTTAGTATGGAGAGTCATAAAAAGAAGAAACATTCACATCACCTAAATATTAATAAAGCAATAACTAAATTAGACGCAAGACAATTACTACATTCTCTGAATATTAAGTGCTTTATCAGTATATGAATAAAAACTGCGGAAGTCAGAGGTTGATCCTTGAATCATATTCTCAAAGACGACCGTGTGTTAAGTAAGAGAAATTGACGTACGTGTATGAGAAATTATATGAATGTAGAAGAAGTGAAAGAAGTATGTAAGTGGATATATCTGTACGGTGTTCCGTTGTCTCTGTCTATCCCACTTGAGACGTGGCGTGAAGGTATAGTACAAATAAAGAGACCCAAGCATGTACTTAGAACAAATAGATTTATTTACTAGTGATAGTCAAACAAAACGTGTTAGTCACAATTATGAATAAAAAATAAAACGAGGGCTTTTATAAATGAAAGCAAATAATTGCTCAATGTCTGTTGAATGTATGTTCTATGAAAACATGTCAGTACGAGTACACGCATCATAATTAGTTGTATAGATGAATATAAAACAGAAGCACTGTGTCAGAGGATATAATATTATAAATGTATAAAAACAACAAATAACAATAGGCACATAACTGTTTAAATATCCATGCTGACGTACTTAACATACAATGCAATATCCTCTTTAGTACAACAAGTCTTCTACATTTTACTCAATCTTATTTCTAATTTTATGTT
Source organism: Athripsodes cinereus (assembly GCA_947579605.1). NCBI lineage: Eukaryota > Metazoa > Arthropoda > Insecta > Trichoptera > Leptoceridae > Athripsodes > Athripsodes cinereus. Next base: position 18,202,119 of record OX388312.1, read on the forward strand.
CATTGTCCAATTATTATTATTGTATTATACTTTTTCCATGCAGCACATCTCAATACAGACCAAACTTCAAATTCAAATGTTTATTGGGATAAATATACATTTTTTTACAACAATAATATTTTTTTATAAATGCACAGTAAACATATTAATTCCCTTAAATTTGAGCAGAGCTCGTGCTTTGAGGAATGAACTAGTAAAATAGTTTAAGAACTCGTAAGTCAGTTTTAGAAACTAGTAAGATAGTTTTATACATTTTTTTTTTGTGGAATAAATTAAGTATTATAGGTAGCACATGATACTCAGAAACGATTTTGTATTTCTTCAGAGTGAGCAAGTACCTATAGTTATGTTTCTATAGGTGGCTGTTGTCTTTGAATAAGTGAGTAAATTCGGCCTCTTCTTAATTAATACCCTAGACAAAGTGACACTTCTTAGTGCTAAGCACTCTGTATGTGGAATGATCCAAAAAACTATCTTGAAACATATACACAAGCTTCAAAATAGATTAATTTGTCCTATTTCATAACTGATATTGAAATCAAGTTTTTACTTGTGATTTATGCAAGTCATTTTTATATTTATTTGCAGTTTTAAGGGACACAAACAGTGTTCACTTAAATGTTAACAATATAAACTTCAACCAATAAACAGGCCACATAATGAATATCAACCATAGTTGGCATTGTAATACCTTTTTTCACATAAACAATTGCCACTTAGGCACCCTTGCAGTAATTTTCCACAAAATGGAGCAATTACAATATTATTGCTGTTTCATCACATTATCTGTTATCTGACCAAATCATTATCTGTTTCATCTCTAGTTTCTTTCTACCAGTGAAAATTATCAAATTTTATGACCTAGACCTAGAAATGTTTGTTGAGTCTTTAGATGTTCCATTTTCTCCCAAAGAGATAAATAATTTTTTACAGTATAAGAGAAAAATATGTAATTTATCACAGTATAAATATAAGATACTCATCATATTCCTTACAATAAAAGATAAGACTTACATTATTAATTTACCTATTCCAAAAAAGAAAAATTAAAATTATTATTAATACCTATTATTATCAAGTAAATCATATTGTTCAGGTCAAAATGATTACGTACATTATTGATTATGTAATTTGAAACAAGTGTTTCTTTCTACTATAGATTATTGATTCCGAGAGAGACATCTTTCCACTTATCAGGTCATTATCAATTAAGATTAAGAATTAAGATTGATAATGACCTGATAAGTCAAAGACGTCTCTCTCATCAATAATCTATAGTAGAAAGAAACACTTGTTTCAAATTACATAATTATGGAATTTCACTACATGTGCACCGACACAATTAATACATTATTGATATCTGCAAAACACTGGACACCTCCTGACATCCCCAATGGCTCCCAGACAGTGTCACTGGGAGGAATTCGTGGGGCGAACTCAGCTAGGGGGAGCTGCAAGAGAGGTTGTCGCTTTCTGGGAGGGAATGGGAGTGTAGATGTGGATTTGGTGTTTTTGTTATTTATCGTTTGCTGACCGACACGAAAAGAAGAAGACTGATATCTAAAAATTAACAATACTGAAATCTATATATGCTGGAACCACATTTACTTGATGAATGAACCAATACATGTCCATATATCTCTCTTAATCTCGATAACTAATGTGTGTTTTTTTTTTCAAAACGAGTTGGTCGACTTATCCCGCATGTAGAAAGTGTTATTTTTTTACCATAAACAAATAATCCTAAAATTTGTTTATTATTTGTACTAAAAACACATATTTGCTTACCATTTTGGTAAACTACTTTACCGCTTCAAAACTTTAATGTGCCGTGCCATATCTCGGTAGGTATTAGACATCTGGATCACTGGGTAATGGAACCGAGCAATCAATTTGTTTGTACGTTTGCAAGATAAGTACACAATTATAAACAAAGACCAGCAGTAGTTAAGTAAGTTTTGTGTTAACTTATTTTACACTAAACTATAGTAAAATACACACAAAACAATTGACATATTATACATGAATGATAAGAATGAACCATGCTAAATTCTTATCACTGCGACACAATACATGTATTTATATTATACTTGCAGAAAATTTGAATCAAGGAGTAGCCATTTTCTTTTTCAATAATTTTTACATCCAATACATTTTTCACAATACAATATTCAATCAAATAACTGTTGGTTCAATTTGTAATATGTCATTTGATAATGAGTAAAATAACACATTCCCACAAAACACAATTCAAGTTGATCTGTGTGCGCATCATAATACATCTACTTTTAACCATAAAACTCAATCAAATTTTCATTGGGTATGCGAATTTGGTATATGTTTAATCTTATTTCCAAATTATCCAACTACAATTTAAAATTACCTCTATGATACATTTCGCTAGCACTTTTTGAAATAATTATGATAATTATATCACAAAACTACGCTCAACCAGTTGTCCGTGACAATATTATTTATTTAAGTTCTATTAAAGCTTGTTCACATTTAAAAGCCATAATCCCGGAACCCTTTCAAAGTCAGTAGTAGGTATATAAGCCTTAATTTCTGAATTTGAACATTCCCATGCTAAACGAAATCATCTGATTATTTGACATTGTTTTCATATTCTTTTCTGGGGGCATTGCCCAAATACAATATGACGATAAAACATTTATTACTCACCACTCCATTCCATATAGCTCCACTTTTAGATTGCTCATCAGGGGTTAGTCTGACATATCTTGGAGTAACTATCGTGCCTCCTATTAGATCCCAAAATGGAATTGATAAACCAGTACCTGAAAATACATAAAAAGTGTGAAAAGATCATTCTAAAACGTCAAGACAAACAATACAAAGTTGAGGTGATAACAATTGATTTACCTTGATACGGTTTTATTAATGAATGTTCTCTCTTTTGATAATCTCTCGTATTCCACTGCGCTTTAATTCCTATTATAAATAATAATAAAACTATACACTTTTTGGTAAAATATTGACTAATTTGATACATTTTTACGAGCGAATTTATTTAATACGCGCTGCAAATAAAATCTAGAAAATTCACAGTTCAAAATTCCGAAACTGAGTTTCCGATTCCGAACGTCAAGAAAAGCCGACAACTCGATGTGAATGTCATTCTCGTCGGTAAAATAGGAAATTATAATTCGTTTATACCATGTTTGGTTTACAACTCTGCTAAAAATGATCATACATAATTACAATAGATGTCAGTTGTACATTGTAAGCAAAAGTTTTTAAAATAATTTAACAGATGGGAAACAATTTATCATTTTTTGAATATTCTACTCTATTCTTCTCGAGACCATCCACTCGTTTGCGAGTGATTTAGGATCATTTGAATATCAGATAAAATTCTAAATGTATAATGAAATACATAATAGGTGGCCTCCTTAATTTGGTAACTCCATCTTGCTGAACCCTTTCTACGCCTCCCTTCCATTGCCCCAGTCATTATCAATCCCTCCAGGTTGTCAGGCTCTTTTTATATACTACATAGTACATACACGGTACATACTTAGAATGTACACTCTTCTGAGATTCTCATAGGAAGTCAGACTAAATTAATATAATTATAATAACACTTTATTGATAAAAAAAAAAATCACGAGCAATTGGCGAGCTTATTGCCTGGAGGCAATATCGTCCAGCTAACCAAAAGGTGGGTTCTAAAAATATTGTTGTACACAATCTTGAAGATCATGAACCTTTTAAATCCTTATTAAAGTGCCATGTCAGGTCACTGTCAGATTTCCCCGATGTCGGCTATCACCCTGGCGTAGGCTTCTGTCTTGTGCTGGTCGGAACAGCTCTTCCACGCCTGGATTTAGGTCCACTTTTATACATTAGGTATATCTCCATTCTTATACCTATCTATATTGGAAATTTCGATTAGAAATTTTACATGTCCCTACTTATACCAAATCATTTTTAACACACAGTCACCCCCAGCGTAAGTCTTCCACGTAAGGTAGCTCAAACTATCCCAAATAAATATAACACAATAATTTAGGTTTAAATTTTTTTTTTTTTTATTTATTTATTTTATAGTTTACGCAAACATACAGTTATTACAATACATAGGTAATACAAATAGATAAAAAAATCGGCACATATGAGACTATATGAATGAGACTATAGTTGTATATAACGGTTGTGAGCAGTGGCGTGTCTAAGGTTTCCATTCTGAATGTTTCCAACGGCGCGGCGTCGCATTAAGTGACCAATGGAATTCATTCTCACACGTTGTGTGCGATTGCGCGCTACATTTCAAATGATCGAATTGTAACTGCGCGTAATTAAATCATTTTTTAATTATTTGTAAATCTGGGAAAATCAGGTAAGCCTCGGTTTTTCGGCTTGTATGGAAGATACACTACTGGTTGTGAGGTAGGTACCTACTCAGAACTTCCGAAACTATTGATAAAGAGTTATAAGAAAAATGAACCAAATCATTTGATATAATAATGGAGCTATTGTGTAAGGATTTTTATTATTAGATGATGATAATAATAATAAGCTTTCGGTGCGAGCGACAAAATTACAGGCTCTGCACTCCATTCAACGGGATACATATTATAAAAAAATATTAATCAAAGGGTATATAAAAAAAATGTAAATAATAATATGATAAATATTTGAGCCTGTTCATATGTATTTTATGTTTATGTCTTCCATTAGTCACATTTACAAATAAAATTTAGTTTAGAATTTTCAATGGACATCTCTCAGGTTCAAATCTTTACGATGTAAGCATATTTATATCTGTGACGAGTGTTCAGGGTGTGTTAATTTTAATTTCACATAAAATATTAAAGATTAATTTCAAACACAGGTTCATTTTATATCTAAAAAAATAGTTGTGAAATTAATACCCAACTTTTGCGCAAATTGGCATACGTAGATCCCACTCTTGGATTGTACCTATAATTATAGATTCCTAATGTGAAAGCACCTTTTTTCACGAGACTTATCTCTATAAGGGGGATATGTTTCAATGATAGTTTTCATTAAATAGTCTGTATATATATTGTTTTATCTGTTTTGTTGTTATAAGTGTTTAATAAATTAATATTATTATTCCTCAAAAAATGTGTTTTTTTACCCAATGGAATTCCAATAATCAGAAATAATGTAGCGATGGCTACACCTGAGTGAAGTCGAGTTTAAAGCTAATAGATGGTGGGTATATGTATTATGTATTAAATAATAAATCAAAAGGTGGATATAAATTGTAAATAACAATAATAAAAAGTAAAATAATTCGATAAAAAAGAAGTGTTGTATGTTGTTCCTTGGTTTTGTTAAATCTTTTCTTGTGAGCGCCGACATTTATTATTTCACTGCTATTATTTTATTTTTCATTGAAGGGATTCTGTGTTCAGTGCAAGGTGAGATTAAGAGTGTATTTGGAGTGTTGGCATAGAAGTGGGCGGTTCTGATTAAAGTAAAAGAGTGGTGTACAAGGCGGGATGTTGTGTTCAACACAGAGCACCTCCGGCTCCGCCACTTGGAAAGTATAGAGGGACACAGCACAACAGAACAGAACACTTGAGCTATATAGCGTAATACTTTATTATTATTATAATAAGCATGGTAGGTAGTTAGGTAGGTACTTAATACAATAACGTATTCGGTTACATACACTTTTGCTTGCACCATTGTGAAGTAGATGCAAACACAGAATATCTAAGTAAATATTCACGTAGGTACCTACTGCAGATTATTTCGTTTTATTTACCTATATACATATAATACATTAATATGTATGTATTATCAACTTAATGAATTAAGTCTTAATAACTCACCTGATTTTGTAACATTAACACTGATAGAGATCCAATAAGTTATGTGAGAGGAATAAACTTACCTAATATTATTTTCATTTTATTTTTTCCTTCAATCACCAATTATTGAATATAAAATCATTAAACGATAAAAAAAATCAATTAAAAAATTATGTATTTAAAGAACATATTAATTGGACCACACCAATCTACTCTTAATGTGTAAAATGCTCTCGTCGCCCTCGATGCTCCTCTCGGGAGCATAGGGCAGAAACCAGCCTCCTCCATTCAGAGCGTCTCTGCGCCAAATGCGTCACCTCTTTCCACGACATTCCTTGCGCTCTGATGTCGTTACCATAGGAACGGTGTATTGTGAAAGAGGGACGCCCGGACCGACGGAACCCTTGCGGATGGAAGAACAGCGCTCTTTTTGGCCAACTATCATTGGGCATTCTCAGAACATGTCCCAGCCAGAACCATCGTCTCTCCAGTATTACGGAAATTACAGGTCTCTGCCGGGTGCGCCGGCGCAAAGCATCATTTGTGACATTTCAAATATTAAATACTTCGGTTTTTTTTTATAATAACATATACGGCACAAGGCCATTAAACATACAAAAAAATCATAAAGAGTTCGATGCAATACAAATACAGTTGCAATACAATTTGTTTTATCTTTAATTAATTAAAGTTACCTATGTGAATACAATAATAATTATTATGTCTATGTACTTATTATAAATAAATCTCATTAGGGGTTACATGCTATTATAGATTCATTTGTAAGTAGTCACAATATAATACAATAATACGAATATGTACCTAGGTAGGTAGGTACACTACCTATTGACTACATACCTACGTACATACTGTACGTGTAAAACAGGCTTTCATTATCACATCGACATAGCGGCTGCGATCAAAGAGCATTATGGAATAATGTCTCACTCCATTCAAAGATCACCATTCTATACAACATTATTATATTTATTATAACATGCACCATTCTATTGGAAAGGATTAACAGCATTTAAACGAGTTGTTAGCGGCTGAAAGGTGCTGCATAATTTCTAATAAAAGTGTCGTCTTAATTTATTGACATAAACTCGGCGGGTATTCCTAATAATAATAATAAAGAGTTAACAAAATATTCATTCAATGCATGCCGTATGGCGAATGTACATAGGTACACGGGAAATAAATAATATTATATTACTACGTATCGAATATCGAGTAATTCTTACCCATCCAAAAAACTTTCCATTATCGTATCTGTTGAATCACAAAATAAAAATACACCTATTCTATATTTTATGATAAGTATAGCGCACTTAGTAAATTTTTATTCCTATATGCAATCATTGCTATCAGTGAATACTTATATAAAATCAAATAGATCAATTTTCTTTTACTTTAGCTTTGGCATGGAAAAGTTCATCAATAATATCAATAATAATAAATAATCGTTTAGTGTGAAAATCAACGATATTTGCAAAAATTAAAAGATAACCAAATAATGTCCTTTCACAGGTTACTGCACCAGTTTACACAATATTTACGTTTTTTTTTCATTTATGATAAATTAAATGACCGTTTCCTCCAGGATGACCCCTAAAACGATAGGCTCAACTGGACCTCCATGTAGTATGTAAGTGGAGCCTCTTACATGAACATATTTCAGGGTTTAACTGAAAATTAATTACATAATAGAAAATTTTCCAAAATATTATGAAACTCAAACCAGAAACGAATTCCAATAAAAAAAAACTGTCGTGAACATATTGGCAGACAGTCAAAGGTGAGTTTAGAGCCTTATAGAGCTGAAAAGTATAGACATAATGTAAACACATTATGCATAATCATATTAAATCACCTGTGTAGTCTTTGTCAGGTGAGGAATTCCTTTGTCTCTGTCCTTTATGACACTTGGAAAGACAATACCGTCTTTCAGTACAAAAGTACCTACATAGTAACTTGACAATCCCATAATAATACTTTAGTCAGTTCATATGTATGGATGTTCATAATACATACTATGTCCTCTGTGAACAACGAGGAAACCAATTCCTTTTTCAAATTTTAAAAACACTTGCGTGTTTCAAGGAGACAAATTTGTTAAGTTTTTTTTAATCTCAAAATTGTAATCTACACTTTGCTGTCAATTATTTTTTTTGTAAATTTTTCAGGAACATATCTTATAATGTTTGTAACTTTTTTTGTATTGTTTTTATTTATCATTTTGATTATTATTTCCTACACTAAATCGGATTTAAAACTAGTTTGTATAAATACAAGTATGTAGAATGAGAATATTGTGCAAAACAAAAAATACAAAACCACATAATATGAGTACCTAACACACAACATAGCATCCTAATAAAGAATTGCAGCTCACCTCGATTATTCAATGTGAGAATATTAAATTTTATTGTTGAAATTTCATGTTTATTTTCAACTTTTTATCCATAATGGGGTGTTCACATTTGGCGAATAGCGCCAGGCGAATTTCAAAATATAACGCCAGGCGAAAAAACAAAATTCGCCGGACACCCATTGATCGTCATACCTGTTCACACAGTCCACCGATATAGAAACGATCTGTCAGATGCGCTTTGATTTTGACATTGTTTTCAAAATGGCGGACGTCGAGATGGAGATCGCGAAGTGTTTATAATTAGTTGAAAATGTTTAAGTAGAGGTTATAAGGCGCCTTTTAATTAAGGAAACAAACCAACCACAGATTTAACAACTGTCACGAAGAGGGAAACATCATAAAATGTATAGGTTATAAAGTTTTTACCATAGATACGGATGTCGCGCGTATCTATGCATGCGCGCATCGTTCAACCACCTTTAAAAGTTGGAAGGTGGTCAACTTGAGACGATATCGTTTCTACTGGTTTTTATCGTGTCAGACTAGCTGTCATTTTGTTCACACGGCTCAAATGGCTGACGATATTTTGGAGTCCTGGCGATATTCGCCAAATGTGAACACCACATCACGGTTGTTGTTGAACGAAAGAATATATCTGCTATACACAGGTGTGTGTGTATTATAATATTGTAGAGATTGGTATTGTCTTTAAACAAACCCATTGAATGAAATGTTTTGATGCTTTAATTAATTGTTTAAACTAAATAGGAATATTAACAGACAGCTTTTGAATACCAATTATTTTATTGTGTTCTGGATTACTTGGTATTATTTTATATTTTTTAAAATACAACTATATAGTCCTTTCCACTGCTGAACATAAGTCTCCCCATATTTTTAAGACACCTCTGTTCTTAGGTTTAAGCAACCATTTATCAACGATTCTTGTAATGTCATCAAACCAAAATGTAGGGTGTGTTCCTGTAGAAGAACATGCATATGGTAATATTAAGTTTAAGACGTGCTGAATAGGTATTTATACTAGTTACTTAAAAATAGAAATTCTGTTTAATAAATTTTCTTTTTTTTCCACACACAGTTTAGCGAAAATTTCCCTACTCACTTCTCGATTCAACTCGCTATATTGATTACCTATCTAATAACTTATTATGTAATAATATTATTACAGATGGGTTAAAAATGAATGTCGCGAAGACGAAAGTAATGGTGTTTGAAAGAGAGAGTGAAAGAACGGTATGTGAAATAAAGGTTGACGATGAATGTTTAGAGCAAGTGAATGAGTATGGAAGTGAGGGATGGAAGATTTGATAAGGACATTGAAAGAAGAAAAGTCGCCGGTGCTAGAGTGAATGGTGCACTTCGACCCATTGTTAGCAATAGCAGTGTGTCGAACATGGCAAAAATGCTAGTGCACAATACCATTCTGGTACCGACACTTATGTATGCAAGCGAAACTTGGACGTGGTTGAAAAAGGATGAGAGTGGAATAAATGCTGTGGAGATGCGTTCACTGAGAAGAATGGTTGGTAAAACGTTGCGAGATAGAGTGAAGAATGAGGATATCAGGAGAATGAGCGGATGTGAGAGGAGTGTTGTGGACAGAATGCGTGTAAACAAGTTGAGATGGTTTGGACATGTTGAGCGAATGCAAGATGATAGGATGACGAAGAGGATGTATTTATCTGAAAGAAGGGGTGTGAGGAAGCGCGGACGTCCAAGAACCACGTGGCTTGATCACGTGGACCAAATTCTTAAGGACGGACGCGTGCTGAGTAAGAGAAATCGGCGTGCATGTATGAGAAACTGGATGAATGTAGAGGAAGCGAAAGAAGTATGTAAGGATAGATCTATATGGCGTTCCGTTCTCTCTGCCTACCCCTCCTGGGACATGGCGTGAGGGTATAGTAATAGTAGTAGTAGTAGTTATTACAGTGTTAATTCAGTTTTAATTGTTAATTTAGTTTTGAATATATTAATAATAACGATTGCTTTAGAATATATTTGTGCGTCAACCGTTTCAAATAATCTTCCTTCAATTCCTCTACTTATTTTATCTCAACGAGAACTTCATTTAAATTTTATTTATACTGATGTTAAAAATTAGGTTACTAAACATACAAGTGATACAATTCTAGATGATGAAATACCCCGCAAAACATCGTTTTTTTATAGTTTTTTTTCGACGTGTAGTAATTTATAGTTTTTTATAGTTTTTTTTCGATGTGTAGTAATTTATAGTTTTTTTTTCGATGTGTAGTAATTTTATTTTGTTTAGCATCCGACAAAGAATTAGTCTCTCACTTTTACCGTAAATTTTCGAGAGTCCTGTAAAAAGCAGGTGTTCGAAAGATAAATACATTTAATTCATGAATTTAACGATGAGGTTAGCTACCCATCCTATATGTCTTATTTTTTTGGCACGAAGAGGACAGCTTGCATGTTTATAACATGCTTCTGGTTTGCTGGCTATCCCTATTCATAACACAGACTGACAACCTTGGACCAACGCTTGTTTAAAAGAGTGATATGAAAATATTTTGGAACTAAGATTCGATTGGACCCAATACCAATTTTTCGGTTTAGTTTCTAGTCTGTGATATCATACGTCAATGATTAGGGGAGGCCCGGGCAAGAAGCATAATGTGGGTAAGAAGAATAATCGATTTTTCTAAATAATCGCAATAGATGGCGCTTTGATCTGTCGGCCATGATTCCGGCACGTGTTCGGCCACGCCATGACAGTTTGACTAAAACAATACAGGTGCTCGTTTGTTGTTGAGACAAAAAAAAAGAATTTCTGCAGTTTTCTTACGATTTTTGCAAAGGTATGTGTATCAACTTTTTTATTATGTATGTTTTGTTTGTTTATAATATTTTTTTTGTTCGACAGCATATTTGTTTAAGTATAATTTGTGATAATAGTTTTTTTCCTAAGCTTCAAATAACATTTGAATCATTTTTGAATCCTAATAATGGCATCGTGGGCAAAACGAATATGGGCAAAAGGAATAGTTATCCGTTTTGCCCGGTAAAAGAATGTTCACTTATTTCGGATATCTTTTTCAGATGGTATTCAAATATAAAAGAAAAACTGCGAGAGCATCGTGGTCAGAAGAATCGCTAGAGCGAGCTATAAAATTGGTTAAAGAAGAAGGAAAATCTATAAATTCTGCCGCAAAAGAATTAGGAATTCCTTTTACTACTTTACATCGACACCTAAAATCAGGAAGTGTCTCGAAAAAATTGGGCAGATATATACCTGTTTTCACGCCAGAACAAGAGGAAGATCTGTGTGCATATTTAAAAAAATTAGACAGTCTTTTCTTTGGATTGACTCGTTCAGAATTTTTAGGTCTAGTGTTTGAGTATGCCAGAAAAAATAATATTACTCATCCGTTTAAAAATGGCAAAGCTGGTGATGATTGGTTTGCTGGGTTTAAGCGCCGACACCCAGAAATTGTCCTACGAGCACCCGAACCGACATCATTGGCAAGAACTCGAGGTTTCAACAGGCCTCAGGTGGAATTATTTTATAAAAATTTTTGGGACTTAGTAGAAAAATACAAATTTGATGCGACTACAATTTATAACATGGACGAAACAGGTGTTAAGAGCAGCACGAGTCGACCGCCAAAAGTTTTATCGATAAAAGGTAAAAGGCAAGTTGGAGTAGTCAGCAGTGCCGAAAGAGGTCAACTTACCACTGTTATTTGCTGCTGTAATGCAGCTGGCACGTATGTTCCACCTTTTTTCATATTTGCCCGAAAAAGAATGCAAGAGAGGCTATTGGATGGCGCTCCTCCGGGCTCGCAAGCTACAGTCAGTGACAATGGTTGGGTAAACGGAGAAGCTTTTTTAAACTGGCTTAAATTTTTCGCTGATACAGTCCGTCCAAACGAAAACAGGAAGATACTACTACTGCTCGACAATCATGAGTCCCACAAATATTATCCAGCTTTGGAATTCGCATCGAAAAATAATATTATATTTTTATCTTTTGCACCCCACACCACGGATCGTATGCAACCACTGGATGTTGCCGTGTATGGACCGCTGAAAAAATATTTTGAGCAAGAGATAAATACATTTCAAAAATCACACCCAGGACGAATTGTGAACCAATATGACATGGCTAAATTGTTCGGAGGAGCATACGTCAAAAGCGCTTCAGTCCAGAATGCAGTAAATGGATTTAAGAAACCAGGAATATGGCCGTACGATCCGAACGTTTTTGGAGATGAAGATTACGCTCCTTCAACAATGACTGATCGTCCTCTGAATGAAGCTCAAAGCTCTTTGGATGATACTCCATGCAACTCAGCATCATCTGTTGTACCCCACTCTCCCACAGACCTTGTATCAACACAGAATTTGATGACGGATCTTTCTGCAAAGGAAAACCCCGAACAATGTACAACACCTATACCTGATCCAATCCTGGAACAAGGACCGTTGCAAGCTCCTGTAGCAAATCTTACACCATTACAGATCAGACCCATACCAACAATGGCTGCTCCCAAAACAAATCGCAAAAATAAGAGACAAAAATCGGAGATATTAACATCAACTCCAGTTAAAGCTGAGCAAGCTGCTAAATATATAAAAGTAAATAAAAAGAAGACCAATATATCTGAATTAGCAAGTTCCAGCAAAATTAAGAAGAATAAGATAAAGAAGACTGAATTACCAGGTCGCAGCCAAACTAAAAGGACAAAGACATCTTCCAAAGCTAAAACTAAAGCTGATTTATTTTGTTTGGTGTGTGCCGAGAAATATACTGAACCGCTTGTTGAAGATTGGATTCAGTGTAGCCAGTGCTAAAATTGGGCACACGAAAATTGTACATCATACGCAGGTGTTGGAAGTTATTTCTGCGATGAATGCGAAGACTGATTGTTTTATTTTATGTTATTCTTTTTGCCCTTATGGCATATCCGTTTTGCCCGGAGGAGTCGGGCAAAACGGATAATAGATACTTTTTGTTTTTTCTCAATTTAAGAGGCAAAATCGTTAGAGTTTAATTTTTTTTTATTGCTGTTTCCAAAGATTATGAAACAAAGTTACAAATTAAAAGTAAAAAGAGTTACATTGATTATGAACTTGTATTTTATTTTATCACTCTCCCTTAACATATGCGTTTTGCCCGGGCCTCCCCTACATATTGTAAACTTAATACAAGGATAGATAATTATATAAATTTGTATTATGAAAGATGATATATATTATGTAGAATTTTTATGATTCCATCAGACTGAATACACTTTGTACCTCAAGTACTTTGTTTGTTTTATGAAGTATTATTATTGACATAATTCATTGGGAATGACTAACACAATAGTAATGCGTCAAAACAAAATACAAAGAGGTTGTAAATTACAACATGAGATTCAATTTTATGCGAGGAGAGAACATTGCAAACATAGAAGTCTTGTGTATGGACAGAGTACTACCTTCTACTTTCTTAGTACCTTCACAGCATTCTCCCCAAGTGAGGTAACCAGTAGATTAATATCATGTAACAAATATGTCATTTATCGTATGGAAATTTATAATTTATATAAAAAGTTAAAACTATTTAAAAGTAAAATAATAAAAATTTTACATTAAAATATTAAATACTCGTACCTATATATAAATCACTCACCATACACATTATGCACGTAATTCTTGTGGCTTGATCACGTGGATAAATTAAAATTCTCAAGAATGGCCGTATGCTAAGTAGGTAAGAGAAATTGTAAAAATGTAGAAGATGCGAAAAAGGTATGCAAGAATAGATTTATATGGCGTTCCGTTCTCTCTGTCTACCCCACTTGGGGCACGGTGTGAGGGTTTGGAATAGTAGTAAAGTAATTATACTGGAATCAATTATATAAATAGCAGAAATATCATGACAGCATAATAGTAAAATACTAAGAAATTGAATATATCGAGAGATAGGTACCTATATTGCATTGTTCATGTACAAATAGAAACAATAAAAACGATCATCCTTTATTCGTATGAATTTCTCGTAATAATTACAGATTGTAGTTGCTACTAGGGTGTCCCACCCTGGGGGGCTGCAGCACGATTCAATTCTGATAATGAATTTCCTTGAAGACTAGAAACTTTTCTAACAAACATTATACACGTTTATACTTTATAATGCTGGCATCCAATTATGGTAATCTTGTGTTCTAGCATAGCATAGTATGTATTATAATTGTTCACTGTTTGGTTAATGTTTTTGTTTTCGTCACCATACGGATGCTGAATTGTTTTAAAATGTGTAACCGAACTATAAAAGAATCAAACTGTAACTTCAATTTCATTGTTTGTAAAAATATATACAAATTTATTAGGGCTGTGCAAATGTAAACTTATTAAATGGTCTGCGATAATAAATGTATGTAAACTTTTTTATTGAATAGCATTAGTATGTTATTTCGAGGACTTTATTGAATTTTTTAAGCCAATTCTTAAAAATGGGCAATAAAGGATTGGTAATTCATAAAATAATTTGATTAAAATCATTTGATTCAATACGAATTGGTTTTGATAAAAAAATGAATTAGGAATTGTAAATTTGATTAACTGGAAAATGTCTACGCCTGACAAATTATTTTAAGAAGACTTCGTAGACACTTCTACATATTTTTGGCACTATCTTTAGCTGTATTATATCCAAGTACCTACTCGCAATTTATTTTGCAGTAGCTTGGTAAATATTCATTACATTTAACGAGTAATATATAGAATATTCAATAAATTCTAATCTTTGTAATTTTTTATAGATAGATAGAATTTTTTTAAGGTAGGTATATTAATTTCCCAAGACCAAATATATCGAATGTATAATCAGAAAAATAATATAAAATTTTAGTATGTAGGTAATAATACAAAGTAGATAGATCCGGTTGAAACTAAAGATATGTGGATAAATATATCGAATATATATATTAAGACCAAATATATCGAATGTATAATCAGAAAAATAATATAAAATTTTAGTATGTAGGTAATAATACAAAGTAGATAGATCCTGTTGAAACTAAAATTGATTGTTAGTAAAAAAAAAACTTATTTGCCACCCCTACAGTATAAAATAATTTGTATTTTTTCTATGTATATAAAAAAACACAATGCAATGAAATGGTGTTTACTTGCATATTTATATAACAAGGGAAAAGATTCATTTGGCAGATTTCTGACGAATTGTTCCTACTGTGATGCCTGATCACAATACAACATTCTTCTACATCCTAAATATTATTATTAGTATACATGACTACAGGTCCCTCGCTGTGAGAACGTGCTAACATTGTTTCATTGTGCACCCTGAATAATACCATCTTGATGAGCTTTTATTTTCTAATGTATTTCAATTTTAAAAAGTCTATTGTTTTTCGTAAATAATATAATCTTGTGCCCCGAGATTTGGAAATCAAAATAAAAATGTGTTTGTGAAAAAAATAAATTATTTTAAAACAAAACAATATATGAATGGACTTGTGCAATATTGAGATATAAGTTGTACAATAATGTTATAAAAACATGTGTTGAGAATAAAAAAAACACGCATATGCAAGTATAAAAAATAAACCATTGTTATGTTCGAGTACATCTAAAATATACTTACAAAAATGTGGAATATGTAATTTGTATTTCATATTCGACACCAATTCATTGTAGTGTCAGCAATTTTATAGTAGATCATTACAATATAAATATATGTTTATATATCGATGATAAGATTTCACATAAGTTGGTTGTGGAATAAACTAGAGGAAGAATATACCTACGAAGAAGTCGTAAAGGTAAAAACTATAATATGTTTAATGCAATGAATCTGAATTTGAAATAAACTCGCATACTCCCCCACAGAAAGAAATATACTAATGTCATGATAATGATTACTTAATATTATTTTAAGTGTGTTTTGCCCTTGTTCCTTTTGATTTAATTTTTTATCGAGTAGGTAAGTAAATTTCTAGGCCATTTCAGAGATTTGTAAGACTTTCAATATTAGAATTGTAAAACATATTCAGGTATTTCAGATTCAGACTTCTAAGTTGTGCAATTTGTTAGTTTGTTAAAATACCGTAATGTGTTTACACGGTTGCGATCAGGTGATGGTTCTTGTTGATGGAATGTGATGCATCCATCAGTTATCTACTGCAATTGGTATTCACCTCAGCAGGTGGGCCTTGTGTAAGGATCTCATCCATCAAACTGATCATCATTGATCAGTCCTCCTTGCATGACATGCATTGTTGGACTTTGTCATTGTGAAACAACTTTTTTACTAAACTCTTTCTGTCAATGCTAGAAGGCTCGCGTGTATACCAACAGTTGTATAACAGATAGGTACTACTTTACAAGAGAAGATCTTGGAAATGATATCGAAAGAATTATTTTATTTTAATCGTTGTCATGGTTTTGTAAAGGTAACGTATCTATATTATTATTAAGATATCAATGTTATTTTAATATTTTGGGTGAAATAGTAAAGTTGAAAGGCGGATAGTGACACGAATATAGATTTTATACGATGATTAAATTATTTAATAGAAATATAAGAGTTTCAATACAAAAATATGCCTACTTACATAATATGCCATTATGGCATCTCCCACAAATGGTGTAGTTTACATGGTAATAAGCTTTTCCTCTTTGTGGCATAAAAACATTCAAAATGGGCTACGTACCTCGTCACTGAATGAATCATGTTAAATGGTATACTTATACAAATAATGTAAGTAATAAAGAAGGGTGGCATATTTTTCTCCTCTCATTATGTGACCAAAATATGAAGTTTTACGGAACTTGATTGTTGTGAACAATTCTCTACGTGCATTTGCTCTACGTAGGTAATACTTCAATGTTACTTGTCACGTCAGTCCAAGATATTCCTAACATCCTAAAACTGATCGTAGAAGGGAAGATTGAGGGCCGTAGAGGGGTTGGAAGAAGGCGGCTTTCCTGGCTCCAAAACATTCAGGAGTGGACCGGGATGAGAGGTGTGGAGGAGCTGTTTCATTATGTCCAAAACAGGAAGGATTTCTTCCAGGTGGTCGTCAACGTCGGGGGGAGCCGACAAGACACGTAGAGAAGAAAAAGAAGAATAAAGAAGGATATAATCACCGAAAGCCATCAAGAGACATCAACGCAGAATATAATGCTTTGGCGAAATAGGATCTGGAAAGCCGACCCCTAGTAAAATAGAAACAGACCAAAATACGGTAAAATACCTAATACATGTTATACAAAATACATTCACAAAATCCAATTTGTAGACTTTCTACAAGAGTTGCTTCAATAATTATACTCTATCACGTTCTCTGACGATTGTAATTAATTCCCTTGATTCACATTATTACCATTCACGATCCTCACACGTCTACAAAGTACAATTGTGTTTGTGATGAATTTGTGTTCTCATGTTTTTTTTTTCTTATATGGAAGTATCTTTAAAACCTGCTGCTAATAAAAATCAATACATTTAAACACATTTACAACCGTGTTAGTTTACACTTAACACTAACAACAAATCACTATAAATCAGTTGTTCGTGATACAGACACCTATCATCTCACGTAAGAAACACAATATATCTACTATCTTAACAAGAATTCTACATAGAGTAACATAAATAGCTTTATAGTTTATACTAGCACCTCCATAAAATCTAGTCCAACCGTAGACAGAATCAGAAATCACTCACTAGTGATTGCAGAATTACCTAATTACTAATTAGAGAAGTTAACTAAGGCAGTCGTTAAGTTCTTTGGATGGACTTTTGAACAGACGTTTATAAAAAAATGTTTACCAATAAGTTTACCTATGTATACATATATTCTGAAATGATTGCCTATTAATTTTGAATCACAATGATTTTGGTTAAATAATGTGATCATAATAGTACAACCTTACATAATTCAAGGGATTTAACTTCTTCTATTCAGCGATGAGGTATGTTACCTATCCTTTTCTTTTTTATCCTAAATTTCTGGACTTTTATTGACACGAAGATGACGAATTCCATGTTTATTACATGCAGTTAGTCCACTTTACCTATATCTGCGAAGTGTACCAATTACCTACGAATAGCTAAAATTTGTTTAATATTGGGTTTAATCTTGGTTTTAAAGAATATATTTTGTTCAACCTTTCATACGTATATTTTGCTTACGGGTTAAATATATTTTTTCTTACAAGTATTCTTACTGTCCTTTGGGTCGCTTGTATAAAAAAGATGGAGTTTCTACAAATTTCAGACAAATAGGAGTCCTCGACCTCTGAGATCTCTGAATGTACAGGGTTTCTTTCAACTATTTTCGAATGATATAATATATCCAAATGTTGGTGAATTTTGGTATATGCCAACATTTATAGGTACCTACTCTAGAATATAGATATGCGAAATAATAATATGTGCATCTTATTAGTCGAAATAAGCATCTAAATATATAAATCCTATGCCTTATAACACTATAGTCCTTCTTCAAAGGTGAGTCATAAACATTCCTGTGGGTCAAGTTTTAATTATTATTACATCAATGATTTAAAGAATTTACAAGCTAAAGTTGGTATGAAGAAAATGGTCTGAGATTTATAATAACATTATGGACCTACTGCTGAGATATGCCTATCTAACTACCTATATCTAATAAATTATATAACCCTTGTAAGCACGTAATTATACCTACATATAATAAATAATTGTATATATAGATACTTATGGGAATATAACTCCATGGACTTGGAATGAAAAGGATTTTCACTCTTTTCTATAAGTTTTCGAGTGTTCTGTAAAAGACAGGTAAAATATCACGAATAAGACGTTCAACATAATATTCTATTTAGAGATGAGTTGACTTATTTATCTACACCATCACGATATGTCTAACAAGAGAAGTAATAACAATACTAAACTTTATTGGACAAAATATTATTTAAACAAAAATAATAAGCAGTAATATAGGATTACAAGATGGCATATACAAAAAAAAATCCACAATGGGCAAGTTTATCGCAGATTCGTGATATCTTCCAACTAACCTTGTGCACAATAAAAATAAGATATTCCAGACTTGGTGTGAGACTTTTTTAATTATATGAAAAAATATATAAAACTTGGTAATATGGTATTAAAAATTATAAATTTATCTAATCTTATGAAAAAAAAATGTTTCATGCATACCTAGTTCTCAATATATATATACCTATATATGGACAATTTGTAAAGCGCCGTTTACTCATAACATGACCTCAAGGGCGCTGAAAACCAATGACCAATCTTATAATTGTATTGTTTTTCTTGAAAATGATCAATATAATATGTATGTTGGATGATTTGTTTGGCGCCGTTTAATGGAGCATTCATCTCAAGGACGCGGGAAACTATGTTGGAAGAGCGATGTCTTCAACTTGCTCCTGAACCTAATATAGACTTATAGAGTAATTATAGATAAATAATACTAATCGGAATATTTATATGTGGCGCCGTTTAATGATCCGTGACCATCTCAAGGGCGCCGTGACTTCTCCCGAACAGCAGCCTCTTCAACTTGGTTCTAAATGTGGTGGTAGGCTGATTCTCTCAATAAAATATTGTTTACTCAATTAAACTGCCACGCCAACATTCTGTAACGTATAGCAAAACATTATTCATTATTGTCATAATCACATGACATTGTTTATTTATTTTATCCTTGAACATTTTGACACCCTACTGGTTGAGGTAAATAATAATTTTGTTTGAGTGAAATTGTGTAACCAACTAACTCCCAATAAAGAATGTAACCTTCGAATGTCAAAATATACCATCAAAAATATAAAGACATGCCTCCATTTAAGAGAATAACAAGTGTCAAAATACAATATGATATTACCTATACAATACGTAGATCTAATATAGCAACATGGTATCAGAAACGTGGCAAAGATGCATAGTAATAGAGGTTTCGCGCTTGCCTTCTCTGTGAACAAAATTATGATTTAGCGCAGATATTTTTATAAAAACACAACTGCAGTATTTTTAGATAATATGTAGTTATGCTGAATAGGTTAAATAAAGGTAAATTTATAGTTTCGTATTACTTTTTAAAAGTGGTCATGTAGAGATTTAGAATACCTATGTACATATTTGATTTAGAATGCAGCCTAGGTAGACAATTAACTGCACAATTTATTTGATCACCAATCCTGCGACAATTACAAAGCATTTTTTTTATGAATGTTGATGTTTTAAACTTGACGGCCTTTAGTTTCAAGAAAATAATCATTGAATTCCTGACAGATTCTGGGTCTCATCCGGTGATATGTTATACCATATCACTGGTCTCATCGGGCATAGGCTGAGGTTAACCACTCCGCAAATTTCCGCATTTTACCACATCCGCGAAATACGCCCAGTGTTGAAAAACCTCACTCCTGATAGCTCGAAAATATTTCTTTCTGCTTTTGTAGTCTCTAAACTAGACTGAAATGGCATTCAATAGTGCTGGAAGGATTATTTTCTGTGAGGATAAAGGTTGTTACATCACACCTTTCCTTGAAAAGTTGCACTGGTTAAAAGTAGATGAAAGGCTCCAATACAAACTGTGCCTTATAGCTTATAGTCTATATGGCTTTGAATAATATGGCACCTCAGTCACTTTCAGAGCTCTGTGTTCTCAAAACACCTACAAGTGGACCCCTACGATCAGCAAATACATCCATCAATATGCTGGACGAGATCAATTGAGCAAACAAGTACTGCTTCTATGAAAGAGCTTTTGGTGCCGCAAGACCCGTCATCTGGAATAGACTCCCAGAGGACCTTCGTAAAAACCAACCAATAACAACGCTCAGGAACAAGTTGAAGACCTCGCTTTTTTAACATAGTTTCCCGCGCTCTTGAGATGGATGCTCCATTAAACGGTGCCGAACAAATCATCCAACATACATGCATAGGTACATTCCGTAATCAAAATAATTCTTCTATTATCTAATCTGAAAAAAATACGTGGAAACTGTAAGAGGAATATTGATAGTATGTTATTTATGAAATAGAATACCTAAACAATTTGTAAATGTGCAGCTAATGAAGTTTGTGCAACAGTAGACATGACTCCAGTAGTTCTCTCTACATGTTGCGATTATTCATGTTCCGAGAAAACTCTCCATGATTTTTCTCCCGTTGCAATCAACAGGTGATCAACTGTCAACCAATACGACTACCAAGTGGTATTCCTTCACGACCTCCCGAGGTGTTTGGACTATTTAAAACATTCAAGAGCAACACAATGCTTTGTTTGGTTCAACAACAACGAGACAACACAATAATAATATTACACATCACAGCAATAAAACTTTGAAAGTTATTTACGATGCATCCTTTTGTAAAGTCGTAATTATTTCAAAAACAAAATTCTACAATCTCACAAACAAGGAAGTTCTATGTACCTAGTTATATAATATTATTATTCATCTCGCATGGCATCGTTACGATCACAATAGCTTTTATTATGGTTTCGTTTTCTGGAAAAGTTTTTTGAGAATGAAAAAAAAATCAGCCTTTGGTATTTAATGACGGTCATTAATGAGAACATTGTTGACTTTATTCATCAATGTTTTCATTTATTGTTTCATCGTGGACAATGATAGGAGATAAATTTCAAATTAGTTGTGGTTTTAGAAAATTATTCACGGTTAATTATGGTTTTATGGCAGTAATGATGAGCACATTATTTTATAGATCTGTTGGTGTTCCTCGAAAGGTCAAATAATACAGGAAAGATATTTCATATTTCACACAAGCAAATAATTAATATTTGACAAACAAATTGAGATAAGTCGATAATTGTGTTGTATATATGTATATTCAAACAATCAATCTTGAGGTAAGTAGAAAAGATCGAGCGCCACTTCCTTCTATCTTAGCATACACCTTTCACTTCCGTCACTGTCATACAATTCCTCAATCCTCATGCATCCTCTCCTGTTCAATGTGTGACCATCCTATGGGATCTGGTTTATATGATCTTGCCAATTGATTCTCGGACTGTCACATCTCCGAGCACCATTCCTCTCAGCCAAATATGTTTTCTTGGTCATTCTATCCTCATTCATTCTTTCCACATGCCCAAACCATCATAACTTATTTACATTCATCTTGGCTTTTACACCAACTTACATTCAACATTCTTCTCGTCTAGCACTGTTATGCACCCTATCTCTCAGACTTTTGCCATATTATACCTATTACAAAATATGAAATAAGGATAGTGATACAATAAATTGCCTAAATCAGTACAGCGTTTATTTTATGTACAGCAAGATTCAAATAAAAAGTTGACTAAAATTACGAAAATATCTGTGATATGCAGGGGCATTGTATTTATTTTCAATTCAATTAAAATAATCGACTTGATTCATTATTAGATGGATATTTATCAAACAAATAAAACATTGAAATTGTTAATGGCATTACAGATTAGGTACATATTATTTCATTTCATTTATTATCTATTGATAATTCTTGTTCTTAATCCAAGTTCATATTATTTTATAAATGCACTATCAGTTGTGTGAAGATATTTCGGTTTTGCGAATAAAATTACGTAAGAGAATATGGTTGTTCTTTACTTAGGTGGCAAATAAAATAATAGGTATTTACCGTGCCAAATGCAGGATATTTACATAATAATATTATGTTGGTTGTATGCAACTAAGACGAAAATATTATATTCCCAATGGATCAGGATGACAGAAAAAGAATTAGAAATAGATGTTATGATGTCAGGATTCATAGAGAATAAAATGGAAGGTTTGCATTCACACCACATTCACAACATCATAATATTATAACGTAATACAAGGCATCGCCCATCAGTCATAAATTAACATTTACAACATGTTTACATTTTTACTTATTAAATAATGTAATTTCTTTATTTTATGTTTTGTATAGTGTACCTTTCACAAACTCAAGTTGTTTATTGCTGTCGTATATTTTGGTTTATTCTCTCTTCGTGGGATGGTCCGTTTCATAATACAGTAATATGTATAGGTACCTAACACTATTGAGCTTTGTGAAGCATTCTATTTCTTTACACTTTATTGTTTTATTGCATCTATACTATTCTGAATGCCACAATATGTTATTGTATTTTAAATATTAGTTTCCAACAAGGAATATTTTCAATAATATTTCACGTAATATATTACATACTATTGTGCCATCCATCTTTTAATGTATTCGTGATTTTGTTATATATTTTTATATCACACATTACGTCAAGAATAAGCTTTAGTTATTTATAATCCATATGTAATGGATTTATGGTGTACAATAAATATATTTTTTATTTTCAATAGATTCATACATTTTTCATAGAATATAAATATTTTATAACACCTTGGTGAAACATAATTCAAACTTTTATTTTACTATTAACTTTTAATGTATGTAGGTATTTGTAGGTAATAATATAAGTTCAAAAACTTGAACTTTGGTATAACATTGTATACGGATTGATTTTATGTACGAGTATGTTTGTTTTTTTTTTAAATTTAGGTATGCACCTATAACGTTCATATTCTATCTGAAGCATATATAAAAAGATAACAATGTAACTTTACAATAACAAAAGAGCTACATAATATTTGTATGTATATAATAATGAGTTACAATCCATTGGATTGGTCTGCAACGAGTTTGGACTTTCTTCTCCACTCCTCCCTATTCTCAGCCAGTCTCTTCAACTCCATGTATGACCCACAGCTCATGTCCCTCTTCAGTTGGTCCATATAGGCGTCTCTCGGTCGGCCTCTGCCATTTATGCCTTCGGTCCTACACTCTGCGATTGCGATGAGCAGTCCTGGGTGCCTGATGTTGTGGCCAATCCAGTTAGCTCGTTGTTGGCAGATTCTTTTGAGGAGTTTTTTTTTTCCTTTTTTCGCCAACCCTGGTTAACACTTCTTCGTTTTCGACGTGTTCCGACCAATGAATCTTCAACATGCGTCTATAGCACCACATTTCAAATGCCGCTAACCGTCCGCTTTCACTCTTGCTGATGGTCCACGTCTCGCACCCATATAGCAAAATGCTCCACACAAAAGCTTTAGTGAGATTCTTCCTCACGCTTAAATCAATATTGGGGGATTCCAAAATTTTTGATTTTTTGTTAAAGTTTATTCTGCTCACAATTTCTGATTTGGAGCGTCCGTCCTGGTTTATTCTGCTGCCCAAGTCTTAACTACCTCTTTTGTTTTGCTACCCAATGACATACTATATATTTGTTACCAAACTGTAATTTCTTTACTTTTCGCCAGCCTGATGATGAGAGCGGAAGCTCTTGAAAGCCGGCTCGCGTCCAATAAAAAGTCACCGTGGATATACTACAAATAAGTGTTTTATTTTAATTAATTCAAGTACACGAACTCTTTTACTTGTTTGATGCTCACTCCATTTATGGCAATGTTCGCAGTCGCTTCATCCTTTCTAACGACCATACATTTTGTTGTATGGTTTATAATAATATAATGTAATTAGATAATAATGTTACATGGATAAAATATCAAAACATGCAGAATATTTACATATTTCAGCAGTACTCGTAAAAGTCATTAAATATGTGCAAAAAGATACCTACGTTAAAAACATTTATCTTCATAAATATTACCTCTTTCTTCTTTTCTACCCTTTGGTTTCGCTTGGGAACCTTTGACTTTGAATATGGTGCAAAACGAAAAGCTAGGCCACTATGATTTGAAAACAAGTTTACTGTAAATAAATTATTTAGGCAGATATAAAAATATCGTTATGTAATTTAGAGGATCCAGAATTATAATATCAGACGGCGAAGTAGAAAATAATATATTATTTTCATACTACTTACACATAATATATTAAATTTTGTTGAAATGTTGATTAAAATCTTAATCTCTTTGCACGAGACATACAAGTATTATTTATTATAATATTATTATTTTATAGTAATAGGGAACTATAAGGTAGTGGTAGGATGATAATATGTATGTAATATTGTTATTACTGTAAGATATAAATTAGATTTCACATGAAATGATTAAGTACCAACATTTTGACTGTGTGACCACGCCTCACTAATACCAACCGTTAATTACTGATGTTTCCTTTTGAAACTACTTCATTTTATTGTCTAGTATCTATTAATTCTAGTTCCCTTCGTTCGCAGTAAGTTCGTACCAAAACTGCATAAATCCATAAACTTACGACACATGAATAACTGAGAGTTTTCATTATTATTCCTGTATAGGTAGGTACTTCCTCATTGAATATAAAAGCTTCACATATTTTAAAAATAATATTTAGTGATTTCACTCTGATTTTATTAATTTGCGAGCTGATTTTCAAAACTTTATACTTAACGGAAATTCTGTCGGCTCACAAATTAATAACATCACGAAAACACGTAAACTTCGAAATATCGCGTCTAATTTTTTGATTATAACGAACAAAGAAACGTTAGTCGATAAGTTGAACCTAAATATTTTGACAATTTGAGAAAAGGTGTACGTTTCCACAGTCTATTTTTGTAAAGAAAAGGCATTGAATAATAAAGTATTTGGAGATAGGTTACATTGGATATTATTTAATAAGTATGCATATATGAATTAATTACAAATTACAGCAATTCGGTTTATTATATTTTCATTAAAAAATAAGTGAATGGTTGGTAAAATATATTTAATAACCAAATAATTGAGAACAGCCACAATGAATTTATTACTCATCTTACCTATGAATTAAAGAACTTACTCAGATTTATTAAGTTCAAGTACCTACTAATAATACTCCAGTGTTTTTTTTTAATTTTATTAAGCTTGCACATCATATTCATTTATGTATTTAGATATGTAGATTATGTAAGAATAAAATACCTTTGTGTAAATTTAATATTCCTTTGAAACTGATGACCTGATAGGTAAAAAGTAACAAAATTAGTAATAATCTTAATTAGGCTCGTGATATTTATGTACATAATTATACCATCACGGCATCTCCTATATAAAAGACGTAGACAGTTGTCTTTCTGTGAGAATAATCGATGAACATGTAATTTACTGTGTGCTATTAAAAATAAGACATTTGGCAAGGTCGGCAGAAGACAGTTCTCCTGGCTTCGAAACATTCGGAATAGACCGGTGTCAGAACTGTGGGGGAGCTATTTCGCGCCACCCAGGACAGGGAAGCTTTTTTCCAATTGGTCGTCAACGTCGGGGGGACCCGGCAGGACACGTGAAGAAGAAGATACATTTGCTTATATATAGGTATGTACCTATATAATCTATAGAAATCTAAAAAATGAGGACTACTTTCGATTGAAATTATGTAAAATATAATACCCATACCCACAACTTTTCCGACAGGATCGACTTGGCATAAATTTTTCATTTTTATCTATAACGATGATATTGAGATAGGTATTAATGAAGTAAGTTTTATGTAATTAAGGCAAAGACTTCCGCTAATTAAGAATATCCATAATATACTGTCACTACTACTATGCGTGTTCCTTGATGTTTAAATAGTTATGATATTGGGTATTTTATCTAAACGACAGCTATTATTATATCATGTAGGTTAGTCATCAATACATTAATATTTCAGTTCGTTCGTAAATATATTTGTATGTATGTAGCTACTACTTTATAAACACAGTAATAAGGAAAGAAATAGTTAAAGAATACACTCTATACGAGGTCACATCATTTAGGGAAGTTTAAAGTATAAGTGCGAGAAGTTGAGATACCAAAAGCAACAGATGAAGACCCAGATACAGTCCTGACTAATAGAAATTGCAACTGAAAATGTGTTTGAGATTATTTCGTAAAACGCAATGATGTAATGAATGAAAATGAGAGAGACGTGAGAGTAAGAAATGGTGAAGCATAAACTAGAGTGAACACGACACTGCGGTAGGCCGCAAGGCAGGAAAAAAGGTTTTAAGCTAAAAACATTATAAATATCTTTAGAACACTTTATTGATCAGTAAAAAATCATGAGCGATTGGCGCGCTTATTGCCTGAAGGCAATATCTTCCAGCTAACCAAAATAATGTGTGATACTATGTTGACAATGTGTAATTAATACTAAATGTGAACAGTTAATACTAAACTTAATTATAACTAATTACATTCTTAGTCCTAAGTAGAACATTATATATGTCATGTTTCCTCTAATAAATACTACAAAATGAAGGATAAAGGCACGGGGAGGAACTTTTTAGGATATTGGATTTTAGGTTATTCTTGAAAAAGTGTAGCGTAGAGAAATTTCTAATATTGCAAGGTAGATTATTCCACATTCTAACTGCATGGGTCGTAAATGATGAACTGAAGAAGGTTGTGGTGTAAGCAGGGACGGCAAGTAACTGGTTATTCTGAGATCTCAGAGGACGTCCATGTGAAGACAAGTATTCAAAATGCTTAAAAAGGTATTGAGGGGAATTGTGCTTTAGGATGTTGTACAGAAAGTAGAGTAGGTATAATGTAGATCGCGGGATTGTTTGTATGTTGTCCATTTAAGTTCTGCTCGAAATTTGGAAATATGGTCAAAATATGTAATATACATTTGCATATGATGATGATGATGATGATTTTAGATGATTTTATTTTATTTATGACGCCGTTTTACAGTCCCTAGACCGTCTCAAGGGCGCCAGTGAAGAGTTCAGTTTTTAATTTGCTTCTGAAGCTAGTGACCGTCTGACTATCTCTCAGTAGCACCGGTAGGCGATTCCACACAACCGGTCCAACCACACCAAAGGCCCTCTCATAGAAGTTAGACTTACCGGCTCTATTGGGCTCAGTAAGTCTATTCACGGCCAGTTCCATAGAGCGCAGAGGTCTTCTAGTGGTCGAGTCAAGGGGACAAAGCTCTGTGAGGCATGATGGTACCATTTTGTTAATAGCCTTGTAGACCAAAAGGCATACATTGAATGTCACTCTTTCCTCGACCCTCAGCCAGCCAAAAAAAGCACTTGTAGATATATTATTATCTACAAGTGTTTTTTTGGTTAAATTACAATACCTAAGCATTTTTTATAAGTACTATCTATAGATTTTGAAAACGAGAGAGATTTATAATAGAATGAATTGCTACTTTGAATTTATTCAAATATGGAACTCTACTACTTATGCACCAGCACAATAAACAAAAATTTATCTATCAATTTGACGTTTTTTTGCCGGGCAAAGTCTGAAAGTTCTAAAATAGTATATTGAAATAAGATAGCTAATAGTTTTATTTTCCATATACATGTTAATGTCTTCATCATACCAGCACTTAGTACTTTATAATTACTGCTTTCCAAATATATAGTGTGAAACTTTGATGCCTGTAGGAATATGAATTACCATATTTTATTTATAATATCGTGTAGGTATGTCGATTAATATTATTTTATATTAGTATGCACCCTAAAACATATTTGATAACACCACATATGCCACGGAACGTGTTATGACAATTTATATTAAACGTCTGTTGGTACCATGATTCGTTGACATAATTATTTTATTACACAATATTTTACAAAATAATATCTTCTTTCTATTAACATCATCACGGCATATCTCACACAAGCGGGATTAAGAACAAAACTCACTGCATATACATAACTGCGCAGATCATCTCCTCCATGTCATAACTGCATATACATAACTGCGCAGATCATCTCCTCAATGTCATAAAAATACAGAAATATCAACTCAGTGAAATTGTTAAATTATTTTGTGTTTTGTCGATTTTTTTTTAAATATGCAACTGTCAGCCGTAGGTTCTCACAAACAATAACTGCAGGTATTCTAACTATTAAGCCTCAATAACTGATACCTCACTCACATAGATTAGCGTTGTTATGACTTAATATCTGACTAAAATTATTCCGCATTGATATAAAAAAGGGTATATTATGGAGAAGATGTAACATGGCAAATTATTCAGTAATTTGCCATGTAAAAAATAATAGCTGGTAAATAAATAGAGGCTAGTTTAATTTTTAATACCTTCCTTAATAAATACAGTTACAGAGCTTATATTCTCTATATACTATATATTTATACGATTTTTGTATCAATTTACCAAGTAATTACACACAATTACAATAATTTTAAATGAAACTCGAGTAAAATCAACAAAAGTAATGATAATATTTGTTACATATTCTCATAATTTAGGCAAATTATTGTTAATAATGTGAATAGAAACATGATGTAGCTACGTTGATATTATCAAATAACTACAACAGTGTATTATTATATGTAACTGCTGCTATTAAGAAAAAGTAAAACTAAAATAACCGTAACAAACACAGAAATACAATTCAACCTATAATTTATTAATAATGTGTTAATCACATAATATTGAGAACAGAATGATATTACTACAACAAGTAGGTAACTACCTACGTGGGTCTGAATAATGCAGGGAATGACAGTGTAGGTACCTACCTACTCATGCACGATCATAACCTTATTAGGTAGGTACATACATATAAACATACTTAAAAAGATAAATTTAAAAAATTAAAAACACTGTTCATATTCCACTATGAGAATTGTTTAATCGTTATAACATAACTACAATGTTCAACTACAATCTTCAGTTACAACACAATACTAAAGATGATGATGAAGATTTACATGGTAAGTTGAATAAAGACAATTCTCATAGTGGAATTAAACAGTGCTTTTAATTTTTTAATTTATAATGCATTTCCACAAAGTTTAACTAGAAAATATAGAATAAATAACTATGATTCCTCCATCATTTAGCTTATTAATAGGTGGCCGTTCGTCCTGAATTATTCACATTGTATGTCTTCTGCTGGCAAGTATCTCCATTTTGATAGGCTCATTTTACACCTTGTGACACTGACTCGAAGTCTATTGAAGGTCTTCCAGATTATGTATTGCTGGTGTTATTCAACACGTATGCCCTCACGTGGGTCCAATTATGGCTGTAGTCCTGAAGACCTGATTCTAGGTAACGATACGACGATGTTTCTCGCCACCGGAGAAACATCGTCTTATCGTTACCTCGCCACCGGAGTGGAATGATTTAGATCGGCAACGAAAATGGTTAACGAACTATGATTCTTGAATATACTCGTATGTTTGAAAGTCATACATAGCTTAGGAAGTTTTTTTGTGTGGTATTGGTAAAATGAAATAGATAGGTGCAATTATAATACTATAATTATAATACGTTTATTTTTTTACATGGGTATTTTGAAGAATCTTTGCTTAACATAGTTTTCAAGATATGGACATCAGCAAAACGAAAAAATATAATATTTATTTCTATCTATCTATACTATCACGGGATCTCTCACAATTGGGGTAGTCAGCAGACTAACCGCATTTAAAATAAATGGATGTCGTCTTTTTCATACCAATAAGAAATCGGAAATGTATTTGGTTTGGTGGCATGCGTCATCGCTGAATTGAAGTTATATGGCCCTCTCGATATTTATACGAATCCATATCTTGAAATTAGCAATTTAGCCTATTTAGCCATGATCTTAGATTGGTTCTAGTTAAATGGTTGAGAAGAATATAAAACTGTCATTTTTACTCCACAATATATTTTTTTTATTTACTTATAACATAATATTCACGGTAGCTAGATATCTGTTGCGGTATATTTGTTAAAATTTGACAACAATAACATAATTTTATAATGACCTAAGGATCCTCAGATAGGAGATCTCCTACTAGCGATAAGGATGCGCCGTCATAAAATTGTATTATTCTCCCCTTTTCCCTATTTTCATCAAACAGGGTTGTTAATTTTGAAATAATATGTACTGACTGAGATCATAGATATTATATTAAATTATAAATAAATATTAATGAATCAATGAAAAATAAAAAAGGCATTACATTTTTGGAATCTATAATATTAAAGTACCAAACATTCCTAATTCATGTTCTTAAAAAAAATCCATTTTTTATACATTTAGTAGTTTTTTATGTTGAATGAGACACGCGTAATTTTTGTATATTGAGACGCTAATTGCCTGTATTTTTTTGTAGCGTTCCAACAGAGGGTGATTTTGCCAATCTGTAGGTATTATGGGGTAAGAACATAATTATCAGCATAGCTCAAGACGTCAAGCACCACTTTCGCGGATATAGAGTCTAATGGATTTATTTGAAATTTATTTTCAAAAAAATATATAAGGCATAAAATTGATGAGTAACCTCATCATCATCATCATCATCATCGCCCTCAACGCTCCTCTCGGGAGCACAGGGCAGAAACCAGCCTCCTCCATTCAGAGCGTCTCTGTGCCAATTGCGTCACCTCTTTCCACGACATTCCTTGCGCTCTGATATCGTTGTCATAGGAACGGTGTATTGCGAAAGAGGGACGGCTGGGCCGACGGAGCCCCTGCGGACGGAAGAACAGTGCTCTTTTTGGCCAACTATCATTAGGCATTCTCAAAACATGTCCCAGCCAGGACCATCGTCTCTCCTGTATTACGGAGATGAGTAACCTATATAACATTTATTTTTAAAAAATCACACCTGCTAGCATGTTCCCTATTAGAACTATGTACAGTGAATGATATGATGGAGTAACAGCCCTAACATCTCAATATTATTAACAAGCTATATGGATTAAAGAAGTGGAAAAGTAAGCGGCCAGCCTTCCTCATGTTTTAACATGGTTTTGTGGTTTTACATAATAATTATTTATTTGATGGCTCTATTCCAACTACATAATAATATGAATTATTACTTACACACACATTTACCTATGCTGCCGCTGTACATTCAACACAAGATGAATTTATTAATTAAAACTATTCAGAAGGTGCTATGTTAAAAAATAATTAGGTTTTTTCAACATTAATCATTAAAAATATAAAACACCTAGATACATAATTATAACACTATGATTTTATTTAGGCACAACTTGTAAAACTCCATAATTTTAATTTATAAATTATGGCATTGCAGCCGAAACATATGTCAAATTATTTTAAATATTTTGTAAAACAAATAAATTATAATAATTATAACATTTTTTTTCATTTACAGACATGTTTTATATTTAGCAATGAGACATTTCGTGTAATCTGCATTTTGACAAGTTTCATTGATATCGAGAGTTGTTTTGTTTAGGTGCAAATTTTTAATAATTAAAGTATTCTGCTAATGAACATTATCTGCATCATAATTCATTCATTGTAATGAATGAATGAATGAACGAGACTGTATATACGTAGGCATGTTAAGATGACCGGAATATTATTTATATATATTTTTAAAATTAATTGTAACGCATGATGTTGAATGCGATAGCTTACCTTTGAAAGAATTACCTTTTTATCTGTATCTAAATATGTTTTGTGTTTATGCTGTGAAATTAAATAATCTTTATGCCTGCTTCTTTGGATTTTCAAAATATGTAGGTATGTATTAAATAAATTAAATTCATCTTATTCCATAGTTGGTTACCGTTTTAGACTCTATCAAAACCTTGGTTACGTTTTTTCTTGTACATAACAATAAAACGTTAAATGGTAACCAAATGTAAATTAAATAAAAAATGAAATGTTCCAAAGGATAAAATATTTTCAAATCATACTGTCAACTGACTTTTGTATTTGATTATTACTTTTCGCCACCTACATTCTTTAGGAAAGATCTATGAGAAAAACACTCAACGGTTATTTCATGAACACAATAATTAATAACTTCATTACATAATTAATACGTAGGTATTAATTTCTGATATATATTTTTTTTTATATGGCACTAGCGCATTTTGGAAAGTGATTGACTAGTTACACATGTCTCTATAAGTTTATACGCTAACTACCGATATGGTTGTTATACATAATATTAGGTTCCTATGTCTATGTATTGTTTTATATTAACTAGTATTATTATTAATAATAATAAGGGGCTGTTAATTAAAACGACGGTTGATTGTTATTATGAAAAGGTATATATCATTTACTAAAATGTAAATTACAATCTGATATAAATCAAATGGATTTTTTGGGTAATTTATGACTTTATTTGTTTTATGTTTTTGTTACAGTTTTATTGCTATTGTGTATAAATAATAATATCTACTACATATCTATAATACTTATATATTATCTATTAAATTCTGATGCTCATTATAATCTTAAAGACCTGCTTTTCTATTCTATTTGTATGCAAACTCGTAAAACACTGAGAAAAAACATTTATAATCAGATACATATTTTGTTAACTAACCAATCGTTTCGTTTTATATTTTGCTATTTTAATTAATACAAACTCTTTCATCGGTGATAATGATCTTAAAATTTAATGTATCTTGTATCTATACTAACAATATTTAAAAATAAAGAAATATGTATTACCATATTACATCTATATTTCTCGCGCATTCTATCACTATTGTATTGACGCATCAATAGGGAATGTCTATCCCAATAATTACCTTCAAACTCATGGAGAATGAATTTTTTTAATTAATAACGCTGAAATAGCAAGTAAAAACATTGTATTTCTAAAGATTGTAATTTAATCGATTGGATGCGAAGTGCAAGAGTCTTTGAAGGATATGGCTTCAGAGGGATGTGTCGTTGCGAGATAGAGTGAAGAATGAGGATATCAGGAGAATGAGCGGATGTGAGAGGAGTGTTGTGGACAGAATGCGTGTAAACATGTTAGATGGTTTGGAAATGCTGAGCGGATGCAGGATGAAAAGATGACAAAGAGGATGTATTTATCTGAAAGATGTGAGGAAGCGTGAACGTCCAAGAACCACGTGGCTTGATCACGTAGATCAAATTCTCAAGGAGAGCCGCGTGTTGAGTAAGAGAAATCGGCGTGCATATATGAGAAACTGGATGAATGTAGAGGAAGCGAAAGAAATATGTAAGGATAAATCTATATGGCGCTCCGTTCTCTCTGCCTACCCCACCTGGGACATGGGGTATAGTATAGTATAGATGTGTCCCAATAGAGATAAGTAATCAATAAAAACATTTTTTTTAACTCTATATTTTGATAAAACTTTATTTGATTACTTACTATTAGCATCACTGTATCATTATATCACTGCAGTGTATCATTATATACATGTAGCATAAAGATCTCTTCAAAACTTTTCCAAGCTTTTCGATCTCGAGCAACACGAGCCCGCTGCGTTCTCATCGCCTGGACTGGACAACTTTATCAACATATTTTTTAAGTTTCTCTTTCTGTTTTTGTCCTCTGGTCTTCAACTCTCAATAGCAAAATTTTAAGGTGTCCACCAGTAATGAATATATTAATCCATCAAATAGTTATTTTCTAAGCCTTATCCTAATATTATAAAGTTGCATAATGAAGTTCATATTATATAGCGGTATAGCGCCCGTATGGTGTTAATAATAATATAAATATTATGCAAGTGTTATCATATTGGATGTCCTCATACGTAATACTGTAATAACATAATATAAATATGTTGCCTTTATTAGTATTATGTTTTAAAAATGCTTTTACTGATCTTAATAATATTATATTATTACATAGATTACAAACTTAATTACTAAACGTTTACTTCAATTGCTTATTTTTTATAATGTCATAGTGTAACCTTACCTATACATACACATATATTCGTGGCTATTATTCTATTATACACTCGTTTACACTCATCTTTTTCTTTCTCTAGTTTGGCACATCTTCCAAAGCGCTCAGTTCGTTGATGCTTTTTAAGATTACGCTTACTCCAAGATACTAATGCAAATAATGTTTACTCTAGGGAAGAAGACAAACTGTGTAGCTGTGCAAGAAAACTCTTGATAATGTCAAACTATCTTGAGTAAAGCGCTCGAGTATATTATAATCATTAGAGTGAAAAATAAACAGTCTTGTTGTTTTGATACATTTTTACAATTCTTACTTAAAATCTACCTACCTATAAATACATTTGATTGATATGTTTTGTTAAACATGTTTTACTTTTGCGCTGAACACCTACACTAATTTTTATTTAAATAAGTAAAGATTATTCTTTATTTATGTGTTCCCTTTATTAAAATACACTTTAAAGGAAGCGTCAATTTTTAATTACTATTTGATTAGTATGCTAATCCTTAGCAGTATATTAAACACTTCGCATCTGGTGTGTGTTATATTTAAGCTAGTAAATAATATTTGCATTGTGTCTAATAAAGAGAAATATTTAATGAGACTATCCTAATCAAAATCTTAATCCTACGTGCATGTTCAAGTGAAAAAATATACCTTCTTAAAAGTTGTGGTTTTAAAATAAAGGTTGTTGCTGTTATTGTTGGTTTTATAGATTTTGTTCCCAATCCAATAAGTAAGATTTTTTTTTTAATCTTTCTAAATAACATTTTTAGGCTCTGATATCCTTTTGTAGAAGCGGTAAATTAAAAATAAAGGTCTACCAAGTTGGAAATACTATACTATACTATACCCTAACTCCGTATCCCAAGTGGGGTAGGCAGAGAGAACGGAACGCCATGTCGCTCTATCCTTACATACTTCTTTCGCTTCCTCTACATTCATCCAGTTTCTCTTACATGCACGCCGATTCCTCTTACTTAACACGCGACCGTCCTTGAGAATTTGATCCACGTGGTTAAGCCACGTAGTTCTTGGACGTCCGCGCTTTCTCACACCCTCTCTTTCAGGTAAATACACCCTCTTCGTCAATCTTACACCATCCATTCGCTCCACATGACCAAACCATCTCAATTTATTTACACGCATTCTATCAACAACACTCCTCTTGCATCAACTCATTCTTCTAATATCCTCATTTCTTACTCAATCACGCAATGTTTTACCTACCATTCTTCTCAGTGAAAAAACATCTTTAGATCATATGATATTCTGAAACCATAATCCATTGAAGATCTCAATTTCTACTGCATCACGGGGAAGACATATCGAAAATTATGTGTAAGAAGATTATTTAGGAAGATTCTTACTATATAATTTAATGTTATTTGACTCTAGAGATCATTAGACTTATTGTCGAAGAATTGCAATATGTATTGCAATAGGTAACTTTTATAGTAGATAATGTATGATGATAGTAAGTACATAAGTTTATTAGCATTAACAGGCACGTACTATAATATTGTTATTATGATTACATTACATATATATTATATTGCTTGAGTAACCACCAGCTGTCACATTGTTTACGTCCCCTAATCAGACGGTTCCAATTGAGACGATTATATTATTATGAAGTATAATCGTCCTCTATTACTGTTTATCTCCTACAATTTTAAGTACGTATTGCACACATTGGCAGTTACGAATATCTACTTTATTATTGCATGTAGGATTATAAAACGAAGCTTAACCACCCGACATCGATTTACTTTCATACAAGTGTTATTATTGAGCATCGGGTGGTTCACAGATCAAGCCTGAGATAGTAGTATGACATAAGATATCACTTCTTTCAAGAGGAAGTTTTTGAATTACCTTATCTTTTGATTTAGAAAAAAGTATATAAAAAACAAAATCAATACGATGTAATTTTTATAATGTTTAATACGATGTAATCAAAATGATGTAATTTTTTACATTGAGAATTCTAATTTACTTAAATTTATCTCGATGTTGAGTTATCGAATAGTTGATTATCACAGCCCTTTTTCACAATTATCACAATTCTTTGATTAGTTGGTATTATTTGTATGAAAAAAAAACTGAAAGATTGATAAACTTGAACGTTCTGTAAATCAAATTTGAATAATTATTGACAATAAATCAAAAAAATAGTTCTACCCCAAAAATAGTAACAGATTAAAAAATTGTTCACTAATCAGATCAAAACATAGTTCTGCTAGTCGGTGGTTGATTGCCGATATAATTTCACATTAAAATAGTAGGCAAGTTATGACGAATCACCCAGTATAGGATTAGTACCTACATAGGTAATTGTATGCATTTTAATATAGTACAATTCACCAACTGCATACAAATCAGTTTGATGATTGTTGAATTGAGTTCAACAGTCAGTCAGTGGTCAGTATGGATATTTATTATTATGTAGGTGTGTATTAGGAGTTAGGAGATATCATTACAAGTACTAGTAAATAAATTAATTCAAGTGATATCACGCAGTCAATAATAAAAAGGTAGGTACGAGTATAATGTGGACGGATTACTAATAAATGCAGATACATACCTGCTCGAATAAAATCACAAATTCATCAGTTTAACAATTCTTAGAGGGCGAGTTTATACCTAGATTGTGATATCTTCCAACTAGCCCGGTTACACAAAACAGTTTTTAAGATTACTTCGCAACATTGAAACATCAAAAAATATTTGATATGTATTCTACGAATTCAGACTTGCTTGAACTGTGTTTTTTTTTTCAGGAAATCTTTTGACATAGGTTTCGGATTTACCGGATTCACAGTTTCCCTTAAGGTTTTAACGATGGTTTGGTATTTGTTTACAATCTAAACTCACTTTACAGTTTCGGACCATTAGCCATCCTCAGGCTATTTTAATCAACATTGTATCAAATGAAAATTATTTTGTACCTCCTCGCAGTCGCAGCTAGTGTCTTATCCATCCAGATAGTTACACTAGGTACTTATAATTTTGGATAACATGTACAATGTACATTGTACATAAATCCGAGTATCTACTGTATATTAATTCATGTAGATACTGTAGTTGCCATTGCAAACAATTTATTTATTGTCTTGGTGCATCACAGATTAGCAAAGGACAGCTGGTCAATTCTGCACGCGTGCTCTTACTAATCTACTATAGGATGAAATTGTTAAACATATTATTACTACGTACTACATACTAGTCTTTAATTCCATCATTGCTCGAGAACTTATCATTAAATGGACAAAAAATATTAAGCTGTTGATAGCAATAATCATAATTTCACACGTTATCTCGAAAAATGAGGAAAGATAATTAAAACACCTAATCCAAAAAACAATATTTAGACAGAACATAAAAAAACGATATTTTATTCCTCATTCTAAAATTTAAGCATCATCTCAATAAAATTGTTAAATCTTGGTCAATAAATATGAAGATAATATGTTTGTTGACACCAAGTAAGTAGGTACGTTATTAAATAATCAGCGGTATTATTACTTGCTCCTTTGCCCGAAGTCGTAACAAATTTTAGCGTTACGTTTTCGTGTTGTGTACGTTTTCGTAGCTAAAATACACAATAGTTACGAAAATCGTCACTTTGGGGCAAAGTCGTTTATATTCGAACGATTGCGACACGAAAACGTAACGCTAAAATGTGTTTTGACTCAGGCCTCGACTGCATGTTTTTTGCCGGAGTATACCGAGTCTTTTTTATAAATGGTATTACTTTTTTGCTTAGTGAAACTAAATCATACATAAATTACTTATTTACAAACGAACCTAAATATTTGTACTGCGATTATTAATGATATCACCCTCACATATATGTTATAATATTTAATATTAAGTTTATTGCTGTATATATGGGTGCAGTGTAGGTATAATACAAATGTAGTGTGTATGTATGTAACGACTATATTGTTATGTGTCAGATGTAATATTATTCTATTACAACTAATTCATAACAATCACATTTTATTATTGCAGCTCCTGAACGATGTTCAATCCCAGTGATCAATATAACGGTCAAAATAATTAAAAAAATTATTTAAATCACTCATGTAGATCATACTACACAGTAATCCTGTGCGACGTCTCCCTCTTGGGAAACCAGCTTGGAGAAAACTAAAATGTGTATTTTTATACCAATAAGCACACTTTCTCACAAGCAATAGTTCCCTACCCAAATATCAAGAGCATTTGACTCGACACCTTAAGTGAAAATATGTAAATTATGAAATCGTGAATAATATAAAACTCCCATTTTTTTCTAAGAACATTAAAAACGATGTATAAAAAAATAACCATGTATGTATCTGTTCCTTGACGCTACACCCCAAGTGGAGTAGACAGCGAGAGAACCGAACGTCAATTTGATATATTCTTATATACTCCTTCATTCAGTTTCTCATATAGACACTCTCTAACATTATATTATATCCTCTTTCTTCTTATTCAAACATTTTAAATAAAACGAGTAAAATTCCAAGAAAATATTTGAGCATCTAAGATATATCTTGGTTGATGTATATTAGAAAATATCAACCCGAAACTAGAAGCGCTGAATGCTAAAGACGACTGGCTTGGATTTCACAAATTTGAAAAATCTGGAGATCTATTGTTTCGAAGGCTTCGACTCTAGAAGGGCTATTCAGTGATCGGAAATGAGTATGACTAACACTAAAGAATATTGTAATTACTCAATGATACAATTTAAAACGTAGCAGTGCCAACAATACAATAGGATATTGAATATTATTATGATTTATACTACCTACATAACATTTTCTTGTTTAATAATTAAATTGATTGAATCACCTCAACAGCTGATGATTCTAATGAATGAATGAAAGCAAACTATTGGTCTGACGCATGCGCTGTATGATTGTCACGCTCCACGATGTCAAATACTAGGTACCGATATTATACCATCAATCTATGTAATAATATATTGTACCGTATTGATGAGTATCTTCTGTTCAATCATCTGGGCACTGAGATGTAAGGAGCAGTACGATGAAAAATAACAGTAAGATTTTAATATTTCTTTATTGAAATAATTACTCTTGTTCACTATTTCACATAATATAAATAGGCACCTACACAAAAGGTATTAAAATAATATGAACAAGGATCCATCTACCACACTAGTCGTAAGGCATAATGAATAGTGAATGGGTTATTGATTGAATTAGTGTGTGTGTCAGTTTGACCATGAAACACGAATGAATCAAATGTGTTATAAAAAGAGTTAGTATGTCAGCCTGTGCAGATAGATAATGAGCCACGTATGTCATGAGTGCCATCATGGTATTACGGTATCTCCCACAAACGGAGTCGACTAACTCTATGTAAAAAAAATATGTAAAAAAAACTCTGTACCACCAAACATATTCAAAATTAATTCTCATTTTTTTCATACTTTTCAAAATACAGTTTTTTTTTCATAATAGGCCATATAGTTATTGTGTTGTAAAATGTAAAAAAATTTTTAGTATTGCCCCAGAACAGATTTCGATCTAGTGGGGCATTATATTCCAATATGATTTTTACTGTTATTTAAAAATGTAAAATTTTGGAAATAAATAAATAAATAAAAAAAAAATAAAAAATAAAAAATATGTAGGTATATTGAATGATTTATTCGGCGACGTGTCATGGAGCATCCATCGCAAGATACCTCGAAAGACATACAGCAACAGGAAATAAGTATATATATGATATGTAAACCTTTTACAACTCCTATAATAAACAGCTGATAGCTAGTACACTAATATGAATTTTACAAGAAAAACTTTCTAATATCCTTTGCAAAAATCCCAATACATAGTGAAATAGCAGCGAATACTATTTCAACTCACTGATAGCTATTACAGAGACTGCGTGAATCAACCAATATGTAATACATAGTTGATTAGAGAATAATTAGGTATGTTGTGTGTGTGTGTGTGTGTTGTATTATTATTTGCTGTGACAAAGCAGAAGGATGACCCCTCGTCCGGTGTCATGCCCTGGACCCTGTTGCACCCACACACGCTCACACAGGACACATATTACATACATCACCAATCAGCGTTTCTTGTTACGTCAGCAGCTGATCACACTGTCTTGAGGAGTTAGCATCAGTTATTTGACAGGGTGATGTCAAATATTTCATAACTTTTTTGTAACGTTCCACATTCTTCATAAATTTTCAATTTTGAAAAATTAAACCCTTCTTCAAAGTAAAAGCTCTCGTTAATTAACTCAATAATACAAAGATGTATATAGATAATACAAAAAAATACATTTGTTCTTGAGCAATTTGATAAAATATTTCTAAGTTTCTGTTTTCAAAAGCTTTCGCATTAATCGTGAACTGCTTTTCATTTGATAACTCATTAATCTTGTAACCTTGTGAAAGTATTGATACAATGTGACAAAGACTTCGCATTTTTCAGTTATAGTTGTAGAAAATGAATGCTTAGTATAAATCTGAAAGGGAGAGCATATCATTTAAGGAGACCCACCGTCCACCAGAATTCCGGGGACTTCCATTTATTCTGGGAAATTCTAAGCTTACGAGCTATCAGTAAGGAGAGTCAAAACAACATTTCCGTAGAACAACATTTCAGAAGCAAAATGAAAACTACCCTTTTCACAGACGCCCATAAGACAGTCAAAGAATCGTAAAAGGGCGTCAAAGAAACAAATCATCCAACATCATCATCATAAGAGTGGTTTATGCGTGTATAAAAACTTAATGTATATTTTGTATTAATTTCATTGGTCACTGTTCAAATACGCACCTGTATAACTTTCTGATCACTCAATTAATAATTACTAATAGTAAAACAATAGTGTTATACGAATAATAGATATTATTTACAAACACCCTGGCTACACTGAGTGACAATTAATTATATAATTATTAAGGTCAAGTCGGCCGGACGCTGGCGCTGTTGTGTGTATGAATGGATTAATTACCGAGACTACTTCACTCAATGAACCGCTATATATACTACATTAATTTGTATATTATATAGGTACCTAATAATTTCTCTATCAAACTTCTACAGCTAGTGTACATATAATTACTTATTTATAATTCATTTACTAACACCCCGAACTAGTAACACTTATTCATAATCAATTTCATCATAATTTTCATTTATAGGTACATGACATTTACACGTGGGGCAGCCAGTGAACTTACTGCGTATAAAATTTTATAAATGTCGTCCTCTTCGTGCCAATAAAAGTTATACAATCAGGATGGATGGCATACCTCAACGCTGAATTGAAGATGTTAAATGTCTGTGATAAATAAATAAATGTGTTTTACGAACACCTGCCTTTTACAGGACACTCGAAAGCTTTTGCTGGGAGCCCCACGGTACATAATAATTTCTTAATGTTTTCATGTATGCATTATTTTTAAATTGCTTTTCCCTTTATTTGTTCCAAAAAATTAGTCGGATTGTTAATTGTCAGCACTGAAATAACTTTTGTGTACTGTTTGTTGTGTACTTAAAATAACTGGTATGTGATTTAGAATAAAAATGTATTGCAATAAATTCGACAATTTACTTAAATAATTATTCTTACCTCTATTATAAGATATGAATTTAATGATTACTACATAAGTTTGCCACCCATCCTGAATGTCTTGATTTTATATTGGCACGGAGAAGACAGCTTGCATATTTTATATGCAGCTGGTCTGCTGGCTACCCCACTTGTGGGATATGCCGTGATGGTATAGATAGATAGATACATAATTAAAAAAAAAGTTTTTATTACAAATCTCGTTGTTATAATACGGTATAGAAAAATAAGCGAGAAAATAAATATTATTGGCTACATCTGCCACAAGTTAGGATCGCCACTAAATATGTGTGTGTGTACACTTGTACAGTGTGTTTGTACTGTGTGTGTGTGTGAGAGTGTGTACAGGAGCATGATCTTGCTACTTGAGGTTAATTATTTGTAATTACAGTGCAATTAAACTGTTGACTTGAACTGCTAAGATTATATTAC
Organism: Athripsodes cinereus; assembly: GCA_947579605.1. NCBI lineage: Eukaryota > Metazoa > Arthropoda > Insecta > Trichoptera > Leptoceridae > Athripsodes > Athripsodes cinereus. The sequence continues at coordinate 18,244,974 of OX388312.1, forward strand.
AACTGCTTTTATAGGTATGTATATCCAGCACATGTCCCTCTGAGCGCAGATTGCAATAAGGGATTTATCATTATTGTCAAATAGATTAACTTCATCTCCGGTCAGCTGTTGTTTTATTCGCAGATGCAATTAATTAAAGAAATAATAATATACCCCCAATTCAATCCAATCCAACAGCCTTTTAACACTTTTCCCAAGAGCTCAGGGCAGCTCAGGGCACCACGTCCCACGATATTCCTAACTCTCTGATGTAGTTATTATGGGAACAGTGTTTTAACAGAGAGCGAAGTCCTGGCCGTCGAAAACCTTGTGGACGAAGTAACAGGTTTTTTAGGAACTATCATTAAACATTCTTAAAGAAGGGTTACTCTTGATAAAATCTAAATACGATCTTAATCCTACGACGCCCGACGACTATAGTCAAATCTCGCGGTAGCGCAGAATGTTTGGCTATACAGTAGTCCCTTTGCGCGTCGTATGATTAAGATCAAGACAAGATTAAGATCGTATTTAGATTGTATCAAGAGTGACCCCGCAGTAACTACAAAATAATAATTATAATAAATTACTACTTCAAGGGTCTTTTGCAGATTTTTGGTTGTTTTCAATAAAATTATAGAACTAACTAATAATTTAATTAATATTTAATGTTCAAGTACTACCTATTCTTACGTTCCTAATTAAAATAATTTTATTACCTAATTGCATACAAAACACGTTATGCCATGTTTATTGAAAAATATTTTTTTTAGGTTTTCACGATGTTTTATAAAAACGCGAAAAACAAATAATAAATTATATTGAAAACAGTTAGCTATAAAAATACGAACCAAGGTGTACTCGTATGTTTCGATAATCGTTAATTAATTGGTCTTTAATTTTGTGGACAGACTCTAATCTACATATAATATTGTGTATGTATTATTGTATAATACATATTAAACAAATCATTGGAATCTGACATAGGTAAGCAAGCTTACCATCATCATAATATCAATCAATGGGGATTTATATGTTAGAAATTTGCTTCATATTCTTCACATCTAATCAACAACAACTGTACATACCTACATACTATATAATATTTATATTATGCTGTATGGATGTAACTTAGTATAATCTAACTTATTGGTATGAACTACGTTTAAAACTAGTTTGTCGTTTATTTAGATATTTATACAGAGATTAAAGGAGACAATAATGATATAATAATAATTTTAAATACATTGTCGGGACAGCTTGTCAAGTCATGAATTAAAATCATTACGAATTAAATGCTTTACGCAGGTAACTTTATTAAAGTTAGATAAAAGATACACATAACATCACTTCTCATTTAAACGAGTTTAATTTTGAAAAACTATTATTATTTTTATTTATCTACTCTACAATATTTTCATTACATATTTCTTTCCAGGTATATCAATATGCGTCAAATTAGATTTCCCCAAAGTAGGCTATCACTCTTGCAAAGGCCACACTGTCTCCACACGCCTCACTCCAGTTGAGTCTTTTATATTGCATATAAATCCTAATTAATGAAATCCTTTGTAAATCTACAAAAGTCTGATGAAAAAACAATTACAAACTTAAATCTGTACATTTGTTTGTGTAAGTGTTAAAGAGTGTATTCATTTTATTCTGTCTTTCATTTACAAAGCACTGACACCGAAAAAATCTCCATAATTGTTTCACCTTTGTTCCCAAAACTCACATGGAAATATTTACCTAGATATTTGTGTGATTTTACCGTGGAACTCCCCCGGTAAAGAATGAGTCTCCCACTGTCTTCAGTAAGTTTTTTAGTGTCCTGTTAATGGTAAAATATTCGTAAAACATCACAAATAAGAAAACATCTTCACATTCGTGCATTCGTAAAATACCTCCAATTTAGCATTGAGGTACGTCTACCCATGTTGAATGTATTATTTTATTGGCACGGAGAACACACCTTGCATGTTTATTACATGCAATTAATCTGCTGGCTACCCTGATTCTGAGAAACGACATGATGATATCTAGGTACAGTTAGAAAGGTATCTTCAGATATGTGAAAAAGTTAATAAAACTATTTTATTTTTCAAAGGATTAGATGTTATGTACCTACATTTTTATGTAATGATTATGTATGTAATATAAATAAATAAGTGTATGATAATAATGATGGTCACCCTATATCAAAATAACCTATTATATATACAGTGGGATCTAATTATAATAAGATGTTATCTTTGAAATCTGTACAAATTAAATAAAAATTAAAGTTAATCCTATAAATTATTATTGATAAACATAATATTATCATAATCGTGTAAACCTGTTATTGTTGGCGTGTAGGTGTCGAGGTGTTTAATTATAATAATATAAATATAAATATCTATATAAACCTATAGATAATACGTATAATGTAAAATCAAAGTGAGGACTTTCGATTATACCGCAAAGGATCAAACATTATACTGTAATGAATTTGATTGCCGGTCACATAATATTATAATAAGACATCGAAACACATACATTTAATTTCGCAAATAGACATCAATATGTTATGAATAAGAACGTTATTTTCCGGGCTGAGTGGCCGTGGTCTGTAGGGCAATCTGTGACCCGATATGTTATGATATATTTTTGGTTGTAAAATATGAACATTAACTACAACTACTGCTATACCATCACGACATATCCCACATGTAGGGTAGCCAGCAGATCAGCTGCATGCAATAAACATGCAAGCTGTCAAAAAGATTAAAACATTCAGAATGGGTGACAAACCTCATCGCTGGATTTAATATATTTTTTATTTATTTTAATAGATACAACAGCAGGGCTACTCTTGACACAATCTAAATACGATCTTAATCTAGTCTTGATCTTGATCATACGACGCACAAAGGGTTTATGGTCAAAAACACCGCGCTACCGCTACCGCGTGATCGGTATGCGCGTATTTTTGGCCAATACCAATAGTCACTTCGTGCGTTGTATGATTAAGATTAAGATCGTGTTTAGATTTTGTCAAGAGTAACCCAACAGCTTTCACAATGAATAATACAGTTAATTATATACATCGCCAATTATAGATATAAAATGTCTTTATTTTTTCAAACACCTGCTTTCACAGGACACACGAAAACTTACGAAAAAGATTGGGAGACCAATTCTTTGCCGGGCGCTCCACGGCTTAAATATACTCTCTCTCTCTCTATTATCCCTCTTAAATCCCTTTCCCGCATAATGTTGGGAATGTTTATTAAATACCTAAATACATAAGAGTTATCTAAATATTAAGTAGGTAGGTACTTAGCAATTAAGTCTAAATATTATTATTTCCTCAATTCTTTTACCAATATTTAACAGTACCGTAAATTTGAAACACATCAATGAAAACACTGATGTTATCATTGTCAATAATAATATGAAACATTCAGGAAATATTCGTTTTATTCAAAATACTTCTAACAATTTAAATTTCCTTAAACCACAATAAAAAAGTGCGTAAAAAAATTAATAGGTATAACTAATAATATTCATCGTTTCATACGTAATAACTTCTAATCATGTAGCACGAGTATGTATGACTTAATTCACTGCCCTCGGAACATGTTTACACTAATATATTTTGTAATATTGAAGTACATAATATAGTACAACAGGTACAAGGAATATGTATGTTATAAACGCGATTAACAATTATATTATGAACATAACATAACACCGCACTGTATACAAAATATATAATAATAACAATATAATACTTATAAAAATAATATTCTACCTAACAACGTGTGAAATGTACAAAGCAAAAAGACCGTGTAACAAATGAGGTGTTTTGTTGTGGCACAGTGAGGGGTCCTCTCTGCGGGACCTCAGAACTCTACGTATGATTAGCACCAGCACCGCACTCTACACACTTCTCTACGAGTATTCGTATACTCTCTCACTCCTAAACACGTGTTCCTATTGTGTTGCAAGATGTCAGACGACAAAGTTTTTTTAATGATGCGCAGTTTATCATCTGAATTACTGCTCAAGTGACATATTATGTAATTCATGTTAAACTATGAACAAACACGTTTTTTTGTCTCACTGTTTTCTCACCACGTTGTCACCGAAAAATTAAATTCGAGTCATTTTAATACTGAAATTAATTTAAATCCACCAATTTTCAGCAAGTTCTATCATAATGAAGATATAATCTAATCCTGTCATTTCATTGGTGCAATAATAGTAAGCGTAAACATGTTGGTTAACATTGAATCACTTTGGTGTGTTTATTGTTTATTTTTTTATCCTATCCTTTTTTAAAACAAATGTTTGTTATATTTTATTCCAAGAAGTGACATTAAAATGATAGTGTAATATTAAACTACAATATTAATTATTATTATATGTATATTGTATATAGTCTGAAAATACTTACCTACTGAGTCATTGCGGTAAACAAAAACAACAATCAAAATAAATCGTACATTTGTTTTATTACAACACAACATATGTATTTGAATTAACCTTATCCATTTAATATCACACATTAACTGTTTCTTTTATACAATAATAATCTCTCTAATAGTTTGTCGATCATCCACGATTATGAAGACTTAGGTATATCGTTGAGTTGTATAAAGTCTATCAACATTTTGCAACATAATAGAAACGTAGCTTTACAAAGCTTCCTTATCACATAATTAATGTTAGTATTCTACCCATAATAATCAAAAGCACATGCTATCATATTGTAATGAAAATTTTCAAATCAATACTCTCCATTATGCTATAATAAAAACACCTTCATATTGCGTCTATTTATTAAAAATTTCATGCACAAAAAAGTGTTGACAAAATTATTTATTTTGTACTTTAAATTTCTTCAATTTTCAACAGTTCATTTGCTAGTAATATTTCTTCAGTGTTCGTTGATATATTTCTCTATCAGACAGAATTAATTTAAATGTAAGAGTTTATTTTCTTTAATCAAGTACCTAATGCATCACCAAATATTTTTATCTTTCTACGATATATCCGCGCCCTTGAGATGGATACTTCATTAAACGGCGCCGAATAAATCATCCAATATAATAATAATAATAATAATAATATAAGATATTGATATAATTATTTCGTCAAATAAGAACAATTAACATGTTCAATTATACTATATAATAAATTATAAACAACATCAAGAACTAGATGAGACAATATAGTGCGACATTGATATTTAGTGCAATCGGGATTCAGCAGCCCTAGTCAAAACACATTTTAGCGTCACTTGTCGTTCGACTACAAACGAAATTACGACTATAATTGCAACAATAACGCATAATTATATGGTACATGTAGGTAGATTGTCGTAATTTCGTTTGTAGTCGAACGACTTCATAACGCTAAAATGTGTTTTGACTAGGGGGCCAGGAGTAAACAATTAATAATGGCACATTTCAAGTGGCACGTGAAAGTATAAAAATGTAATGTAATCGTAATTATTCAGTGTGTCTAACTATGAGGTTATCAACTCCTGTTCATTAGTAAAAGTAAACACACACAAAGTAAGTACACAGATAATGAATATTGAATTGAAATTAAATTATATCGCTGAATGGGTACCTAACTATTATCAGATGTGTAAGTAGGTACCTATGTATAATAATATATTGTCTTAATAAGAATCTAAGTTTGTTGTTTCATATAGAAGAGAAGCAGCTACTCAAACCAGGCAGTAATTCATATCACAATAAGATCGCGTGTAGACTACCTGCAAAGATTCAGTTGTAAATTTTATTTTATTATTATCGACTATTGGCATGTTACTGTTCTTCTTAATTTATATTGCACAACCACGAGGTAGGAAATCAAAATACAAAATACTCCATGTAATAATAAAAAAATGTATACGTATTATTTGAGAGCTACACGAGAGCCAATTAGATTTCTTTGATAAATGTGTGAATAACGTAATTTGTTTTATCAGAAATACCAATCAATATGAACAGTACCGTTCGAGGATTCTTTACCTTTTAGACATAGCACCCAAATTCTAGTGAATTTTGTGTATAAGAATAAAATTAATAACAACCAAAAATTTGCATAGGATCAAAGCTGTGCAATATTAAAACAAGGAAATGTTCGTATTTTGGAAACTCATAAAACTAAAATTATCTCAAATTATTATTATTATTTATCGTGTCGAAACCAAGAGAAAAAACCCATCAAACTGATCTCCAGTACTGCGCAAAACGCACAGCAGGTGGAGATGCGTCAAAAATATTCTCCATAGTGCAAGTGACAGGGCACAATGGACACTCCAACAAGTGTGGCATAGTCTGTGCTGCCACACAGTCACATGCTCCGGATTCGTCCTGTAGGAAGCCCCATCGTTCTCTATTGTCGCGGCAATTTCCTACACCAGATCTCAGTCGATTTAGGGTTTTCCATGTCCCATAGTCTAGATCGCCTCCTGCAGCAAGGTGTTCTTGGGGTAGGAAAGGTTCGCTTATTTGCGGATCCTCCGCCCACCTACGTAGGCGTTCAGGGAAGCAGGGCCCGTCAGTGAGGATGAGGAGTTTAAAAAAGATCGTCTAGAACTGAGAAGTTGAATTATTATAAAACACTTCTTTAGTACCTTCTTCCACAGAGACTTTACTGGTCGCGAGCCAGCCTTCAAAAGTCACAGTAGAAGTAGGTACTACGTAAGTGTTTTATTTGTAATAACATAACATGAACTTTCACTAAGAACCGTCGGTCAAATATATCGACTTTATGAAATTATCTCATTTCATAAGCTCAAAAGTATTTAAATATGTAAATTTAATATAGATGGCTGGGTCATGTTTTGTGAAATTACAATAAGGTATTATCAAAAAGTAGAAGATTTATTTTCCATAGGGTTCCCGGCAGCCTTAACGAGCCATTTTTATGATACATTGTTCATATGAGAACATTATCACATCGTAAATTCGTAGGAAGGAATGAGACAATTGTCTCAGAAACAATCTGAAAATACGAGAGAATTTTCTACCCTCCCGAGAGGAGCGTTGACTAGCAAAAGAAATAGAAGAATAACAAATAAATGATATTGTAAGTATATTATGCACCTACGTATGAGTTTATACTCGTAGTCTTATGTCTAATTAAGGTCAATATCCAAATGAACCAAAAAACATACGTTATTCAATAAAATAACAAACAATTCCAATATACCAACTCTTCTGTTAAGCCGATTTACTATTTTTTATCAGTTTTTTTCCTACGGAAATAATTCAGTATTCCTACATTCGAATAATAATTATTATAAGAGATAATTATATAAACAGTAAAAATAATAGTAGATAATTATTCCCCGTGGAGTACACAGTACGGAATAGGTCTTCCACTCTTTTCTGTAAGTTTACGAGTGTCCTGTAAATGGTAAGTGTTCGTAAAACCTCACGATTAAGACGATGATGGTATGGTAGTAGTAGTAGTAGTAGTAGAGCAAAATCATCCTCTAAGTTTAGTAGGTTAACTAAAATTACGGTTAACCGTATTAAGCTTATCTTGCAACTGTGACGAGAATGAAGATTGTTGAAATGAGATATTTTATAGGTATTTCATAGAAAAGTGTGTAACATAATCTACATATGAAAGATAGCATACTGCAGAAAAGTGGAAGATTAAGACTTATGTACCTACCTGAAACTCTTTATTAAAGGCGGACTGAATGATCGATACACCAAAAATGTATGTATTATTATTACCTACCTACCTAATAATTATGGAACATGATGGATTCAGAATAAATCTCTAAAAAAAAATATCATCTTGTTTTACTAATACCTAATAAAAATATTGTAAATAAATTAATAAACAGATACATTTATATTAGTGGTGGAACTATATATATGTAATGTAAAATAAATAAACCATTCTGCTCGGATAGAGATTCGCATTTTCAATCAAAATATTCAATTTCCTTATTTTTCTAACAAGTAAATCCTCCTTAAAAAGCGAGCATATTATTTCTTTTAGGATGTGATTTTTGTTTTTTTTTTTTGTTAATTATCAAAGGAACACATTTGATACATTCCTACCTAATATTTTTAATGTTTAGATGTTAACCAAGACAAGTATATTATTATTATGATTTTTATATTAGGTGTTTGTTGTATGTAGGTATGTACTATAAAATATTTCACGTTAAGGCTAAACAACGTCATTATATTGTGTTGTGATGTTGGCATCTTAATTCTGACAGGTGAGAGGTTACATTATGTAGCACTTACTATATGTAGGTACTAGGTACCTATATATATAGGATGAGGAGGAGTAGGTATGGTACTGCATGCTGTACGGTACAGTGTCTACGTTTAAATCTCGGGACCCCTGGTGATATGTTACCATCACATGACATTGCCTTCACATATTATTATTCTGTAGGGAGCACAAAGTCACTAATATTAGTTGCAGTCATGTGACCAAGACGCACACAATAAGTGCCTTGGAAATATTAATTATCAATATAATATACCAATTTATATTACATACAAGTGCTGATCAGGGTATTATAATCATTGATAAATTTCTGATCAATATTGACATGAAAATATATAAAAATATTTGGACAAGACATCACATATCATAAACAACCTTCGTGTCCATGACGGAGAACGGTTTGTAAGGAGGGAGGATCAAATGACCAGATCCTTAAGGATGAAGAATTATTGACCGAGCTGAGCAGGTCTTGTTTGGAAGAAATTTCGTTACAATAGCCCCGACTTATCCTTTGGTATAATAAATTTGGTTAAAAATAATAATATTGATTTATTCAAGAAAATATACAGTTTACAAAATTATCATACCTACAATAAGTTCGTCGGCAGCCTGGAGGTAGAGTCTCGGCCTCATGAACATGGTCCGTGGTCCGTGGTCATGGTCCGTGGTTCGATCCCAGGTGCCGGCAAACTCCCTTTCACGACACAAGCTTTTAGCTTACTGTGAAGGGTGTATAAGGTTGTATTGGGGTTTATATCTATCTCTATCTATCTATCTATTCTGTCTGTCCATACTTCTTTCGCTTCCTCAACAGTCATACAATTTCTCATGCACGCACGTCGGTTTCTTTGAATCAAAACACGGCCGTCCTTGAGAATTTGATCTACATGTTCAAGCCATGTAGTTCTCGGAAGCCCGCGCTTCCTCACACCCCTCCTTTCAGCCAAGTATATCCTCTTTGTCATTCTTTCCTCTTTCATTCGTTCCACATGACCAAACCATCTCAATTTATTTACACGCTTTCTATCCACAACACTCCTCTTGCATCCACTCATTCTTCTAATATCCTCATTCCGCAACGTTTTACCAACCATCCTCCTCAGCGATCTCATCTCCACAGCATTTATTCCACTTTCGTTCTTCTTCAACCATGTCCATGCAAGCGAAACGTTTATAACAAAACCCAGATAGATATATCTTTTTTTTAAATAAAAAGCTACGGCGCAGCCCCTATGTACAGAGGCACTTAGTGTCCACATGAAATTATATAATCAAATTCAAATAATTAGTAACAATAATCGTCTTTTAAATAACAAAATAATATATTAGAAAAAAAAAACAATAAACCATACCATGTTAGCAAATTTTCACACATAAATATGGCACCTAGGTGATTCTAATAAAATGATAAAGCACTCCCCAAACTACATGGTGACCCCATCTTCAACTTGTCAGATTACGGAATGCGTTGTTTGGATTTATTAATATAATAGGTGTTAGTTCACGAAGAGCTAATTGTGTTTATAACTTAATAAACATATTATTATATTTACATGGATATAAATATTACAAGTACCATCAGGAGAATATATTCACTACATATCATAAGTAATTTAATATACATATTATACATATTGTTCATCTCTATATAGGTATAGATACCTATTATATATGTACCTACATTTGATACGTGCTTTTAAGATATTCGGCTTTTGTACAATCAGTTATACTTGCATTCAGTACGTTTAGAAATCATATGTAAGAATAACATAATATTATATTATTATTGTTTCCTTGTCATATATCACATACCTAGTAGAATAGGCAAACTTAAACCATATGTTCATTAAACATTTATTAAAATGTTTATCTAAAATATCTTTTAATGTCGAAAGGCACTTACACAGTATGTAGGTACTTTACTTTAGATTTGCTCACAACCTGTTTTAAATATGCATTATTGCTATTTCGCAATAGATCTCAACGAGATCACAACTATATCCCACTATAAAATATACTGGGTATGCTCTTGTATCTAATCAAACTCACCAAAAATTATTTTAGAAATTAGAGGACTCGTATTCATCTGTACATCTTATCAATTATTTTTCCCCCAAAAAAGTTTTTTTTATACATATTAAATTAATATTATCTATGGTTAAATAATAATTTAAAATAATAATGCAAAGTAATAAAATGTTAATATTATTTTCCTTCATACTATCTGTCGGTTGCTGTTATGAAACAAATAACTCAATCATGATTCTGGACCCGCCTATACGCTATACATTATACTCGAGCTACTTTACCAAAATCCATTAAGACACATTCATTAATAATAACAAAGGTAACCTCGACCAATATAAATTTGTACCCATTACACCTGTAATACTAATAAAAAATAGGCAGGCTTTGGGTACAATCCACGTGCTCCCAGATCTTCTATTGCTACACCTGACACACCTCTAAGTCCACAACCTGAGGGAACAATTATTGAATTATAAACTTTTTCGTAACTATGAAATTTCAATCACTGACTAATTCATTCGACTTATTGCATTACAAGGTCTTCCGGGATTACATGCATTGGCTTTCAGCTGTAATATACATATAATCTCGGCAAGAGTCGTTTTTTCGTCTGTAATAATTTTCGCTATCATAAAGCACGACTTGAATTCACTACCTGATAAAAAAAATATTTTCACACTTAATGTACTATAATATTTCAAAATAATACAAATGGTGGATGCGGTGAACATTGAGATTGGAAAGTAAATGAACTAAATTGCAAAAACTGAAAAATGCGTATTTTCGTTATCACGCGACGTGACGAGATATTTGCATTTTGAATGTCAAGGAAAGGAATCACAATTCACAAAAAAAAAAAAAACATTTTGAAAGGAGAAGTAGGTTTCTTCCCTCTGTCTCCAAGAACAGTGAAAATACTTCATAGAAACTGTGAATGTAGTAGACTCGTATTTTATATTTTTGTAAAAAATGATGATGATGAAACGTGTTGGCGACATATTTCCGACCTAAAGCTCAAAATGTGTTAAGGTCCTAAAGGTTTATGCAGCTTTTACAATAATTAACCCGAACCTAATTACAAAATGTCAAACTACCAATAACATGTTCATAAAAACTTGAATTCATATTATTTAAAATATTTGTGTCCATCATTAATTATTATATGTTAAATCCAGCTGGAGGAAAAAGGGAACCGCCTTGTCGGACCCTTTTTGTAATGGAAGCTCCTAATTAAGTAATAATATCATTATTATTATGAGTCTATCATAATATTTCTTTATAAATTTGTGAACAAGGTTATTTGTTATAACATATTTTTCAATTTATCACGGTCAATGTGTGATGTGAAATGAAGATGTTTTGTTTGATATATGATACAGTCATATTATTACAAGTCACACCCCACGTTGTGTCTAAATACTAACGTGAAAGGTGTGACTTTTAAAATCGTTAACTATTAACTTCATTATTATTATATTCGATTATGTTCCGTGGAGTCCCCGACAAAGAATGGATCTCCTACAAGTTTTCGAGTGTCCTGTAAAAGACAGTTATTCATAGAACATTAAAAAAAGATACAGTATCTGGGTTTTGTAATAAACCCAAATACAACCTTATACACCTTTCACAGTAAGCTAAAAGCTTGTGTCGTGAAAAAGGAGTTTAGACCAAGACATTTATTTAAGACAATTAATATCTACATTTCAGGGATGAGAAGTGCCACCCGTCATAAATATTTAAATTTAATATGACATGGAAAGGATGATATACATATTCATTACATGCACTTAGTTTGCGGCTACCCCATTTGTGGAATATTAAGTGATGGTATTGATTTATAGATAAATAATTCAATTAAAACATTATACAGAAAAGTGAAATAGGAAAAAACTTTCGATTATACATATTCGAGTATTATTATATTATGTATGTATGATTTATTTGGCACTATTTAATGAAGAATCCATCTCAAGGGCACGGGAATATATGTTAGAAGAGCGAGGTCTTCAACTTGCTCCAGAACGTCGTTATTAATTAGTTTTTACGAAAGTCCTCAGCTAGTCGGTTCCAGATGACGGGTCCGGCGTCACCAAAAGCCCTGTCATACAAGCAGGACTTGTTATTTCTCTTTGTTTATATTCGCGTATAATAAGCCTTGCATTGCCGTTGAATGCCGTTTGTAGGCGGATTATATTTATTATTCTGGATCTAAAAAAATATTCGAGAAATTGTACAATCTAGCACCAAGATCTTAAATAATTAAATCTATAAAAAAGCCCCGACATTAAATAAAAATCAGAAAAAAGGTGATTTTGGTAAAATATTTTATTTAAAAAGGTGGTTTACCGATTGTAAATAATGTGTCTTTATCTACCATACTACTGTATTTTAAAATTTTCCATTACGTTAATGCAAGTTGTAAGGTTAGCGTGCTTGATTAATTGTGCAAATATTACTTACAAATAACTTATATGTATCGTTTTTTTCTACTAAAGTAAATTCAGAACCCTTGAAATAATTTAAGAACATTAAAATGTAAAATATTGTGGGCTGCCTCTTTTGTGTAATTTAGGGAGATTTTTCCGTATTAGCTCTTTTTTAAGTTCATTAATGAAAATATCCACAATCCTGTAGTATTGAAAGAGTTTTCTCTTCGCTTTCGACTCCAACGGCAGGTCTCGCAGACGTTTATAGTTTAATATAATCCCAAACTCTCTATAAAACGGAGCGAAATGTCACTGAATTAGTTGTATCAGAATTGTGATAAGATCATGCATAGATCAGTATTTCTCCAACTATGGGTCGCGACCCACCAGTGGGTCGCGAGCGAATATTGAGTGAGCCCTGAACATTAAGTAGTTCCATGACTCGCTACTAGAGAATCTGAGAATTACCAATATTTATGACCTCTTTTCTATAAGACAGCTAAAGGGTGGGTCTCAAGGTTAAAAATTTCATTAGATGGGTCGAAGCCCAGTTAACTTTGGGAACCACTTGTATAGATAGTTTGGCGTTATGATATATAGCCTTTGACTTGCACTAATTTTTCTTTTTCTGTGCAAAATATTGGCCGTTCAGCTTTCATCAAATCTTTTAGCAAAAGTTTGATAAAAGCCAATAATAATAATCCATTTCGTTCGTTCACACCATCAAAGAAAATCCAATAGGTTTGAATTTAACGATACAGATTTGTGTGGTTTTATTTGATTTCATGACTTTACATACCATCTCAATATTTTATACTCTGTATTGTTTTGTAGTTACTGTTTAATAAATAAATAAAAAAAAACTCAAGATGTCCTCTCCGTGCTAATAAATGTTCGGACGTTCGGGACGAGTTGCATAACTCATCGCTGCATTAAAGATTTTAAATATATTACCCGGGATGTTTTACGAAGCCAAACCTTACCAGTAGATAGGTAATAATAACAATAAGGAGATTTTAATAAGAACAATTTCTATCTGGGAGTGCAACAATTTATTTATAATATAAATTGGAACTACCTATTACCAAAACAAAAAAATGTTCCAACAAAAAATAATCTTGGTCATCTGTTGTATGATTTGCACATACCATACAAATCACATTAAATCGACATGTCATCTGCCTAGATCAAGTGATCATCAGAGAGAGATCTCATCTCATCTTAGAAGAACATCTTTCACAGGTCATTGTCCACCAGAAGCTTATAATATACTCTAATAGGATTAATAATAAGTCTAATATTTTACAGTGTTACCTATATTGTGTCATATTTCTAATCTAATAACTTTTTTGAGTCTATTTGTTACTGTGTATGTATGTATATATATTCTCCATAGCCACTTTATCAGACAAGTGATAGGGAAACTGATGCCTCCAACAAAAATCAATTCATTTAGAATTTTTTTCAGCGGAGCGGATTTACAAGCGCATAAAAGTATCTACATAAAAAATTACATATTATTGTCTTTTGTTAATAATTAACGCCATTTATTTTCATGTTTTGCAGGAAGGTTGCTTATGTAATATCCGTAACCTTTTTTATTATCTTTTGACGAGTATATTTTGCTGAGGGAGGCTGTTTTCATAGCTAGTGATATTATGATATTTCGATAGTACCTCCCTTATACTTCTCCTCATTCGGACAGTTTCGTGCTTTACTTTAAAATGCTGATATCATCAGTTGTAACACAAGATAACAATAATAAATACAACAATACTTATATGTATAATATCAACTAATATCATAATAGTCAGCCGAAATAGAAATATTTAGATAGTTACGAGATAAAGTTAGTAGTGCATGTATAAGTATTATAGTTTATATGAGTGCCGTGTTTTCTATAATATATATCTATTATAGTCTCTACTGGAATTGTGATTTTGTCTATTAAATTGAATAACTTATTATTATTATTATTATTATTATTTATCAGCTAATCGTAGATACATCAATCTATTGATACATCTAACGACCACTAATATACAACCATTTTGATTTTAGCCGCGCACTTTTTTTAATCCTGGCGTTGGTCTAAAGTTATTATTTTGTTTTCATTTTAATTATTTTCTAATAATAACAAGATTGACTACCGCAAAAGTCTATAATTAAGTAAACCTTATCTTAATCTAATCATATGTAATCTAAAAATAAATATATGCAATTAACTGCCCCACTAGAATTTAGTGACAGTCTGTTCTAATCCAAACAATATTAGATTTACGAGAATGTTTGGTCTTAAAAATATATTTTTTTACTACTACTACTACTATACCATCACGGCATATCCCACAAGTGGGGTAGCCAGCAGACTAGCTGCATATAATAAACATGCAAGCTGTCTTCTCCGTGCCAATATAAAATTAAGACATTCAGGATGGGTGGCAAACCTCATCGCCGAATTTAAGATGTAAAATGTCTTATTTTTTCGAACACTTGCCTTTTACAGGACACTCGAAAACTTATGGAGAAGAGTGGGAGACCAATTCTTTACCGGGTGCTCCACGGGATATATTTTTTTTTGGTTTTTAAAAAATATGTATCTGGGTTTTGTTTGTTATAAACCCAAATACAATCTTATACGCCTTTCACATTAAGCTACTAAAAGCTTGAGTCGTGAAAAGGGAGTTTGCCGGCACCTGGTATCGAACCACAGACCCCTTGTTCACAAGGCCGAGACTCTGCCTCCAGGCTACCGACGAACATAATAATTTCTCCAATAGTTACCCCAAATTGTGACAGGTGCTGTGATGGTACAAATATATACATTTTCCAGATAAAATATAGTCCATAGCAGGATAACGTGAGTATACAATTAATTGCAATCTGCAAATTGCGAAAAGGAAGGCTTCAAAACTAAAGCTGTTAAAACTGGACATAAATTTTTCAGGATTATGTATTTAAATATAAATAGTAAAGACACATAAGAATAAGATATTTAACATCTTCAATTTAGTGATGAGATATGCCACCCATCCTATATATCTTAACTTTAATTGGCAGGGAGAAGACGATATGCATGTTTATTATATGTATTTCACTAGCTACCCCACTTATGTGAAAAACCATGATGCTTTGAATGAAGGAAAAGTTATAACCTTAATATGTTATTTGATAAATATCACTCGTAATTATCTCATAAAGTGGGAGTAACACATAAACAGTCAAATGATATTTCTGCTATCAATTATTAAAATGAACGATTATAAATATTATGTACCCACCTATAGGTTCACACGTCCATTTCATTTCATAATGATATCTCAATCAAGCCGATGCGATGTTGTGCTTCTTGCTAATGGTCTATACTCCGTAAAGACACAACATATCAAACTTGGAATAAAATACAGTCGTTACACATTCAAACAGAGTCATGCGACTTATGCAAAATGTTGATAAGATAAAAAAAATTGCTAATTAAAGTTTAATTTAATCTATTTATTTCAAATTATTATTGTAATAATTATTGAGTTTATAGTTCCTAACTTTCTCTGTCTTGTTTACCTAAATTTTCCCACTCCAATAGATGACGACAAATATCAGCAAAGCATTTGTCAGTGAGATCTTATGAACAGATTCAGAAAAAGTAGTCAGTCAGAAAAACTTCAGTGAAAATTTAATAAGCGAGAGTCAGAAAATAATCCCATCAGGTCTGATTAAATAAATTTAATCAAGAAATCTTTTATACTTACTACTAGCCTTCATCTCTCGACTCCTGGATATAGGCCTCTTCAAACATTTTCAATTCTTCTCTGTCACAATCAATTCGGATACGAATTCACTTCCTCTCACCACTTGGACAAAGTGATCAATCCATTTTTTTTACTCTCTCTATGTTTCTTATATCCTTCCACGGTCTTCACTCCAGGATTCTGAAAAAATATTGTAAACAATTTTATCGTCGTAAATAACCAAATTCAAGCATCCCAATTATTTCCTACGTCACATGGCTCATTTTGATCGTACAATGACAATATATATACTAAATTTCATAGAACTACAATACTCTAATAAAGATACTAGATAATATGTAGGTTCATACTATAATATGCCGTCACATATTGATAGGAACATTCACATACAATGTATTTGCTGTCATTGTCTAGTGAAATAGAAACTTAGAGATGATCGTCAAATCAAAATGGCAAAGTAAAAATATGTCCAAACTTTTATCAATTTCATCGCAACTTTTTCTATCAGATGTATTATGAATCATACCTACCTATAAAAAAATTGTTATTGTAGTTTTCATGATGAATAATCTCTGAATCTTGACATAGATTTAAAATAAAAATCATATGTAGATTATCTTCAAATCCGTAGCTTAACTTAAAATAGATTATAAAAAAACTCTGTACTCAAAATACATTATCGTATTCCTCACAGTAATCGATCTCTCCCTCTCTCTCTGGTTTCAAACCTGTGGATTGGTTTGAAGCAAAATCCTGCATCTTTCATTCCATTTTGCTCTATCTTGTGCGACCCTCTTCACCTCGTCGGACGATCCACAGCTCATATCCTTGCAAAAGTCTTCGAGATATTCTCGGCGAGGACCCTCCTTCAGCCATGCCTCTTATTATGTTTTCGTGATGCATTACATGTTAAATCCATCTGGCGTGTCTTTCTGAGATGGTCTTGAGCAAATGCTTTCCTTCTTTCTTCGATTCTGTGATTGTGTCGTAAAACAATTACATAACTTTATAACGTGTACAGTAAATAAGTGCGGATAAATATAAGTCCCCGGAATTCCAAATATCCGTGCGTGGGAGCCTTCAATGTATACAGTACATTTTTGCTCCAAACAGTCAAGCATTACACTCCTTTTCGATCACAATTTGGAAAAGTGCATTCTAACGTAACCGCTAACTACAGTCTACAAAAATTCAAACCACTACCTGTTTTTACCAGGTTCTTTCAAAATAATCCCGATTTTACCTTCATTCTTCTTCCCATTGGACATTCTCCCTCGCTTTTATTTATGAAAAAAATTATCTTTATTCTTGTTCATCAAATCAATGAATATCCATTTTGTATCCGTAATTTTAAAAATTTAATTTGTAGCACCATTCTCCATCATTATATCTTTATTATTATACAATTAGGTACATGGAACTATAAGTATAATAGAAAATTAAGTGAGTAGATGAATAGGTAGTAGTTGGCATGAACACAGTTGATGTTGGTGTGACTTCGGTTTAAGGTAAGTTGTGTACCAACAAAGGAACCGATCCGTCAATCTATATGACAGCTTTTGATATTCACCGATGGACCAACAATATTATGTACCTATTAAAAACAGTATACAAGATGAGAGAGGAGAAAAAATTACGTTACATCTGGACAAATCTTATGGTGCTTCTTTAAAAATAACGTTTCTCTGATTTTACAATAAAATATCAATTGTTTCTCTATTTCTATATATTCGTACGTTAGAATTCAATATTTTAAATATAATAATACATCTCATATCATAATGTGTATTTTTCTTGTTAATATTCATGATAGAGAGAGTTTCATAATATATTTTATGAAATGTTGAAATAACTTTATTTGTCGTCTATTTCAAGAGTCCAAGGATGTGTATATGCTTTTATAATAACTTTGTAAAGTCGTTTAGCTATATGATAAAGAAATAAATAAATAAATAATGATGATTTGTCAAAGCCTATGTTGTCACAACCTTTCTGCCTAAAGTATTCATAAAATTGTCTCCAAATTCATAACTATTAGGGATGAAGATATTTTTTGATCTTTTAATTATGTGGAACGAATATCATCACTGTTAAATAACTATTTTTTATGCAAATTATTTCCAATAAATTAATCTGAGTATGAAATAAATCACAAAAATGACGTTACATGAATAAACTAAGTAGGATGGGATACTCGAATAATGAAAAGTTAAAAAAAAAAACAATAAAGTCATAATGTATAAAGCTGAATAGCATTATTCAACACACCTACCTCTATTTATTTAATCTCAAATATTTCTTAACAGAGAACTACTCGAATCATTGATGGCAGCAGGTGTCTTATAAGCATTATTATAAATTTTTATCAATATATATTTTTTATTTCCACTCATCTGTCGCAACACTTTGTGATATTATCTACCCCTAATTAGCTCCACATCTCACAAATATAACATAGTATGTTACAAATAGATAAAAATACATAATATTATTATACCTATATAATAAATAATTCACCATTAGGTACTACAATGCATAACAGTTTATCAAATTCCTAACCATCATCACCTCTATTGTATGTAAAGGAGACTAATATTTTATTTATTCAGGTAAATCAGGTGGAAAAAATACTATGGGCATGTCTAAGATGTAGTGTTAAGAACGCTTGTGTTATAAATAATATAATTATGTATCAAGAGTTAGGTTCATACCCGGCATTCGCGGGAATGTATTGAATTAAAGTGATAAATAATATATTATGTAAAATATTCGCAATACACGAGTCCTTTATGTAGTAGTAGAAGTATTGTTTTCATACAGAAAAATGAAAAATATCAGAGATTTTACCGGTTTTTTCTTAAGATATCAAATATTAATTATCTGTAACCACAGAGGCCTAGAGAAAGAATTACAATGAGATGAACGGCTCAAGTAAAGTATATTGTGACTGCATAGCAATATCTACAGAGCAATACACAATGCTGAATGATAGTATATATTTTGTCAGATACCTAATATTATGACCCTCAGCTATGAGGAAATTTACAGAAACCCAGACAGTTAGACTGAAATTGTTTTCATCTTTAGCAGTTAGGTACAGTATTTATATCAATAGATGTTATATGTTTTTGTTCCCAAATGTTTTTGAATGTGTATGATTTGATTTATGTGTATGATTTTGTCAAATTTGCCCATAAAATATTCTGGTTTTGTTTTGAATGTGTACTGTCAATATTTTCGTGAAACAACCTGTCCAAATTGTAAAATTCGAGTTGGTAAAACATTTGGTAAATAATTCAAATATTTACACGAATGGCAACTATTATTACTAGTCCAGTTATATAAGTTATTTGCACAATCTTTTTATTTAGGCGTCATCGTTCTCGTACAGTTGTCGATTTATATACGTAATCATTACCCATAATTGCATACGTTTGATTAATGTATAAATTCATTAAATCATATTCTTCGTAAACAAGTAAAATAGGTACCTAGTACACAAAGGACTACATACAGCTCTTTGACTGCATTTAGTCATGAAATTAAAATATGAAAACAAAAACAAATCTACTAACATTGAAATAAAAATTGTGACAAAAGATATTATTTTACGGTTTTTGTTACGCAACTCCTCGAGTTTAAACACCTGATACAGAGATATAAATTACATTTTATTAGAATGGAATATTTTTGCAATTTGCAAAGGGTTTATCATGAAAATTATGTATTTATAATACTACTAACACTTGTAGTGTGTTGATCGATTAATTTATATTTTTTACATAATATATGTAACATATGTTTTGTTATTCTACCTTATGACAAAACATTGTACAAATTAATATTTTTAAACCATCATTCAAACAAACGGGTATGTTAAATCGAATAGTTCCAAAATATAGCTCATCAAATTTTTGCTTTAAATTTTATACTTCGCTATAGCATACGAATCTACATTCCACTTTATTCCACTAGAACCTATAGGTACAAGTAGTCGTAAGATAAGTTTTCTCAAAGTGTGGAGACGCAAAAATTTACAGATAGTAGGTACCCTTTCTTAGCAAACTATTATTAATGTAAATTTATCATTATTTTTATACCAAAATACCTACATATTTGATAACAATCATTATAAGTATTTATTGCGCTAAAAATTAAACAGTAATAAAATATGACAACACTATTACTGAAGAAAATTAAATATTACTTTAAAAAATAAATTTGAGAAATGCGTGAGTTTATCACAGATATCGATCGTGATATTATTGAAATAATATGTCAAAAGATGTTTTGTACAGGTAGTATTTTTCAAATACGCAAAAGTGAAAATCAAAAGGGACAACCCTGATTGCGAGTGTGGAGCTGAGCAGACAATAAGGCACATAGTGCAGGACTGCCAGCTCAAAAAGTTCAATGGTGGCCTCCAGGACATTCATGAGGCGACTCCGGAGGCGGTGGACTGGCTGACGAGACTGGAGCCAAAACTGTGATACCAGGACGAAACCCACATGGGCCAAGACATTATCCGGAGCCATACGAAAAGTAAAGTAAGTAAGTAAAAGTACAATATGAGCAAACAAGAGAGCTTCTGAATACAGAATGAATAACGTTAAAAAGAATACTTTCTTTTATTTAAGTTCAAAGATCAGCGCACCTCATTAGTAAAGACATAAAAATAATAGATCTACCTATAATTTAAGACAACACATAGTTCAATATGCAATGAAACTCTTTTGTGGTGTGCGGTATGATGCTACAAGGAGTAGCTGGGCCATAAAATCATAACAAAAACATTCCTTCTTTTTCGTCTGAAAAAACATCACTTTTACTATCGCGTATTTAATTCTAATTTAATTCAAACAGTAAAAGGGTGTAAAATTCTATCTTTAAAATACAAGTAGATAGAGAAAACTCTGTACTACACGCTCATGTGAAATTTAAACTCGAAAATTAACAGTTGTATTACATTCCCTCTTATTCGATGATAGCCTTTATTTGATTAGTAAATATTTTCAGGTCTTTTTCTGATTTCACGCGAACACTGAAAATTCGTCAAATCCTCAGATAGCGTTTTGTTTGGTCTGATAATGTTGATGTTTTCTTAAGCTTTTGCGTTATAGATCCATGCAAGACACCCGAAAATATCAAAATTACATTGAAAGTTGAAAGCACCTATAGAAGATATTCAGATGAAGGGATATATATCAGGGATAATTTTCCAGTAAATTAACGAAACTCTTTTTTGTATGCATATCACATTTTATAAATGCTTCAAATATCTATAAAGGTGAATAGAAATATATGTAGATATAGCAATAATCTATTGAAATATGCAAATAAAGTTTTATCAAGTCACCTAGAAGACGAAATATCGTGGGGATATTAATTATCATATTCCATCTCTAAAAATCTAGTACTACATAGGTATATATCGTATAATATTATATAATTTAAATACAATCATGGCACAAATAGGGTAGCCTGCGGAATATCTGCTTGTAATAGATATGCAAATTATCCTCTACGTGCCAAAAAAATAAGATATTTAGGATGGGTAACTCATTGCTAAATTGTAGATATTAATTTTCTTACGATTCATGTTAATAACTTTTTTCTATATAAATCATAAATACAAATACAGGAATTAGTAAAATCTCTTTGAAGATCTTCGATACATATTAATTCATCGTATGAATAGGACGTTTGCAGTGTTACTTGTTTTACAATCATCGATCATCGTATCAAAACCCTATACCCGATTAAGTTGCAGATATCCTAATAAAGACGTTAATTATTTAACAATCAAATGGTCTTAACTTATAAATCAATTTCAATCCATAATAAACTTTGTCATGTCTTTATACAAGGTTTAATTTTCCCTAACAAATAATATTGTCAGGTGGCAGAGGCGGTAACTTTCAAAGGAGCGGCGATTCTTTGGGCAGTCTTAAATATTTTTTCCACACAACTGATGACGTAACGAGAGGTGACCGGCTATGTGAATAATAATATTATAAAGATAATATTTTGTTGACAATATTATAACGAGATATAGGAATAAATAATATCTACATACAGAAATACAACCTCATACTTACCTTCTCAAAATATACGTATATAATACCTGTATGAGAAGACATCGTGCCCTTGTGTTGTGTGCGAAAAAAGAATACATTCAGCTGATAAAATAAACATGTTTTTATAAAAATATTGTCCAAAAATATGTTAAAAGTGTTAAGACAGCGGCTGTTTGAGTACATGTAAGTAAGTATAAATACCAATTGTTCATATTATGCATACACGTATAATATAAAAGTGTAATTATTATAAGATTTGTGATACTAATAAGTTAAACTACTAGGTACCTACTGAAAAAGATAGTAAAGACATTATAATATTACCTTTCTCGTTTATCCTGCGGATTCACCTGAAGGAATAAATTTGACCATAAATATTATCTTTCTCCCTCTCTCTCTTTTGGCCTTGTAAAATTAAGATATTCAAGGCGATTAGTATTGCTGATATACCTACGTGTGACATGTGGAGAAGGTGCTGTGATAGCACGTTCTGTACGTATCAAAATAGACGGAGAAACAAAACAGTATGAGGTAAACGGTACAAAAAAACATCTTTCTGGATAGAGATTACCTAGGTAATGTTTATTTAACTAGTATGCACTTATAAACGAATACGTTGAGAAGATTCTTTTTCGAATTAGCTAATAACACATTATTGACATTTCAATTAAATTTGTAATAGGTATATTCTATGTACATTTGTGCATTCTGCATTATGTATTGTAATAATCTTTATCATGATATTATTATGATATTGTGGTGATTTCATGGGTGAGCATAAGAGTACTGTATTCATGTTGGATAATATACAATATAATAATTATGTATAAGTATTACCCGATGATATCAACTATATCGACATACAATTAATAGTTCGGTTCATTCGTAAATACAGTTGTATGTATAATAATAATATGTACATTATAGATACCGTAATTAGACAATGAAAAGGTAAAATAATACACTCTATAACTGTACAGTGTACATCTCCTAATTCTTTAGGGAGATTTTAGACCTAAAACATTATAAATATCTTGAGATAAAGAAAATGGATCATTGTTACTTTATTTTTATTGCCTAATTTTGGATCATTTGAACGAATTCATTTCATTGTTAAGTTATTTTCATCCCCAATTTGCTAAACCTATATAGATAAGTATTCATTTGTACTTAATTACAATCTGCTATTTATTGGACAGTTGTGTCTTCTCTACACCATTCCTAAGAGATTCATAACTTTTTTTCATCATTTATTCTCTATACATACATAAACTATTCAAACTTTATGAGCTTGAATATTTGATAACAAAATATACACATTATCAAAATATACTTTGTCTAAGAAAAATTAAAAAGAGAAAAATTGATTTTCTTTTACATATTGCCAAAACTATTGTCAAAAATATTTCTGACATGGTGTAGCCAGTTTCTAAATAATGTACTGCATCAATTTCTATGAAATAATATAAAAGAGTTTATTTGTCAATTTAATATTTATTTCCTGAGTAAAGCTGAGTAAAACGACACAAGTATGAATATGTAATATACTGGCAATAATAATAATATGGTCAAGTAATGGCTACTTTTTAAATTTATATCGACACAAGCTGTCGGTGGGAAATTAACCGAGATAATTCATGTTGACTGAAGACACCAAAATGCATTTTACCATTCATATGATAATAATATTCCTCATTAAACATACTCGATACAAAGAGACTCAGGCTGTTTGTATCAGAGCACCTACTAAATAGTAAATATATCTGCTACATAATATTGTTATATACTCGATATCGGCTAATACCTGTCCACCTTTGGTTTTCTTATCATATTATTCATCAAACGAATTATTTCGATACATTGTGTCTAGACAAATAAACAAATAGATGACTCAAATGTCTTCATTCACACGCTATCAAAAATGATTTGACTTGATTTTGTGGAGGTATTCGAATTATTTTCTTTTTTGTCTTTATAAAGGTAGATTTAATTCTTAGATATAAGCATATGTATTTATAAGTATAACCAGGTATAATGAAAATTTTAAATACCACTAATGAAAATTTTAGAATATAGCAAACTGCATTTTTGTATAACAGCAGTGGATGCATAGATGAAAAAAAAAAAAAAAGTATTAAGTATGAATTTTAAACTTTTCATTAATTTGTGATAGTTTTTTCAAAAAAAAAAAAGAGGATTTCAATTAATTTCTGTATTCTTCACTATACCTACAATGCTTTTAAATAAATATACACAAAAATATTATCACATTATATACCTACAGAGGAGGATTTTATCCCAAAGTTGCATTTTTGGTTTGGTGCAACATGGTTTCATTTCGTTGATACCATTGACAAAAGTTTTCTTTTATCATTTTAAAATCATATTCTGTTAGCGCCATGGGCAGTTTCTCAATGTCTTGGTAAATTTAATCTTATAATATTTTGATTGACCAAATAATTAATAATTAATTCATCTTTGTCACATTTCATCTCGTCATTGATGATAATATTATTCACGGAATGATCCATTTAGTAGTATCATGATACATAGATCTTTAATGCCATCGAATGCGTGACTCCATAGTCACCGATGGTCGTTTGTTTTGGTCATATTGATAAGAATACCTTTTGTCCTTTGATGATTACCGATAAGTTATAGTTACAATTATTATAATCATCGATAAATTTAATAATATCATAAGCTTCTTTATCTACCTCATTCGTATTGATATCACTTAACATCGGTCGGAGAAAGATAAAGGATATTATTTGATTATGCTGTGAAACGGGGCAGAATAAGACTCTAGCAAAGTCCAGTCACTAGCTTCCAAGAGCCTCCGCTAGAGTACACCTGTCACAATGATATGAAGAGATAATATCGATAAAATATTAACGTACATATTATAATATGTATCTATGTATTTATTATTACTGTATTATAGAAGATCATCAAATTCACTGGACTGCAAATCATTTTATTATAACTTGCTTCTTCTTATTCTTACTGTTTCAATTCATCTCGACAGGATTTAATAAAATCTCTGTCTTTTTAAATTCTTGTGTTAATTAATACTATTTATGACTGATTAGATTTTTTTTATCCATTACACAATAAACGGCAAAAGCCTTTTAACACAATAAATGTACCTATCAGTCAGATTCGCTGCTACATTTATTATATTAAGGCTTGGATTAGTGAAACATTATTTATTTATTATATTTAATATGTATTTAGATATAAAGAAGTGTAAGATATAAATAAATCTTATTTATTTCCTTTTATTCACAGACCATTATAATATGATAATATTTTAACATTTTTTTCGTGTACCTACATTGACTTAAAATTTCTTTTTTTTATGATTTCAGAAACCGAGTGAACAACCACTACGTCGTGAAATATTTATTTGTTTGTAGAAACCCGAAGGCTATGAAAAATGTATTTAGTTTAAAATTTCCAAGTGTCTAGTCTTCATCCTTTGTATTAGTCTAAGCAAACAACTAGTACGTAGACAATACGTAACTGTAAGCTAATTCTAAGTCATATTGTAAAATAGAGAGTCGGTGGACATTAACGGTTGTATTTAATTTCAGGAAGGGTTTTGTCAGGGGGAGTCCTTCAGGCGAACCTTGAGCCCTTCCTTAGAAAGAATTTGCTTGAAGAGTATGGATGACATAGGAACTGCCATTCCTGTAACATTCATGGGTGAGGGAGGGTGCAACCCTTAATGTGTGTGTTATTCACAGACCACAAATTAATAAAAGTTATACAAAATATCATTTTTCAAAAAATTTTCCCTGTATACATTATTTTGTAATCGTGTCGATATGATTTAAAATCTCGCACATGTTTTAGATAAGGAAATGAGTTATCACTTCTGTTAAATTGTTGACATACCTATGTTGATCATACAAAAAAAACGTGTTGTAGTAATTAAATGTAAAAAAATGCATAATTATATGAGAGAAATAGCTACATCTTTAATTATTTTTATATAAGATAACACACACTTTTTGCATGATTATAAAGTTACTTGCCGTCCCTGCTTACACCACAACGTTCTTCAGTTCATCATTTACGACCCATGCAATTAGAATGTGGAATAATCTACCTTGCAATATTAGAAATTCCTCTACGCTACACGTTTTTTAAGAATAACCTAAAATCCATAGACTTATCCTAAAAAGTTTCTCCCCGTGCCTTTATCCTTCATTTTGTAGTATTTATTAGAGGAAACATGGCACATATTACATATTATAATGTTCTACTTAGGACTAAGAATGTAATTAGTTATAATTAAGTTTAGTATTAACTGTTCACATTTAGTATTAATTACACATTTTCAACATAATATCTAACATTATTTTGGTTAGCTGGAAGATATTGCCTCCATGCAATAAGCTCGCCAATTGCTCATGATTTTTTTTTCTGATCACTAAAGTGTTCTTTATTATTATTATTATTTATTTGGTAGGCTTTGTAGGTACCTGCAATGGTGTGTCTAAGGTTCATCGACATCGATCAGGAAGTAATAATCTATTTGGTAGGAACAATATAAGTAGATTCAAATAAAATATTCCAAAAAAGTAGAAACACCTTGATGCAAGTAATTTGTCTAAAAATATT
This sequence comes from Athripsodes cinereus, assembly GCA_947579605.1. NCBI lineage: Eukaryota > Metazoa > Arthropoda > Insecta > Trichoptera > Leptoceridae > Athripsodes > Athripsodes cinereus. The sequence goes on from OX388312.1 coordinate 18,272,127, forward strand.
TTCTGTCTTTTTTTTACATATTAATGAACGAAGAATGAAAAAATACTTTGTGTAGGTGTTATTATTAATATTTGCATTATTTATATACCTACCCATACACATAGGTATACGAACTTGATAATAATAATAATAAACTTTATTTTACAAAATATTTAAACAAAAATAATGAGATTACAACACGCTATATACAAATATTTTTCACAATAGGCGAATTTATCGCAGGGACGCGATATCTTCCAACTAACCCAATACATTGTCTATCAAGAATAAATCATACATTTTCGATGCCATTTTAATTTGCGCAGTAAAGTCAAAGAAAAAAGTTACCCAAAAACATTTTTAAGCAGTGTAATATATTTTTCATTAAGTAAAATAACATATTATGTAGGTACCTATAGGTACTGTTTTAGCCAGAAACATACCCGAAGGAACATGTATTATTTTACTGTATCTATAAAGGACATGTAATAAACATACCTATACGAGAACAAGTTACAATATTTACTGGGTATAAAAAAATCATTGGAAAAATACCAACACTTGTTTTAAAGATACACACAATGTACATATTTATATAAGTAGGTACCCGCACACTTTTTACAATCGTACTAGTTATATAAGTGCTGGTACTTAGTAAAATATTATTAAAAACACGTGTGACAATATTGCTATCCATAAATAATTAACTGCTGCTTGTACTTTGTTCACAATATTACATAGTTGTCAATATTTAATTAAACGTTATTATTATTATTAAAACGTAAATAGGTAGGTATCTACTATTGGAGGATAATGCATATTCATAATATTGTGTTGTATAAAATTATGTACATACCATTAATTACAATAAAGAGGATGTTAAACATCCTTTATTCAATTTATTCGTATATATCTTGATCGATTAATATTTATTTGGACAATATACGACATTTTCCTTTTACAATATAATATAATAAATCAAGCAATATTACATAGTCTTCAAATATTAAATAAAATGTACACAATTCTAAATAAATCTAATCATTAAACGAAATAAAATCCAAATCAGCTCAACACAAATCAAAAAAAGCAGCAATGCACAGGGAAAAAGTAACTAGACGCAATGATGGCCCCGACCCAACTAAGAACAAGGAATAAGATATACATGGTATGTAAATATTTTTTCTAAAATCAAAATTATTAACATTTTCATAAATACAATTATTGTTTGTAAAAACAATATTATAGATAATAATAGAAATAAAAGACATATTAAATTATAAATTTCGTAAATGAGAGAATAACGAACTGAAACGTAGTGAGTCAAAAATTTATCGAAAAAAATGATGACATTTTAAACACAATATTAAATTCGAGTGCATTTTTTAATGCACTACTGTCGTAGGTTAACAAATCTAATTAAAAATTAATAATCTTAAAAATTAACGATGACTAGTCTATCGAAGAATTTAATTTTCACAACGAATACCTAAAAATACCTTTCTTACAATTATTATTACTAATGCATGTACCTAGATGAATAAACAGACACAATGTTATATTATAACATAACAATGTCAAAGGCTAATGGAAATATTTTCCCGTCATTTTACATTGTGTTCACAAGTTCAGTGATCTATGAACATTATTGATCATATCGATCCATCTATAATCCTACACTATAGATCTAATGCGCGATATCTCATTTATTTAACTTTATAATATCGATCTTCCATTACCTACTACTCTTGGCATCCCTTTCAGTTATAATATTAGAAAAGATTTTTATATTATTATTTTATTCTTGTAAAATAGATTTCGTTCTCTGATACTATAATTTTAAATAATCCTTTTTCTATTATATCCAGTTTTCAAGATGATAAACTTTGAGTTCCAAAGGACTAAAGAATAAAATCGTAAAGTACATGGTTGAGATATTGAAAGGAAAAAAAAACCTGTCCATGGTTAAAAGAAGGTGGTGGTCGTTTTTTTTCTGATATTATATATAAATATTGATAAACAAAAAATATTCAACATTAATGTTGATTAAAAGACCGATTACTAAATTTACAAAATAGAATAGGCACGTTTTTTTTCGTAGAATGGTGGAAAAACCAATGTGTAAGCAAATTTCACCGTTACTTCCGAAACATTTCAGAATTTATCTCCAGGTAGGCATGTCTGGAATGATCGAGGATGACTGATTTCTACAGTTCGTGGAATTGAGGGTAGAATTACGGGAAAAAAAGAAACATTTCAAACTGTTTATTCTGGTGCCGTTAGAAATTTAGTTTATGTAAATAATATTTAGTATAATACGTAATTAAGAATATATTAGGATTAACAATACATATTATTTTAAATTACAAAAGCTGTGGCTAAGTTCATAAGAAGTATGTGTGGGGATGGGAGAATCCAACCAAGACAATAGTATTTCATAATTAATAGAGGTCTTTCATCTCTCAGATATAAACAGTACAAAAAACTTTCACTTTTATTGCGAATATTTCAAATCTTTTTAATGTAACGTGTGAGAGGCTTATTAAAAATATGTACAAATTATTATACCTAATACTGTACATCTAAAACTGTAAGAAATTTTGTCAAACACCTATTTATCAATTCGGTGTATTTTTTTCTGAACATGTAGGTACCTATCAGCATACTATTGCAGCAATAAGCTCACCTTCTGTGCATTGAATTATAATATATGTTTATTTATTTTTTATTTGCAACAGTATCCAACTACTACAAAAATCTATATAAGTAAGCATAGTTTTTCTTAGCACGTGTTCCAAAAATAATAGTAGAGAATAACTTCACTAGACTTCAGTCTTTTCTGAGGCAGTCGAATATATGTCTGATGATTTATTGATACTTTTTATTCAATAATAAATAACTAATATGCAACATTGAAATTGAAAAACAAATATTTATTAATACTATATTACTGAAGATGGACGTATGTCCGAAAAGCTTTTAATATTATAACAATTTTAAATGAAAGTAAACAGTGTTTTTTATTTAAATATTTATTATCTAAAATACTATATGTTTTTTTTTTATTGAGAGAGACGTATTTCGCCTTATAAAGAACATTGGCAATCTTCTTAACATAGTGTAGAAGAATACATTTGTTTTTGAATTTCAATATGGAATTCTACTACCTAAATACCGACACAGTAAATAATTATAATGTGCAACATAGAATGAAATTACTAAACAAATCAATAATTCATCTAATAAATGTAAACACATCACATCACATACGAGCTCTTTTTTTCATTTTATTTTTAATATGTCAACGTATTTAAACATTTTTTAAAAGATTTTATGTATTTCCATCTCAAAAAAAACTTGTTAAAAATTGGGTCAAATTAACATTCTTTTTGCATTCAATGCCAGAATAATACAATGCTTGGGGGTTTTGATTAATGTGTAGGAAGAAGACAAATAGAGTTATATTGTGTATATGAATACTAATATATTATATATAGGTACTCAAGGTAAGTCATGGTACATAAAGAGTTTATATATATAATATATTGAGAGTGAGGTAAGTGATTGTTGTCCCAACAAGAGGAACAAAGTGCCGCCCCAGCATCCAAGTGAATCTACTACGATTAACACATCATTAAATCACAGTGCGTCGATCATATAAAACTATTTTTATTATTCTCTAAACAGAACATCTCTACTGATTTTATTTTCACTAAATGAGTAAAACTCCATTATTAAATTTAAAAAAATTATAAATAAAAATACTTTAGAGTTTTAAATTTCTTTATTCACCGGTTACATATGTTTCGGGTTACAGGCCCATATTCATACACTATGATTTTAGTGTAAGTATTTTTACTTATAAATTTTTTTAAAGAACATCTCTTAGTAAAATATTTCAAATTCTTATACCAAACTAACTAAATAAATCGAGGGAGGGATGAAGAAATTTAGAGTGTAAGGGGAAAAAAGTCTGCCCACCCTTGCTCTACATAATTTCTTAAAGAACAACTTATAAATGTAGTAAATCTTCTGGCTACCCCACTTGAGGGATTTACCGCGGTGGTATAGAAAGATCATGCTGATTATCAGAGAATGGTAAATTATCAACATGGCGATAGAGTAAAGACGAATTTAAGGAGTTTAAACATAAAAAGCAGTTCATATTTATGTAGTAGAATTGTGTCTTAAAAGTCCCCGGTTTCCAGAAAGCCTATTATGTTCCTACTTTTTTTATACTTGGGTATAAATAAATGTGCCAAATCAAACAAATTATAGTTTTTAAAGGAAGATTATTGATCTCTGGAATAAATATTTTTAATTAGAGACACAATTTCACAATTTTGTTAAGTAATTAGATATTGTATTATTTTTTCAGATATTTTTAGTTACGTTTCGTTGTACATATTTATATATATATCTATCAAAAGAAAAATCATATCAGCGTAGTATTCTACCAACCCGTTTTGTAAATGTTTTGTGTGCAATAGCCGTGTCCGATTAGTATGATAGGCAGAAGACACGTATTTTCTTACAACACTAAACACAATACAATAGATACCTAACATCTATATATAAAAATGATAATAATATTATAATAATGCTATATCAAAAAAATCTCTTTAGGGAAACTGATATCTGAATCAATCAAAAGATCCGACACGGTTCCATTTACCATTTACCTGCAGTGCCTACGAGCTTTGTCTCTTCTCTCTAGTCTAGCAAGGAGATCTGATCAATGCTAAATTCATTCTATACCTCTATACCACTGGCTCTTAACCGAAGGTACGGGGAAGCATTTACAAGAATGCAAAAAAGGATTTTTGTCATTAATGCATATTAAAATGTAAGGCAAAAATCTATATGACGATTTACAAGTGACTCTTTCAAAAAGATATGAAGTAGCCATTAAATATTGGAATATGTTGAATTTGTAAAAATATGCTAGTTTTTTTTTCAATTTATATATTTTGTATCTTGAACTAAAGGTTATATATTATTAGGTATTATTTATCTATTTAAAATACCTACACTATTATATTAAATAAATAAATAAAAGCTATACACAAAATTTAATTTATCGACCGACGGTTCTAGGTGGAAGTCCGTATTAATATTCATTAATAAATTATTCTATATATAAAATATAAATTCATTTTTAAGGGAATGGGAGAACATAATTATTTACAAATCGAAGGGGTGGAAATCATCAAAAAAATTAAGAACCACTTCTTTATACTCACTTTTATTATACAATTCATTCTACTTCTTGTATAAAGATCTTTAACAATAATTTAGAATAAAGGGTTAACTAATGGAAAGCAAATGATAAATGCCATTTTGTAATACAAAATAATATATCAATACAATAAAGCTATAAAGCTTTAGTAGGTGGTGAAGATTGTGAGATATGAATTAAGTATTATTATAAGTGTTTTAAGCTTGAATAATCATGTTGCAATAATTTATCACTTCTAAATAATAGATAGTTTCATTTGTCTTGACAAATTTGATAATAGTATTGCTAAACATTTACTTCTGCTATTAGTAATATTGCTATTTGTTACGATCACGTATGGGTATAATCTACGACTACTTCTATGCTTATGAAACGTTCGATTTTAGTGTTGTGTACTTGTAAAATTAAAAATTTGTTCATGAATTTTATAGCCATAAGAATTAAGTAAAGCCCTTCAGGCATGGTTTGAGCTATCTTAAGAAGAACTTGAGAGTATAGATAACGAAAGAATTGAGAGTTTTTTAACATCCATGGGTAGGGAAAGGAGCAACGGTTGATTTTATATACAGCAAGACCAAGATCCCAGATCGTTTTTTTTTTGTATAGGTACTCAGGTATATAGCATGCATCTAATCATTTCAATATTTTCATCCTTGGTACTAATATGCCCAAATACAAGTGTATACTTTGCATATCTTTTCTGAATAATTGATAATGGCAATGCACCAAATAAAGATGTTACGTAGACATGTCAGTATTATTCTACCTACTCCTGATATATAGGGTGTCTCAGAATTAACGCAAGATTTGAATTAAATACAAAAGAGAGTTTTAAGTCTTTAAATTTTTATTTTTGCATTGAATCATAAAGTGCATGGGATAGGGTTATTTATGGAATAACACATCGGGCAAATGGCCTCCAAGGCTTTGCTGGCACATACGCACCCTTTCGTCGAAATTTTTCATGAGCTTTCTGCATAATTGTGGCTGAATTTCGTTGATTAATTTTCTCTTGTAGTGGACGTGTGTTTGTGGGCTTGCTGACATAGAAATTTGACTCCAAATAGCCCCATAAGAAGAAATCTAATGGTGTTAAATCACATGATCTAGGGGGCCAATTCTGATCATCGAAATAAGAGAGTACACGACCAGGAAATGTCTCATTCAGTAATTGAATTGTTTCATTGGCTGCATGGTATGTGGCACCGTCTTGTTGAAACCACATATTGGCCACACCAATAGCATCCAATTTCGGCACAAAGAACTGTGTTATAATGTCGCGATATCGAGCACCAGTAACAGTTGCTGCTTGACCAGCCTCATTTTCCAAAAAGTACCTATGGTCCAATAACGCGTCCTGCCCAAAATCGGCACCAAACAGTGACACGTTGTGGGTGCATTTGTTGTTCGCCAATCATACTTGGGTTCTCCGAACCTCAAACACGGCAATTTTGGCGATTAAAAAAGCCATCGAGGTGAAAATGTGCTTCATCGCTTAGGATTATTTTGCTCGAAAAATCAGCATCCACTTGTTGATGATTGATAATCCATTTCACGAACTCTCTTCGCTGTTCATGGTCATAAGGCTTCATTTTTTACTAACCCTAAACTCTCAGCTGTTAAACTGTTCTTGTTTCAGGGTTGCCAACAACTTACTGTAAAATGGCGGCAAATTCAAATCTTGCGTTAATTTTGAGACACCCTATATATTAGGTATGCTTGAGCGCCCACTAGATTTCTGCTAAATGTTTCATCCTCCTTGATCTAGATCCAACTTTATTTTATTTTAAAAATCACACCAATTATTCCACTAGACTAGATATCTTTATTAATTTAATTACAGTGTAGGTAGATATTATTATTATTATAAAGATGAACTAACAACATCATGTGTAATTGACAACTTGTCAAGGTGTTTTTATCTTTGTATCGTTATTATTGAATACAATTCTAAGTATTGGGATACAAATTAATTATATCATTTTTCATTTTCTACTGAACACAACATGTGTAGGTACCCATTAATTAATTGTTATATTCAATTCGACATTTTGCGATCAAACTTTTATGGCACAGAGAGAATGACCGGCAAATTATTATGTTATTAGTTTTTTTTGTATTATTACCGTAATTTGTAAACTTGATTATTAATTGTCGGTTCCTACAATAAGTATTTTTATATTACTACTACTATACCATCACGGCATATCCCACAAGAGAGGCAACAATGTCTTTAACTCAAGTGCAGTTTCCTGCAGTACTTTTACACAATATCAGTGTAAAAACCATCAGGGCAAATTGTTTTTATTATCAGATAGTAATTGAATCTTTTATTCTTCTTCTGATTTATTAGAAGGTAAAAAAACTAATAAAATGCAACTATTGTAACATCAAAAAATTATTAAAGAATTATTTTTTAACGAATCGTTTTTTTTTTGTAACAAAGGTCTTTACAATTTAATGTAACTCTATCTGCAGCAAAATGATTAAAATAGCTAATATTTTGATGAACAAAAAAAGAGCGGGGGTGTATCTAAATATTATTTCAAAATATTGTTATTTTGTTACATAGTTAATAGAGACTATAAATTGTATACAATATCTACATATGGTCCTGTAAAAGTCAGGTGTTTTAAAAAATATAGACATTTAACATCCTAAATTCAGCGATGAGGTTTGCCACCATCCTGAATATTTTTGTTGTTGATTGTTGATACAGAGAGGATAGCTTGCACGTTTAGTACATGCAGCTAGTCTACTGGCTACTCCATAAGATATAGTTCTAGTAACAATATCTACTCTTTCAAACATGTAACAATTCGGTCTGTATAATTATTATGTCAATATTCTTGTTGAGAAGAAAAAAAGTGTTTAAATCTCCTACCATGAGTAAGAAGTTACCTAATCAATAATAACACTATTAATACTACTACAGTATAATACAGATTCTTATTTGTCGGTGTCAACGTTATGAAAGCTCATTTTTATATAAATAATAAAAAAAATTAAAACACTGTTTACTTGCACAGAATTTATTATAATCGGCGGAGGCCTTTCGGACTAGTCCATCTTCAGTGCCTTATATTTTGAAAGTTTGTAAGTATATATAGTTTTATAATTTATATAATTACTACTATACTTAGTTTTATAAACTTCATTAATCAAAGATAAAAATAATTAATTACATGAAACATAATTTTGAAGTCATATTACTGTGACATCTGAAAACAAATTAAAAAAAACTTAAATGAATCAACTCTGTTTTTTTTTTTTATTAATGTAATTATAGGTCCCCCAATATCAACGTAGACTTCTCTATTCTTTGCTAGTTAAAACAGTTCCTCCATACTTTGGATTTCTATCCATTCAACTAACTCAGTCTACTCAATTTTGAATTTCAATATTGGTTGACTTGAATATTTATTCTTATTATTTTATTCCTTTACACAACTCTGTGATTAGTATTGTGAAAATATTATTATATTCTTCTCAAGGCATGTGTGATTAGGTTACATGAAGGAAGATCTATTCAACGACATGAAGAAAATGAAGGATTTTTTGTGCGGGGGAGTTGTTAGATCCGAACCGGTTGAAAGGATTCGGCAGAGTATTAAAAAGATATCCAATATCTTAATTTACTTAACCTTTTTTTGTGTTTTGCCGCCGATTTGAATCAATACAAAACATTTCAAGGTATAGAAGTAATAATGATCAACAGAAAACCTTTGCGCATTGTTATTTTTTTATCCTAATAGATATTATTGTGTACAAATTTTTGCACAATGATTATAGTTTTTTGTACAAGTTAGGTCAAGCGCGGTATCTTTATGGTTTTCAGGTGCACTTGTGCGATTAAAAGAGTTATTTGATATTTATCTTTTTGAAAGAATATTTAGAAGGCAAATAATGATTGTAAAATAATCCGCAAAAATCATGTAACCGTACAGAATAGCGGTTATAAGTGATGTTCAAAGGTGAGAACTTCTCAAAAACTTTTTGCGATCGGTTAGTACTATTTTTTATATATTTAAGCCGTAGTATTTTTTTATGTTGCATTGATTTAATGGGTTCTTACATTATAACAAACGTTATCCATAAAGGTTTTTTTAGAAATGGTACTTGATGTAATATGATGTTTTGAAAGGGTTCTTTAAGTAAATAATAATATTATTGTACAATGAAAGCTCAAGATTATAAATCTTTAGATATTATCAGTATCCTAAGTAATAACACACTCATTGTGTAACTCGTTGCTTTCAAGTAATCTGCCAAAATATACAGATGTATACTATCTCAACTGAAGGACCAACAATATTATAATATGTACCTTTACGTATTAGATGTTTTGTTAATTTCATTTTTGAAAATTTTGAAACAATTATTTATACTACATTATAACATGTGCTTAAGGTATTTGTTTTGTATTCTTCCTCAGCCATGCTCATCCAATGCTGGATAATTAACTCTTCATTTACACCTCACTTGTTCAAATCCTCCTCCAACGTTTCAAGCTGGACTCCATTAATCTCTTCGTATCGGCGAGTAGTTTTATCACAAATCAGTGCAATACGAACATGAATCATCATGATGTACATTGAGATTTCCATCATATGCTTATCTAAGTTTAGGTATGCACTTATATGAAGAATCTTAAGAAATGCCTTGATTGATATGATGTGAGTCGATAGATGCACGATTTTACATATAAGTACATTCAGTACCTAGACATACTGTACAATACTTATGTGCTAGTTAACTTCCTAGGCATGTATTACACATACAGTATAGTATCTAATATAGTACCTAATAACCTTACATAGGTATAATATGACTTGAGTCTTTTGTTGTCCCACATGGTCCATATTATATTATTATTATGATTGTACAAGTGTATCGCAATGATGAATATATAATAAAATAATTTGTTTGCCCACAAAGGAGACACATCACTCCGGATATTAAGATAGATGGACATTACACCTACCTAGTTTTTTTCAGCGATGATGTGGTCAGCGGATTAAATTTATCACATACAAATTCCTTTGCTACGTGATTCATGTACATAACATAGCACATTATTATCACACAGGTAGGTACTAGGCATTGTAAATTATCTTTTTCTAAAGGTTTTGAGTTCGTCATTAGATATTGCCCTGTCTCTACTAATACATCTCATAAGTTAAATAATCATAGATAGACACATAAAAATATCATTTTCTAAGTAAAATACTCAAAATCTTATAAAAATATATCGATCGTGTTACTGGACGTTAAAATTTTAAATAAATATAAATTCAAGTGGATTTACTTTAAAAGCAACTAACAAGGATTGTAAGTACCTAATTAAGACAAATTAAATGGTGAAATGATTAAAATGATCCGACGATTTATAAAAAATTCAATCCTTTTAACTTTAATCCTCTACCAATTTTTTTTTATATTTTTGTTTATCTTCTCTTAATAACATCCAGTCGAGAATTTGAATAAATATATTGTGATATGAATTATTTACAAGGATCATGATTAGTGGGTAGATGCTGTAGGCTAATTATCAGGGTACTTACAGCGCTTCTTTTCAAAGAGCCTATTAGGCTATTGTTTACTACAAATAATTTCTTAATATTTCCATGCATTTCTATTCTGGCATTCAAGTCGATAAGAAAATCACTCGTAAAATACTATATTTTTTTGAGATGCCTCCATACATAAGGGTTTGTGATACAATTTAGTTTTAAATACTCTTCAATAATAGATATATTAGCAAATCGAAAATATATATAAATCTAAGTACCATACCTTGGTTAGGTTCTTTGCAGGGAGACTTTTCATCTCAATTAGTTATTTGGATTGTGACAAATAATAATATTATATTTAGGTACCGTGGGCAGTTGATGTTGTCCATGTTAGCAATTTATCTGTGAGTATTATTGTATTGTGTGTGCGTAGGCATAGTGTAATTGTATAATCAGCCGAATCGCAGTATAACTACAATACGTTAAGCAGCAAGCATGTAGGTAATGTTGATAACAACAGTAGATAATACATAATGATAATATAAAGAGTTGGTCGCACTCTCATCTCTGATACAAGTTAAGTAGTACTGTAGTGTGTAGATGGTGGAACAGTTTTAAAATAATAATTGTCATGGATGTTGGTCAACAATCTATCTTGTCTCATATCAATCACAATCATATGTAGTTAGGTTCTTATAGTAACATTGTGTATTATAAGTTATAGTCTACTTTATATAATTAATGCATAAATGGACTTTTAGGTAAAATATTATACGCTGTACCTATAAATAAATACATAAAACTTTTTTGAGAACAATATAATATACAAACAGTTATAAGTGGCTACAAAAAATACCAAAAGGCGGACTAACCGCATATGCGATTTCTTCCACAAAGCTCGAATCTTGTTCCTTGTTACGTAATCTTATAAATATTTAGATACGATTATAGCTATGTATATTTTGATATCCATTATAAGCACGTTTTCAAAATAATCGGTCCACTGGCTTGCCCTACTTGTGAAATTTCGTGATTGTATAAGCATTCTCCAATTATAATATTTCCCTTCTTACAGACAAAGATAATCGGTTTCACTTTTTGTGAGATAACGAGTCATTAAATACTAGATAGGATTTTAATATTTATTATTTTATCGCATTATGTTGTCAATTCGATTATATCGTATCGTATCGTATATTTCGAGAGAATCAAAAATGACTACGTCTCTCCCAATAGTTATAGTAATAGTTATCAAAAATGTAATGTAAAATGTGATTCATTAGGCATAAAACCGCTCTGAAAAAGAATGTTTCTACACTGTGATCCTTACAGGAACGTTGAAAGAAGAACGATGATGAACACAATATTGAGACACATAATGAAATAACAATGTTTTGTATCTAGATATAACATACCAAATAATTGTGCATTTACTTGTTCTTAATTGAAATATTGAAGTCGTGTATTAAACATTACCGCGGTTTGTCCCTACCCAATGTTCCACGTATGTTTGTAGGTACGGTTTGTATTACAAAGAGTTGAACTAATATTTTATCAACAAATCCTTTGAAATGACACGGTCAAGTCATCAATCTACCAACTCGACACGTCTTGTCACATTTAATTTACAATAGTTCACACTTTGAATTGAAATTAATTAATAAAAACTTTTAATTTGGATTTATCTTTCTTCCATAGGTACGTACCTATGTACCTATATATATAGTGAGTTACAATCCATTGGATTGTTCTGCAAGGAGTTTAGATTTTCTTCTCCATTCCTCCCTACTTTCAGTTAGTCTTTTCAGTTCTACGTATGTGCCACAGTTCATGTCCTTCTTCAGTTGGTCCATATAGGTGTCTCTTGGTCGGCCTCTACTATTTCTCTTGCCCTCCGCGATGGTGTCTACCTACCTACTGCGTATTTAATCCTTACATTCGTTGCATAACCCTTTATGGGGACTCCAATTTAATATTGTCGAATCCGTGAGGAACCTGGCAAAGACTAAATCATCCTCTTTTATGCAAATTCTTGAGTCTATTAGCAACAGTTAATTTATGCAAATTCTTGAGTCTATTAGCAACAGTTAATTTATGCAAATTCTTGAGTCTATTAGCAACAGTTAATTTATGCAAATTCTTGAGTCTATTAGCAACAGTTAATTTATGCAAATTCTTGAGTCTATTAGCAACAGTTAATTTTTTCACTTATAAATGTAGGTATTATTCATTGATCAGTTAGCGAAAACACATCTGAGTAATTAAATAAACATTTAATGCCGTTAGCACACCTCCGCGGCGGAATCGAGAAAGCGGCGCCGCTTAAATCTGTCAGTTCGTGTGCGTCTTACGCAAGAGCGAGATGGCATGCTCAAATACATACTGTTTTCTATACATCTATCTCTTTCTAGCACCGTTTCGCCTTAGATTACGAAATAAGCATTCACATCTCCGCCTGTTTTTTCGCAGTCTCTGATGTTTCGCTTTTGTGCCGCTTTTGTATTTGTACAATTCGACAGATTTTTGGAGCGAAACCATGATCAAACGTCGAAATAGCGTGGGTCTGCGGTTAAGTGAAGTAAGATTCTCTCTATCTATATCATCATGAAATTTCCCACATATGGGGCAGTCACAAATAAACATAATAGTCGTCCTCTCCGTGCCAATATCCACATGCCGTTATTCTACTGATTACTACACTATCTATACCATCACGGCATCTCTCACAAGTTTATTACATGCAGTTGGTCTACTGACTATCCCACTTAATCTATCTATACCATCACGGCTTTCCCACAAGTTTATTACAGTTGGTCTACTGACTACCCCACTATCTATCTATACCATAACGGCTTTCCCACAAGTTTATTACATGCAGTTGGTCTACTGACTATCCCAGTTTATATATCTATACCATCACGGCTTTCCCACAAGTTTATTACAGTTGGTCTACTGACTACCCCACTATCTATCTATACCATCACGACATCTCCCACAAGCATACTACATGCAGTTGGTCAACTGACTATCCCACTTTATCTATCTATACCATCACGGCTATCCCACAAGTTTATTACATGCAGTTGGTCTACTGACTATCCCACTTTATCTATCTAACCATCACGGCTTTCCCACAAGTTTATTACATGCAGTTGGTCTACTGACTATCCCACTTTATCTATCTATACCATCACGGCTTTCCCACAAGTTAATTACAAACAGTTGGTCTGTTGACTACCCCACTATCTATCTATACCATCACGACATCTCCCACAAGCATATTACATGCAGTTGGTCAACTGACTATCCCACTTTATCGGGATAGATAAAGTGGGATAGTCAGTAGACCAACTGCATGTAATAAACTTGTGGGAAAGCCGTGATGGTATAGATAGATAAAGTGGGATAGTCAGTTGACCAACTGCATGTAATATGCTTGTGGGAGATGTCGTGATGGTATAGATAGATAGTGGGGTAGTCAACAGACCAACTGTTTGTAATTAACTTGTGGGAAAGCCGTGATGGTATAGATAGATAAAGTGGGATAGTCAGTAGACCAACTGCATGTAATAAACTTGTGGGAAAGCCGTGCTGGTATAGATAGATTATAGTTCAATATTTATTATTCGGCCAATATCGGACAATTACTTTGGAATATGCAATTTAGTTCCACTAATTTCACACTAGTGCGTACTAATAATGTTTATTCGGTATCACGATTTCGCTGTTCGCGTTCCGCGCAAATGTACTAGCTAAAAGCGGTTTCGCTACTACGACTCCGCTCACCGGTTTCGCTTTCGCTATTTCGCGGCGGAGGTGTGCTAAAGCCCTAAACATAGTGCAATATTTTATAAATGAACGTCTATAATTTCTTCTCTTTTTAAGGTTTTTATATTATTTTCTAAGTTAACTCTAACTTTTGAAAGAAAGCTTAGAACTCATTTTAAAGGCATTGCATCAAGAAATAAATTAATGCGTGTTAATGGTCAATGTGAAATTATTATAATTATTATATTGTTGTGAACCCTCAAATTAACATTTTGCACTAAAGCTATTTTAACATACATACAATAACATATTGAAAGCCAATTGCCCATATATCATATTAAATCATTTTAACACATTCGTATGAATTGTTAAATCAAAGTTCTCACTTAATCGACAAAGTGATATTTCACGTATTAATAATATCTAGGTAAGTAATAATATAATATTATATTGTGGTGAACAAAACAAAGAAACTTTGTAACAAATTGTGTCCACGATACCTCGGCTTAGGAACATTTCAATAGTAACAAAAATATAATGTCGTACAAAGAAAATGAAACGAGAGTACATCACTTTGTTTTCTTTTTGAAGTATGATACAAAGTACATACAATATTGTGATACTCGTGATCTAGGCTAGGGAATGTATGGAATTTACTTTTTATTTTTCTGTGGAGTCCCGATAAAGAATATTATGTTTCCCACTCTTTTTTGTAAGTTTTCGAGTAAACTATAAAAAGCAGGTGTTAATGAAACATCACGTAAGAGATAATTAACTTCTTCAATTCAGCTAAGAGACATGCCAACCATTCTGAATGTCTTATTTTTTTTATTGACGCAGAGTTTGCAATCTACGTGTTTATTATATGCAGTTATTTCACTGGCTACCCCACATGTGGGATGAGGTGTGATGATATAGTAGAGTAGCGATTTTATTATTACATATTATATCCTTTTTATCAAATTTGCAATAGACCGGTGTGTTAGACAAAGAAAAATATTCAATTATGCTTTGTTATAAAACTCAAGAAAAATTATAGATAACTTTGCAAAGTTTAAAATATGAAACATGTATCTATTCAAAGAAATCAGAAAGGCGATTATACAGTAAAACTGAAATTCATAAAACCGTAACAAACAGATCTGATACAACATTTATATTGCTTTCAGTACCTACTACGAGAATCAATACAAATCCTTGGGATTCGAGAACAGTTTTTTTATCGTTTTATGTTGTATTACCTTTTAAACTATTGTAGGTACTCACATGTTTTTTCAGTTTGTTTTTTTTTCTAAAAACTTGATAAGCAATCATAATACCTAAACAATGTAGGTACCTCTAAAAGCTGTGAAACTTGAACCTAGTAATAATGTGAAACAAATAGCGAAAATATTAATTATGGCTTTGTCTTTGACGTAGATATACCAAATTTACGTTTGAGCAGCACAACCCTAACTATGTTTACGTTACGTTAATGTCGGCACCGCGATAAAGATGTCTCACTAGACAACATGACATGAACTTACTATAAATCATATCAATATTCATGTTTTACTCATTATACATACATAATATCTATGTATCAGTAACGTATCTTCTATACAAGCTGAGAAGCCTGACTTTACCTGAGATTTCCAGACTGAAAAAAAATAGAAATGGTACGATTACACGCAGTTTACAATGCGATATATTTATAAAAAAAAAACACCAGTAATCGCGCATGTATGAGAGTGAATATCATTGGTCACTTTGATGTAACACAGAAGAATCCATCAAACATTCGCTATATTAAAACGAAGCGTGCTTTATTAATTTATGTTTCACTGTACATATTATTTCTTAAGAAGCTTGTTTTGAGGCTCACTGCGTAGCATTCGATGAATATTCGGTTACGTTTTACGACACTAATTAGAGACGGTGCATGCCAAATGGCGAGAAAAAAAAAAGAAAAAATCACAGATTTTTATGATGTTCCAAAGATCACAGTGTGTTGCATGCCCTCGTCCGACCGTCTGAACTGGCACTGTCAGTTCATGGATATGTGACCATTATACATATAATAATACAGAGTCAAATTTTATGTTTTTTATCGTTCTATTTTATATCATACTTTTAAAGTGAAGTTCAACAATTGTTTTCACTTTATATACTTACTATGTATTCCTCATCGACATTCGTTTGCGAGTGATTTAGATACTTTATATTTAAAAAAAATATACCTTTTAATTATTGAGGGTGAGCCTACCCAGTATGAAAACCTTAGACACGCCATTGCTACGTATTATTAATAATATACTCAATGTGTATTGTGTAACTACAGCTAAACCATAGAATACAAACTCGTATACCCAACAAAGACATGAGATTTTACCCACCATTTAAATATTATTATCTACATGTTATTTTATTTACCTAGGTGAACGTTTTGTATTAGTTCTAGCTACAAAACATAATATATTGTAATACTCCTATATTTTATAATTATATGTATTCTAAATGATACTATAAATAATTTCGGAAGAGTATATTGCTATAAATTATATTTTGTTGACGGTATTATACGAGATTAATTATTTCGAAGCAAAATATAAGAAATCCAACATAAAAGTGGAGAAAAATACTACGCAATGAAAATTTATAGTTTAGCTTAATAATGAATTGATTGAGACTATATAATTTAAAATTGCTGAATATTTTACAAACATTAAGTTTATATAATAAATCAGATGAATAGAATGACATTAGAATAAAAATAGAATTTAGATTCAATTCATAAGTATGAAAATAAAATTAAGTTTTTATACAGTCTTCTAGAAAAAATATAATTATATGAAATGTGCCTGAAAACAAATTTATTTGTCGTTCTCTCATCTCTTCTTACTCTGAAAAGATAATAATATAAAAGATAAATCATAGAGTTACAAAATCCTTGTTATTAGGTAAGTTGAATAATCCGAACAACTAGATGCACCTTCCTACACTCGCATCAAAAATTAAATACGTGTCATAGGTATATTTTGTACTGAAAGAAATTAACTTTATAATGAGAATTTATCACTGAGACTACTAGGTAATCACTAAAAATCAAATAATGAATAACTTTCTGCTCAGTTTTCTCACACATTGTTTTGGCTTTTTCAGTTGTCAGATCCGTTTTCTCAGTGTACAGCTGTATATTTTTGAGTTCGTTGGAATAAATCGCATCTCTGCGATAAACTCGCCCATTGTGCAAAATTACTTGTATATACCAAGTTGAAATCTTATTATTTTTATCTAAATATTTTGTACTGTTGCGGTGGTTTTTCCACAAAACGGCGCGTCATAAATAAGTTGTCAGGTGTAACCTGTTTCTGTCAGTTTCATCCACTCCTGTGTCAGTTCATCAATAATGTGTCATATAATTAATAATTTATTTATTATAATTATATTTTGTGATATCGAAATACAATGTATTACATACAAAAACTCTTCAATTAAAACTTTCAAAAATATATATAGTAACTTAGGCACCCTTGAAAATCACTAGGCATATTACCAAAATTTAACACCTCATAATATAATTATCAAGAATATTTACTATGCACACGTGTACCTTTATTTTTTTTTAAGTGCACCTATAAAACGCGATGTAATACATGTATGATGTATACAATATTATATTATTAAGCTGTGAATATGTATTTATTTATTTATTGTAATATATTTACGGTGAGTAGCTAGTTAGTTAGTTAGTTAGTCTGTGTATGAATATGTATGGAGGCAATGCGCGGCGTGTTTTAGAAGTCTTCACATTCTAAAGTAAATGGACAAAATGTGAATAGAGATACATGTCATTCGGTGAAAAAAATAACAGATTGTTTAATTATGGAAATCATGTTTTGGCGTGTTAGCATACAAACAAAAATAAACTGGTAAATAATATATTCATATACACGCACACATACTAATATTAGAGTGTGTGCATGTTCTATCGTAACTCTCTCGTACTATAAATGTGAATACCTACATATTATAATATAATATATTTTCTCTTCATAAAATAGATAAGATAGAAGACAAACGTCCTTTACATCAACTTTAGAAAGACATCTGTGCACTTTTGCATAATATTTTAGTATTATAAGCGAAATGGTTGGATACAATTCATATGTTCCAAAAGTAATGACGCCAAAATTTACATGTAATAAATATACCTACATGAAAGCTGCACGGTGTACACCACTATGTGTAATGAGTGTGGTCGCGAAAAAATTAGAATAAGGAATACAAATATTGCTAAATAAGTTAATAGGGCATCTCTCCCACACACCGCGGCAACTCTCCCACAGTGTGTGGGAGAGACGCCACATTTCGAGGTTTTTATTTTTCTATTTTATTTTATAAATATTAAATATTTTAAAACTTTTTTTATTCTGTTTTGTAAATAAATAATTCTATTCTCATATTCAGCTTTTAATTTTGTAAAAAACCTTAAAAAAAAATATTATAGGCACATTTCAAAAAGTGCGGCGTCTATCCCATAATGACCCTATTAACACTAATTAAGAATGTTTTGATTTCTATTTTAGCAAATCGTAGTCTGAAAATATAATAAATTAAAAGTGACTGAATATGTTGAACACTAT
This sequence comes from Athripsodes cinereus, assembly GCA_947579605.1. NCBI lineage: Eukaryota > Metazoa > Arthropoda > Insecta > Trichoptera > Leptoceridae > Athripsodes > Athripsodes cinereus. Next base: position 18,291,251 of record OX388312.1, read on the forward strand.
ATGAAAAATTATGACACTTAATTCTGGCTGCTTTTTCGTAAAAATGAACAGCAAACAGTAACTTGTATGTATCATAATAATGAAGTACGAAGCTGTTTTTTTTTGGACTGATGATGAACCAAATAAACAAGTGTGATTACTTAAAATACAATGGGAAAATCGCTGAGCTTTCAGAGCTTTCTGAGCTTAAAGAAACAGTATTTTTTATCCCAGAATATAATAATAATAATAATCGGACTATTTATATGTGGCGCCGTTTAATGATCCGTGACTTCTCCCGAACAGTAGTGTTTTCAACTTGGTTCTAAATGTGGTTGTGGACTGATTCACCCTCAGATCTGTGGGCAGTCTGTTCCAGGCGGATGGCGCGGCGGCTCTGAAGCTCGTTTCTGCAAATTCGGAGGTGTTCGCCATACCTATTGGGCTTCACGAGTTTGTTGACAGCAGAAGAGGCCGAGCGCAGCGGTCGTCTCGGAGTTTCGTCAACGGAACAGAGTTCGGTTAGACATGGGGGTGCCGTGCCGCATAAGGCCTTGTGGACAGTGAGACACAATTTAAACTCCACTCTCTCTGGGACCCTCAGCCAATGTAGATCTTTTAGTAGTGGAGTGATGTGGCAACGCTTGTTCTCTCTGTAGATAGTCCTGGCGGCAGCATTAAAAGCCATCTGGAGGCGATTGAGAAGAGTCTGGGGCAGTCCTGTGTACCTATATGATGTTGCAGTAATCCAGACGAGAGATGACAAAGGAGGCGATCAGACTTTTTACTGCATCTACAGATAGATTTTTGGATACGAGATGCAGTTGACGAATGTGGAAAAAGGCTGTGCTTTCTGTCCTGGATACTTGGGCTTCCATGGAGAGTGCTTCGTCCAGTAAGACGCCGAGAACGGATATTGTGCGCGATGGTGTTATGTTGGTGCCAGCGACAGAGATTTGTTTGGAGTCTATGAGATGTTGACGTCCTGGGGAGGCAACCCACATAAATTCGGTTTTGGTTGGATTTAGTTTTAGGCGTCTCTGGGCCATTATGGACGAGAGTTTTTCAACGCACCGGACAGTGGTAGCCACTAGATTATCCTTTTGATCCGGGCTACAGAAACTAACAAGGACACGATCGTCGGCGTATGCGTAGTTTTGCATGCCACACTCTTCCAGGACGCCTCCTGGAAGAGTGTGGCATTGACCGCCGTCAATGCATCCTATGTACAATATAAACAGTATTGGACCAAGGACTGATCCTTGCGGTACTCCTTGAGTAACGACATCTTCGTCGGTTGACCCAGATTCCACTTTTACGGAATATACTCAATTGTTTTAAGATTCCAGAGAAGGTAATTCTTAAATGTAAATATGTTTACAATGAATATAATTATAAAATATACCCACACACATATATAAATATGAACTGACAAAAATATTTATTGGGAGATTCTATTTTATCACTACTACACTATTAAGTTAGTAGGTACACATCATGCTGTGGTAGGTACCAGGGTAGTGGGTAACTGGGAAGGTACTGGTTCGCTTGATATTATTATGAATCTTACACATTATTGTTTTGGACACAAATCACTATAGAGATATAGAATAGAGATCTGGTGGGCTGCAGTAAGTTGTGTAGTAAATATTATTAAGTATGACTATGGGCTGTAGTATCTTCACAACTCCACACTTATGACAGTACCTATTCAATTTACTTTTATTCTTTCACTTCCTCGGCTCATCTAGTAGTTACTCACTACATATCTACTACTCACCAACACTATCATAATTTGTCTTTATCTATTAGGTATTATAGGCAGCAGCAGCACCTACCTAACAGTATAATATTATTGGATTATGACACTACTTCTCCCGTGGAGTCCCCGACAACAAATAATAGGCCTCCCACTTTTTTCTAAATTCAACATCTTCAAATCAGCGATGAGGCGTGCCGCTCATCCTGAATGACTTATTTTTTTTTGTTTTTAATTGGCACTGAGAGTTTGATACATGTAGTCAGTAGGTATACTGGCAACCCTGTGATAGTACAGTAGGTAGTGTTAGTTGCAAAATCTAAATGATGTTGTGGTGGTATGAATGGATGAATGAATTTTATTAAATATGTTTGTTTCAATTTTAAATAGTTACTTGGGTTAGTTGGAAAATATCGCGTTTCTGCGATAAACTCGCCCATTGCACAAATTTATTTGTTCAGTCATATTTTTTTACTATTGTTATTTTGTGCAGTATGTAAAGATTTTTATTATTATTATACTTAACAATAAAAAATATAGATGCTAGAGTTTATTATTATTTTCATACCTATTTAAAATTTAATTTATTATTCTGCTTAAATATACCTAATTAGAAGCACGTATGTAAATTGTTTTAACTTTTATTGGTAGGAAGAGATCAACTTGTATAGGTATTTATTTCATACGGTTAAACCGCTAGTCTAGTGATGTTGAGTCTACTACTGTATAAGCTTATAACGTACATTGTTGGTACACTTTCTGGAGGGGTAAAAAACGTATTTTGTTTTCCAGAAAATGTAAAAAATATGTATAGTAAGTATGAAGTAATCAGTGTTAATGTATTATGTTTAATAAAAAAAATATATATATTAAATTTGCTACATTGAGTATATTTACAATTCTAGTAGGTAGGTACCTACCTAATAATATTGTTATTTATGTGTTGTATTATCAGTTAGAGAGTTGTTACACATTGTGTTTAGCCACTTCATTATATTATATTATATGGATGCGGTGTCAATAGGAAGTTTCAACAATATTTTTATGATTAGATGTTGTCCACTCCATTATTACATTATTGTATCTGCGGGACTTGTATTTGATTGATGATCTCATGACTATTATTTCTTCTTACTACAGTTGTATGTAGTTCTTACTAGCTACATAAGTACATATGTTCTTAACACTCTCGCAATCACACAATATTATTTATGGCAATGAATCAGAAATCGAGCGTTAAGAAAAAATATTCAGTGATTTCTTTAAAAAAAATACTTTACTTCAAATAATACACACTCTCTCTTTTTCTGGCATTGCACCCAATATTTATGAGTGATGCTGCCATTATCAATCTATATGTATTACAATCCAAATCAAAAACAATATGAATGTTATCGAGTAAAAATAATTGAAAACTGAAGTGAACTCGTGAAATACGGTTTTTTACAGATTCTAATGAACCCAAATACAGGTACATACATTATACCTACTTAATGCGACAGCAATGATAGTTGGCCAAAAAGAGCACTGTTCTTCCGTCCGCAGGGGTTCCCTCTTTCACAATACACCGTTCCTATGACAACGATATCAGAGCGCAAGGAATGTCGTGGGAAGAGGTGACGCAATTGGCACAGAGACGCTCTGAATGGAGGAGGCTGGTTTCTGCCCTGTGCTCCCGAGAGGAGCGTTGAGGGCGATGATGATGATGCTGATGAATTTGACAGCAACATAATTATTAAGTAAAGATATTAGTGTCAGAACACTTATTCAATTTATTGTATTCAATTCAATTTATGTGCACTTTTAATAATTATTAATTTATCGCGTCGAAACCCAGAAAAATCCAATCAAACTGATCTCCAGTAGGTACCTACTGTGCAAAACGCACAGCAGGTAGAGATGCGTCAAAAATATCCTCCATAGTGCATGTGACAGGGCACAATGGACACTCCAACAAGTGTGGCATGGTCTGTGCTCCACCACAGTCACATGCTCCGGATTCGTCTTGTAGGAAGCCCCATTCAATAATTCAAGTAATATAATGCACCTCAAAAATTCAACAATAAGCAATAATTTGTATCGCGAAGAGTTAGTACGTCGGCAGCAAGATTCGAAGAACAAACTTTGCACTGTATTTTTTATTTACAGTTCTAAACATTATTTTTTCTGTGCTTTCAAAATTTATAATTTCACTCAAGTTTTGGATACTCGAATTAATAAATAAATAAATATAATCGAGAAAATACAACGCTTTAAATTACATGAAAAATGAATTTTCTAAGTATTTCTTCAAAATATAAATACCAAATGCTGTAAATTCTGATGTGATTTATATTATTTCAAAAATAATATATACCTACCTTTATATAAAAACTAACTGATGAAAAACCCATACATTAGTTAGAGAGTAAAGTTTAAGAGGTAGATACCTACCTACTGATTTTTTCCTAAATAAAATTATAACTTAGGTATTTAAGTGATTTGAAAATAATCTAAAAATACCTATATTTTCTTATACAGGTGACAATTGTTGAGGTTGATACTTCAACTTATAATAATATTATTTGTTCAACATTCGTGAGTTTATTTTTCAAAAAAGGCAACTTTTTCTTTTCATCACGTATTACACTTATTGAAAACTGTAACCGATCTTCAATCAAAATCAATTGTAATGTTTTGTCACCATTGTATGTATAGTAGAAGTAGTGGTACCTACCTAGTAGTAACATTATAAAGTACAAAAGATTGATAATATCTAGATTGTATTAGGTATTATATTATTCTATTAGTGTGACTATTTTATACTGCAATGAAGGAACAAGTTGATAGATTACCTACAAAATAAATTAGGTATAAAAATGCCTTGGGATATTTACCCACATATTTTTTTGGAAATATATTATTTAAACACCTAATATTTTATAAAAATTTAGGTAATGACAAGCGAAGTAAATCTGTTATAAGTTATGAAATGATAACTTACTCCCCCGGGGCAGTTCATATCCTATATGGCAATGACCACCGTAGTAGTAGCTAAAAAAACTAAAAATAATATGTACCTATTTATTTTATTAAAAATAAACAAATGTATACCAAGGTATGAACTTACGTGCCGTTAGTTCCATCACAATAGTTTATATACCACAGAAGTAAAAGAAATTACTTGCGTCACTTTTGTTTGAACATCGAATATTGCTAATGACAAAAATATTATATTATTATTTGTGACGACATAATATCGTTATTTTCATTAAATATGCTAATATTACGTATATTAACATTGATGTTTTATCTACTGAACCTACATTAATAAATGCTTATTAATTTGCAATTGTCAAAAAATTATAGATATTGTTTGAATATTTCAATGAGGTACCTACCTATATTTTATCTACATACATAAATATTGAAAACATTTTGTCCATGTAACATTTAAATTGAAGAAACGATCAAATATGAATAAATTATTATTTTCATATAGGTATTTTTTACATTAACTGATTGTATTAACCCCTATGAATCAAAACAAACAAAAATGCCGAAAACTCTTATATAACTAAGTAAAAAATAAATTAGTACAATGCAGGTACAACTTACTTATGTGTACCTAAAAAATGAAAGAAATTTTAATTCCTACCTATATCAGAAAACCTAATATGATTCTTATTAGACACTGCGGTTCCATTCTCCGACTCCTTCAATTCAAAATGACAAAAAAATTAATTAGGTATTATGTGCAATGTTCGAAAAAGCATAAGCATTACGTAAAAAAAAATCATTTCATAAAAAAAGTCCACCTCATTAATAAAATCTCACTACCTACGCGAAATCAAAAACTATATTTGACAAACTGTGATATTTATATGGCTTTTCTATTTGATTAAAAAAATTCAATGACTAAACTAATTTAAGTGATAGAAAGATAAATATAGTGATTTCTCTAATGTTAATTTTCTTTAAATAAATAAAATTATAAAACATTCAGAAACTGAAAACCTACTGTCACGGTTTGCTCAATAATAATTGTTGTTGTTACTTTTAATCGATTAATTTCCCTTTATTCCTAATATACGGACAAGTAGATACAAATACCTAAGTAAAATAATAAATGCCTTAGGTAGGTATAGCAAGATGAGATAGATTTACTTTATGTAATTATGCTTGTGATCAAAGTTAATGATGTAAAATTGTAAATACTAATAAAGTAGATACAAATTAATATGTAATTATTCCTGAATGGTCAAACAAAAAGCCTTATTTATAACCATTACGCATGTTTACAATATTAATTACTACAATAATACATACATACCTTATAGGCTAATTACATACGAAATTGTGACTAATTGGATTTCCCCACTCTGCAAAGAGTACCTAAGTAAACAAATAAATAAAATTTCATTTCATTATTCAGCAAAATTTGCTAAATAATGCATAATATGGAGAAAATAAATATTTTCAACTTCTGAGCAAAGGTCTCGACTGTTATCCTTAAATACATACTTAATTTATATTTTTTATCATATCGGATAAAAATAAGTGTAGAGGTATATAATATAATAGGTATGTAAATTTAACACATGGAACTAACATAAAAAAGACAACGTCACCTTATTCAGTAGTGTCCTGGACGGGACTTGAACCTGCAACCCTACCTTTTCACGAGGAGCGCTTTATCCAGTTAAGCTACCAGGCGACATAGGTACCTATATAAAGCTATGTGATTTAAATTGTCTTTCTACATTTATATAATAACTTCGTTATAAATGTGCAAAGAAACATTATTTCTAAATAATATTATGTGCCAACTTACATTACAATAAAATTTAATGATTAACTCGCTAACGGGTGCTTTGCCTTACATAAATAAGAAGAATACCTAGAGAATAAGTAAATAAGGGTAATACCTACTCATCATAGATTTCTCATACTCAATTTTATTATAACACAAATAAAAAATAATACCTTGCTATGACAAGCATATTTGTACTTAGATGAAAGATTTTCTTGTACAAATGTTTCACTAAAGTCTGGTGATTTATATTTTCTTGTATTATCATAAATTTATCAATGCATGTGGACGACTATAGTCTTTGATGTAAATAATATACAAGCTTAATTAATTTGAATATATAACAAATTTAAACGGTTCTACATTGTGTTAATGCAGTTATGAATATTTAGGTACAGTATTCAAAGTCATTAGATCTCCATTATGCATTAATATAATTATATTGATTCAGGTTGGTAATAAAAGATATGTATAAATTTGATAATTATTTCGTGAATATATTTCATTTTGTTTTTTAAATATAGATAGGCATAACATTTGGTTGATTTTAAATAAAATAATATAATCTATATCTATATACATTTGGTACAAACATTTTGATAAAATGTGTTTCATGATAGGTATTATTTACAATAAAGGATCTTATATACACTGGAATGATCTATAAACCACATATCAATCATATTTATATACAATAATAAATTACTTAGATCACTAACAATAACAATATTTTACACATTTCATTTAATAAGGATATAACTATTTACAAATCACTGAATTACTTCGCCCGCAACATTTCATCAAATAAATAGATTTTAATTTGAGATCAAATTATAAATAAATTAATTAATAATAACAATTAAATATAGAACAAGTGCGTACAGAATGTCTTAAATTTATTGCAAACACTCGACACGCTAGATATATCACGACTCTCTAGATAGTACTGTGACAGGCTTGTACATGGGCTGTGGGGGCTCGGGACTTGAATCCCGCTGGGGAACTGCGGGAGGTGATAAAGTAGAAGCTCCCAACGTCTGTAGCCTCTGGTAGAACTGAGCGTATGGAGCACTAGCTAATCCTGGAGGAGTTAAACCAGGAGGTAATCTTGGCCATCCAGGCAAAGCAGGTGATCCGTACAGCCTTTCCAACCCCAAAGGAAATCCAGCAGATGTAGGAGGCACTGGTGTTTTGGGCATTTGCGGAGAATAGGGACCGTACCTCTGGTAAACGGAGGCGAGTAACGCAGGATTAGGATACAGGCCCATCAGTGGGTACGGACCTGGAGGCGGCAAGAATGAATGTCCAGCGAGAAGTGCACTTCTCTTGAATGCAGCTAAACGAGCACGACCAGCGGCTGAAGATCTCCGCCTTAATTTTCCAGTAGTTCCGCCGATGAACACGTCCTCAGCAGATGAATCCAACATCCAATAGTTTCCTTTTCCTGGATCATCGTAATGTCGTGGCACTTTCACAAAGCACTTATTCAAACTGAGATTGTGCCTTATGGAATTTTGCCAGCCTTGTTTATTTTCTCTGTAGTACGGGAAATTTCTCATAATATATTCGTAGATTCCATTCAGTGTGAGTCTTTTTTCGGGACTCTGTCTGATAGCCATCATAATGAGAGCATTATAACTATAAGCGGGTTTCTCGTTGCCGGTTTTCTTTGGTTCCTCCTGTTCCGTAGATTCTGTGCTATTTCCTCCTGTAGAGCAATCCAGCGGCGGCGGAGTTCCAGTAACATCCAACTCCGAATCAGACTCTGAATAATCGCGATCTGATGGAGCGGAAAGTGCGGGTGATATTGGAGGAGAACGACTCGGAGACGGTGGCTCCGAACCCTTCAGCAGAAGCGAGCTAATGCTGAAGTTAGACTTGAGAGGTGCTCGAGCCATTATTGGATAAATATTCACTGATGTATTTTCTATATTCACCATCGTATCACGGTGAAAACAGTTCGAAACAAAAACAACTTTTATAACAAAGGCACTTGTTTGTAAATCACAAAGTCACTGATATACATTCACTGTCCAACACAAGGTTTCGCAATAAATAAAGTTTCTTTTGTGTAGTATTACTCAACTCTCAAGAACGAACACAACGCTTGTCTGACGAAGACTGAAGAGGTGTTAGTGTTGGCGGGGGTTATATATCTTCGTCGCGATCCGCCTCTATTGTTGTAGGAGAGGGAGACGTAGCACCGCCTATATGCCCAGGGACACACCTCTGCCGCTATATTAGTGGTCTATGTTTTGACACCTGCCTCCCCTCTCTTATAAAAAATCTGTCAGAATTTGTAGTTCTAGCGGAACGAAACTATTCGCAGACTCAATTAATTTATTTGTTGCAATCTCTTGAATTTATGACAAATATCATCGTTAGGTATAACCACTTACCACATGAATTATTTTTATTATATTGACTATTATAACATTTAAATTTATCAAAAAGTTTTATAAATATTGAAACAAACAGACACACACAGCCGCCATAATTTTGCATAACTATTTTGTATTCGCAAAATAACACGTAGATGAAACATAATGAATAATATTTAAATACGTTTTATTTTCATACTTACTTAATGATGTTTACTCAAATGTATTAAATTTAATACTTAGTAAAATATTTTGAAAGAATTCCTCTACATCAACCTACAACTTTAAATTGCTTTAATTAAATTTAACACAGTGCAGATTCTTAATTGTAAAAAGGTATAATTAAAAAAAAACATACAAGTTCCAATTTTCAGTATTTTATTTTGTGTTTAATCATTTATTGTAATTTGATAAATGATCATAGGTTTTAGCTAAAGCGAAACAAAAAAAAAGTGAATTAAATAAAATACAAACTTTGACGTCATTAAACTAATTATCAATACTTGGGTAAATTCATAAGTTATTTTCACATATAAAGGTATGAAATCAGTTTATATGTAAGTATTTTTCTATTGTTGTTATTATTGTTCAAAATATACCTATCAAATATAAATTTATGACATTGTAAGTACCCACCTATCCAAAAACTTATGACCCACGGTTTATTTATCAAATACTTAGGTATTTTCCTATGTTCGACTTCGACCATACATTTCGTATAGGTACCTACCTACTCTGTCAATTTTACGTACCTACCTATCCATACGTGTAAAAGAAAATATATTATGTAGGTACCTAAAGTTTTATAATTCGGCTACTGTAGATATTTTATCCGTTCTGAATGATTAGCGAAATAGGTAAGTATTTTTTTGCATTATGGATTCAAATAATCGTTTTGAAAGTTTTTTTGTTATTATTCCTACGTAGACAAAAGAACAGTAACAAGTTTTCGCAATTTCTTAAAATTATAGTTGATGGTGATTATAAGATACTTTTCCAAGTTTTTTTTCATAACAAAGGGCTTTACTTATTCCTGGGTGGGTAGATACCTACTACCTATCTGATTGCATCTAATGCTTGAGAAATTACACCTACATAAATCTATAATAACCGAATCTTCAATTTCACTTTTAGATAAACTCTTGTTTGGTTATTTAATCTTTTCACGTTTAAACATTGAAGAGAAACCCACCTCACACCCGGAAATCTCAGGAGTCGTAGACACCTAATTCAATACACATTCAAACTAATATTGCGGGCGGGCCTGAAGGGCCGGCTGACCAAAATCTATGTCGTGGGAATATACCTACTACTTTTCTCTTCTATGTCCCTTTTGGAGGTAAAATAATATATATGATTTTTAAACTATACTTTATACTAACCTATGCATTAATTATAAATAAATAAGTACCTAACTGTAATTGAAAATTTTCGTTTTTTTATAACATTCACGCCGAACATATTTTTAATTCTGATATGTACCTACCTACTGCTTCAATAATTTATGTCCAACTAACTTGATTATAAACATTAAAAAATCAATACTTCTTAACAGAATAAATTCATAAAATAACCTATGTAGTTTACTATAATAAATTTCGATATTTTTAATAGGTATATATTTTGTATTTAGATATAGGTACAGCGACATTTTAACTAAGTTTATAATATATAAATAAGTATAAATACCTATTATTTTCTATGTAGCTAGGTAAGCGACAATATTAATGGTTATGGTACCGTTTTTTTTCAATTTGCTGTGATTAAAAATTTATTTACAGTTCGAGATTATTTTTAATAAAAACATTATAAATTTTATGCAGAATAATATTTCGAACTGTTTCACCTTTTTTCTCTTTTATAGAATGCAACAGCAACAGTACCAATAATAAAAATATTTGAGCCTAAATGTCTATTAAAAATACTGGGTACGAATTCTTCAGTAGATGACTCACAATATAAAACAATAGCCTTCAGTCAAAAAAACGTAATATAATCTCATTGGTAATGTAACAGATACAATACAAATATCTAAGTAGACTAAACAGATACCAATCACATACTAAAGCTTGGAAAAGAATAAAAATTATCTCCTACAAATCTTCTAAACGACAACATATCATAAAGAGAAAATGCCACTTTCCTAAAAGACAGTATTAAAATAATGCACAATATTATTACTTTGTTCTGATAAACATCCCACCATCGTATTATATTATTCTGTTTGAAATGTTCTAAGAAGCTTTTTACATTGTTCAGGACTACAACTTCCTCTGCATATATTATATTGTATTGTCTATATTGTTGTGATGATGTTTAGTAAAAAGAGTAAAAACAAATTAGTATTTATGTTAAGTATCAGATTAATAATAATAACATAACAGAAAATCTAACTATAAAGTAAACCCCCTCAAACTTTTATGTTGCAATAAATCCTAAGAGAATACTGATTGCAATGCGACAATTTAGAAGTAAATTTGATGAGAAGTTATTGTAAATCACGTTTATTAACTACCTATGAGATTATTAAATAAAAATTTGTCTTCACTTTACTCATAAAAAGTGTCTAAAAGTATTAAGCATTCTATAAGAATAAAAGTAAGAGAATTAAATGTATTGGAACTGTGGTAGAATACTCATTTAGGTTTTCGCAGTGCTTGGTATTATTTATGCGTAGAGTTTCGATGTTTTCTCTCCTTCAAGCTTTAACACCGATTACCGACATATTGAGATAAAGTAGAAACGTGTGCTAATAAATTCTTGCAAAAGAAACACGTTGTGACGAATAAAATATAGGTTCGAGAGACCATAAAGAAGGTATTTTCAAAATATGAAAATCCTCCACAAATTGTGATTTTGTACAATTAGGGTACAGTCGATAACATGCAACTAGGGTACAGTGATAAATGACAATTTATTCTACCTTGTTTGCTTGCACTTAGAAAGTCATCGAAGAAGAATACGAGTACAGTAATGTGAAAATTTTTAGTAATAACCATACTTTGAGAAACATGATTATGTACCGTATTCATTAGCAAGGACAAAAGTGGAAACACAAAACATAAAATAGTAAAAACTTTATTATTCTGTTTCAGTGTTTCGTAAGAAGGTTTTCTCAAAACAATTTATGGTACCACTACTAAAAGTGTCAAAACAGACGAATTCTTTTGCATTGCAAACAGTTATAATAATATTTTGCCCAATACCAAAACAATCCATTAACATAATGTTATTATTATTATTATTCCCCTTACAAGATCACATCTCACTTGGAAAAGATTATCTGAGAAGATACCCACATACCACCATTGTAAAAAAACTTTTGTTTTAAGAAATTGCAAAATTTGCCTGTGGGCTTATACTTAAGCACACAGTCAGAGAAGGAAAAAAAAATTTTTTTTACGTATTTGCAGAATGTATTATTACAAAACAACCGATTCCTGTAAACCAGCTTTGGTTATTTAATGAAATGAAATATCTTGAAATAAAAACTCATGTAATCAACGAAATTCCAAATCCAGACATCGTAAATATGAGTAAAGACAGTTATTTTAAAAAAACAATCTGTTTTTATTAATCCAAATATAGCACCAACACACTCAAACTAAGCAATGAAATAAGAACAACGGATCTTTCTCCCAGATCAATTCACAATATCTATCAATTTTTAAATATTAGGTATAGAACGATTATTGTTTTTTTTTTACTGAATACCTTAATTAATTCATTTTTTTTAAATAGAACATTTTATTTCATAAGTTTATTATACAGGTAAGTACCTAGCTTCATACAAAAAAAATCATTAAGTATCCCTATTTGAAACAGTAAAGAATGAATGAGATGTGAGTATGTCTTTCTCATTTTTTAACAGCTCCCTTTTTACTGCAAATGAAAATGAAGTATCCAGATGATGAATCACTCTAGTCTACGTTCAGTTTGTACCTACCTATTTCGTATTAAAATTATGATGATTCTGCAATATTGGGGAATTCCAAATGTCCTGGAACGGGACACACACGAGACAATAACGTTTTATTATTTGTTTTATAATAAAACTACCGGAACATCATCACCACCATCATCATCTGTTTACCTGACAATTATTATAATATTGTAATAACTAATATAAATAAGGAACCCTTAAAACAATAAGTCCCGTTAGGACGTATTGTCTATGTGTAAATCCATACAAAACAATATAGACATCGACAATATATCAATACTTCCGATTTAGTTAGGTAGGTACTTATACATACATGATCTTTAGGGTCCGGTTCTATTTTTTTATTTCTAGTATGTATACAAATGTTTTAATTTTTTATTATTAAAAATGTCTTCCCTCAGAAAACTTGACCTGCAACGCCCTCTTTCACAGTACACCGTCCCTATAACTTGGAATTGAGGAGATTATTTAGCTATTTAATTAATATAGTTTTTCTGAATGACATTTGCATTCTCCCTGCGTTTAATCGAAAATTAATTCATACATATTTTAACAAAACTTGCATTCAACATAGAAGTGTTGTTTTACAAACAACATGGTCTGCTCTACTACCTATCTATTTATACAAGATGTTAAAATTGTCCGCGAAAAATTATATCACCAAGCCAAGTGAAAATTTTATGGTTCAACTTGAATCCCGCTGCTAACATATTGCACCTTCACAACATAAGCATATCATGAACTCGATATTATGGTCTAGTCGATATTGTCCCTAAGTTGTCCTATGGCTGAGTCGGACCCTGAAAACGGTCCTGTTATAATATCGTCCAGACAGGCGTGGTTCATTCATTAATATTTATGAATGAATTCCGTATGGGAAAATCCAAAATATTTACAAATTTACTACTAAAGGTTATATTGCTAGTTACCTAAGTTGTTAATATGTTGCCAATGTTTTACCCTTTGTCAATTATAGTAATAATAAAGTAAACACTAATACTAACACTAATAAAGTAAGCACCCGTAAATTCATACCAATGCCTTTGTTTATATTTTACACTATCCAATGTTTACCCTTTTAGGTAAGCTAATTCTTTATACTATAATATATAATATGACTTTATTAAAATGTTTTATGTTAATTACTTTAATTGTTTATCTATTTAGGTACTAGTTACACTTTCTGCCAATATTACTAAAAAGAAATTACCGGTTAGGTAGTCACCCTATCACAGTGTATCGTATCGTGTGATCCATATTGTATTATGGAAAGGTGTGTGATTATATCAATAGTAGGTAGGTCATTTAAATTAGATGATCTCATTGATTACCCAAATTAAAACAATGGGTGCACAGAATATAATTTAATGATAAACCCCGTTGCTAGTAGAGTAAACGGTGACTTCGATCTATTGTCAGCAATGGCGAATGTGTCGAGCATGGCAAAACTGCTGGTGAACAATACCTACCATTCTGGTATCGTCATTTATGACATGGCTAAAGAAAGACGAAAGTGGAATAGATCTAGTGGAGGAGCATTGCTGCAAAAAATGGTTAGTGAAACGTTGCGTGACTGTCACTAGCTTCAGAAGCAAATTGAAAACTGTACTCACTTCACCGGCGCCCTTGGTACGATCTAGGGACTGTTAAACGGCGTCAAAACAAAATCATCCAGAATCATCATCATTCCCAATTTAGTGAAAAACATTATTTATCTCAGTTTCTGTTTGGTATGACTTGAGACATTGTTTCATAACATCATCCACATATATTTTTTAATATTAAGTTGTATTCCACTTGGCATGATTATTGTGTAAATAATAAACTTCTACTTACATAGATATGTATCTACAGTACCTACGTAATTATGAGGATAACAAAAGGTAAATAACAATAATAATAACTAATACATATACCTACACACTGAATAACAAACATTGTCTATGTAGTTGTAATTATATGTATGTACAAATGTTGATTAATCATATTAGCATAACAATAATATGAACATACTATATAATGTAACCAATGGAACTAAAACAACAATGAAATTACTTTAATAACAACGTTATAATTCAACAATAATGCTATGTTATATTATATTATATCTTATAATTATTTATCCACATAAATTCATTGTACCTATTTATATTTATGTAGATACGTAAATGCTTGAAGATGGACGTATGTATTATAATATTATATGCACTGATAACAATCTACAATAATAGGATTAAGATTTGGTGAACAACTGCTTTATGTGAGTGCCTTCTATTTCTTTTGCTTTCTTTAATTTATTTTGTTTAAAAAATAAATCTTAGATTGATTGAGGCCGAATAACCCCATTTACCCTCACAGTAAGTAATCTGATTGTATATTATATAAGTTGGAGTTGGTTGACAGCGGGAGAAATCGAACCCATGATGGCCGAATAACCCCATTTACCCTCACAGTAAGTAATCTGATTGTATATTATATAAGTTGGAGTTGGTTGACAGCGGGAGAAATCGAACCCATGATGGCCGAATAACCCCATTTACCCTCACAGTAAGTAATCTGATTGTATATTATATAAGTTGGAGTTGGTTGACAGCGGGAGAAATCGAACCCATGATGGCCGAATAACCCCATTTACCCTCACAGTAAGTAATCTGATTGTATATTATATAAGTTGGAGTTGGTTGACAGCGGGAGAAATCGAACCCATGATCTCTAGACTCAAAAATTTGAAACTCTACCATCGAGTTGTCATACAAATCATTCTCTCCGTGCAGAATGAGTTGCATACCTCATCCCTGTAAGGTTACTCTTGACAAAATCTAAACACAATCTTAATCTTAATCATAAGACGCGCGAAGTGACTATTGGCCAAAAATACGCGCATACCGATCGCGCGGTAACGGTAGCGCGGTGTTTTTGACCATAGACCCTTCGTGCGTCGTATGATCAAGATCAAGACTAGATTAAGATCGTATTTAGTTTTGTCAAGAGTAGCCCTGCTGAGCCGAATAGACATTGTAGATAATATATTAGGCATATACAGTAAACATGTTTAATTAAATTTATAAAAAAATATACTTATTCTTTCTTTTTTTCCGCCAAGGCACCCGACATAGAGTGAATTATGCCAAAAAAATATACTTAGTAGAAACAAACGAACAGATTGTTATAATAAATTTAACATTTTGATCTAAATGAATTATTTTTCTAATAAAGATGATGATCCGGCCAACATAATTGTAGGTACACGTACAGTGTACACATCATCAATGGTAATTCTTTATTGACAATATAAATTGTAATTCTCGTATGATAGGCTGATTGTTCACTTGTATAGAAATGTGTATGTATCATCCATGAAATTTATCATCACAAAGCAAACTTGAGATATTATTATAATACGTTATAATAGGTCTGAATTGATAAACACACAATAATAATAATAATGAGGTAATTGTGAGGCATTCAGACTGAGATACGCGGAGGCTGATCATAAAGATATTATTAACACCAACTATGAAATATTCACTTCGTCCATTTTACATACACAATGCGACGAAATCCGTTACTGCATTTTCTCTTCAATATACCTACTAAAGATTATTAATCGAACGAATTAATTTATATTATATTCATATTATTTAAGCACTATGAAGTATGACAATATCTTACAATTGTTATTTCATTGATCAAGGGAAAGTAAAAAATATGTATCACATCTATAAATTTAAATCATTTCGTACTTTTTTAATAGCAACATTTTGTAAGAGTCTGAATTATATTTTTTACATAAATATAAGTATTTATTATAACGCTAGCTTCCTCGCAGAGTCACAGAATAAATATATAAAAAATATGCTAAAATGCCGTGGAGCACCCGGTAAAGAATTGGTCTCCCAATCTTCTCTGTAAGTTTTCGAGTGTCCTGTAAAAGGCAGGTGTTCGAAAAAATTAAGACATTTTACATCTTAAATTCAGCGATGAGGTTTGCCACCCATACCGAATGTCTTGGTTTTATATCGGCACGGAGAGGACAGCTTGCAAAAGAAATGAATATTCCTACACACAATCAAACCTCTTTCACAAAACACCGTTCCTATGACAACGACATCAGAGCGCAGGGAATGTCGTGGGAAAAGGTGAAGCAATTGGCACAGAGATGCTCTGAATGGAGGAGACTATGGTTTCTGCCCTATGCCCCCGAGAGGAGCGTTGAGGGCGATGATGATGATGAATCAAACATGGATCATAGAGAATAGAGATGTGTCGGTTATTTTGTACTTTCCCTACCAGTTTTCTGACAGGTCATCACTATTTGCATTGTGGAGGATGTTTCTACGGACCAACAAACAGTTGTGCTGATGATACACCTAACAAACATTATGATAATTGACACTGAAGTGAACTGTCCCCATGACATTTGATCTAAGATATTTAACATTCAATTACTTTACCGTCCAACTCTACCTACGCAAGGCACTGCTACACAACAACATGACAGATAATAGGTACAACTTCTATTAAATCATAATTACCCTTATTTATGAAAAACTTGCATATTTACCCGGGCTCACTAGCCATGTCTTTAAAGTACGAGAATAGAATTATCCTCGATTAAATCAAAACCTTGCCCACAAAACAATAATTATATTCTATGGCACACCTTCTCGATATTAAGTAGGTGTACTGAAAATTCAAAATTTATTCAAAATAGTGTTCGTTCTAAATTTATATTTTTGAATACGATTTTTTTCTATGGTCAAAATGCGTCATAAACTATTGACAGTCTTGAGTAATTTTACAAAACGACGCTAATATTTGTTTGTGAGTCTTGTTTTACTTAACCAGACATAAGACAGACAAATTTATTCTATGCTTTTGAGTACAGGCGTATAAAGATGATTTGGCATTACATATTTGTATTGTTATATATGTAGGTATAAGGTACCTATACTTTACTACATTGCTATTATTACCTGCTCCTTGTACCATCTTGTTTATTGAAAACATACGCCATGTGTGAACGTGAATAGCTTGAACGTAGTTATGCAGAAAGCAGACAGTCCACAATTACGTATATTTGAGTTTTTTGTCTTACGAGATTTAAAATGTCTAATACTACAGTCTACAAAAACCAGCCAGGGGCCTTTCATATAAACATTTCATAAAAAATACGTTGAAAAAAAAATCAGTTCACTCAATATAATATAGTGTCTATATGCAAAGACGGCCATATTTAAATTATACTTTTTGTGGGCTGTCTGCTTTCTGCATAACTACGTTGTTAAGAATTACATAAATATTATTGTTATCATCTGATATGAGTATGATCTTTTCGGATAAATGGAAGTCCCCAGAATTCTGCAGTATCCGGGTGACGGTGGGTCTCCCTCAAGTTATGATCTAAATTTTAATAGAAATGCGTGTGGAAAACCCTCATGCTTTCCATGAACGAAAGATCATAATTATTATGATTGTCCCGTTCCATAACTCAACCAGTCGAAAATTATGATTTACTTGATAATAGCCACAACCAACGCTACTCTTTCAATTCCACAAATAAATAGCAATAAAAAATATATGGTTCCCTTTATATATTTAATATTTATGAAATGAAAAAAATATCAAATAAATATTATGAATTATTTAAATATTGAACGGAACAAAGACAACATAATATGCCACACAGAAAAGCTCACAAACAGATATTAAAGTTTGACATATAGAAAAACATATTGCTTCTATGAGAATAAAAAAATCAGAGAAGTAGTTAGGTAGGTACTAGTATTTGAACAAATAAAGGAATTTGTGAAATGCGAGTGTTTTCGAACTCAATAATAATCATAAACAATTATGAGAGGAATCATACAATTTTTACAAAATATTCAACGTAAATAGACATTTAAAAACGCTTTACCCTCGTGAAATGGAATATAAAAGTAGACATTAGCAATTCATTTTAACGATTCTAATATGTAACATAAAATTTCTCATTAGTGTCTAAATGCACAAGTAACTACAAAGATTTCAATATTGTTTAACACATCTCGAGGCTATTGATAATAGCTTTATTTAATTAAAATGCGTTTCCAGTGCATTTAAAGTCAAGATTTATACTGCGTCTCTCTGTTTTCTAAAATTAAATATGTATCTTAAATAATAATTATGTACAAAGACACGAAAAAAAACATGTAACATTTATGTAAATGACGATTCCACTGCCATATTGCCTAAGCACGAATAACAAATACACATTAGTTATATTAATAATATGTAGGTAGTCGTCCAAATAAATTCATTAAAAATAAAACCGGAGAGTCTCTATACCAAATTAAATAAATTAAATGAGTTTATTTCCAAAAAAGTAGTTTAATTAATAATATTAACACTCACGTGTAAATAAATACGTTTATACAGATTCCAACGTTATCAACATTTAAAAACAAATTAAAACAATATGTTTAAATTAAGGCTGCGTATAAAAATGTAGATAAAGTTTAAAATATGTGATATTAATTAAGATAAGTGTCCGATGTGTAATTACAAAGTGTCACACGATGGTATTAATATTGAAATATCTACGTGAACTTTTTTTGTACAAAAATGTCTTACTCGACGTCGATTAGTGTTTTTATACTGTTGATATTTAATTGAATAAATTAATTAAATGTTTATTGAGTTTTATTTTATAATGTTTCTTCATAAGATATTATGAATTTCTCATAAACCGAAAAATATGTAGGTGCATGATATGAATAAATGTTAATAATATTATATCTTTTGTAATTTCTTAAAATAAAAGATAAATAGATGTAAATTTCATTGCATCGCTGTTTCCATTTTTGTAATAAAGCATAACTGCCGAAACCGGTTTCGGTAACGCGACAGTATTGCATTAGTGATATTTTGGAATTAATTATTGTCGTACAGAAAAGCAAATGATTAACCGGGACGAATTTATTTATGCTACTATTTTAACCATTATATTCATTTTCATTCATTCTTTTTTAATACCTTAACCGGTTTATCAATATTAATTCTTCGAGTCCTCAAAATTCTTGACTTTGACAACGAATGACCAATCAAAATGTTGTGTAATATATGATTATATAAGAAAACTAACAAACTATAATTTTTTTATTATTCAGTGCTATTTAATTTATTAATATCCATCCAAAATAAAAATACTTACCAAGATACTAAAATAATATCAACCTTTAATGATTTAGAACTTTGTAGTAGGTACATCCTTACGTCCTTACTAGCATATTTTTTATAACCCTGTTTACAAAAATATGAAAATTAGTAGAACATTACAAGGTGGGAGCAATTAGATGGATGTTTACTAAAGGTGTTTTTATTACAATGCATGTAATAAAATAATGTTTGTAACATGTTTCGAAGCGACATCTCGTTGTTATAGTTATGTGCTCTGTAGCCGTAATGCACAGCTACAAAATAAATTATAGACAGCGTCTGGAGCGTTGAGTAAACGAGGAGTAGTTAATAATATTGTTTAATAAATTGTGATTAGTGTTGAGTGAGCGTAGGGTCATAGTTGTCAAACATTGTGACCTCAGTCCTGCATTTCATTACAGCAACCAGAGGAGTTCACCTTTTGAAATAGAACGTATAGTATTATGATATTTGAATAGCTAGGTATATATAATTTGACTCTTACTTGAATATAATGAAGGATTGATTTGTATGAAGAAAAGTAACTATTTTTTTCATCGTATAAAAGAAGAGAAAATGTATATCTCTCTTGTAATGTTTTAAATAATCAAATAAAAAATACGAATATAAATTATTTAAACGAAGTTTATGTTTTGGAATTATTAAATATACCTATTTTTTAGATTATTTTAATGAAAAAAAGGGCCCAAAAATTTTGAACTAAACTTTACATGATGGTATATCTACATATGTGGAATAAAAAAATTTACGTTTCACTTGCAATTCATAAGAGGAATAAAACAATTACTTTTTTTCCATTCAAAACTTCTAAAACAAATTTTTCAAAAACATCAGCAAACTCTATTTTAATAAAAACTTTTCTTCATCAAAATTCCCTTGGTTCTTGGCCGTCCGCGCTTCCTCACGCTCCCTTTTTCAGATAAATACACATTCTCTTCGTCATTCTTTCATCTTGCATTCGCTCAACATGTCCAAACCATCTTAACTTATTTACACGCATTCTATCCACAACACTCTTCTCGCATCCGCTCATTCTTCTGATATCCTCATCTTCACTCTATCCCGCAACGTTTTACCAACCATTCTTATCATATTGTTTTTTTCCAAAATTTCTTTTGCGTTTTTATTTTCAATGGTTTTTATGCCCTGTCACGTGTCCGAAGGGGTGATGGAATGAAGAATAGGTAGACGTAAGAATGTTCCATACTGTTTCATTCTCATTGTTACTTTACAGCACTCAGACGATACACACAGTCATTAGGTACATTATTATCATAAACTTAGTACATTTTTACACTGGTGGACTTGATTTATAACAAAACGTTTTAAAATGTTTTTTACACAATTTATCTCAAGACCACCACAAACATTGCTATGATATGAAATAAAAACAACATTTTACCAATATTTAATTTAAAGGAGACAGACGAATGTATGTATATGATACAAATTCTCAAAATAAATAGTCATGGTTTTCTGCATTTCTTGGTCAAGAGTAGGATAGAGTCAGAGAGTAAGGAACGGGAATAGTCTAATGTTCTGATTTCATAACATCATATACTTACCAATGATATTATATTTCTCATTTACATAGATAGCAGTGGCGTGCCTTTCATACATGCAAATATGCAACGCATGCCTTAAACTAAAAAAATATTTATAAAATAATATTATTCACGTTAACCTTCTTTTGAATCTTTTGCCATGGCCAGGACACATTTCGCAGGAACTTCAGTTAAGTCTTAACATACAAATTTAATTTCTAAAACATTCATTGGTTCACTTATCCGTTTGTTTTTGTGTAGTGTTCTAATCTATCGGGACAAAAATTTCTGATAACTTCCGATTTCCAGATTGAAAATCTTGGTTATTGTTGAGTATCTTGGAAAAACACGTATATACATAATTATGTAAATTTAAATATTCGTTTGTTGTCAAGGACATCCACTCGTTTGGAAGTGAAATAGTACCTTTGTTTGTAAAAAGCATGCCCAATGTGAAAAGTCTAGTTTCGCCACTGATAGATAGGTATTTACTCGTACCTATTTATTGATGAAATAGTAAGAATTGTAGAGTTCCTTTGCTGTCTAACAACAAATATCAGCAAGTAATGTCTTCTTCTCAATTAAGTACGCAGGTATTTGTGTTTCACAGAACGATTCAAATAAAGAAGGATTTGGCATGAAATAAGATAAATATCTAGTTTTATTAGTTTAGTGTCCCAAATTATATTCACTTGTGTAAGTACACCGTGATACAAAATATGATATTATTTCTTAGGTAGATAATGTTCATAACAATAATAATATCTAATATGATTGTAGTAGTAATATTATTGTCTCCACTAATTGTGCGTGGTCGTCACTACTTTTTATTATAGTCCAGCCTATACACGGTACACAGTGGTAAATATTATATGTATTATATACATACTAACTTCTTCTCAGGATTCTGGCTATGTGGGCGATGGACATTGATGTTTCAGTCGGTGAGACAAACAAACATTCCCGGTATATAATATGTTCACTGAAATGACGAATAAATTATTCTATACTATACTCGTATACTTCATAATACCGTATTCCATGTGGAGTAGATATAGAAAAAGGAAAGACATGTATCCTTACATACTATTTTCGCTTCTTCTATATTCATACAATTTGTCATATACGTATGTCGATTTCTCTTACTCAACACGCGACCGTCTATGACAATTTGACCCACGTGATCAAACCGCAAAAATAATGTTTTTATCTCCTATCTTGGGATATACTTAAATCAAAATTCATACGTATATGCTCAATTTTGAGGGTTAAATAGTTAATTATAACAAAAAGTGTAATATTGTGTTTAATTCATGTACAATGAACATAAGTATATATTCAATATGTATAATCCCGTGGAACACCCGGTAAAGAATTGGTCTCCCACTCTTCTCCGTAAGTTTTCGAGTGTCCTGTAAAAGGCAGGTGTTCGAAAAAATTAAGACATTATACATCTTAAATTCAGCGATGAGGTTTGCCACCCATCCTGAATGTCTTGTTTTTATGTTGGCACGAAGAGGACAGTTTGCATGTTTCTTACATGCAGCTGATCTGCTGGCTACCCCACTTGTGGGATATGCCGTGATGGTATAGTAGTATAGTATGTATAATGTTCTTTTAATAAAAAAAAAATAATTTGAATATAGAAGTAAAATTGAATATTTATCTTCTTCATATGAATATGTCTTGACATAATATATGATTCATAAATTAATTAATTAATTAAGGAATACGTGATAATCCTATGCGTTACATAATTCTGCATCTCCTCTCTTAATGTTTATTAATCATGTAAAGCAATATGCAAATGTATACAAAATGGATACAACATCTGTTAAATGCATCTTTTAGAAAAGTATGCAAATTAATCAATCTTACACGCAAAATAGAAAAAGGCAATAGACCGACTCTGAACTATCTTATGTTTATATTTGTTTAATTAAGGTGTCTAGGTCTAAGATATAAGCGCATATATTATAAAGAAAATGGAAATTTATTTAATTTCAGATGCGTGTTACTAGACACAACGCATTTTGTTATGAATAATTATAAGACTTAATTGTTGAGAAAATTAATTAAAAATAAGTGAAACTTGACCTGAAAATATATACTTTTTGAATACTAAATAAAAAAAAACATGTCTACAATAAAATTGTTCTGTTTTATTTATTTTATTTGACGTATCCACAAACTTATTTATTTATTTTATTCTTCTTGCACATCATCATTCACATAACATAACACTTACCTTAATTTACTTAAGGTGCAGAATGGTTCATTTACATACTGCAGAAGATAGCGATGTGTTTACTCCTTTGTATAGACAGTAAGACACCACTTCCACATAAAGAAAAATTGTACGATATAATTATGTACGTGTAAATAATTGTCGGTTAAACAATTTTTACATTGTCATTGCCATTCATGTTCTATTAATGTAGACCACATTAATGTTTATTTATTTATTTTATTTTGTTCTTTACTGTATATTGGTTATAATAAGAATCGTTATACGTAATTGATCAGTCATACAATTCAACACACGGAGGACGAATTTATCGCTAGATTGCTAGATAGAAAAATAAATAAAATAAAAATCTTTCAACTGACCCGAATTGTTAAAGGAAATATTCTTGATTTACTTTCTCATTTCCGTTGAACATAGTATATTCATCTGTTCAATCAATTTGATATTTCGTTCACTTTTGTGTTGATTCATTATTTCATGCAGGCCAATAATACATTGTACCTAATTGTTTAGTACAATAATACGTAATTATATTAGATACATTTTACGAGTTATTTTCTAAATATTGTCCTTATATCACCGGACTCCTTATTATGTATTATTATTATTATTAGTTATTTTGTACAGCCCGCATTAGTTGTGTTACAGTGTAATGTTTACCCTATTCTTAATAAATTCCGTAAATAGGGAAACTAGACACAATGTAACTGTATTATTGTATTTAGTACTTAATTTTTATTAACAATAAATTATACAACGTCAAATTATTTCACATCATTCAGAGAATTAATTCCATTATATTTTTATTAATTTATTTACACATTCATTTAACTTAATTAAATCAGGATGCTGGAAATAGCAAATAAAAACTAACAAAGTACAACTGGTACAGTGATGAGTTACATCCGATCACAAAATAGAACATGATTAAAATATTCTTTTGTTGACAATAATAATTATATTTTTTTTCATAATCTTAGTTTTTTTCTTTGATTCGTGTAGAAAATGTCTGGCCAAACCGGAAACAATTCAACACATAGTTTCGGGTTGTTCCACTCTCGCTCAAACTGAGTATACTTATAGACATAATCATGTCGCAAAAATTATACATCAAAATTTAGCTATTAAACATAATCTTTTAAACTCAAATAATGTAATACCTTATTTTAAATACAACCCGGAACCGGTTTTAGAAAATCAAAATTATAGGCTCTATTATGATAAAACCATAATAACAGATAGACAAATACATCATAATAGACCCGATTTAGTATTACATGATAAACGTAATAAAATAACGTACCTAATCGACATCGCTGTCCCAAATACACATAATATACAAACAACCGTCGCAGAAAAAATACGTAAATATACAGAACTAGCAGGAGAAACAAAAAATATTTGGCATTCTAGGTCCGTTTAAGGGTTGTTCAACAAGAACTTTGTTTTTTAATTGTGGCAACACCAGCAACATGATAGTTTTGACATTTAATTTTTTGACGTATTCGTAGTGGATGCATTGGCAATTGTTGCAATGAATTCAATTTCGCTTGAAAATCGCATTAAAATAATTAAAATCCATTATGAAAATGGTGGTTCTGCTAAAGTGACATTTCGTCAAATTCGTGATATTTTCGGACAACATAATCGTCCTTCTGAGACCGCTATTAAGAATTTGGTCGCTAAATTTGAGTCGACAGGCTCGATACAAAATGTGTTAATACCAACGCGTGTACGACCGGGTCGTTCAACTGAAAACATCGCAGCCGTGAGCCACAGTGTTGAAGCAGATCCAAATTTGTCAATTCCTCGACGTTCTCGACAATTGGGGTTATCCAAAACCACCACATGGCGAATTTTGCGTAAGGATTTGGCTTTGAAGCCTTACAAGGTTCAACTGGTGCAGGAATTGAAGCCGAACGACCATTCAAATCGCCGTAGATTCGCTCAATTCATTCAGGAACAACCCGCTGGTTTTTCTGAAAAAATCATTTTTTCAGACGAAGCCCATTTTCACTTGTCAGGGTACGTCAACAAGCAAAATTGCCGCATTTGGGCTTCTGAAAATCCTAGAGCAATTATTGAGAAGCCGTTGCATGCTCAGCGTGTCACTGTATGGTGCGCTATGTGGTCTGGAGGCGTGATTGGGCCGTTTTTTTTCGAAGATGAGACTGGAAATGCGGTAACGGTCAATGGATCACGCTATCGCAAGATGTTGACAACTCAATTTTGGCCTATTATTGATGACGTGGATATCACTGACATGTGGTTTCAACAGGACGGTGCCACATGTCACACAGCCAATGAAACGATCAATTTATTGCAAACCAAATTTCCCGATCGCATGATTTCACGAAACTCAGCTGTTAAGTGGCCAGCCAGATCGTGTGATTTAACGCCACTGGATTATTTTTTGTGGGGCTATGTTAAGGACAGAGTCTATACGGAGCCAATCGAATCGATTGCAGCCTTAAAACTCAAAATCCGTGATGTGATTAGCGAAATAGTCCCGCCATTTTGCCAAAAAGTGATTAAAAACTTTGATGAAAGAATCGACATCTGTCAGCGTGCTCGTGGTGGACATTTGTCAGATATCATTTTTCATGCATAATTGCCAAACTTTTCTCTTTGTAATTCAATAAAAATTTTAATCATCTTCATCAAATTTTTTTGTTTTATTTTGTTTTAAAAAACAAAGTCCTTGTTGAAAAACCCTTTATAATACCTTTAGTCATGTCAGCTACAGGGGTAACTCCGAAATCTTTAATAAATAATTTACAAAAATTAGATTTACCGGTTAATTTGTACATTAAAATTCAAAAATCTATTATAATAAACACTTGTAATATTGTAAAAAAGTTATATATTATATATAAGTGATCATGACTGATCATATGGAGACTTATCTGGTTGTACAATGCTGAGAAGTGTGGATGGCAATTCTGCCGCCGCGTCAAAAAAAAAAAAAAAAAAAAAAAAAAAAAAAAAAAAAAAAAAAAAAAAAAAAAAAAAAAAAAAAAAAAAAGTATTGTGCTGAATATAGGTTGCATCAATCAAGTGATTTATTCCATGATAAAGTCATTATAGTAGTGAAAGTTTTTTCATTTGCTCATTTTATAATAGTTGATACACAGATGACTTGAATATTTATTCTAGCGTAAATTGAATAAAATGTAGTGACTATTCAATTGAATGTACTAAACAACCTAAATTACGAAAAAAATTGATAAAGAATTATCACCATGTTTATAAGCAATCAACAATGAGGAAAATATGAAATTAATAAAATTGATTAAGATGGGAATTTAACTTTCACACGTAAATTAAATTCAAAATAATATTCATAGAGTGAACTTAAGGTGGGATCAGAATGTGATATCACAGGTCATTGAAAACTTAAGTGCATTGCAATAATGAAATTGTACCTAAACATAACCATATGAACATAATGGACTTTATATTATATCCAGACAGTGATTATTTTATATTCTGACATTAAAATATTATTTACTAAATTCTCATGAGCTGACATAAACTTGCGTAGTCAAACTCGTGTAGGCCTCTTTCCGCACATGTTTTTACTTTTATACCTTCTTATTTCTATTATTTTTTCTAATTGTATATAGTTATCCAAATGAAAGTGGAAGACTACGTCCTGAAAATTCTACTAACAAAAAGTAACCTGTGATCCCGCCGTATAAATATTATAGATAAGATCAATTAGAGGTCTAGTCCATTAGTGTATTTATTATATCTACGTATTTATTGTTACCCAGTAAATTAGCTACATAATTATAACGAGCCATGAATTTAGATATTTTTCTTAATCGTGAACACCACATATTCATAGATTAGCTTACAGTTAAAATATCTGAAATAATATTCACATGAGTACGATTCCATTTCAAAACTTTATAATTACTCGGATAAATTCTATGTAATATACATACCTAAGAGTATGTTAATTATAATAAATAAAATGCATTTGTAATACCTATTAGTTAGTTTCCATATTTGAATACTAATTTTATCTACTTTCCTAGTACCTATTTTTGAGATTCTTGATCCTAGAGGAGGGGCAATTGCTTCAATGTGCCTTCTCCGAGTACAACCATGATGTGTTCCCATATAAACTTTTACTCAAAACTTGATATCTAACTAATATGAACAATATGTTAACCATAACCCCATATTACTGTTATAGTTGTTACTGTCAAGGTATCTTAATAGAATTACAATGATGTTTGTAGGTATATTAATATTACATAATAATAATATAATGTGTGTAATATGTTCATTGAATAATCAAATACTAGTAATAATGTCGATTGAAAGGAGCAAAAGTTCATTGAGTGATTGAGATTAAAACGGGGAGACGCGACGGGACATTCAAGTGGACTGAGAAATTTCTAAACATTCCTACCTATTAGCATAATAAGGAACATTATCGGTGTCTCCATATTGTATTAAATCAATAAAACTTCTATAAGATGTGATTTATGAAATGCTCTCGATGTTAAATTGGAATTCGATTTTCTTATCAGCGTACGTCTCCAAGCCCTGCTGTCCTGTAACCACCCAGTCACAAAAAGGTTCTCAGTTATCTGGAGTTGAAAACTAAACTGGAATAATCAGTGGAGAATATAGATCACAATATATCCAATTTTAAGCAGATTAAAATTCAAAATTGTGTTAGTGTTGGTTTAATGGGTAGATTATGATTACATGACATATTTTTAGTACAAGTTTCAATTTATAAATCAAGGGTAACAATTTGAGAGCAATAAATAGGTATATTTGACTAGACAGTTTGAGAAACTTCAGCATTTGTATATGTGGGAAAGTGTGTCTAATATGATTTGGTTGACTTGCTGGTCAATTACTAGAATGCCTTTACAACATATAATAATCAAATAGACAATTACTAGAATGCCTTTACAACATATAATAATCAAATAGACAATTACTAGAATGCCTTTACAACATATAATAATCAAATAGACAATTAATATCTTTGAAGCATAAGTAGAAAATATGCAGACTTCAATATAGATTATGGGAAAAAAATCATAATGGAGTTTTATTTGCTAATCAAGGACACACGTCTTATAACTTAATCAATTCCAGCTTTTTCAAATTGTAACGTGACTATAAAATCATAACGTGTGAATTTGAGAGATAAGCAGCAATTATTGTTATAAACAAATCATGAATCTTTAATTATTTATATTGATTGCACAATTTTGTTTGTGAATAAAATAATCGAATTCGTTATAAAAAATTACCTAACATTAAAGAAAGATTAAATATTTTTTTAACGAAAAATATCTAGATACTCGTATATTTATCAATTATAATCGTATCTGATACATTTTGCATTACAACATATATTTTATTTTTCAATAACGATAACAATATATCTTGCATTCGTTTGCGTTGAATAACATTACGTTGAAATTTTCTTCTAGTTATAGTAGGTACGTGTTTAATCAAATAATTAAATAACAAAATAGAAATCATGAAACATCGTTTTAAAGAAGTTGATATATAAATAGTTTATCCCGTGGAGCACCCGGTAAAGAATTGGTCTCCCACTCTTCTCCATAAGTTTTCGAGTGTCCTGTAAAAGGCAGGTGTTCGAAAAATAAGACATTTAACAACTTAAATTCAGCGATGAGGTTTGCCACCCATCCTGAATGTCTTGATTTTATATTGGCACGGAGAAGACAGCTTGCATTTTTTATATGCAGCTAGTCTGCTGGCTACCCCACTTGTGGGATATGCCGTGATGGTATAGTAGTAGTAGTAGTAATAGTTTATAATACAGATTCAAAATCTATCATCAATAAAGTACAGGATTTCATGTAAAGGATGTTATTTTTAAAGTAATTGAGTAATTAAATTAAGCATTTAAATTACGGTTACAGGATAGATAAGAAGTTAATTATTAAGATAAAACAATTTAATACAAAATTTAATAAGAAATGGATTGAATAGAATATAATATTAGATGCCTAATAAATACATAATAGAATTCTTTTTAGTTGGCAGAAACCGACATTTCAATATGAAAAGAAAAGGTTATAAATTGATTTGATTAGATTACACAATTATTGTTAAATTAAAAAACATTATTCACACGTATGAAGGACAATTTGGCAATTTTATTCAGGTAAACACGTACATAACATATAGTAACTTATTGCGATGCCTTGAGTAGATAGATAATTATTGGGCTTTGATATCTTTAATATCTAAAATAATACCGATGCTTATTATGTATTAATTATAGATGCCTAAAACAAGTATGAGTGTTGTAAATTGGATATAATTATATGACTAGGCGCCAAAACTTTATTCAAATCGCGTTTATATGTCATACGCATTGATAAATAACTCTTTATGGATTCTGGTTTAAATTTTTATACACGCGCCCTTTCTCGACTGTCATAATGTCGTTAACTTTGATAATCACCCATTAATCTATTATATTATACCATTGAAGCATCGCGATCATCCTGCGTACTTGAGTATAACTTGCATGATTCAAATACGTAGAAAGATCAATTTAACATTAGAAAAGTCTAATAATTTACAGGTAGATGAAGTTATCCTACTTTCTACAGTTCAATCCAAAACATTTGCACCAAAAATATTATTAACTTGCTTATTTTATTCCTTAATACATATAAGTTATAATATCAAATATAACACAATATAAAATACCATTTGTTATATAATTTATTGTACCTACAGATGACGAGTTTAGATAGAGCTCTAGCGATATCTTCCAACTAACCTTTCTACTTCACAAGTATAAACCTACACATTCGTCGATGCTGCAACATATTTATTGTTACAATGATATTAATATAATATTAACATTACATTATATAGAGATAATACAAAACATGATTTTCAGATTTACACTTAAATTACTCACAAGCGCCAGGGTCAGGGATGAATGTACCGCTTTACTGATAATTCCATAAACACTATCACGTCAATATTAATATTATTACTCACAAATATGCACATATTTTGCTTATCATTTATAAAAAAAGTATTAGTTTTTATGATTTTTAACATTTTAAGTGAAATATATTTCATTCGCAACAATTAACCCGAGCACTTCCATTATGACGATACTTATAACACATTTAATATTTTTTAATTAAGGCTCTCTCGCCATATTCATTAGCTTAATGTTTTGTGGAGATCATTAGATTTTGAAATATTATGCGTGTGATGAGGCACTTTATTGTTATTTGTGAAGTTTTCAATTTTATTATCGTGAACCAACCAGATGGTATTTTTTATTATTATTAATTTGAAGGGAAAGAATCAACAGGATGGTAATAATCTGAAGGTCAAATTTTATTTTGCTCTTTTCCAAGTCTCATCCAATATTTCAGGAAACTTACTACATATTATAAACACGTAAGTTATCCTCTTCGTGCCTATACAAGTTAAGATATTCAAGATGGGTGGAAAACCTCATCGCTGAATTTAAGATGTTAAATGTCTTTCACAGAATATTTTAGCTTACAAAAAGAGTGGAAATGCTATTCTTGCCGGAAGCTCCATGAAATTTTACATTTATACTAACAACTCATATTTTAGATTTTAAATCTAACATATAAGGTTCTCATATTATTCTACATGCAAGTATCTAATAACGCAGAGTTTTGCATTTATTTATTTTTTAAACATTTGATATCGAACTATTTTTTATCATGCATGCAATTCGCAATATTTTACGCCAAATATTAATAAGATTTTTTTCTAAATATCATGAGTAGCTACGGTGGGTACCTACCTAAAAAAGAACAATTAAGATTTAAGACGTAGGTAAACAAAAACTAGGTATGTATATATTAAGTTACCTTCAATCAACGAATCCGGAACTTCCGATAATTAATAATATTCGGAAGTAAAATAATTGTCAAAGCAAATTTACCGAGAAGTAATCAAAACGTAGGTAACACTAGAATTAATATTATAAAGACAACAACAAACAAAACATCCCAAAGTGTGAAAACGTTGTATTAAACAAAGCATAAGGTAGGATAAATAAAATAATCCACTTTAATCTTTGGGTTTACAGTTATGAGATAGGATAATCTTCACACTTTGCATATAATGAAATTGTAAAGATGAATTCAAAAATTTACAAACATTTATAAATGAATACGTAGGTAGGTACCTATATTTATTTACCAACCTGTATCGTTTGTGTAAGTTTTTTACTTCAACAAATAAAAGTGATATTTGACTCGCGTGCGCTTTAATCATTACAGTCATCTTTTTAGGATAGGTTAAGTTTGTCCCCCTTTTGCCACCCCGGCAAAGAATTGGTCTCCCACGTAGTAATTATGCTGATTGTCTTATAGGTGGGTAATTTTAATAAAAAAAAATAACATTGATACCTACTTTACCATCACCTATCTATGCATCTGTGTTCTCAAGTTGACTTATCAATATATGAATTCAAACAATTGATATTTCCTCCTCTTTTTAAAATCGTCAAAGAATGATATCTTTTAGGTATAGTACGCGATGAAGACAGAAAGAAAAAAAATCTTATGGTATTAGGTACCTACTCACTCGTTTACCTATCTACAAGTAAGTATGCATAAAATAACTTTGACTTGTAAGAGCAGCAGAACCTTATAACACGAATAATGACATCACAATAAGATGTTTTACACACTATTAAGTTAGTCATTAAATACAAATTGGTCGGTAGGTACTTCAGTCACCCACAACTTAAATAAATGTATTATACACACGTATCCAATACTAGGTGTTACACTCGGTGTGGTTAAAGAAATTATACAAAAAATATGATTAGATACTACTTTTACAAATACCATCATGGCGTATCCCACAAGTGGCGAAGTCAGCAGATCTTAATTAGTTACGTTCCTACAATTTATATATTCATTCATACATAGCTACATGTAATGAACTTACATATTGTCCTCTTCACGCCATATAAATATGAGATATTCAGGATGGGTGGCTTACCTTATCAGAAAGGATTAAACGCCTCATAATACCTGCCTTGCCTTTTCCAGGACACTCGAAAACTTACAGAATTAAGAGCGAGACCTATTATTTTTTATTCTAATTTATCTTATTCCTTATTTTGAAATCGGATAATTTATTCGGCACCGTTTAGTGGAGCATCCATCTCAAAGGCGCAGAAAATTATGTTAGAAGAGCAATATCTTCAGTTTTCTCCCGAACGTTATTATTAATTAGTTTTTACAAAGGTTCTTCCAGATCACAGGTCCTGCAACACAAAAGCCCTGTTGTCCGCATAAAAATATAATTGATCACAATCCATCTAATTAAGATATATTGAATATAATGTCGATTAGAACTCTTTGTAAACTTGAGTAAGTGTTAGAGGTTAAACTTTACGTTTCTTCTTTACTATTCTAACCATGACTAAAATTCATATTATATTTTAATGCACACACTCGTACATATTTACGTATTACCTACAAATAAAATACTAAAAAGATTAAGTTGTTGCATAGGAAGGAATGTACTAAAGTATACCAAACCATGGCACAGGGAAGTACTATTTAATGAAACTCACTTTTTTGTTATATTTTATTATTTATTTGGGAGCACATTTTGTCCTAAGGTCAGACTATGTAAAATAAAAGGGACTTCGGGAGGGGAAGGGGTGATGGTAGAAATTTTACAAATTATTTAATCGTAATAATTGAGACTAAAAAAATGGTCTACATATTGTCAAGCTGTTGCCCCCCCCCCACCCCCTGGGTAGGAGTATGACACCCAATAACTTTATCATGAAAATAACAAATCTGAAATTGTATAGAAATCATTAAATGTTTGAAATATGTGTCTGTCTGCATATAGTTATTGTTAGACATTATAATTATTATTAGCATAACTATATGAAATATATCTATTTATTTATATATCAGTAACCTGTAGCAGTGCATAAATTATCAAATACATATCTACATATTTTCGTTGTCAACTTGAAAAATTACTTATTGCAAAACCATTTCTTTTAATCACCACCCCATGACATCTTATATAAAATAATAAGTATGTACATATTATGTAGGTAGCTCTGTGAATATTTTGCATTATTTTATATCTGTCATTATTTAATCCACACTTTATGCACAATATTCTTTCTTATCTATATTATAAATTCAAAAAAGTTAATTTATTTTGAATATTTTTTAATTATTTTAATACTTTCGTAGCAACATTCTACGAAAAGGATTATTATTATCATCTCTGTAGATATTTATCTAGTAGATATAGGTATCTTCATACTGTGTAGATGTTTTATTTTTGTTTTTGTTTAGTTAATATAAGATTATTGATACACAGGTGACACCTAATTGGCCAATCCATATATTTATTGTTAATGAAGTAGGTAGAATATATTGAATATTTAATAAAATAAATATCCACTGTGTCTAACATAAAATTTGCTAATTACCCCATTAATGTAAGATGTCATAAATTAATAATACAGATATAGCGTTATATGATTGCATAAATTTGAATATTTCGTCGTTTCCCAACAGATCAAAGATTAAAATCACCGATATAAACCGATTTGTTCCTTTATTTATTTGATTATTTTTATTAATTATGTGAGATGGTAGCCGTGTTTTCTTCTTCTGAGAACATTTTCTCAAATCGTTACACCATCCTGCGATGAGAAAAAAGCAATAAAACCACAGTTATATTTATATTTAATACGCAGTCAAATCCATTTGAATGTTTACAAATAGTCAACAAATTACATTAATCACAATCAGCGATGGAATCTACACACATTACACTATAATACACAGGTTATGTAACATAACAACACACATTCTGATCTGACTATACGAGAACAATGTTGTTTTACACCTCGTATTAACATTCCAAAGGTCTATCTACATAGAATATTGACTACTAATAGCTAACATATATATTATTATTGCAATATATGTTATCATAAATATTATTAAAAACATTGTGATGATTTTTTTTAAATTTTATAAAGATATCTCTCTACAAAATACTTATTGAAATAACTATTTCGTGCACATTGATTACTCCGTTAAATAGTAAACGTATTATTCAGGCTTTAGTCCGTATCTGCTTTTGTAGCCCTCGCTTTGAAATAAAGTAAGACAGCTTTTGATAATATACGCATACATTATTGGGTGGAACAAATTCACTATCCGATTGCTTTACACCTCTGGTAGGTAGGTGCCTGATTATATCAATATTATAGCTTTACACGTAATATTATTATTATATTATTATCCCCATGACTGTCGGTACCATAATTCCTATAAAGTACCTACCTACCACCATACACAACTTGTCTTATATACGTGTATACATTGGTAGGCAGGTAAAATGCGATTGTGCTGATTATAATTTATAACTATATTCATACATGCAAATAAAATTCGAACACCAGTCTCATTAACATGTAAATTTTCATGATTATCATGAAAGGACAATTATTATTGTGAGCTTGCCGAAATGATAATACCTACATAATTATATTTAATAATAATTATAATAATATGTACATTATTCGGTAAACTTCTCTTTTAGTAAACAGTAAGCAAGTACTGATTACTTTTCCGCAATAAAACACCTGATTTTAGAAAATTATTAAATAACATACTCTTGAATTATATATTAAATTGTCTCATTTGGTATTCGATATCCTTGTCTTTTTACAATAATTATGTAATACTAATATCTCAAAAGTGGTTATAAGTTGTAAGGATCAAAGCGTTACTAAATAATTTGATCACTTAATCAACGATGTACTTACTTACATAGGGTTATTTAACTTTTTGGCCTTGAATAGTATTTAAGTTCATGAATCTGATAATTACCAAATATTTTATCCTGTCATTACAGAGATAAGCAAAGCATATTATTGGTGAAATATTATTGTATGAAGACTTTATGATAAAAAAATCAAATAAAGATATTCGTACGTATGTGA
Organism: Athripsodes cinereus; assembly: GCA_947579605.1. Taxonomy (NCBI): domain Eukaryota; kingdom Metazoa; phylum Arthropoda; class Insecta; order Trichoptera; family Leptoceridae; genus Athripsodes; species Athripsodes cinereus. Next base: position 18,327,119 of record OX388312.1, read on the forward strand.
GAAAATGTAGTCAGAACTGTCACATTTCTGTAAGTGGTGAGATAAAACAAAACCATTCGGAGTATAATTAGGTTTTAGTTAAATTCAATGCGGTAACTTAATTAACTTTATTATGTGCCGATTGTTTGACTATTGTGGCGCCAAAAAAAAAACATTTTAATATATTGTAACGTAATTTTATACTTAATATGTAGGGCTTTAATTTTAACATAATAATCAGTTATATTTAAATACATTTAGAAAATATATTTTAATACATTAAGATTGAGAATTTATTAGAAAATCGTCGGAAATGCTATAAGAGGTGACGCGATTGACGCAGAGACGCCCTGAGGAGGAGGAGGCTGGTTTCGACATTGTGCTCTTAGGAGGAGCATTGTACGGCAGTTAAAGCTACCTTATCCATGTGCCTAACAACCCTGTAATGCAGATGAATTTTTTTATTCCCATATTTATTCATATTCATTGTTCCGTGGAGTACCCGGCAAAGAATTGGTCTCCCACTCTTTTTCAAGTTTTCGAGAGTCCTGTTAAAAAGGCAGGTGTCCAAAAAACAATAAAATTTTACATCTTAAATTCAGCGATGAAGTTTGCAACCCATCCTGAATGTCTTATTTTTTTATTAGCATGAAGCAGACCAGCTGCATGTTTATTACATGTAGCTTGTCTCTTGGCTACGCCACTTGTGGGATAGCTAGCAGATAGCGTATAGGTATTTGCTGTAGTAGTAGGTATATTTTTTTATTGTTTTGAAATACTCCTTGTCACCCCTGAGTGAGATGCTTTTATTGTTTTGTCGCCATCATGCTGATATCGCTGTTGGTTTCGTTGATATCAAACATAATAACTATACGTTATGACATTTCATCGCTTTTCAATCATTTGCATCATAAATAATGTCTCTGATTATATTTTTATATCGGGTCGCTTATTATTTTTATATTATTATGTATTAGATACGTGTGAAGGATTTTATCAGTAGCATTCCTCATCAGGTTTATTTTCGTTAATTTACATTTGTATTAATGTTATGATAATTTTATATTCATTTACATGCGAATGAGGAGTGAATTTATTATTTTGATGATGTCTCTCGGTCAATCTCCCGATAAAAATATAATAGTCTGTTCACACACGTGTATATTGTTGTATATTAATTGTGTTTATATATCTAGTCTAATATATAAAAGGAACTCGTGTGTGTTACACCATTTATAACTCAAGAATGGCTGTACCGATTTGAATGATCTCTGATTTGTTAGATTCTTCTCCACCCAGAATAGCCGATAGGCTATTAAAATATCATACGAATTCACGGGACGAAAAATTATGAGGAAAATTATTTACGCCATACATTTTTAATTTCGAAAATAAAAACAATATGGAGAATTATGGCGCTGAGATTCAAATTACTATAACCAATGTGTAGGTAGTGTAGGTACTAATATTTGTTTACTATAATTATTCTACTAATATTTAGGTATGTCTCGATAGATGTCACATAAATGTGGACGTGCACAGATTATACTTGAAATTGTATTTTATTATTGTAGATGGAAAATTGTTATTAAACCAAAAATTGTGCTATTAAAGATGAAAATAAGAATGTTTTCACGTGTAGTGAAATTTGCAATTTGACACTATGCGAAAGTGTGTCAAATAACTTATTTATTTACGCCAAACATTTTTAATTTCAATAAAAAACGCAATATGATAATAATACAAAATGATGTTTTTCAGCGATGATGTTTTTTTCACATATTGGCATTTTTATAGAATAATTTTTGTGTACATTTTCAAATTAGAATCATTATCCATACAATTTAACATCTGTGGTTCTGAAATTTCAATTTTGAAAAAATCATGCATTAAAATTTATATAAATTAAAAATGAATAGGTATCTACCTAAAAAATAAATTAGTACCTACCTACATATATTACGTACAGCAGATAATTAATATCTGAGTTAAGTATAATATTGTTCAACATAAATGAATTTTATTATTTTACAGTATACCAGTGATTCCCAAAATGGTCCAGGTGGACCCTCAGGGGTCCACGGAGACTCGACGGGGGTCTACGTTGGCGTGACTAAAAAATGGGGATGGTTCACGAGTCGTAAGCGGAGGTCCACGAATCCATAGTTAAAATAACCAGATACTTAACAGGACTTCACAGCCAGAATTTAATTTGAAATCGTTCGACTATATGCAAAAAATTGCCTAAAAACAGGTGTTTACTCCAAATTTTAACTTTTAAACTACGTACGAACCAATAAACTACGAAGCATTAAAAAAATACTGTCTCTCTTTTTGCGGTAAGTGAAAAGGGAGATAAAGAAATGAAGTATATTTCACTCATTATCTATACACCACTTGGTCACTAACACACGTAAATATAGTTAATATTATGTCCGAAAAACTACGAACATTAAAAAATCACTGTCTCTCTTTTTGCGGTAAGTGAAAAAGGAGATAAAAAATGCGACGTACGTGATGTATATTTCACTCATTATCTATGACACCAAATGACACAAAAATCATTGCGTACAAAGACATAATTTTTAACAAGATTGTGCACTCCATTGAAAAAACGGCATGTATAATGCAATTGATGCACCAGAGGTCAACAAGGCCCACCTGCGAGAGAGCATTCATGCCCCAAGAGTTATAAATAGGCCTACATATACCTATACATGAATATAGCAAACACGTAGGTAGGTAGACTATTATTATTTTTGCTGGATAGTGGTAGGTGTTTACTTAATTGGCGTTCCCTTCTCTCTGCTTACTCCACATGGGATGTGGCGTGAGGGTATAGATAGATTCATCAAATCATTGGTCATAAAAAAGCTTATTAGCTTTACATGTCTACCTTGTTGTATGTACATATATGTGGGCGTATAAGTGGGTATATTTCCAATAAAGTACTCAAATACTTTTTTTTTAATAATACTCAGTTTTATTCTGCAACAATTATATAATTTATATTATACACCTTAAAAAGTACACGTAAAGTAGGTATATTTGAGTTTATCCATAATTTGTTGCACCATTCTGCATTGAGTTGACCATAATTTATTCTTTCTTCTGGGACGTCAAATTAAGTGACAATGATGGCTGCCTTAAGAAACGGCGACTGTGGCACCAGTGCTGCAAAAGTATAAAAGAATATTTAATATGTTTTTCCCTTGTTTATTATTTTTGACTCCACCATTAAATTGCAAACAACAAAAAGGCCGGGATTTGGAGAGAATGATTCATGCATCTTTAGTATCACAAAAAAAGATTTGAGTCATCATAATCCAAGGATAAATTTATAATCTGTCCATATATTTGCAGAGTATTTTTTCATCATCGAAATAAAACAAAATTATAGCAATAAAGTGATTTAATGTGTAATCGTGTCTTATGGCCGGTTTCAATAACCTATCTATCCGTGACTATCGATTGAAATGTATGATTCAAAATATAGAACACAATAGATTTCAATCGACAGGAGCGGATAGATAGATTATTGAAACCGGCCAATAATGCACAGTCTTATTAAAGTACAATGTCTTTGTGCTAAAATTTCACGTGGAAATGGAATGTCAAAATATAAATATTATATGTTTCCATAGTACCCATACATGCTAAGTGGTTTCTGCAAATATGTAAATATATAATATGCATATTTAGAAAACTTCGAATACTGTACCTATACATATTTTACTTGTTTTTATTACGTCTTTTTTTTTTCTTTTGTGTACTTGGATGTGTACATCAATTTTAATTGTGTCTTGTATCTCTCTCACTTTTGGTTGGTTGGTAGAAATTGCCTAAAGGCAATAAACCCGCCATTTGTGTTATATTGTTTATTTCACAATAAAGATTATTTTATTTTATTTTATTTTATTTATTAATAATCTAAAAATCAAATGCATGCTGAGATATATTTTTACATTAAACCATTTTCTCACTATTGATTCACAAACTAATTTTATATTATTACTTATTACATTTATGGAATACTTAAATCATTCGCAAACTAGTGAATAGCATCATGAATAAATACATAAAATAAAATAATAATAATTGTACCAAAGCTTGTTTTAAAACATACATATGTATCCGAGATTCAAACATGTTGCGTGTATTCATATATCAGCTTATTTGAAATAGTAACATGAAAATAAGATAATACGTGCTGATTTTACTATATACCTAAATATCAGGATATCAGTTAAGAACTATGTACTTACATTTGCAAATGATAATTCAAGTCTTAGTAATTCTCCATCACCGTTTTAATGTCACTAATCATCTAATCATCTGATAATCTGGAAAGTATAAAACATAAAGAATTTATTAATTTATTCTATCAGAAACATTGTTTGCTTACTCTCTCTCTCTCTCTCTATTTTTGGCATTGCACCCAATATATGAGTGATGCTGCATTGTTTGCTTACTCACGCGTATTAAAATATTTTATTTTTAATAATTACTTTAGGAAAGGTTACGTTACAAAAAAAAAAATATGTCAAAAACGATATAATATAAATCAACCATTATAATATACTCACTCATTTTGATCATGTGAATAATATGTAGCTAATTTATTTTTTCTTAACATTCGTAATGACTCTTTCGTCATTTTAAATAATGAAAAAATTAAAATAAAACTATAAATCAGTGTATTTAGTATATTTCTGATTTAATACTAATACTCACAAAAATAACAAAATGTTGCTATGACAACAATATTGACATCGGTGAATGTCATTCTGAGGAGTTCATACACAAAGTTACCTACATCAACTCTAGAACATTGAAACTAAGAAAACAGCATACCTAAATAAATTTGGTGAATTCTTTGCAGAGTAGGTACCGGCAGCAATTTAGATCCCTGATACCGGATATATTTCTATGTATTTGTATTATTTTATCATAGTCTTTGTAAGGTATACGAACTGTAATTTAGTGTTAAGAGCATATTTTCTGTATTCATCTTTTAATAATTGGATATTAGCTGGCACTTTGCGTTTATCATTAGAAAAGAAATATGTTGCAACTAATAAGCAAAAAGAGAAATAGGCGGATATGCTGAGGTCAATCTACAGTTTTATTAAGTACACAAACAAGTTCACCAACATTAAATTAAAAATAAAAAAATACTAATTTATTTGAATTAATTATATAAAACACTTATTTGTAGTGTTTAAACTGTGACTTTTTATTGATTAAAAGTCACAGTGGATATAATTTAAATAAGTGATTTATTTGTAAGTAATTCAACATGAATTTCCACCGAGAACCGTCGGTTGAAAATATCAACTTCACTGATTTATTTTACTTCATTCATAGTTAAATATTTGTGAAAAATGGATCGGTGTGCCTTTACTTGTGAACTCCTCATCTATAGTACTGAACACTCATTCTCGTATTCGTCGATTCGCATTTTGACAGACATGGAAATAAATATTATTTAGGTATATTAAGTTATAATGTTTTTTTTTATGAAAAAAAAACATTTATATAGGGATTACTTGATGACACATATAAAAATATGTTTCCTTGGTAAAAATCAAGTAATCTAGTGCTGTAATTATGTAGTTTCAAGCATAAAACCATCTCTATTTTTTAATAATTTTAAATAAATAATCAGACGCAGATTCAACAGCGTGCCGACTCTTTGGCTCGGCTGGCCGAACTAACCCGATTTTTGAGTTCTACGGAAATTTTCATAAAAACTTTCCCGCAAGCGGAAAATTTAAAATGAAAATTTCAAAATATAAATAACACATCACGCTATTATAATCATATGACAAATTATTCAATTAAAATTGTTTTAAATATGTTTTCCTTATTCGAACTTGACGAACTAAAAATTATATTTTCTTATGTGCACGTCACAAATCCCATTTTTTTCGCATATTAAAAAAAATACGGCTAAATATTACCCAAATTTAAGAAAAATAGGTTTTTTCTAAAGCATCCTTGGAGCAAAATTTACTTCATCATTTATGTAACCTCTAAGATGATTGTCTTAAAATACCTCTGCTAGTCGTGATGAAATTTCGGAAGGTGTTTTTCAATCGATAATTTCTACATGAATCTCTCGGTTATTTTTTTTATTATTATTAAAAATACATTAAAATATGTTCAAATTTTGATATTATCAAAAACAAACAGTAAAAATATCATCTCGATCACGAAAATATTGCAATTAATTAATAATCAATGTTGAAAAATGGTTGCGTAAAATCATGTGACAATTTCGAGTTCCCTACCTATCAAGGGCTCTTAATGATTCGACTAAATATTCTTCGAAAACCGAGGAGTTTTAAAATATTTCATATTCCTATACCATTTTGAAAATTCAACGACGGGAGGGGGATAAAAATTTAAACACGTTATATTTTTAAAGTATCCGGTATTGACATTAAGAATAGTCGGTACAAATATCTGTTACATTGTAGAAATAGGTACCGTAAGAAAATATTCTGGAAGAAAACCGAGGAGTTTTTGAAATACTTCAAACTCCTATACCATCTCGAAAATTAGCGACGGGGGAGGGTAGAAATGCAGAGGGGGAACCGGCAAAATTTGAAAGTGATCTATGAGAAGAAAAAAAAGTTTGGGAACCTCTGCACTATATTATGACCCACTTGGACAATTACGGGAGTTTGTAAAGAGATTAGAAATATTAATCATTCATTGATTCTTCGGCGGTACGAAGTTCGCTGGGTCAGCTAGTTATTTACTAAACTTAAATTTCAGTCAAAAAATATTCTTTACAAATACCTGATTGGCCACAACATCAGGCACCCAAGAGTGCTCATCGCCATAGCGGAGGGTAAGACCGAAGGCACAAATGGCAGAGGCCGACCAAGAGACGCTTATATGGGCCAATTGAAGAGGGACATGAACTGTGGCTCATACGTAGAGCTGAAGAGACTGGCTAAGAAAATGGAGGAATGGAGAAGAAAATCCAAACTCGTTGCACACCAATCTAATGGATTGTAACCCATTATATATATATATATATTTTTTTTTTTTTTTAAAGAAAGATATATATCTGGGTTTTTGTTATAAACCCAAATACAACCTTATACACCTTTCACAGTAAGCTACTAAAAGCTTGTGTCGTGAAAGGGGAGTTTGCCGACACCTGGTATCGAACCACGGACCCCATGTTCACGAGGCCAAGACTCTACCTCCGGGCTACCGACGAACTCTATATATATATATATATATATATACCTGTATATTGAGCTTGTTAAATGTAGAAGAATCGTCCACACTTCTGACGCTTCCTCTACATTCATATTACCTACTTTACTTATTAAGTTCGTCGATTTTTCTCACATCACACGCAACCATCCTTTAAAAACTTAATTTATAATGTTATGTTTTTGATACCCTGTCCGTGGATTTGAAATTTCACTGAACTAATAATACCTAACGAAACTGTAAAATATGATATTATCTTTAGAATATGGCTTCACGAACGACAGCGGGTTTTGATGCTAGTTTATTAATAATACTTTTTTATATTAAGCGTATCGTTTGGGACATTAAATTATTAATTCGGTTACTGGTTACATAATTAGGTACACTAAACATTTGTGTTTTATGTACTCTTCTAGTCATGCTTCTCATCACGTCGTCTGGTATCTTAGCGGGGGATAAATGATCGGGTGGTTGAAATCATAATTTTCTGCTCAAAGTTTTTATTATAGTGAATCAGTGGCGGTTCTAGATTTTTTGATGACTTGAGTAATTATTCAAAGCAATCTGTCTTTCTTATTTTGATATTGCACCCGATACTCGAGTGATGCTACCACTATCAATCATAATAAATAATACTACCGATTTACATTGTTCTATCCAAACAATAAGAAACTTCACGATGTATGGTTATGAATAAAAATACAAACGCAATAAATAAATATACTTATATCAAAAGGTTATAATGATCAATGAATATATTGGTTTTGGGTTTAGGCCGATCAGTCCTTTTGGCTGCTCACTATGGCACCTCTTGTGTGGACATTTTTTTAGTGTAGAAAATTAATCGGATAAATGTAAGATCCCGAACTTCTGAGCCATTCGGTTGGTCGGTGGGTCTCCTGTAATGTACTATTCAAACCAATATCACTCTAGCACATTTATAAATTATATCCCATCAAATAAAACGCCATAGACAATATATATTATATGGATGGCCTGTCAGTAATAGCGGTTTCATAGATACTGCATAATATTGGAGAAATTTTGTGAAGTTGATACATAAAAATAATGGATAATAAAGAACAATGCCCATAAAGTAAGCTTTTTATTTCGAAGTCGATAGTTCTCTTACACAAAGGTGAAATCCCTCTAACTATGTAGTCTATATATCATCTCGTCAACTTCCATAAGTGTATGACAATATCTCTAGGAATCTTAACTATCGTGAAACATAATATTATTTAATAAAAAATCGTATTGTGTTTACTAGTTATGTCTCTACTTGAATTGAGTTTATGGTGTGAGGGTATAAAAAAAATTGAAAAGCTCGAAGCCATATGAGGTCACCGTCTATGGACTGCCACTGTCATGAATTGTCCACCTGCAACCAGCAACGTCAGAAAACCCTATTAGAATATTATTACGATTAAATGTTTTAATCAATTTCCTTAATAATCAGGTATTATTATATTGTTTTCGAAGACCTATACGGGATGTTTACGAATATCTGGTTTTTACAGGACACTAAAAAATGACAGAAAAGAGTCGGAGATAGATTCTTTACCGGGGACTCCAATGGATAAGTTTGCTATTAAATAATTTCGCATATTATAAAGTTGTTCTTTTTTTTAAAATTGTATTTGTTACTTTGTACAGCCCCTGGTAAACAGTAAGTCTCCCACTCTTTTTTGTAAGTTTTTGAGTGTCCTGTAAAAGGCAGGTGTTCGTTAAACCTCACGTATAAGACAACATACATCTACAATTTAGTTTAAGGTAAGCTTTCCATCCTGAATATTTTGTATATTTTATTGGTACGTTGAGTATAATCTGCATGTTTATTACATGCGGTTAGTCTGTTGGTTACTCTATTAGTGGGATATGCCGTGATGGTATAGTAGTAGTGGTAGAAGTTTTGTTTTCAACCAATAAATTATGTGTGTATGTGGGTTTGTCCAGCTGATATATAATATTAATATCAAATTTGTCCTATGGGGTCAAATAAAGCCATCTTTGTGTTTTAACATTGTAATTATTACAAACAGTAGGCGACCATGACAATATGTATCGTGCTGTTTCCTTATAACATTATTATAATAAATACTAACTAAGAACCCGGTAACTGTATGATGTAAAATATTTCGGTTTATTTTACGTAGACTTAAAACAATCATACCCAAACACTTGATTTAAACTCAATTATTCACAGTTTCCATTGAAATTTTGTGCTATGGACTCATATATACTGTAATATATTTATCAATAAAAAAGTAGCGTACAATTTTGTTATCAAGCAATGTACTCAATAGATCTAACATCGTATAAAGGGCGTAATAGTTTCTTTGTAACATTGCAAAATACAGCAGGATAGGTATACAAACATACGAACTTGTAAACGAGCTCAAATATTTATGTCGTTTTGTATTTTTGGTATTATTTGGTCGGTCAATACAACTTGATTCATTATTCGTCACAAAATATGGAGACCACGAACTTTAATTTACTCGAGTTTCTGCATAACTTATTATGTATGGCTCCTTCCACTCAATTATTATGTCATTACTAATTATTAAGTAGGTAACTAAAGAAATAATATGGTGAAAGGAAAGTGATGATTATTGCGAAGAGTGTTGAGTTGTTACCATGCGATGAAAGATGTACATTGGTATTATGATGGAAATCGAAAGGAATAAAAAGTTTATTGTAAGAAATAAAGTAGGTACAGATAGTTTGAATACAAAAACATAATATGGAATGCAATATAACTATACAGAATACACCCATAATTTTCACTTATGGTAGGTATGTACTTATATTTTGATTTCTAAAGGTTGGCTGGAAAAAATAAACCCACCTTTTGGCATTTTACTATTTAACTTTACAATGGTTTATATTTTTCTTATATGTCCAATTAACGTTCATTTATATTTATCATTTTTGAAATCCATATACCAAACTATATAACAAACATACGGCAAGCTCCCCTTTCACTACACAAGCTTTTAGTAGCTTACTGTGAAAGGTGTGTAAGGTTGTATTTGGGTTTATAATAAAACCCAGATATATCTTTTTAAAAAAAAATATATACAATAGAACCAATCAAAAAATCTATGTAATTTTGATAAATTAACTATAATAAAATATTATTGTGTCACAATTAAAAGAAAATGGCACTATCCGTAATTGGCAAACAAACTTTAGAAAAATCATTATGAATCTTTTTTGTGGACGGGATTTTTATGTCTAAACTTCATAAATTTATTTCCTCGATGGCACCTACTCAGGAAGTTACATAACAATTATGAGATTAATGTTGGCGAACACATCGATATTTATTCCAATAAACGTTTTGGAGTAGGTATATTTTAATCTTTATGTTTTGACTACTAATTTATAAAACTGAAAATATTGATGTTCCTTGATAAGTAATAAAGATTTATTTTTAATTATAACATCCTAGTACAAGTGTCGTGATCGAGTTTTATAGACGTGTCTTCAGTGCGTCTAGATATTATATACATATCATAAATTAAATTAGTTTATTTTATTTACTTTAAAAGATTGAGAACAAAGTTTAGAAGACAGCAGGTATTTTTAAAATACATTTCAAAAGATTCGCAAAATAATATCCATGATGATTTTTGTAGTCAAATTTACCATTTGAAGATTTGCCATACATCTCTCCAAGTTCTTAACGCTATACTTACATGTTTTCAAAGACTAAAGTAAACTTTAAGCTCATTTATGCTCTTAGGCTTTCACGGCCGGCGTCACCAGTTGGAAAGTTTTCTTCCAAGCTGAGGGTGCTTCTAAAACTGGCAGATAGAGTTGCCAGCCATAATAATAATAGCGTTTCGAATGTGATACTGTAGACAGCTCGCGTACACCTACCCCTGAAGATGCCCGCCTCAGTTGTGGGTGAAACGTCGATACATAAATTGCCCTATGGACCAAGGCCACTCAGCCCGGAAGAAAACTTTCCTTTAAGCTCATGTATAAAATTGAGCAAAATATTTTATTAAAGTAGGTACATAGTTCTTTTTAACTATTTAAAACCATTTAACTTAATGATTATCACATGATGAAATTGGCACATACCTTTTACTTTCCAGACCACATACTAACAGACAAATAACATTGACATATTGTACTCAGCAAGGAATAAGTTTCACAATTTGATTCAATTAAGTAAACGTCTTTAATTTGTTTAAAATAATAATATACCAATAAATACAATAATTTAAAAATACAACATTTTGGTATATAAACATCAAAAAGATTAAGAAACAAAAACACATTAAGTCAGCTGATAAGTAAGAGAAATGTGACATTAAGATAAGAGTTTTATAAAATTGTTCTGATACATAATCAAAGCCTCGGCTATACGAGGCAGTGTGGAATGTGACGGAACTTCTCATCTACTTCTACACTAGTAAGCTTAATGAAGTATACAGATACTTATACTAATGTCGAAAGAATATTAAAAAAATCAGTGATAAAATTGACAATCACTGTTCCAAATAAATATCAGATAGATATTTTGAAAATTATTTGGTGCGTTCGTTTCTTTATATACTTATGTGATTACTTACGCAATATCCAGAAACATGATTAAATTTTAATTCTTAGTTTTTTTGCCCGTGGAGCACCCGGTAAAGAATTGGTCTCCCACTCTTCTGCGTAAGTTTTCGAGTGTCCTGTAAAAGGCAGGTGTTCGAAAAAAATAAGACATTTTACATCTTAAATTCAGCGTTGAGGTTTGCCACCCATCCTGAATGTCTTGATTTTATACTGGCACGAAGAGGACAGTTTGTATGTTTCTTACATACAGCTGATCTGCTGGCTACCCCACTTGTGGGATATGCCGTGATGGTATAGTAGTATAGTAGTAGTAGTTTTTTTATTGTTAAATCTTCGTTTTAATGTCTATTGTTTATCATAATTTTAGAATCAGGATTTTTTTTTTAATTCTTCATCACATCGTTTCAAAAAGATTAAAAAAATGTTAGTTTCGCAGTTAACTATTTGTTCCATTAATCACAAATTTAAAGGGCAATGGACATAGAAATAGGACCCAGAAGATCAGGCAGACCAATGACCACCTGAATGCCCACAATTGCCAGGAACCTGAGGGAGAAAGAGTTAGTTTGGAGGATGCAGGGGACCGGAGTCAAACGCGCAAACGAATCACGCAAATAAATGGACTAAAGGCAGGAGCGAAGACAAAGATCACAAATTTATATTTAAAAGTAACAGTGATTTAGATATTAGTAATTATTATTTAGTGGTAGGTACAGTAGGTATTTGCTATTCAAAACCATTATCAAAGAAATTGCTTCATTTTCAAATTATCTCAGTTTAAAAACTGTATTTTATTTCGGCGTTAATTCTGTGAGTATTTTTATCTGTCACAACAGTTTTAAGTGTCGATGGGTCTCACCACAGGATCGGTGTCAAAGTTTACCCGATCTAACATAAACAAAATATAAAATAAATAATAATCAAAACATATTTATATGAAATACAAAATTACTGAAAATTTCTGAAAAGTAATGTAGTTACATGGATGGTGCTGTATAGAAAATTATTTATTTGCCTTCCTTTCTTATGTGCAAATCGAACAAAAAACTAGGTGCTTTTTCCTGTAAAAGCTGCATTTGACTGCATACATATTTTCGAGTGCAATGCTGAAAATAGATTCGTAGAGCTTCCTTCAGAAATAATTGAGCATTTTAAATTCAACAATGAGATTTGTATTCTATTTTTGATATCGAATTTTCGACATGGCACAGAAAGGTGTGCGATATTTATTTATTTATTAATACGTTGAACGGTTGTTCTGAATGCTTGCAATGAGCCTGTTAATAATTCAAGTAGAAAAAAAATAGCAAAGATTTATCTGGGTTTTTGTTATACACCCAAAACAACCTTATACACCTTTCATAGTAGGTTAAAAGCTTGTGTCATGAAAAGGGAGATTTGCCAGCACTTATGTGCACGAGGCCGAGACTCTATAACCTCCGAGCTACCAAAGAACTCGATTAGCTCAAGCATATCCTCATTTTCATTTATTTAAAATAACTCTATGTTCTTAACCAGAATAGGAATGAGAAAAATGAAAAGAATGGAGAAAGTTTTTGAAAAGCTAAAAATTGAGTAAGTTGTCTTCTATCTGAGCGACTAGACATTGTGTGAGAGTCTGAGGTGACGGATAAAAATAATGTATAGGTATATATTATTTAGTCCTGACCTCTATCAAAATAATATATATATATTATTTTGATATAGAGGTCAGGACTAAATAATATACCTACAGAAAAACATAAATATTTAATTAATATATTATTATTTATTGAAAGTCTTCTTTGTACAAAGTTGTCTGCAAAGTTAGATAGCTTGAAATAATTTATTCTAATCAACCAGGTCCGACTTTATCTCACTAAAATGTGAAATTAGCAATCTCTAGGTTTTTCTAAGTTAAAGTAGGTACTCAAGCAAGGAACAGCAGGGCTACTCTTGAATTCAATTAAGATTAGATTCGATCTTAAGATCAAGATTAGATCAAGACTAGAAGATGGCACTCCCGACACAATCTAGTCTTGAACTGAATCTAATCTTATCTTTAAGACGTCTTAATTTAGAGATGTATTTCCTAACGCCGTTATCTATGGGTACCAACCTAACAAGGACGACAACTAAATTATTAATTCTTAAAATTCACGTGATATCACCGTATTTCAACATTTTTTATAAACCTAAAATAATTTTTTGATAAAAAGAAATGAAATTTATACTATATATTGATGTATAACAGTGCAATTAACTTATAAATAATATTTTAAAATACCTTTGCACTGACATGATTTTTGTCTATGAATTCTACCACTGACAGCTCTTCTTTCGTTAGCTCGTTACTGTCATGTTCGTTTGTGTACTTTAGTATAATTATATGTTATTTTGGTATATTTATTATTCTATGAACGCGTTAGCAATTGAAAATAATACTTTATAAGTTATATTTATAACATTATATGGTGGAATTATCTCAACAACAGTTTGTGTGACAAAGCAAACCATATGTAAGCCATTAATGTTGAATGTTTTGGCTATTCGACATGCCCATCGAAGCATGTGTTTTATCCATTTTTAATATTATCCAAAATAATATTTAAGTCTCAACACACAATTAAATTGAGACTTTTTTGTAATAGTTTACTCAATATGTGTTAAATTATTGAAATTTAATTCATAGGTTATGAATACACCTATCTAGGTTGGAGGAATACTTTTTCACTTAAATAAGTAGTTTTTTTTATAATTATGTACAATAAGTAATATTATATTTTCAGATGCCCCGAATTTGTTACATGCTTGGATGTAAAGCAAACTATGAATATTTGTGTTAACAGACAATCACAATGTTAAGCGGATTTTAAAAAGTGGGCACCCCGATAAACATATTGAAGATAATTAGAAAAATCGGGCATCTAAGTTCATATTTTATGCTCTAGCATTGGATTGGATTAGAACAGCGCTCTTTTTGGAAACTATCATTGGGCATTCTCAGAACATGTTCCAGCCAGGACCGTCGTCTCTCCAGTATTACGTAAATTACAGGTCTCTGCCGGGTGCACCGGCGCGCAGCATCATACCCAAATAAAAATGTGCTCACATCTCTTTTTGAATATGCAATGATGATATGCATAGTGTAGCTGCTGTTATTATCAACACGTTGTTTTGTTATAATATTAGTTTTGTTAGTTAAAATTATTTAGTATATTTTACTCTATTTATAATAAAAAATTATGTCTCATTATGAAAGTGAAGACAAATTTGATGAGCGCCTGAACGTAATGATTGATAGACCTCGATATTTATTTCGTCGCCCTGTGAAAGACTCGCAAAATCCATTCAGTAGTGATTAATCAACGATTGCGAATTGACTAATCACGAGCAGTGTGTGGACTGCACAGCTAAGTGTTGTTTTAGAATATGGTTTACTTCGCATAGCGATAGATATTTACTTAAAATAGCGTTGGCGGTCGCTATGCGTAAGTATTGTTTTAGAATACGAGCTTAAGTCCTGACAAACAAAATCAGACGTCTCACTGAAACTTACTATTTATTTATTCTTTTTGCACACCATATTATATAACAGTGTAAACAAAACAATATGAAATTTAAAAAATCTAGGACGATATGCAGTGGCGAGATTATCACTATAAAGTGATTACTTCCATCTAACCACGACATTATATTTTGTTTATTTATTATTTTTGTATTGCCTAATTCTCTAATCTAATTAATAAATTTGATTCTCATTTTTGTTATATCTTCTTAATAAAACAATATATTTCTTGTTTGCTTTGAATAATAAAATTTTGTTGTATGGAAAACTCATTTCTAAAATCTTTCCCGGCTGTTGAAAATATTTTTTTTTTAAATAAATTGACATATTTTGACAAAAAATGTTTTGTTTTTAACAACCTTGCCAAACATATACTTCTAAGATTCCACAATTTCCTTCTTTCAATGTCCCTAAAGCATCTTCCATCCCTTGCAAACAAACTTCTCAAATGTACATACTCGCTTACTTGCTCCAAACATTCATCACCAAACTTTATTTCGCAAATTGCTTTATTGCACTCTTTCAAACACTATATTATTTTTAAACTAAAACAAATGTTTTTTTCCCAATATTGATTCTTATAGAGACATCTTTTGTCTTTCAAGGACATTGTCAATCTGATCGATGTGAAAAATCAATATAGCGGAAAAAAACATTTGTTTTCTAATTTAATCCTTGGACGGCCACGTTTCTGAACTGCCATAGTTTGTTCACCTTCATTATTGTTACTACCCAGATTTCATTTAACAATTTTCAAGGATCACACTATTACACAATCTGTCCCTCAGACTTTCACCACACATTCTTCTCAATGACTTCACTTCAAGTGCATTTATACCATTTTAATTCTCCTTCAGCTGAGTCCAAGTCACACTTGCATACATTAGTGTTGGCACTAAGTTAACCGAGTGCACCAATCTTTCAGCTACAAAAGAAATATTTCTGTTAGTTTTCCAAATTTTCTTCTTTCAATATCATATCATTCATCTCACGTAAATAGACTACCCAAATATACACATTCATCTACTTATTCCAAAATTTTATTATAATACAAGCCTGGAAGCACAACTTCTTCTCAGCCCACTCCTGGACGAAGGCCTCCTCCGTTTCCTTCCACGCCATTCGATCCTGCGGCGTCTGAATCCTGTTGACCTCAGTTTTTCGAGTAATATTATCCTTCCACCTCATTAAGGGGTCTTCCTTTACTCCTGGTATCCAAGATGTAAGAGACTTTAGGCATTTGTCATCTGGGCTTCTAGCTATGTGTCCCACCCATCTCCATTTAAGAGTTGTGACACATTGTGAATACAAGATTTGAAAAAATTGTCTACTCATTGACTTAAAAACAGTGCGTATTAAAAGAGTTACTTTTTTACTTTCTACCAATAATAAATACTTGATATATTTAAAGTTTCTCAGTTTTATAGGAATATATTTGACAAGGATGTAATTTAAGGGAAAAAACATTGTAATTTCAAAACATAATGTCTATTTATTTCAAATAAATAAATAATATTCAGTTAACATATATTTTATTGTATTAGTCATACAGTTTTTGTTCAATACACAATAAGAATATTATATCGTGTTGCATATTCAAAAAGAAACATGTGCACACATTTGTATTTAGGCATACTCTTTTAAAACTGTTCATTAAGGCATTAAAATTGTAGTTTGGACTTTTTATTGACATATGATATTATTCTTTAAGCATTGAATTTTAATATTTGATACTAAAAATCACTTTATAAAATGGTTATGATGTCATTATGAGCAGTTTAATCTGGTAATGTCAAAATATTTATGAATTCACATGTTCCTTTTTGAATATGCAACGACGATATGTTATGACACATGAACCAATCAAGACTACATCTGAAATGCTACAAAGACATCAAATCAAAAAAGCTATGTAATATAATAAAAGCTGTGATGTGATATAGCATGTTTGAAATGAAGAAAAATGAATATATTTATAATAGAATACACACTGTAATTACAACATACACAGAATGTACGCAGCACAGAGTTAAATATAATAAATAATTTTGGGTTAGCTGGAAGAACTATACCCTCTGTATATTGATTTAAATTTATTTTTAGATAAATTTGCTTGTAATCAATGTACAAATAAATAAAATATAAACATTTCAAGTGATGACAACAAATATACCATCACGTTATATCCCAAATGGGGTAGAGAAAGAGTAAAGTTTAATTTATCGACCGACGGTTCTTGGTGGAAGTTCATATTAATAATTTTTGAATTGAGTTATTATCGTGTATCTTCAACCATATTATTATAATTTTGAGCTGCTGTGGACGGTCAGACGATGCTATTATTTTAATCTATTGTTTTCTATTTGTCACATACCTAACTTGTAATGAAGGTTCATTTTGGTTTTGCCTGACGATCAGAGCGGAAGTTCTTGAAAGCTGGTTCGCAAGAATAAATAAAGTTAATAGTGGAATAATTATATATTTTGTTTCATTTTAAAAATTATTAGAAGTGAAAGAGAATGTGACGTAATATTAACAAAGAAATTTTTGTAAATTCTGACATTATTGTTAATTCTTTAAAAAATACTAGTAATTGGAAATCACGGCATGAAAGCTGAAGGTAATCATTTCCAGGCAGTTGGCCCCCGTGACACTGAAGCTCCTCTCTGCAAATTTGGAAGTGTTTGCCCTGTTGGGTTCTACAAGTTTGTTGTGGTGGAAGATGAGCGCTGTGGTCGCCTTATAGAGTTTCGTCGATGGGACAGAGCTCAGTGAGGTATAGATGTGCTGCGCCGCTCAAGGCTTTATGAACCGTGAGGCACAGTTTGAACTCTACTCTCTTTGGGATTCTCAGCCAACGTAGCTCCTTAAGCAATGGTGTGATGTGTCAGCGCTTATTCTCTCTGTAAATGGTTCCAGCAGCAGCATTAAAGGCTATCTGGACAGTTGAGAAGGATTCCAAGAGCTAAATAATATCCAAATATAACCTGTAAACGAAACATTATTTAATAAGGGAAAATAATGTGAAATTTGTGTAACACAAGTAAAAAGTATTTGTAATTTCTTCTCCATTTCTCCCTATTTTATGCTAGTCTACATTTAAGAAAAGGACTCCCACCATTTACCCCTGGATGTTTCAAGAACATCAGTTCTAATATCATCCAAATTCTGCTAGCATCTTCACTACTACCACTACTACACCATTATAGCATATCTCACAATTGGGGTGGCCAGCAGACCAGCTGCGTGTAATAAACTTCCAAGGTGTCCTCTTCATGCCAACAAAATTTTAGGAAAATGTGTGTCTGGCGTGAACACATAAATACTCCATAATTTCGAATTATTTTTATGTAGATATGTAGTATTTATTTTTTTAAAAGTTCATGTATAGCAGAAATTCACCGAATTAAAGAGACCAATGTCCCATCCATCCTGAATGTTTAAAATTTTTGTTGACATGAAGAGGACACCTTGGAAGTTTATTACATGCAGCTGGTCTGCTTGCCATCCCAGTTGTGAGATATGCTATAACGGTGTAGTAGTAAAAAGAGGCTAGCAGAAATTGGATGATATGAGAACTGATGTTCCTGAAACATCCAGGGGTAAATGGTGGGAGTCCCTTTCTTAAATGTTGACTAGCATAAAATAGGGAGGAATGGAGAAGAAATTCTAAATACTTTTTGCTTGTGTTACACAAATAATACATTATTTCCATATCTTGTAATGGTATAAGTACAGTGAACGACAATAATAATAAAAAATACAACTATGATCATCAATTTATATCTTTTCCTAATGGGTACTACTGGATAACCTATTATAGAAATTAACCTTTAATTCTACGTACGTACCACAGTAAGTTCATATCATCATTTGATCCATATAGGTGTCTCTTGGTCGGAATTTAGCATTTCTGCCTTTGGTCTTGCCCTCCTCGAAGGTGATGAGGGTGCCTGATGTTATGGCCAATCCAGTTGAGTCATTGTAGAACAATAATGTAGTTTTGAAATAATATTTTTCACTCATCTTCTTATAGCCCGCTAGACTAGAATCTCGAGGGTCCGAAACCATGTTCTTTGCGTCGCCTGTTACAGGATGGAGGCCTTGTATATCTCCAATGAATGAGAATATAGGACAGTGGTCAAATAAACAACACATTCACTGTTCACGACATAATTCCACAATGTATTATTCGATTTAAAACTAGTTTCACAACTACACTTCAAAACAAACGACTCCGACAAAACTAACAAACAACACCAAATTTTATTTGCGTAAAAAACACAGCAAGATAAAAAAAAAGTATTGGAAATACACTAAAATAAATATTATTCTAAAAAATAAACAAACTTGCGTCGCACATAAAGTTTAAAAGGTGGAAAAATACTTTTAGATTGCTAAAATGTACCTCCATAGCAATCTTAAGTTTTGACAGTTGTTAGATTGCGTTTAAGACGTCTATTAAGATTTGACCTTGGCAATGTTGTGTCAAGAGTACCGATTTCATACAAATTTTAAGATCTTAACGAATTTTTAAGACATCAAAGTAGATCGGTCTAAAAGTTAAGATTTAGATCGTGTTCAAAAGTACGAATTCGCCATTTTAAGATGCAAACAAGATTAGATCGTATTTAGATTGTGTCGGGAGTAGGGCTGCAGATCAGGTTTTAATAGATTTATATGAGGCAAAATGTTGACCATTGCATCTTCAAAATGTGTAGATTGCTTGAAGATGTTATTAATGACTGTATGTTCATAATTATCATGAATACAAACGGGCAATCTTGTGTCTAGTGCTAGATCTGACTATATTCATGTGATAAACGATTATTTGTATAATTTGATGTTAATTTAAAAGCATTTTATTGATTTGTAAATTTTTTATCATTCGACTACTTAATACGTATGCTGTTATGACATTTTCATAAATATTTTGTAAATTTTATGGCGCTGTGTTTTAAAAGCATCCGAATATTAAAACGAATCTAAACGGTTACCGATATACATTATACTGTACATATTATAAGTCCTAAAATATTAATTGCATGTTATTAATTATTATCGTGACTAAAATCGTAAATATCATATCAGTGATATTGAGAAAAACTTGATTTTACTTTATCGATGCCCAATCAGATCGTCCGTGCCGACGGAATTTTGATATAAGTACTAACATCTACATAAATATGTAACTAAGAGGACAATTCTATAAAACATTATGGGTTCTACATTGGACCATCATTCTATATTGAATATTCTTGATTCACATGTGAACTTTTCTTTTTTCTTCTTATATTTGTACTTGGTATTTACTTTACACCTCGTGTTAAGAATGATATCTTATCGTAATTACTACTACTACTGTACTACTATCCCATCACGGCATATCCCACATGTGGGCCAGTCGCATGCAATAAGTTGCAAGCTGTCCTCTCCGTACGAACAAAAAATCAAAACATTCAGGATGGGTGGCAAACCTCATCGCAGAATTTAAGATGTAAAATGTCTTTATTTCTTCGAACACTTGCCTTTTATAGGACACTCAAAAACTTATGGAAAAAAGTGAGAGACCAATTCTTTACCGGGTGCTCCACGAGATTATTTTCATCACCTCTGGATTTGGTACGAAATTAATTTTAGATTAGGTACCATTAAATGAGTGACAATACTTATTACAAGCGATATTTCACAATCTTTACGATCTTATAAAGCTTGTATTCAGCATATCTACTGTAGCAAACCGATATTAGCAAACCTTGAATGAAATAGCAACATATTATAGAGACAACTTTTTTCAAATGAAAAAAATAAAGTTAAATAATGCACCTGCCAAAAACATTAAGCCTAGAAGTAAATAAATAAATTGATTATTACATGAGTATTATACTAATTTGTAGCTATCTTCAAGCGCTATATATAGTTGTTATTATAGAAAGCTTCTCCTCATCATAATTAAATAAATTGAATATCATTTCGAGAAAGCAAATGATGATTGGAATACTGATAATACATAATATACATTAAAATTTACCTACAATAATATAATAATATGTATGTTATGTATAGGTGTCTATAGTAATAATCATCTGATACAAACATCTTATACAGTAAAATACATACATACATAGACTAAATGTGTACTAGGAATACCATGTAATTATATTATTCCATATACTTATATATTAATTTACCTACGTTTATTTGTCCTCAACAACATGTTGATTGAGAAAAACGGAGAAAAACAATGCACTCTATACAAGGTACTATCCTTTAGACATGTTTCGGGCAAAAAGTTTTTTGACTTCATTATACTGTATTATAATCTACACTACTATACTATTCCTTCACGCCGCATCCCAAGTGGGGTAGGCAGAGAGAACGGAACGCCATATAGAGATCTGTTCTTACATACTTCTTCTACATTCATACAATTTCTCATGCACGCCCGTCGATTTCTCTGACTCAACACACGACCCTCCTTGAGAGTTTGATCCACGTGGTCAAGCCACGTAGTTCTCGGACGATCGCGCTTTCTCACACCCCTTCTTTCAGACAAGTATAAGTATCCTCTTTGTCATTATTTCCCCTTCCATTTGTATTATAATCAATATGGAAAGAAAATATTATGTATTTATCCATCTATCTATACTGTTACGGCATTTTCTACGTGTGGGGTACTCAGTGGACTCGCTGTATGTAATGAACATTCAGACTGTTTTCTCCATGTCATAAATATTAACGATGGCAGGCCTGAATTGAAGATGTTAACATGCCTTACATGTGATATTTTACGAATAGGTGCCTGCTTTTTACAGGATACACGAAAACTTGTAGAAAAGAGTGAGAGAGCTGTTATTTGCTGAAAATTCCACGAAGCAATATGAAAAAAAATGTATATTTTGAGTATCTCGATTTTTTTGTCATATTTCAAGATAAATAAATAAATAAATAATAAATATTTCTTTATTCAATTAATATCATACAAACGTTGAAACAATATATCACCAATTATCTTTCATTTAAGTTGCAGCAGCCTCACTAGGTTGCCCTGTATCGAGGCGTGCTGCGTAAAAAATTTATAAAAAAAAAAACATACATTCACCAAGGATTAATACATCTTACAAAAAAATAAAAATGTATGAAAATAATCACATCAGCAAATTAATAAATCGATAACAAATGAATAAATGGATGAATGAATAAAAGAACAAATGAACAAACGAATAAATGAACAAATGAACAAACGAATAAATGAATAAATGAATAAATGAATAAATGAATAAATGAATAAATGAATAAATGAATAAATGAATAAATGAATAAATGAATAAATGAATAAATGAATAAATGAATAAATGAATAAATGAATAAATGAATAAATGAATAAATGAATAAATGAATAAATGAATAAATGAATAAATGAATAAATGAATAAATGAATAAATGAATAAATGAATAAATGAATAAATGAATAAATGAATAAATGAATAAATGAATAAATGAATAAATGAATAAATGAATAAATGAATAAATGAATAAATGAATAAATGAATAAATGAATAAATGAATAAATGAATAAATGAATAAATGAATAAATGAATAAATGAATAAATGAATAAATGAATAAATGAATAAATGAATAAATGAATAAATGAATAAATGAATAAATGAATAAATGAATAAATGAATAAATGAATAAATGAATAAATGAATAAATGAATAAATGAATAAATGAATAAATGAATAAATGAATAAATGAATAAATGAATAAATGAACAAATGAACAAATGAACAAATGAACAAATGAACAAATGAACAAATGAACAAATGAATAAATGAATAAATGAATAAATGAATAAATGAATAAATGAATAAATGAATAAATGAATAAATGAATAAATGAATAAATGAATAAATGAATAAATGAATAAATGAATAAATGAATAAATGAATAAATGAATAAATGAATAAATGAATAAATGAATAAATGAATAAATGAATAAATGAATAAATGAATAAATGAATAAATGAATAAATGAATAAATGAACAAATGAACAAATGAATAAATGAATAAATGAATAAATGAATAAATGAATAAATGAATAAATGAATAAATGAATAAATGAATAAATGAATAAATGAATAAATGAATAAATGAATAAATGAATAAATGAATAAATGAATAAATGAATAAATGAATAAATGAATAAATGAATAAATGAATAAATGAATAAATGAATAAATGAATAAATAATACTTAGTTTTCTACAATTTGTAAAGTATTTGATTTTATTCTCTGAAAAGCCGTGTTTGCAGCTAGTATAATAATATTGTTCCCACTTTTATAATAATATGTAAATATTATCAACACTTACACTCTTATCATATAAATATTTATTAATAACATAAAGTAAAATAGATATTTGACTTGTATGTACATATGTGTGTGTATAATATGAAAAAGTTTCATTACTTTTTAACACTCTATAATATTCTGAGTGATGAATAAATTTTGATTAAAGTTTTTTTTATTGTATAAACATGGAACCTATTATGATAATAAATAGAAATGTAATAAATTAGTTACAACCTGTATCTATTAATTGTATCCCTATTTTTTATATTTTCTGTACTTAAACCTCTGCAGGTTACTCTTGACACAATCTAAAGTCTAAACTACGCACGAAGGGACTAGAGTCAAAAATACCGCACTACCGCTACCGCGAGATTGGTTTGCACACATTTTTGCAAGCACTTCGCGCGTCGTGTGATAAAGGTCAAGATCGTAGGTATTTAGATATTAATAAGAGTAACCCGACTAATGCGATTTCCATACTTTTTTTTCCATGCGATATTTTTCGATTTCCATACTTTTTGATTTATTTGTAAAGATTGGCATCTTTCGCACTCTGATTAAACACGTGCAGCAATCATAGTAGGTCACTCTCAGATTCTGCTACAACTAAATCGTTATCTGCGTAACATAATATGATGCTGATTTCCTTGTTTTCCATTTAATAAGCGATGTCTAGTGATGCCATATCTTCGATTACCTTATCCATTACGAGAATATAGAAGAATGGACTCCATGGATCTCCAAGATGTATGCCACTAACTGTCATTTTTCACTGTGTGAATTTTCATCGATTATCGGTATTATATTAGTTTTTTTATATACAGCTATTGGATTGTTCAATTCACTACCAGATAATATAAAGCGACTGAATAATATTGATCAATTTAAGAAATATTTGATAAACTATATACTAAGAAGCCGAACAGAGACAATTATGTAAGAAGCAATTTTTGTGAGAAGACATTTTGTGCTTGAGTTTTAGAATAACATCCTCCCTTCATACCAGCATTTCATTGGTGTTTGGGGAATACGAAGTGTTTATTGTTAACTATAATAAAATATCAATATAAATGTATCGAAATATAAGTTGTGTATTAAATTAAATAAATAAATAAATATTTAGGTATACGTAATAAAACAATATTCATGATCGATTCAATATTTTGATAAACTTGCACATCAGCACGTTCATGATGTATGTAGGAAGGCACAGTTAGAATTTCTATATAATTATGATATCTCACCGACAGTTTGTCATAGATTTATATGTACTAAAGTACGAAGTAATATAATTCTATGCAGTTTGTAGTAGTAATGGATTTCAGGAACTCTAGTAATATTTATGAATGAACATGAGATTAGGATAACGGACAAGGACTTGCTTTATTACATTTTACAATGTTATTATTTAAACATTGGATTTGTAGACACCGCCTTTTCGATAGGTTTTTCCAAACTAATTCATTCATAGTTCTATGAGACATCATTCTCAATAAAAATATATAATTATACTCTAGCGCCTATAATAAACTGTGGAGCAGGTAACTTGCAGTTGTAAATATCGGAAATGATCAATAAACAGGTTCAAACATCTTTCTTCCTGAACATTTGAATGTATTTCTTGGATTTTCTTATAGTTCTTATATAGTCCAATATTTCTTATTAATGTTTGCTATATTCTAGTAGATTTAGTGCAAATTTTATTCCACTACTTTAATGGTTATTGATTATTATCAGTGATATGATACGTAATATGTCTTTGTACATATTTTCATGGATCATTTTCATCTATAAATTCAATTATAACTAAATCTTAAAAATATTTATAAGATTTGCCACTTCTTTTCACGAAAAAGATCTTCAACAAAATTATTGTTATAGTAGCGTAATTTTAATAAAACTCAATTTTTTGAGACCTCAATTTTCGTTCAAATATTATGTAATGAATTAAAACTTATTACGAAACTAAATTAAAATTCGTAATCTTCACTTTACGAATTGTTGCCTACGATTTTGAGTAACGTAAATAAAAAAAAAATAAACTACATATTAAATCTTATTTCATTCAATGTCCTTGTTGTTGACTTTATGATACGTCTCCATTTAATCTTATTTCATTCAATGTCCTTGTTGTTGACTTTATGATACGTCTCCATTTAATCTTATTTCATTCAATGTCCTTGTTGTTGACTTTATGATACGTCTCCATTTAATGATCATGATCTAAATAATTACATAATTTTACTTTTTATCGAAATAAGCTTCATCTTTGACGTGGGTGACAAAATAATATCATTATTTCAGTTGAATTACCTTTACTAGTTATAATTATTCCTTATTTTATTTTAATGTCTTCAAGTACCTGTGAATAAAAAGTGCCACAGTACCGTAAAGTGAAGACTCTTAGGCATAAAGCTAATTATCCTATTGTTATTATGCTATAATTTATGATACAGAAGTTATAGTAAATAAATGTTTGTAAATTTTTATGAATGAACGTTGATTGAATACAGTTTTAAAATGTAGGTAAATCCTGTGACTCGTCATCTCGAACATTAGATACGGTAATATAAATATAATAAAAATATATAAGCTACCTGGATCCCGTTTGTATATAATCAGAAATACACAGGCAACTGTAAATAAAACTAAAAAATGAAGCATTATATGGAAATTAAAAAATAAACCTATTTATTATATCAGTGAAGATCATCATCATCATCATCATCGCCCTCAACGCTCCTCTCGGGAGCACAGGGCAGAAACCAGCCTCCTCCATTCAGAGCGATATCAGTGAAGATAACCAATTAAAATTCTAAATTTATTTCCTTATATTTTTAGTAGATATTTTTCTTAGGTCTCCCACTCTTTTCACTGTCTTTGATTAAAAGATTGTCCTATTTCTTCCTATAAAGTCAATATTTATATTCACGAATTTTATATTATTATACTTGTCTGAAAGAAGGGGTGTGAGAAAGAGCGGGCATCCGAGAACCATGTGGCTTGATAGCGTAAATAAAATTCTCAAAGACGGCTGTGTGTTGAGTAGGAGGAACCGTTGAGCGTGCTTGAAAAATTGCATGAGTGTATAAGAAGCGAAATAAATATCCCCTTTCACGACACAAGCTTTTAGTAGCTTACTGTGAAAGGTGTATAAGGTTGTATTTGAGTTTATAACAAAACCCAGATATATCTTTTTTTAAAAAAAAAAAAAGTATGAAAAGATAGATATTTATGGCGTTCCGTTCTCTCTGCCTACCCCACTTGGGACACGGTATGAGGGTATAGTATATTACGAATTTTATATTTGTTGAAGTCACGAATTTTACTACAAAGAGAGATTTAAAATCTAAACCTGAAGAATTATCCTACATCCTAACCGAAATTGTAGTTTCTACTAGTCTTTCCTAAACATATGAATATAGAATAGAATAGAATCAAAACTGTTTCTATGACATCACGAATAACAAGCAAAAATTGTAACTAGTAGATTTTTCAAACAATTTAGCTGATATTTCGAGTGAAAAAATTATAAGAAAAATAGATATGTACGAGTACATCTAAACTACAAGTAATAAATGGTTATTGATGTAGAAAAGAATAAAAAAAAAACTATACCTAATATACTAATGCAACCTATAATTTATTGAAATTAACCATATTTAATTGTGTATCAATATTTCATTTTTACTCCTAGCAACAGTGAATCAACAAGGTAAAACAATTATGAAGTACCTACCTATCAATAATATGGGGGAATTTTTGTGATGAAATTCTCCTCCCTATAAAGGGAAAGTGAGTGCTATATGGACACGTTCCTGTCAATTATTAAATAACTCAAATTGTCTTGATTATAAATATTACATCATAGGAATATCATACATATAAAATATTATTATTTGGTAGGTTTATTAAGCTTACTTTGGTATGTACTAACCTATTATATCAACGTATATAATTATAATATTACCCACACATATGTTATATCTTTAATATGATGTAGGTATTTTAAAAGGATTATATTTTAGAAGGAAATGAGAAATCCTTACAAGATAACTACTAATTTTTACAAATATAAAAAAATACTTAATTATAAAAGAATCAAAAATATTAATGTGTGGTAAGTTCTATAACTTCAAATATCGTAATAAATAATCGTTTTCAGACTCTATAGTCTGAAAACGATTAAAACTAAGTTTAAGAGAGTTGTTGTAAAAGTTGCACAAATTTTTTGTCGCAGTACAAAATGTTGAATTTATTAAGGTACATATATATACATGGATGTAAGTATTTTTTTTTAAAAAGGGCAGCGTCCGCCACATACCTCGGGCCACACCAAAAAATTTGGTGCAAAAAGGGAAGGGAAGAAATGGGAATATATTTGTATTGTAAGTATTTAAATGACTGAGAATTTTCCAGCATATAAGTAGCTCCCAACGAAAAGGCGTGTTTTCAGTTTCCTTTTGAAGCCCTCTCCATTCGCCTCCTCTTGCAGTCACAGAGGCAGCTTGTTCCTGCATCTGAGACCCGCAACACTAATCGCTTAGTAATAATATTGAACTAATTTACAAATATGCTTTTAATAGGTACCAACATAAATCAGTATTTATAATTTATTTAGTCATATAAATTGGAAAGCAAACATGTTTCAATATATCTTTTACTATCCCTCTATGTTCCAGATCTACCTCTATTCATGTTAGTATAATAATGTTCGATCCACCCACTCAATATTCATCGAACTGGGCATTTTACCGATGAAACGTTTAATTTATTAATTAATTGGGGTTTCCAATTTAGACATAATATTTTATTAATCCTTAACATCCCCAAATATTTAATACTGTCCAAAGCACGTGTCCATAGAAATTCATATAGTACAAACTATTACATAACATATCTCTTCATTATTATTATATCGATGTATATACAATAGGTATTCATTTTTGAATAATTATTATATATTTCATAAATCGAGCTAGTTACAAATGGAGATATAGGTACATTTATACACCAAATACTCATACATGTACAATACCTACAATAAATATAATGAGGTAACTAAAAAAATCTAGATTTGTGGATGTTTTCCAGCATTGGATACAAGAAGAAATAATAATAAAAGGATGTCAACATCTTTATTATATACCTAACATTCTTTAACTTTTAAATTTTGACATATTAAAAAAAATTATAATTGTTTGTGATCTTCATCTACGAATATTGTATTTATGTTAAAAATTGCCAGGACTATGTTTTTGCTTGATAATCGTTTTCATTTCTTTTTTGCTTTTATTGTGTATTTTACTTATTGATTGTATGATAGATAGAGTTTTATGTTTGTGTTCTATGAAATGTGCTTGTGTTTTTATAATAAGTTAAAGGCCTTATGGTGCTGAAATAAATAATAATGTGAATACGCACAAAATTCATATTTTAAATTTCCACCATTTTTTGACGAAATAGAATTCTTTGAAAGCTCATTGCACGGTATAGGTATATAATGTAGAATATAATATATTATATATCTACTTCTAGGCAATGTGTGGAATAACTTTATTTTTAATAAGTAAACAGTGTTTTTGATTTTATTTTTATAACAAAATTTATTAAAAATGAACTTTCACCAAGTGACTACCGAAAAAATTAATAGTTTAACTTTATTTTATTTGTTGATAATTTTTCGTGCCAGTAGTAATATTGATGAGAAAATTCCAATGGTTTACGTCAATATCAACAAGGACTGTGTGTTTGTGCAAATTGTGCGCAGATTATTCTGTCATTATGCGCAATCAAAATGTGATAACTCGTGGAGGAAAACGTATTGATTATCAATTAAGATATGATTGAAAACATTTGATTGATTTATAATCCAAAGTTTTATTTTTAATTAAGACTCAGTATCAATAATACATCGTCATAATTATATGAAATATTTATAAATAAAAAATATTATTATCTTTATCCAGAACTTAAAATAATTAATTATCAACTTTGATGATATTTCAAAATATATCTTCGTCTTCTTCTTCTTCTATCAGTGCCCAATCAGGCCTCCCCGACGTTGGCGATCACTCAGGAGAATGCTTCACTGTTTCGCACTGTCAGCCACGACATCTGCCTCCTTCCCACTCCACGACGTCCCTCAATATTTACTTCTATTATCAACTGCAGAAACCGATATTAATTGCCTCGCAGGATGTGGCCCAAATGTGATACTTTACGAACCTTAATATTCGTCAGGAGCTCTCTAGTCGTATGCGCTCAACATAGGACTCCATAAATAACAAAAAATTAAAAAACATAACATTAATCTATTATTTTGTAAATAAATACCAAATAATACGGAACAAGTAAAGTTGAGTTACTTGTGCCAATATATTGAGGTAGGGAGGCAACCACTGACGTAGGTATATAATTATTATCGAACATAACAATATGAGACGATACTTGTCCATAAAGTGGGAGGAATGAGTCGATATTACCACCGTGTGTACCACAACATGTGTAATATTGTGTTATAAATTTTATATTCGGATACTCATCGTTCAGTACCTACTTATGAATTTCCAATAATTTTCTTTCCAGCTTTCTCCTTACGCGAGTAGGTAGGTACATAATATTTTAATAGCAATAATAATAGTAACACAAATAAATGGCGATCATGTCGGTCTGGCAACAAACGATCACAGTGTTTAAATAATATACGAGATGTTTTATTCAATATTCCAATACAATACAATACAATACAAAAGGTAAAATAGTATAATATTATGTAGTTCGTGTCGCATATGTCAGAATCACACGGCCTCGTGTCTAACATTGCCTCGTGATCACACTGCCCACAACTCCCCCTAGAAAATGTGTAATTTCTTATTCCAACCACTTACGTATATATATCTATCCACCTTACACCCCCCACAAATTATTTTTCTATGGTAAGACTTTGTATACTTTCTTAAAGAATGTACGATGTAGGTACGAACTTATTCGTAGGTAAGTACCTACCTATATAATTTTCTAATATAGGTAGGTACTTATATAAATTACATATTTTATCATTTACACGTGTTACATCATATGTATGTATATGCAAAGAAAACATAATATTCAATTACTGTATTAGAATACTACATTAAAGATATAAAATTTCTATAGCTACTAAAAGTTTATCATTCTAACTCCACATACCTATCTCGATAAGGAATGATTAAAATAGTCATCTTTATAAAAGGAAATATGAGCAAAATGAAGCTTAAGATACGTTATTGTTTCAAGTGCACATCTTTTAAATCTAAGAAGGTACCAATAAGAACTTAAATTATTTATAACAATTGAAAATACGGTTTACAGTTTTACTAGCACTTTATTAAAGTGACCCGACTTGTAATATTCGATGTCTTTGTCAATATTGATCGAATGTCGAAACCTGTGTCACTATAATAAGATGCAAGTAAAACTACAAACCGTGACCAACCTTTCGACATTCGATCGATGTTGACAAAACATCGAGTATGGAAAATCGGGTCACTTTAATAAAGTACTAAAAAACTTTAAACCGTATTTTTAATCGTTATTAATAGATATTCAGTTTTACAAAATAAATGCCGAAATAATAATGTAATAAAAATGATATTCAACAAACAAATAAACAATACCGATACATATTAGAATCTTTGTACAAACCACTATCAATAATAAAAAATAATACCTATAAAGAGTAGTACACCAGGTAGTATGATAAATAAGTCATGCAATGGTGCATCATATAATTATCCAGTAAATATTTTATTAGTTACAAACGACATGGGTGGATCTATCAACTATACCTACAAGATCACTGTGTACATATTATGCCTACCGATATACTAAATAATTAATAATCAAAGTGAGTTGATGTTAAATAATATTTCAATATATAATATATTTCCAGAAATCTGCAATGAATGCTTTAAACCTAGTGGGCAGTCATGCCTCTTATTATTGTACTTACCTACTCTTCTACTCTAATTATATAAAAGTATTGTTCCGTATCGTCTGCAGAAACATTCAATCGTAAAAATATTATTATGTTCCCTGTAAATATTACTGAAATTCTATTCACATACACTATCATTGATTCTTTTACATACGCAGATATTTCTTATATTGAACTACTTACCTTGTTCGTACACATCAGTGGCGGCAATAGACTATTAATATTGAACATACTTTCCTAACATGATTTTTATTATTAATTGTGTCGGCGGTGCACAGATAGTGGAATTCAATTCCATAATTAGGTAAATTGAAACAAGTGTTTCTTTCTACTATAAATTATTGATCATGAGAGAGACGTCTTTCGACTTATCAGGCCATTATCAATGTTTTTATTCTTTCCATAATTTGATATTGCATTCGTGGACTTATTGAAATGCATGTTCTTTATTGAACTAGATATTTACCTATCTATGTATTACATAGGCGCCTATTGGAGTACAATCAGTTTTCTAGTTAACATTATTTTTTATCTTAACAAACAAAGTATATTGAACATTAATTACCTATCTCAAAAAAAAGTTAGAATAATTCACTGCAATATTTTACTCAAACAAAAGAATATTGTACGATTTGGTATCGAAATAATGTTATCATAATTTTCATCTTAATTCTGATATTATTCTAATTAAATTTGAGCCAACATTCTCTGAAAACCGCAATTCCTGCTATCTAGTCTTGTAGATTATTGTGTAGGTATATAAGAGGATGCCTTATGTGACTCTTAAAAGAATTTGTTAAATTTTAAATTGATCTAACTGGTTTTCTTGTTATTTTTTTCGCTATATTGGTGCAATAAACCTACCTAATGTAATTCCACGTTAACTTAGATAAAAAAAACATACCTTTTTACTACCCTTTTGTGTTTTTTATTACACAATATTTGTTACAGTTGAGCCTGGCAAATACCTAACCAATTTGACGTAATAAACAAAAATTGATCAGAATCTTTTCAGTACATACTTTACGGATATATTTCGACACATTATTGTACAAAACGTAACATTTTATAACGACATTTTTTTATCACACAATATTTGTTACAGTTGAGCCTGACAAGTACCTACCTAACCAATTTGACGTAATAAACAAAAATTGATCAGAATCTTTTCAGTACGAACTTTACGGATATATTTTGGCATATTATTGTACAAAACGTAACAATTTATAACGACATTTTTTTACAACTCTAATGCTTCAAGGAATTTGAATTGAAAAATATAAACACATGTTAATTCCTGCGTTTTATCATCGAACACAATTCCTTTATTTTGATTAAAAAAATCTTAATCCTTCTAATGTGAATATATTTATATCAATATATATATTTGTGTTGTGTATCATACCATAAAAATATCATGACAATATATTATGTATACCTAATATGTATATGGTTATAAAGGCTTATTGTACATAATGTGTTTTATATGAATATCCATACAGTTATTATACATACCTATTAGTATTCCAATATTAAAACATACATCAATTTTTCAGAAGATTACAACAGGGCTTACATTTTTATCATAAATCTTTTTCATTTTCTGATTTCTTCATATATTTTCAACGGAGTTATATTATTTATATATGTATTATGATTTTATTCTCTTTGTCTTAAAAATTTATCATTTTTTGGAAATTCGATGAGCTGTATCAAATTCAATACGTCAATTAAGTAGGACTTACTAGTCTGAATCATAAAATTTGCTTGAGAAAAGTGAGCCTTGAGTGGGTTTGTGGATATAAATAATAGGTAGGTACACTAAATTGCTGTTCGGAAAACATACAAAATTAAATAACATTAAGTTGCATAAAACTTCAGCATACCTATTACAAAATTCACACAATAATAACTCATTAATTGCCCTTAATTTAAATGTGTGTTTCTCTCTTTTTAAAGGTGGAAATTATTTGTTCAGATTCAAGTTCAATCCAATCACAAACAGTTGTCGATTCGTAACCCTACACCAATAAAGCTACACCATATAGGAGGAGTAAGGGAAGCGGTACTCTGTGATACAAAAGTAGTGATTGTGATTACATATTGTATTATATTATTATGTGTGTATTAATATAATATAAATATCATCTTGTAAGAATAAAAAGGAAAGGATTAAAGCAAGAGAAGATGATGAAGAGAGGTCGGCTTCCTTTAGTAGCGGTTGTCACCTATACTCTGTCTGTGATTATTATTATTATATATGCGATATCACTACCTACCCAGTGTCGAGGTGTCATATCATTCCATATGGGACGGAATCACAATAATAATATTATAGTTACTACATTACAATATTTTTAGTTTATCAAAATCGTTTAATATTTTTGTATTTATTCACTCAGTATTTGAATACTGTGCCGTCAAAGTTTACATAATTAGAAGATGATGAAATTGAAAACTATGTTTTGGTTAATTTATTTGGAAAAAATAATTTCCTACTTATGAGAGTATCATTTACCTCAACAAAAAACAGTTACCGGACCAAACAACTCAATAAATTTAAGTGTATTCTTCCTATACCGAATTTTTCAGAATGGCTAAATAGCATCGAAAATAAAAGAAGTAAAAGAAGAACTCCCAGACGATGGTCTAATGAGATTAGAAGAATCGCAGGTGACTAGTTACAGAAAGTTCAAAGCTGCTTGGGGAAATAATATAGGGGAAGCTTATTTTCAGCAGTGGTCAAGAATAGCTTCATAAGTCAAATCAGATTGTATTGTCTCTTTTTTAAAATAGAATGGTTCATATTTTATTTTTGTCGCAAAAAGTTTATAGTTTTTGTAGAATTATAAAACAGGAACCGTAAGATTTAACTTATTTTTTTCAAAATAGCGTTCTTCATTTTAGGCTCTCTTAACACTCCGTGATATACTTAAATATATTATTTCCAAATGCTTTCCTGCCGTGTCGACATTATACGCGTCGTGTAGGTATTAGTTATATATTATGTATAATTATTGTAAGGCAAAGTATTATTCCAGAGTGTTGATCTTGGACGATGTGTTATTTGTTGACAGTTTCAAATTAATATTTCTATTCGGCAATCCGATTACCGATGCCTCATCCTTTGGATACCGACCCGACCCGCTCATTGTACTACAAATTACAATCACACCATCTATCTATTATAATAATAATCATCTATATCCATTCAAAACATTTTGAAATTAGAACATATTAATCACATATCACAGTTTTTAGACCAAATAAATACAATTTATCTCTATTTATTTAGGTACCTACCTACCATCATGACATTTCCCACTAGAGATATTCAGTAGACTAACTGCATGTAACAAACTGCATTTTTTTGTATAGGAAAAAGGTAATAAGCCACATTAGCACATTATTCAAATAGTACAGTTGCAATTTAAATTGAGTGTAAAGCACTTAGAAAAATAAATTAATTTATAAAATATGTAGGTAAAATGATATGTGAAAACAACAAAAAAAAACAGAATTTCCATTTAATGAAGACGTCTTAATTTCTTTCACCAGAATGGATAATGCTGAAAAACCATGTTTTAATAATGAACTAATATCTTAATTTATTGTATGAGGCTTATTTATTACAAATTACAAATATTTTTCCCAAATATATGTACTATGAAATGTAAATATGCAGTCACAATAATTGTATTGTAATTGTTATCAGGTTATTACCACATTGTTAGGTAAAATATACCTAATAGTATAAACATAAATAAATTTAATATTCAAAGACCAAAAACATGTGAATTTATGGATATTTTAATTTACTAATCTTAAATTTAAAGTATGTAGTACCTACTGCAAATATATAGAATTCACCAAATTACACACTGATTCATTGAGATTTTTTGCATCATCTCATACCTAGATCCTCGACACCTTGAGTTTTTTTTACCACGCAAACTTTTCAGGTATAAAAACTTCAAAAATCATTATTCAAAAGGATAAAACGTAACATTTTAATAACCAAACTTTTATTCTGAGTACTTGAATTTAATCCAGAACGTTAAACAGACAAGAGGTGGGTACCAATATAAAACTGATTCCAACACACTCCAAACTAGGAAAGTGCCTTGGGCTTGTTCAGTGCCCACCCGGTACTACTAATACCATATAGTCCCCGTGTTGCTAATGTTCATTGTTGAGAGCACACATTGAATGGAAATATCGACAATAGCACTTATCTCTTATTAAAAAATATTTTAAAAAAATAAAAGAAATGTTTATAAAATAATGCACCCTATTACGAGACTAAGAATTCAGATAAACGTATAGAATGATATTTTTCCTAATTCCTGGAGAAGTGACCGATTTCTGCCTTATGATTTCGGGAGGAACGTTAAAAGACAAATGTATGTGTTTGTTCTTACGTATAGGCAAATGTAATTACATAGGTATTCATTTAGATATTTTGAAAGTAAGAGTCTAATTGCATAATATTTTCAAGATTTGTAAAGCAAAGATTTATTTACTTTATAAAACAAATATAAAAAAAACTATACACACAGTTACTTGCATATTATCTCATACACTTTAGTTATATTTCACATTCAGAGCATAAAAATAATACCCATCAGTTTTTTTATCCAACAAAGCACGTTCGTTTGTAATTAGATAGGGCCGAAACTAATTTCTTTCAAATCAAAATAATCGAGAAATCTGTATGTATAGTAATCAAATACATATTATTATTATTGTGTATTTTCTCTAATTAAGCTTAGCGCCAAATTACCTTGTGAAACAGCGTGAATTTACACAATAGTACAAAATATTTCACACCAATCAAAAAGGAATGATTCATGTAAAAAAAACACACACACACAAAAGAAGCGATTTTGATAATAATATGTAAAACAGTAATGGAAGGTAGTTGAGTATCCAATAATAATAATAATAATATTGTATTCTTCAAATAACACTACACATTGAAAATAATTACTTTGGAGAGGTATTATTATATTATTGATATTATGTTTCTTTATAATTATCATTGTAAGCTATGCCTAGTGATGCCGGCGTGCTCACACCTGCCTCTACAAATAATATCGAAAATTATTATTGTATCAAAACAATTTTTGGAGAAACCAACTTTAGGAGCTATAAATTTACGTATTTAATCAATCTCATTTTGGCATTGTTTCCCCACTAGTATAATTTACAGATTATAATTTGCAAAAAAATTACAGATCCTTATCGTTGTACTAGATGAAATAAGTGGATGAAAACATTTTTAAAAATCTTATAAATATTTACAATGCCAGGACCTTTCCTCATTTTATACTACATGCTTTTTATAATGTCAATAATTATGTACATACTTTTACCCCCACCTAGGAAATATTTTATCTATTCGTAAACTTAGAAGCGAAATATTTGCTAGGTACAGATTTTTTCAGTTAACCAGATCTAGGTAGGTAACAGAAAAAGGACACTGAAATATGTAGATTCTTCTTCTTTGTCCTCCCCTTTATCCCATTTACTTGGGGTCGGCTGTCCTAGTCCTCATCTTCCAAGTTTTCTGGTCTCCTGCGTCCTCCGAGCGCAACTTTGCCTCCTTCATATCTCTGGTAATTGTGGACATCCATGTGATCACTGTTCTGCCTGGTCTTCTGGGTCCTACTTCTACGTTCATTGTCTTTTTGATCATGTTATCCTGTGGTAGTCTCAAGATGTGTCCGTAGTCCGTACCATCTTAATCGGTTTTCAAAGTATGTAGATTATTAAAAAAGATTTTTTCTATGTATCTACGCAAAGAGTTTATGACAGAGACTATAAAACGACACAATGAGACACCTTACTAACTAAACAGACATAATTACAATATGTATTATCTTTTCGTGTTTTCATGTTCTGCGGTACCATCGATTTTCCCTCATGTGGGGAGAATGATTGTATTGTTTAAACCCCTAATTATGACGATGGATATTCATAATATAATAACAAAACGTAATAATTTGCTTCTCAAAGAAGAACACAATAGCTCACTACTGTACTACCTACCTCTATAATAATATTACACATTTTATACGGACCAATTAGTGGTGTTGTTTTGCATGGAGCTACTAGCTTACAGCTACCTATACATACAATATACAATAACAAATATATTATATACCTACAGAGTTACTTACACACATGTATTTACAATATAATTTAAAGCGTTCTGATCGACTTACCTGAGGAAATAATTACAATTACACCGCCTTTAATAAATTGAACAAACATTCTCAACATGTTCTAGATATTAGTAACCATTAATTTTCTATTCATCATAGGTTTCTAGTGTAACTTTGTGGGATGACATTTTTCTTTCCAAACGATTTGAAAAATTCAAAAATCAAATAAACACAATCAATTTTACAAATTTTATTAAATCATAATATTATAAAATGATGTGTACTTTAAAGCAAAAATTTAAAAGTAATAGATATTTCTTCTTCTTCTGCTTGTAGCAGATCATTGATCTGTTTGTTCGGAATTTGTTTCCTCTTGCGAAGCTGAAAACTAACTATCAGTACATATTTCATTGCTTTTAATTATTTAATAAAATATCATATTGAAGAAAACTGTAATTATGAATATGGAACAATTTCAGTGCCTTCTTGAGCATAAAATATATTAAGAACTTTAAACTTCTTATGAATACAGTTCTCTATTTTGGATATTTTAATATGACATAATACCTAAATAACAAAAACTTCAGTTATAATTATGAGAGTTCGTCGGTAGCCTGGAGGTAGAGTCTCGGCCTCGTGAGCAAGGAGTCCGTGGTTCTATACCAGGTGCCGGCAAACTCCCCTTTCACGACACAAGCTTTTAGTAGCTTACTGTGTTTGTATTTGTTTTTGGTTTTGTTTGTTTGCTTAAGTTTGTATTTGGATTTATAACAAAAACCCAGATATATCATTTATGAAATAAAATAAATAAAAATTTAAAAACAAATATATTTTATTTATTTGTAACAACTACTACCTACTATAGGTACCATTAAATTGTAATATTTTTATATATTGATTTTTTTCGCTTATTATGCATAATTATAAGAAATGTCATCACATGATAAACTTCCCCTCACCTCTATACCTAAATATGTTTAATATCTTCATTATAGAAGGCTTTTGAAAAAACACATGTTTTCTTCTACTGTGAGTTTCACATACAAATTGTGTACGTACACACATAATGATATCATGATAAAAGGTGTTGAGAAACAATGAAAAGTGTCGGCTTCCGTAAGTCGGCATGACTTTTATATTTCATCATCATGGTGTAATCAAAAAGTGACACGACTATGAATGCAAATTACAGGTTCTGTTCTTACTCTGGCTACTGACATCGCGAGGGTGCTCGGTTCCTACCGTTGCGTTTTTTTGAATAATAGAGAATACTGAATGCCCATGGGTGAGAATTATATGGGTGAGTAAAATAAACACAATAACAATATTATCGTCATTGCACGTTTAAAATAGGACGCGACAAATTTGTGGTGGACTCGGACATTACGAAACTACAACATTTTTTAATTATGAATCTTGGTTTAAAATAAACTCAGACACACCCTCAAGGTAAGCGATATGCTTGTGTTGTGAAAATGAATAGGTCAGTGGCGATATGCTTGTGTTGTGAAGATGGAATAGGTCGGTGGCAGTATGATTCTAACCCAGATCTCTCGATTGAAAACCCGAGACTTTGCCATCAGACTACCGACCACATTAATAATTATTTAAACTATTTATAAAAATAAAATATATTTTTTAGTTTTGTAATCTTATTGCTCGATTGAAAAAATATAAGGTTATTTCAATCGAGAAGCTATTGTTTTTTTATGATATGTTTTGTTAAATTAGGCATTTTTTATAATACATGTACCTATACATTTAATTAATTAACGAATTTAAGAAATATGTTTTTAAAACCTAATGCTTTAAAATGATAATGATTTCAAAACCGTAATAAGCAATTTATTTCAAGTATGTTTAATAAATTAATGACGAAATTTTATAAGCGTCATATGAGCCATTTTGAAGATGCAACGTAGAAAATAACAATAATAATATATAACCCACAAAAGTCTTTGTATTGTATAATATACATATCAACACTTTTGTTATGTTAATAAGACAATGTGAAAATGTAATTAATAGTGTATCATTAATTTGTTGATTATTTTGTATTACAATTACAAAATAATAATATCAAGATATCAAATAATAATAAAGTAAGTAGGTGCATTAGTCGAAAAAATTTAAGTTATGCTTTGTAATTATTTTGAATATATTTTTCGATAAATGATTATTATTACATATCTACCTATTAAAATAATAACACCGTCATTATCAAATTATTTTGTTATTTTTTTTTTGTTTGTTATGTACAGTTATTTGTATTATTATTTATTTT
Source organism: Athripsodes cinereus (assembly GCA_947579605.1). Taxonomy (NCBI): domain Eukaryota; kingdom Metazoa; phylum Arthropoda; class Insecta; order Trichoptera; family Leptoceridae; genus Athripsodes; species Athripsodes cinereus. Next base: position 18,367,245 of record OX388312.1, read on the forward strand.
TTCTCGTCGATAACATAATTATTCAACGAAAATAAAAAGTTAATACAATTAAGATTAATTTCGATGAGAATACAATACAGCGTAAATTGCGAGCAGGTAACCAGTAAGGTCGCAAACAGTAACAGTAAACAAATAGTAGATAATATAATATCAAAGTTTAAAACAACGAATAAATTAATTTGTCTTATCGTTTTAATTTAATTTAGTAGTGTTGAAAACTGATAGTATCAATTCGTACCTACTTGAACTCTTCGAATGAATGTCAAAGAAAATACAGGGTTTTAAAAATGCGTGTAAATAAACTACGATGGTTTGGAAATGTTGAGCGAATGCAAGATGAAAGAGGATGTATTTGTCTGAAAGAGGGGTGTGAGGAAGCGCGGACGGCCAAGAACCACGTGATTTGATCACGTGGATCAAATCCCAAAGATCGGCCGCGTGTTGAGTAAGAGAAATCAGCGTAGATGTATGAGAAACTGGATGAATGTGGAGGAAGCGAAAGAAGTTTGTAAGGATAGATCTATATGGCGTTCCGTTCTCTCTGCCCACCCCTCCTGGGACACGGCGTGAATGTATAAATAGATAGATCGATAAAAAATCATAAAGTCAAAAACCTCTCAAAAATCTGCTGAGGAAGTAACTGGATCATGGGCTGTTCTTACGGATTAACTACTAGCTGGCCAACTAAAGGAATGCAGGATGAAATAAAGAACCTGTTATATGGGTGACAAAATCTACTGAAACCTCATAAACTTGTAAGTAAATATGTCAAAAATTATATCATTCCAATTAGTTTTATTGTTTCCATAATTTTGAAGTAAGAGATAGAATAAACGTGAACACCGCATTAGTGCAGAATCGTTCTGGGTGAAGGGGTCTGTTTTTGCACTGTGCTCCCGAGTAAAGTGAAGAAAAAAGGAAAAGAAAGAGAATGTGACCACAAAAGTGAATTTAAAGACTTTTTATAAACTTATTGTATTTTGGTCATATTTTGAGTTTCGTTCAGTGCTAGGCCATACAAAATATTAATTAATTAGTTTAGTAAGCAATAAAAAACGACAAAAGATAGATTCAGGGCCAACATTATAAAAGTCCGTTAACTCAAGTCATTTTAATATGGTCCAAAATTTGATATAACTACTCGTTTTTCATCATTATAAACATCCGTTGATATTATTTCAGTAAAATGTTACCATCTGCTTTAACTGGCCGACCGACCAGGGATTAGTTTTGACGGCTAGCATTGCTGTCTCACTATTTGCCTGAAGAGAGAAAGAAATAACAATAGATGAATCTACGCACGTGTTTTGTTAGGATATATTCTCATAGCATCGCTGTCATTTACTCATTTGTTTTGTGTAAATTATGAGATTGTTGGGTGAAGTTTTTATGAATGGGGAGCAGGTAGATAAAAGGGACAGGCAAGATCTTATGTGACCACCGGTTGAAAACAATGGGTACAGTAGGCAAAAATATTTTTTTTTACGAATTGTCAAAATAGTTTTATAATGCAGTATCTAGTAGAATGTACGAACAGATCGCCATCCGTTCGTAAAGTGTCGACATACTTACGAATATTGGGTTCCTCGTTTACAATTTCGGCCCTAAATGTATAGAAAAAGAATTGTAGGTAAATATTATTTAGAAGCAAGGCCTAAGGATTGGCGTCTTCTTATCATTTGGTACATAGTTACGTATTACACTACAATGTTCCTGGTATATGGCGTATGTAAAACGGTTATGATGTTATTTCCTATCCAATTAATATAGAAGTCATAGTTAGTAATGAATACCGAAAGTATAATGATAATAATGAATTATGATGTCGGTGGTGGTGAGACGGGGGGGGGGGGGGCGTGCTGGCAAATAACACCTTTATCGCTAACTCCGTGTTGACGTCTTTAAACAATACCAAAATGATGACTAGGCGACATTTCTACTTCATATTTCAACAGTGGAGATGCACAATGGGCTCAAGAGCTTAATGCAAGAGTTATAATATTGTTTATTAATTAACTGACAATTCGGTAATATACACCCTGATCTTTTAATCATCCTTTTTTATGAAAACATCCCAACATACAAAATGATCGTCATAACTGGCAGAACTATAAAACACTTGCAAGGTTTCAGTACTTCCATGATATAAATGTTATATGTTGGTAATAAGTATTGTAGAAATTACATTTTATACTTATCCATATTTTGTTGAAATTGTATTATTTTAAGTATTCAGTGATGACATGTTATAATATTGTTTTCTTGAAGATTACTTTTAAATCAATATTTTTATTAAATTTATTATTATTTTTATATAATTAAACAAATGTATAGTAAAAGATTACGTTGTACCTAATTACTATAGATACTTGCATATGCTGGCGCTTCACCGAATCTTAATCTTTATCAATCGATATTTTCTCATTTTCGGGAGACGTCAATTAAGATACAAATTATTTGCATGTGAATTTACGAATCGCAAAAAGATCAACGAACTTATGGAAATATTTAAGATTAAAATGAATTAAATAAAATGGACACCCAACTAATTTGCCATTTTAGTTATGAAAGCGTTGATATGATACGGAATTTGTAATTTAGATGATAAGATTCCACACAGCTTATTAAAATTAGCTCAATAATAATAATAACAAATTCACTAAAATATTATGCTACAATAAAATATGACATCTCCGTGAGAAAAAATAAAAATATTTATAAAGTCTTCATTATTAAATAATATTACTATCAAGAAGTTCAAAATGGATAATGACACGAAAAGGTTTGTTATTGATTATTATATTAATTTGATTGGAATTGGTCTGACAATTTTATTAGAGAGCAGCATTAGCGGCTCATGTGATACGACTTCGGACTTACTTTGATTCCACCAAGCCGACAAACGGTGACAAGACACTTTTGCCGACAGGTTTTAGAGAGGAGAAATACCAGCAAATACATCGATATGCTTGTAAAAATTATGAGTTTTACATTCGATTTTAGAGCTCTATATTTTTAAAGAACAGTTAAAAACACAGCTATTCTAAATTATTATTTTACATGGTTTATACCGGCCTAATTGATTAATATGTATGAACGATTAAAACGTTTACCTGTTGATATTATGCTGAAGAAAACGCATAACTATTAAAAAATGGTTATGTTTAATGCTGATGAAGAGTTAGTAAATGAAGGGATGGATGAAATAATTAAAGGAAAATTATGAATGCAAAATATTTTTTCGAGGACACTCGAAAACTTACGGAAAAGAGTGGGAGATTAATTCTTTGTCGAATACTCCACGGTGCCCATTAATATTTTCCACGGTATGTATTGATTTACATCGATTTTTTCGATGAATCTATTAAGAGTTTGCCAGCCACTCAATCAAACTGTATGTACGGGTTATGATTTTTTTCTGTTTCATTATTCGCTTCGATAATATAATAATAAGAAGATATACCGAAAAGAAATTATTATCCGGCTATCGGCATTCGATTGTAGTCTACCGAATGAAAATATTTATTTACTGTAATTATTGTTTAATTAATCACTGTTATCGCTTTATATCAATTTAATTAATTAAGAGTAAGTTAAACATATTCCCGAAATCTTTTGATAAACTCAATATCATCTCTGTTATGATAAAGCACATTTCTTATTTTGATACCTGTAGGTAACTAGTGAACTTGGACAACTGATGTATCTATGTACTAATATAAATAGAATTTTATGGCCAAAGGTAGTACCTACCCCGTTAGAATATGATAAGAATATGGATGACTGTAAAAATTGTTTGGTTATAATACCATTGCCTTACATCGATTCAATCTACATAGGGAATTCCATAAACAAAATAACCTTGTTGAAGTAAGGCAACGATAATTATTATGTCTAATACGAGGGCGGTCCGATAAGTACTTAGCCTACATAAGAAAAAATAAAAATTTTGGAAAAGTGGTGATTTATTTTTCAACACAGTCTTCTTTTAGCTCGATACACTTGAACCAGCGATTCTCCAACTTCTTTAACCCGTCTAAAAAATACGTTTTCTCGAGGTCTACAAAGTAGGCTTCCGTGGCGGCAGTGACCTCCTCATTCGACTCAAATTTCCACCCAGTGAGTGACTTTTTCAAGTTTGGAAACAAAAAGAAGTCGCACGGAGCCAAATCTAGAGAATACGGTGGATAGAGTAGCAGTCCGTAGCCCTATTCGACCAATTTGGCCGTGGCGACAACGGAGGTGTGATCCGGTGCATTGTCACGGTGGAAGATCACTTTTTCTTCATCGAATGGGACCGTTTTTTCTACAATTCGGCATCGAATAGGCCCAATAATTTGGCATAGTAGAGTCTTGTGATCGTTTTACCTTTCTCCAGGCACTCGATGTTGATCACACCTTGCAAATCCCAAAAAACGGTGAGTGTCACCTTTCTGGTCGATAGGACAGTCTTCGCCTTCTTTGGAGCACGTTCGCCGGGTAAAATCCACTGTTTCGACTGTCCCTAGTTCTTTGGCGTATCCCAGTGGATCTATGTTTTGTCAGTGGCTTCGAAACGATGCAGAAACTCCTTCGGATTGCTCTTAAATAGCGTCAAAAACTGCTCTGAAATAGTCTCACGGTTGCGCTTGTTGTCCGGAGTGACAAAATGCGGCACCCATTGTGCCAACAGCTTTCTCATGTCCAAAATTTCATGAATGGTATAATCCATTTGGTCTTTTGAGATGCCTATTATCTTAGCTATCTTACGCACCTTAAATCGGCGGTCTGCCATTACGACATCGTGGATTTTTGACACGTTATCCTCCGAGGTAACCGTTTTCGGGGCACCTGGGCGTGACTCGTCAAAAACCGACGTACGACCATGTCGAAACTCTTAAACCAATTTTTGACGATCGTTATTAAAGAACAAGAGTCACCGTACACAGCATCCAAGCGGTCTTTGATTTCGCTGCGCGATTTTCCTTCCAAAAACAAGAATCAAATCACCGACCGATATTGCTCTTTTTCCATTTTTCGAAAATCCGTGGACCCGCCCGCTTCCACACGCGGTCAAAACAAAACCATAAGTCCAATTTGGCTGAAATTTTGATAGTAGCTGTCTACAAGAATGCACTACACGATGGTATATTTTTCTTGTGATAGTGATGCCACCGGGCGGAGAGGCTAAGTACTTATCGGACCGCCCTCGTACAATTAAAGGATTCAATCCGAATGGTGGAATTGGTGAACGTTGTCCATGGACACCGAAAGTAATCACTTAAGCCAGCCAACTTCTTCCGATTAGATTTTATACAATATTTATTACATTCACCCCCAGTGAGTTTCAGAAATATTTAGTAGAAAATGACAGACTACTTGAGAAAAGCCATGATGGAAAAAAAACATTCGTTCTTAGCTTTAATTTTGTTTTCCTTTGTATGGTGTGGTATGGCGCTCGGACACGTGGACGTCCGAGGATCAAATGGCAAGATCATTTAAATTAAATCCTACAGGACGGTCACATGTTAAGCTCATTGAACAGGAGAGCATACACGAGGAATTGTATGACAGTGACAGAAGCGAAAGATGTATGCAAGGATAGAAGGAAGTGGCGCTCGATCCTTTCTGACTGCCCCGCTAGGTAAGCAGCATGATGAGATGTATGTATGTATATGTAACATAGAGTTCAAAACGTGGCACGTGTTTATACAAGTTATATAAACAGTTGCAATTACTGTGCAAATAGCTGACTTATTTAAATTAAAGGGTAATTATATATATCAGGTATCTGTCGAGTTTAAATAAGATCATAGATCTTTTAGTAGTCTTTAAGTTAGGTTAATAGTTCTCTAATTGATGTATAGATGTAATTAAGTCGACATAATACATATAATAAAGTTCATAATATGCTAATTAAGGTATCATTCTCTGAAAGAATCCATATGCCAACCATGATGTGAAGATTAGTGATGAGAGAAAATATTAGTTTGGCCGGATGACGGATATTCAGTCATAAACCGGGTAACCGGATATTTGGCCCATGTCATACCTTGAATGAATTTCGGTTACCGGGATTTCCATGTTGCATCTACATATTATGTTCGACTAAAGCTTTTAGCGAGCTCCATTAACAGGATTGTGAAGACTCATTTATTTGCTCTTCTAAGCAAAACTTTTACCCTCAAGGGTGGGCCCTAATAAGCAGCCTGAAAGGCTGACTGGCCATAACCGCCTCGTGGGAATCATTTGTGCTACATTCACGTCTTCGATGCTCCTCTCAAGAAGACATAATTTAATCATAAATAAATCAAACATAATAAACAATAAATAAACTGTAATGAACAGTAAAAGACCCAAACAAATAACAAGCAAGCATAATTATTAATCAATTGTTGTCCTTTGCAGCGGGGTCTGTTAGGCGAAGTCGTAATTTGTTATGTTCGTCCTGTCTCCCTTGATGGAGAGTAGGTATGGGAGGGATGTTCCTATTGGGAAGGAAATGTCTTTTCACTACGCTAGTATCGGTGATTCTCATGTCTCACCTTCTGAAAGCCCAATAACAAGTCTCTGGACACCTTTTTTTTTTTTTTTTTTTCTTTAAAAGGTCAAGGGACCTTACATCCCTTGTGTCACTGCGACCATAACAGATCTATTGTGACATCCTTCTGTGTCATATCTCACTCTCAAGACCTAGGTGCGTCATGTAGCTCACTATTTGTCTTGTTGTGAGAAGTCTCACTTTCTCAGAGTCCAGCAGTGGACCTCCGAGGATGTGACTTCGGTTGCGAGCGAGTGCGTCACAGTTACAGAGGATGTGGATGGGCGTTTCATTATCCTCTGAACAGAATCTGCAGGTTGGGGTATCTGACAATCCAATTTTTGTCATATGCTTCCTTAGTCTGCAGTGTCCTGTCAAGGTCCGGGTTAGAATCCTTATTTGATTTTTATTAAGTTTTAAAACTTCTGTGGTGAATTTTCGCGAGTACCCTGTCATCAGTTCCTTCGCGTGCTTCAACCCTATGCTGTTGGACCAAATTTCATGGCTTTGATCCATGGCCCAGTTTTTTTAGACTAAGCCTGATAGTGCTAGACGGTAATCCGCATATAGGCTCAGGACCTATTGGTAGACTCTCAGCGCCAGTTCTAGCAAGTTCATCGGCAGCTTCGTTGCCTATGACTCCACAATGCCCCGGTACCCAAACCAGCCTTACGGCGTTATTCCCGCCCAGGCGATTTAGAACCTGTATGCATTCAAAGGTTAGTTTAGACTCTGGACACCTTACTTCGACTTCTACTCCAAAATTGGACACTGTACATAAATATTAATAAATATGCTACATTGAAAATGTCAAATGTTTTAAATGTAATGTTTTAAGAACGTATACCTACTTTTTACAAAACAAACTTGTAGAAAATAGTTGGGAGAGTTGGTGGAACCAAAACGTCAGTTTCATGGAAAATTTCGAATTCATGGACTATCCGGTATACATTTTTTTTCCAGATATTTGCTTTATCACTAATTTGAATATATATACAATCCCAATACGTATTAAGTTGCCAACTAATTTGATTTTCTATTCTCACACTTCTCAACACATTGATTACAATGAGTTTTATTACCACTACTACGTATAATGTATAATTAATTGTAATAATATAATTGATGCTTACAGGTCGGCATGTTTCTTATATATGTAAGGTATGATTGTTGTACACTAATGATAAGTTGCATGGGCAGTCGCTAACTTGTCATCAACTGTAATCAAACATAAGCATCATTTAATATCAACTATTGAACCGTGTTTCATCGGCACATCAATCAAATACTCATCCCCGAATAATTTTATTGTGTGTCTACAATAGTTTCCATTTCAAAAATATCACAAATAATCAATAAATAAAAATATTTGCTTGCTCTCAGTTGTAATTGACTGTCCATCATTGTTTCTATATTTTATTCTATTTCTATTTTCTTTATTTTTTTATTATTCAATATTTGATGTGTTTTTATTATTCAATATTTGATCATCATTTATGTTTTTATTATTCAATATTTGATCATCAAACAAGTAAGTGAATTCGTGTACCTTGGCAGCAGAATAAACCAGGATGGACGCTCCAAAGCAGAAATTGTAAGCAGAATAAACCAGGCAAGGATTGCCTTCAACAAAAAATCGAAGATATTGGAATCCCCAAATATTGACTTAAGCGTAAGGAAGAACCTTACTAAAGCCTTTGTATGGAGCATTCTGCTTTATGGTTGTGAGACATGGACCATCAGCAAGAGTGAAAGCGGACGGTTGGCGGCCTTTGAAATGTGGTGCTACAGTCGCATGCTTAAGATCCATTGGTCGGAGCACGTCGAAAACGAGGAAGTATTAACCAGGGTAGGCGAAAAAAGGCAACTCCTTAAGAGAATCAGCCAACAACGAGCTAACTGGATTGGCCACAACATCAGGCACCCAGGACTACTCATCGCCATCGCGGAGGGTAAGACCGAGGGGACAAATGGCAGAGGCCGACCAAGAGACGTATATATGAACCAACTCAAGAGGGATTTGAACTGTGGCTCATACGTAGAGCTGAAAAGACTGGCTGAGAATAGGGACGAATGGAGAAGAAAAACCAAACTCGTTGCAGACCAATCCAATGGATTGTAACTCATTATATATATATTTAATGTGCCTGTTATAATATATGTATGGTTCGATACCAGGTGCCGGCAAACTCCCCTTTCACGACACAAGCTTTTAGTAGCTTACTGTGAAAGGTGCACAAGGTTGTATTTGGGTTTATAACAAAACCCAGATATATCTTTTAAAAAAAATGTATGTTGGATGATTTATTCGGCGCCGTTTGTGGAGCATCCATCTCAAGGACGCGGAATATGTCTGTTCTCAAATTAACGGGACAAATATCACGATATTGATTATGTTTATACCTTATTGGTGGAGATTGTCTTCATGACATTAATAAATAGATGAAAATATAAAATACTGTAAAATTTAAAAAATCATTTGCTTTTCTATTTATTAACAGGTATATCATAAAAACTCCTACCCAGCACATTTTTGCATTCCTCTGATTTATAAAATTCCATCGATACATATAAATATTTTTTTTAACAAATACTGAAGTCGTAGGTATATTATGTAACTCCACCTAAATTTTATCCACATAATATGTCATGTGGTGTACGGAATCACATATTATATGTACATCAAATATTTTTTGCTTCGTTTCTATATAGGGATATCTTCAAAATATCTTAATAATTATGAGTAGGTGCCACACAATAGGTATCTTCTTATAGTTAACTCTCTTCCTAGATTTATTTTCTTAAACTCTTGTTCTTCTTCTTTAAAAAATGAAATCTGTATGAAAGGAAGAGATGATGGAAGAAATCAAATCCCCTAATTCCGTATTGATAAATATAGAGGATCGGAAAAATGTAAGGAACATTGAGGAGCTATTTTACTTTCTTATAAATTAATATTGGGGAACTAACACGATTCCGTAAGATGAAGATGATTGTAAATAGGCATATTTGATTCGCAGTAAGACAGTTTGAATTCCGATATAACTTCCATACAATTACTATTTTTAATCTTCACGCTAATTAAAACATGTTAAGATGTTTTCATTGCAGAAATTTAGGCATACCTCATCTGTTGACAGTTAGAAAGTTCAGATGTTCACAATGTAGGCACATCATTTAGGTACCCAATATAAAAGTAGGTATGTATAGTTGTATCTATTATAAAATAATGCTTATCATTGCAATATATCGTTGTTATGAAACTATCATATTACAACTACCACCGATGGTTAATATTTATCACATGGGCGTAGACGAAAGGCCTTTAAATGATTTTTTTTTTCGAAAAGAAAAACAATAATAATTTGATTATGATTTTATAATTACGTCGATGATGAATCTTTTATTGGTTTAACATTTCCACAAATATGGGTATTCGGCAAAACTTGAATGTTTTACTAAAATTTTAAGTCGTAAATACTGAAGAAAAATTTAGAATATTTCTTCATCTTTGGCCAATTGATTGCTGGATATAATAAGCCTATTTCATATTTGTCTCGTTATTATGATCGTCCTACCTATTTCTGATCAGGTGGAATAATACCATTGGCTAAAAATTTTGTGCAGCCGATTTATTCCTCTCAGAAATAACATCAATAGATATAAAAATATCATACAATAGATAGTTTGTCCATCACGAGACACCACTGTTTTTGATATTGTTACAATAATCTATGTGAAGCATAAAAATGTTGTTGTACGCAAAATAAATAATGCCCTGGGCAAAATAATATATTCGCATTGATAGTTCGTTTCAAACTTAGTTGTGTGTGTGATGTTGTTATTATAATGGGTAGGTACAGGCTACAGCTATATTCATTGTTTAATTCTCCATGATAACAATATGACCCGCTTTACTATGTTGTTATTCTGCACTCTGCGTGAGACTCGCGGGCATTGATATTGTAATATCAAGTACGAGTAAATCTAAGAATGAGAATCGTCCTTTATAATATGGCCGCAATATCTTTAGCAATTGGACCTACATGAAGACAAATAATATTTTGAAGTTCAGGTGAAAGGCAATGAACAAGAGAAAGAAAAATACGTGCTAATGAAGATACTTTCAAACAACAGTGAATAGACATTGGCTAGAGAAGGAGGAGGAAAGTATATGAAGTTCATCTGAGTATTTACTTCATTCATATTCTGTGCTGTTGTTTCAAAAAAATCTTCGCGTAAAACCTATGTCTGTTTACATATACTATGCATGTTTGAATATCCATTAGGTATATAGACACACATAATATATCACATATTTACCAAAACAATAAAGGGATTCCAGTGCCTTCATTAAAAACTCACATTTGTGAAGGGTATTCTAGACAATAAATCTATGGTAAGTACATATACTGTTTATCAAAAAAGATGTTTCAGATATTCCAAAAAAATATATATAGGTACTTCCTTAACTTGTTATTTAATTTTCAAGATCTCAAGACATTGTTTTAAATAGATAGTATGTATGAATTTCGATTATAATAAAATATTCCACCGCTTTTTAAGTATTCACTACTATGTAATTTAAAACTGAAGTTTTCTTTGCCAATGTACGTTTGATACATTATAGTGCGCATTGAATGCCCACCCCAAAGTAATGTTTTGTAGATTTAGATTAGCCGATAATGGATCAAACAATATAAAAATATACAGTGCCTACATAATAATAATAATTTAAACTACATTGTAACAACAAACTTGACACAATACACTATGTACTAGAATGGTGACTAAAATAAAGTGTCCGATTACATATTCATACAATAAATTTGATAATAACGAAACATGTAATAATGTGAATTGTATGGGAATATAATGTTGTTATCTTTTCCTAGTTACCTACTACTCTTGTTATAATAGGTTCATATCAATTTTTATTTTTACTTATTGCTGTTATTTCTTTGCAATTGAACGATAGATGGATAGATAATTCACTGTTGTTAGTTATAATGTATCATCTATATCTGTATTACAATAATATTCCTTTGTTATTACTGTATATTGTTATTATTTGTGTGTTATTATTTTTATACGAACAATTGCATTTTGATATTGAAGTTTGATCAAGATACCGACCTCATTTGATAAGCAGTCTTTATTGTATTTTCATTGCTTTAAAATTTTAATCCTTGAAGGTAATATTCATCGTTGAATTTATACACAAACTCTACTGGAAAATCTGTACATAGAAATTACAGTGAAAAAATGGTTATCATATACGAAAGCTGTATAAATGTAGTAGATGCCTATGACTTCAATAAATAAATCATACATTTATTATTTTTTGTTAGTAGGTACATTATTATTAAGTACTATACATCACCCGGATTGTAATAACGTAGATTTAAAAAAAAATTACACGTTTGGCTATAAATTAGCTATATTTTACACCTTTTGTTAGGAGATATCAACATTAAAATGTAACGACAATAATACCTACATACCTATCTATTTTTTTTTATTAAACGCTGTTGTTGTATTGTAGTTTAAACCTTCAATGTTATTAGTACAATTGGTGATAAATTCAGTAGGTACCATTTCTGCATTTCTATAGGTAGATACTCTTTGATAGATACCTACTGTATATACTATTGTGAGTTATAATATATGTAGAGTAGTGTTGTGTAGAGTAACTGAAGTAATGTTTGCAGCAATAATAGTAGTAATAATTGATATACCACACCGTAACCCATCTGCTCTATTAGTTACAGTGTTCACACCCCAACTTAACATGTAATAACTTTATCAATGTGATATACTTCGTCTTGCCCCTCCCTGTTTATTCAGAGGACGTAAACTGTTTATCGCGCAGGTGCTGAGATTTATTCGTTCAAGTGATTGTATAAAATAATTATATGAAAATATATTTTTTTATATAATCAAGGCATTCGCCACCAGCAGATCACCTGCATGTAATAAACATGCAAGCTGTCATCTCATTAAGATGTAAAATGTCTTTATATTAAACGAAAAATAGCTCCTCTTCTTCTTCTTTTTCCCTCCAACGTGGGATCACATGGGAATCCTTATTAATGTCTACTCATGTAAAGTATGGAAGCATAAAATACTAAGACTTAAAATTCTTATATTATTCAATGGACAGAGGGCGAGTTTATCGCTAGATTTTAGATATATTCCAACTAAATTGGTAATAATAAATTTTTCACTTCTAAGCACGTAACTCAGGTATGATAGTTTCCGATTTTTGAAAATTTATTGGCATTTCTCTACTTTTTGAAGAACCCTATTATTTTCTCTAGTAGACTAAATTGTCGTATTTCTTATTATTTTTTTCTTTCTCATCGGTTCACAATTTTGATGTTCATGATTAACATGCCAAATGTCATCATGTGTCTTCATCTGTTGCGATTCTTTTTAATTTTTGTAGTTAATAATGTTATTCAAAGTTTTATTTAATCACATTGACGGATAACAAAGTTTATAAATACAACGAATCTAATTAATTTGACTTATCCAAAAACAAACGCGCGTAAGAGAATCGCCGTGAAAATTGAATAGCTACAAAAGGAGATTTGTTTTAAGTTTTCGACTCTAAAGCCAATTGTTGGTAATACCCGCGAGTATAATAAGTGCGCTTCTCACTATTCAACAATATAATAGTAACCTTGTATGAAATATGATTTGTTGGCGGGCATTTTGGGGGGTAATTCGCTAGGGTGCGGTTTCCCCATATGGCCGCGATATACGGCATTCAGTACAGTTGAATAGTTTGTATGGAAGAAAGTTATGGTATTGGTGCCTACCCTTACATTGCATCCCCCTTCGTCCTTGACACTCCCGGCCCTCCCCCTGCTCCAGATAGACGGATTTCACCAATAAATAGTGTACACACCTAACTCAACCTAATGCATAGAACAAGCAGTGCTAAATGAATACACACAAACACCAAACACTGTGAAAAGATTCAAAAGCAACTGCCAGCAGTTACATACTTGTAGGTATTTCCTAAATATTTTTTTTGAAAAACAGTTTTAAATAAAATTCATAAATGTATCTTACCAGAAAATACTTACACACGAAGCTGTCATTGGAGTTTATAAGAGAGAATTTCAGAGCCTTCAGTATGTATTATTTTTTTATTTATTCATACCATCACATTTTCTTCAAGTGGGGTACGCAACGGACTAACTGCGTGGAATTAACGTTCGAATGGTTATATTCGTGCCAATAACCACTTCATTGCCGGAGACGGAGATTGAAATAATTAATAAAAAAGAATTTAAATACTGTAAAGAATGACATGTAAATATATATTTAACATAACATAGTAAGTTAGAGTAGTATCCTATCTAATCTGCCAAGTTATTAAAGGGACTCTCAATAAGGTAAGCGTATAATATATAGTGAGTTACAATCCATTGCATTGGTCTGCAACGAGTTTGGTTTTCTCCTCCATTCCTCCCTATTTTCTGCAAGTCTCCTTATTTCTACCTATGTGTCACAGGTCATATCCTCCTTCAGTTGGTCCATATAGGAGTCTCTTGTCTCAATAAGGTTAAAGTAACACATAAAGAATAACACAATTTACCTATTTCAAAATAACAAGCTTATATCCAAAGGAAGATTATACTAATAAAATGAAAGGTGAGAAAATTACAAATTGGTAAACTGTTCCCGAAAATTCAGTCAAATATAAAATATCTCTGTAAGAAAAAATGTTATTAAGTGTGTTTATTTCAATTTGAGCGATATTTTTTTGTAGAAAACAGTTGCAGATAGGGGAGTTTGAATTCCGTAATCAGAGCAAATAATATTGTATTGGGACCACATTTACGGGTTTGAGAAAAATGTTTATTACCATTGAAAAGACATTAAAATCATCATTTTGATAGATTTACAAAACAGGGTACATAAAGAGATATTATTATGTACTGGTAAACCTTTAAATATTATGTTATCTATAGAAATACAATTTTATCGATAGAGCCAACACTTTGACAATATTATAAATGTAATAAAATAAGTATCTCCAAGCAAAAGCAGTAGGGAACTAAGATGGCAATTGAAAAAATTAAAGGCATTTTATTTTTCTACAATACGGTTTTAATTATTTCATGGGAACTTGCAAACTAAAAGAAAAAAATATAACAGTAATTCAATTTATAAATATAAGTAATAAATTGTTCTTGTAAATGCAATTTATCCTTTTCAGTCCAAATCATAATTTTAATATTAACTTATTTGTAGTTGTTAAATGTATTTATTATTCTTTACCCACATATAATATCTATCTACACTATCATTACATCTCCCAAAGTAGGCAGTGGATTTACTGAAAGTGCTAAATATACTGATCATCCTCCTCGTACCAGTATATAAAAATTTCACAGGAGTCTTTGCATAATGAAACAGGTGTTGAAGCAAGACTATAAAAAAACTTTCATTTAGCTTTTTAAATAAAAGACAAAGTTTTATTAATTAGCATTTTTCCAAGGAATTTAAATGCTCTTTTTTTGTTATTTTTTTTATTAACTCTTATAAAAATAAAATTAAAATAAGACCGACATTACACGGGTAATTTATAGGCCTAGAAGATGTATTATGTTGTTACATAGTTAATATTAAATATTCTTGTTTAATAAAATAAAATAAAAAATAGAATAAATATTCAAATCTATTATGAAAACCACCCCATGAAAAGAATAAAAATATTGCATAATGTTGTCAAAGGACTCATATCAAATTCACTGTGGTACTTTATTATTATTTCACTGCACACATGAATTCATAAGTAAATCGAACATAAAACATTTATAAATATTTGTTGGTTGTATTTTGTTCACTTAGGAGGGGCTTAACCCCCCTAATGAAATTGAAAAATAAATAAAATGACAAATAAAAAATACAAATTTACAAAAAAGTTGTACAAAGAAATTAAAAATAAATTTTATTTTCCAGTGTAAAGGATGTGAACTTTTGATGATTGTTCACGATTCTGTTTGTAATTTTCGTAATAATATTTATGAATGTAACCCCCCTTTTAAAATAACATGACAAAATCTGACCAACTCTACAGGGATTGGTATAGTTTCAAATTGCAACAAATGTGTATTACCTACACATACCTATCTACATTATGTTATGAATAATAAATGTATGTCTCACATATCTCTGTATCAAAACTAAACTACACTATGTCACGAGACGTAATTTTTCAGTATGGCCATTCAAAGTTTTTTCAACAAACTTACATTTACTTCTAACATGTTGGTTAACACGTAATTGATACTAAAATTTGCTGTCACTTTCACACTCACATGCATCTTTTTTAAATACTTAAACGATATTAAATTAAAATTGGAATTGTTTTGCTTTAACAAAATTTTATAAAAACAAATTACTGTAGATATCATACACATGACGCGTTTTCAACATATTAAGTGAATATGCCATTAAAAAGAGTATAATAAAGACTACAATAGAATGTTCATAAACATTCATTAGTTTTTGTAAGCTCTCGTGGTCTTTATAAATGTTGATGTTATTCCATCTCGTTGGTCTCTCTCCTTCGTCTTAAGCAAAATACTTCGTCAAAAGACTCCGACTTCGAGTAAGTTTGAGTAATTATCGAAGTCACTGACGAGTCAAAAGCATACTTTTGATAATGCCTCCATCAGTAGAGTCGAAATGTCAAGGCGAAGGAGGGAGATCAACAAGACGCGATAAACCCAGAAGAACATCAACATCTATAAAAATGTATGTTCAAATCATACCATCACAGTATTTCCCACAAGTTAGTTAGCTGATGTAATAAACGTGAAAGTCTTCCTCTCCATACCAATAAAAGTTAAAAGATTCAGAAGGGTTGGCGTACTTATATCACTGTATCGAAGATGTTATATATTATGTTGTGAATAAAACATGGAGTACTTTCCCTCTGACATGCACAATTACATACGCAGCATGTTGTTTGTGCAATAACAACTAAGTGCATATAATATTATGTACATGGATTTCAGCTTTTAGATTTCAATCATAAAATTTAATGTGCTTCTATTGTTCATTGTTACCATAATATGATAATAGGAACATTTATGTTATATTCAAATTAGGTACATACACATATTTATCTCATATAAATACGACATTATTTATTGTTTTCAGTTTAAAGTTGTTAACAAATTTTAAGGTGAAGCAACTTAATTGTGACATTTATGTAATGTCTGCATTTCCAAATAGTATAGATAGTTCACATATACGAGGAACCAGAAGCTTTTTGAGGAACCAGAAGCGTCCTACATGCATTTAACAATTAAAATAAAAGAGCTATCAAATAAGGTCTTGACTCTGATTTGAAAAGGCTTCCGGATCAAGTTCTGCTTAAGCAAGAAAACAAGAATTTTCCTTTATGAATGATCTAACATTTGTGAAACAGGGACTTTCAGGTCATTATTTGGGTATGTATTTGGAAATTTAGTCTGCGGAATGAACTTATAAGTAAACTAGCGATCCGCACCGGCTTTGCACGGGTAGATAGGTATTTAAAAAAAAATAGTAAGGATCCCTAATTTTTTTGAAAGTATAACATAACCTATGTCACCTGGGGATAGTATAGCTTGCCAACAGTGAAAAGATTTTTCAAATCAGTTCAGTAGTTTCGGAGCCTATTCAATACAAACAATCAAATCTTTCCTCTTTATAATATTAGTGTAGATATTGATGAATTCAGTAAATTTTCTTACTTTCGAAAATAGATTATTGTGCATAAATGCTAAATCTAACGAGTACTATTTCTCTTTATAAAATACAGCTACTATTTTATTATGTGATACAGTATTATTATTATGATCATATATAAATAAAAGACAATCTGTCTAGATTATTGTTATGAAGACATTTCACAACCACACCGAGCATTCGGAACAATTCAATCAGAGTTTATTCATGTTGTTATTATTTCATTGTACATAGAGTAAAAGTAGGTGCCTACATAAATAGTTTCCTCACCCTAGTAACAACATAACCATAATACATATTATACATATTATATATTATTGTATTACTCTTAGATTTATGAGTACAGAGTGTGGTTCTACATACTAGATCTATTGTGTTTGATTTGCGCCCCGAATTTGTAGCTATAATTTATAAAAATATTTATTCGTTATTATTTATGGCGTTTGTTATACACAACTTACTTACCTACCTTCGTTATACACAAAGCAAACATTATATGTATGTACATATAGAGCTAATAATAATAACTGCATACTATAAAAGTAAATGTTACACTTTAAATATTAAAATCATTTTTATTGAATAATATTATTTATCGCGATAGTTCCCACAAGAACTTACAAATATTTGGTAAACTCTTTTCAATACAACGTGAAAATATAATATCATAATTATTGCCATGAAACAATTTATTTTAGCCCAGAAAATAACTTTCTTATCAATTTATTTTAGTCACCAAATATCAGTCACCATTCTTCTTCGCAATCCTCTCATAAGATCTTCGTGGTAAGATGGAAGAAATCACTTCGTAGTGATAATCTCGCCACTGTACATAATATATCGTCTTAATATTTTTAATTTTGTATTGTATTGTTAACACTATTATATAATGATGATGTGTAAAAAAATAAAATAAATAAATAAATACCAAAACTCACGACTACAACAAAGATATACAATATGGATCGATATTTTTCCAACACTAGCTTTTAAACCTTCGTAAAGCTAGTAATGCTGCAAAGTCCACCTTATTGTCCTATTCACCTGGTTGCTCTATCTAATGCCTGAAGATTTTCTGACTTTATTGCTCTACTAAAATTATTTTAGCATCGACTAAATAATATTTTAAATGAATGATAGTTGTATTTAAGTTTCAATAACTCTTTTTGAAATTGTCAGCCACCACGAAATTTCTGAATGCGTAATTTTTACCACCGTAAACATCTGCCTGACTATGAGAGCGGAAGCTTTCAAATTGATAAAGTAGCCAGTGGAATTACTATACATTTTGTTTAATTTCAATTTCTTACTGACGTAACCATCTTTCGGCGAACACTGTATCTAATTTTTAAAGTTTTATAATATTTTGTTTACACTGTTATGTAATGATGATGTGCAAAAAGAATAAATAAATAAATAAAAAATAATTTTACGGATAAATCTAGGACATTAATTTTTACAACATAATATTTTCAATAAAATTCCATTGTGTTTTTGTACTAATTGTAATTTATATTTACAAAAAACTGTCAACTGATAATAATTCTAATCTCAATGTTTCGTGTAATATTAAATCATTTATACATACGAAATAAAATAAAATAAAATGTCAATGTTCACAATGGATGATTCACTATACACGGTGTTCCGTAAACAGAACATAGTCCGTAGAAAATTAGTTGGTATTCATTGCCTCGTATTTGCATTTTTTTCGGTCAACTTTGATGTCTCAATATTATTTTATAGAATACAATACACCACCGATTTCAATTCTCTACGCATTCCACATATCATATGACACGCTCTCTGTACGATATCTCTGAACTTCAGTATATATGTACCTAACAAACAAACGCGAAAATAGTATTTTATCATATATTATTTGAAGCATTCAGAAGTCAGAAATACTATCACATTATTTTAACCTAATTGATAAAAGCACACCTCGCGAAAGAGGTGGGTTGTAAATTCCCGTCCAGGACGCTACGCAAGGACTAATAAGGTGACGTTTGCCTTTTGTAAGACTTAGTTTCATGTGTTAAATTTACACAATTTGGTATGTGAATTCATACAATGGTTGATTGGCAAAATAACATCGATAATTATTAAATTACTAATCCTTGTAATAATCGAGGCTTATGTGTCATGATTATTATTTTTTTTTTGCACGTTTTTTTTAAATAAACAAAGTATAGATTGTTTATCGATATATTTTTACAATTGAACCATTGTATGAGGTCATATGTGTAAATTTAACACATGAAACTACCATATAAGGCTTAGAAAAGACAACGTCACCTTACTTGGTAGTGTCCCGGACGGGACTGCAAGTCGCCCGGTAGCTTAATTGGACAAAGCACTCCTCGCGACAAGGTTAAGAGATGCGGGTTTAAGTCTAGTCCGGGGCACCACCGAATAAAGTATAGATTAATACATAACATGATTGATATTTATAAAAACATGTGTGAACAGAAAAATGATTGGCAGTTAAGTCATTCTTACGAAGAAAAGAAATTAAAATCATTTAATAAAAAATCTATAGTATTTGTTATCTGTATACGTAAAAAATTACTAGTACGATAAAACGAGAAAAAATGTATTCATATTATGTAGGTATACGAGCACCTACCTATATACACCTATAAGAATATTTTTACCGACGTCTTAATTAAGAGTTCATAGTACATACATGGTAGAGAATAGAAATGTAATGTTTCCAATCCAAAATTGATTGGACTTCGATAAAAATGGAAAGGGAAAACGTAATGTAGGATAAGAAAAATTCTAGAGTTATGACGCCATGCACAGGAGACTTCATATAAACATCAAGGGAGGTGACACAATGTAGTAACTATAATATTTTCATATAAAAATTATATATTATATTAGGTAGATATTTATAACTTGTCTAGGTGGGTACATACCTACCTACCTACCTACTGTATAAATATATACAAGTTTTGATTTGTTTACTGTGAGTGATTCGAAAGGGTTGTAGCATGTTAACATTGTTAACCGGAACGGAACGGGTATTTATTCTTCATCCATGTGTGGATATATCTGATTATGACTTCAGTCCATGATCGAAGACTTTTTCGTGTAATGATAAAAAAACAGCAAAAATAAAAATAAATTTGCAAATTTCACATTGTGATCCAGTTTCTATTTTCAACCACTCTATAATTTTTTGATTAAACGTATTTCTATCGTCATTATCACCAATAGCAAAAGCTGTTCTATTATTTACAGACATTTTCCACATAACGTACGCTGAATTTATAAGAAAAGTAGGAACATTATTGTAAATGTTTTCTCTTGTATCGCATTGGCCGAAAGCTATAATAATATTATTTTTGATTCAGAATAATAATACTATTTTTAAACCAAAATGAGAACAAAATCAAAACGACTAAAGTTTTATCTCTGGATTATGAAAATATCAAATATGAACATATTTTTTCGGTAAAAGCAAGGAATTATTTATGTTCAAAATGGATACTACCAAATCATGGGAGAAATGTTTCACGGACATATTAACGGTATGCCCATGTGGCCAGGAGGCCACTTGAGAATGTAGGCAACGAAGCACAATGTATCGAGGCTACCGGCAAGAGGCCAAGAGGAAGGCCAAAGCGCAGGTGGCGTGAAGTAGTGGTGAGACAAGACATCCGGATGCACTCGACAGAAGCAAGTGGTGAAATAAAACAAGAAAGGCAGACCTCACCACCATGTGGGACTAATAAGTGTAGGTACCCAAGGAGAAAAAGAAGAAGTTTCATGGATAAATTGTATGGTACTCCGCTCCTATGGCAATTTACTCAGCCAACTGTACCTTTACTTTTTATTTTTGTCTATTCACTATAGTGAATTCCTTTTGTACACACTATAATTATATTCAATGTCATAGTATGATTGACAGTACGGTAGAGTAGTGATACATATTATAAAATATAGGTAGACAGATACATAATAATAATGATCTGATTATAGTTTACAATATGAATATTAAATATTTCTATTATTGCTTTACTTATTCCAAAATCCTCGTAATATTATTATGTGTTGATAACAGAGTAACATACAAAAGTACAATCTTTTCAAAATCAGCTGTAAATATTTGCTCAGCTTGATAATGAGTATGTGTGTGGATTCATTTTATTATATTAGCTGGTATTATTCTGTGTTAGGATCAACGGATTAGCCAAAAGGCCACACAAAACCTTAATCTCCACAGCACAACACAAAGTTGACCAACAATGAAAAACATACTTTACTTTGGCACATTTCAATATATCTCCGTTATTATTATTATCCTTTATATTATATAGTTGTTGTTAGTATTATATTTTCAAATATCATACATAGGTACGGCCACATATTATGAATAATATTATATTATGCACATTGTGTACACACATTTTGAATACTTATACAAAATAAAGCCGTGAATAAATAAACTAAAATGGTTGCAAAAGATTGGCCGGTGTCCTTTAGATAAGAAGATTAGGTTAAATGCAGAATCGAAATGAGCAACAATATATTGTATGTGTACGAGTATGTATTGAGAAGTTATATTTTATTTTTGATCCACAAATAAGTGCATTATTTACACCTAGAAATAGCTACTCAACTCGCTTTTCACGAAATATCTGCTGATTAGTTCAATTTTGTTATTCAAGATTGTCTTTGTAACCTCAAGAATTTTTAATTTTGTACTTAATAAGAAGTTGATTTCGTAATAAAGTTTTTAGCAATATAATTATGTATTTTATAATTCTGTAGTTATCTACTGCGTTAGTTGACATAAAAATATTTTTCTTATTAAATGTCTAAATCACTTACTCGAAAAATTCTTATTGAGATAATGATTACAAAAAAAAACAATTTTACACTAAATATAGGCACCATAGGCACAAGAGTATCATGTAGGTAACTTAAGTTTTGATTTTGTACTTTAACTTCGGTCCGGTACTGTAGTATATAATATGAAAAGGGAAATCACATCAAGCGTAAGAAAATACAGATATTATAATAAAAATTCTGCTGACAATGGATTATAGATAGATATATTATTATTCATAACACTACATACCTACATACATATAATATTATGTCCTGTAAACACAACATATACCTATTATTATAATAAAATAGACATGCGTCCTACTTACTTATATGTGCTTACTTATATTTGTGTGTAGGATCTATTAATTTCTTTTTCAATATATCATATATGCAGTTGTTTATTAATATAACAAAGAGATATGTTGTTATAGTTGGTCCGTTGATATTTAGGATTATGTATTTAAATAGCTAAAGATCAGCAAAAGGATTCTGTTGTGTTAAAATGGCAATTAGTTGTTACTGGGTGGTATAGCGGCACTTTAGACTTTGATGCTTCACTGCACAACCACTATACACAATAATACTATGCCTAAGGAGATGGCTGAAACATTCTTAAGAGTCCCCCAATATATTTTTTGCATACTAGATATTGCATATATACTACTCAGCGATTTGCATACAAAGATTTGTTTTGATGTATTTTTTTCTCTCTCATACTTGAGTTGACTGGTGGTAATTATCGCGTGAATGCTAATGTTTCAAATAGTCTATTATACATTAGGTTGAGGAATAAATTAGATATTATAATGCCACACAAGTTATTCTCTAACATATTACATTCCTGTTAATTTGGTGTTAAAAATAAAATAAAACGTAGAAGTTGGTTTAAATAAAATACACAAACTATGAAAACTAAGTTATGAACGAACACATACCTTATTACAAATACACATTATATGTAAGGTAAAGTTCATAGTTTTTCACTTTTCTCAGGATACCTCGCCTCAGCCTTCTGTCATTCACCAACTTATACGTAAATTAAGTACTTTATTGTTTTTTTATTTGATATGCTTAATCTTTAATCATGTACAAAATTATTAATTACTTACTTTTGAACGTGCGGATAATTAATATAAGTCTATGACTTTTGAGATATCGGGGTGTGCAGTAAGTTTCTCTTTAAGACGAAAGATATTTAATAATAATTCTTCATTAAATCATAAAGATATACTATTGTTGAGGAGCCTGGGAGTAGAAAGAATTTCTACTATATTTGGATTATAGAAAGCAGTAAGTAGTCCTCTCTACCCAAAAAACTCCACTTCTGCTCGTTACTTTTGCACCTATAGTCACCTTAACCGTTAGTCTGTTCATTGTCTTCCACGTTGGGTATATATCAGACTATGCACGGTATTTGTGCTTTGAGAATGCACGAGTTGAAAATGACCTAAAAATGGCAAATGACAAAACGTTGTTCGTCGCTGCATACTGGAGTGGCAAATTCTGAAGTCCGGACCCGAAAAGTAAGTATGTATTGGTTCTAGTATCGATAGAAAATACTGTGAATGTATTTTACAAGAGAAAAAGTTTTGTCAAAGTTTTGTGCGGAAATACGTCTGCATATTTGATAAAACATTGAATATTTAGATTTCCAAAACATTTTCAATTTAAATTCTATTTCCAAGAATGTGCATACTTATAACCGCAGTTGATCTAGATTTAAATATTAATACGACATCTAACCGCAAAATTTAGGACAACAGGTAAAACATTGTAGAAAAACTTATTTGTTTACCACAAGCACTCAACGTAAAGATAATATTATTTTCTTATTTATTTATTATTTTCTACATTCAATGACTGTTTTTCGTCATCTCTGGTGGGGTCCAGCGGTACGTCTTTGACGAAAAACTCAAGTAATTTTTATAATACCCCTTTTGAAATCGACAATAGGAATAATTGACAATTGGCAGTAATGAAACCCGTGCGATGAAGGATTAGAAAGATGAGATGAAAGGGAAAAGCAGTGGACAGTAATTAGATCCACCCGTCAACACAACCATTTCTAAATTTCATTTAAAATATGAATTATGAGATTTAATTGAAATGTCAATCTATTTCAAAAGTCACATTGAATGTACTATTTTATTATCAAATCTTGTTCCACTTTCTTAACTTTCTAAAAAAGAACATTTAAATCTTACAAAAAATATTGTTGTATATATTACAATATTTTCCTACATAAAGGCAGAAATATTATATTATATACCTCCATAAAATTAAGCATATTATAAATATATCAAAAGTACTCGACCAGAAATTGGAACATGCAATTTTCAGGAGAACAGAATAAAAAAACTGATCATTCAGAATTTTGCCAATCAGATATTGTGAATCTTCCGTATTGTAGAACATTATTTTGTTGGTTCGGAAATTGTTCCTTGTGATGCTGAAAACTTTTTGTTGGTCTTCCTCGAGAACGCAAATCAACTGGTGTTTCCTTTGCAGCGATGCGAGCTGGTCTACACCTCAAATATTACATTCATATTATATTGTTTATTTATTTATTTTATTCTTCACTGTACATTGTTTACAATTATACAAATTAAAACAGTATCATAAAAAATATCAGTTATACAATTCAATGTACAGAGGGCGAGTTTATCGCTAAAATGCGATGTCTTCCAACTAACCCAGATAATATTCGAAAAATCTACAAACCACGTAGCAGGCGTATTAAAAAATTTCATTCTCATTAGAATATATTCAGTTGATATTGTAGGTAAGTAACAACATTTATTTGAAAAGATAATATAAATTATAAACCAACATTGATGCAAAACAAATCTGTATAAAAAATTGATATTGTACTTACATATTATGTAATTCAATATCCCAAAGCAAAATTACAGCCGGTAAAATGGCAATTCTTTAATAAAAAAATAACTAACAAAAACATTTAAGATTAATGTTCCCTGATTATAAAAGTAAACACTTTGAAAAAAATCACGGTTTGCAAATAATAAAAATGTGGAATAATTATTTATTATTTGCTTTATGTTGGTGAACCTAGGCGCAACATAAATTTAGTGACGCCAATATCCTCACAAATATTTATAAATAATAATAATAATAAGAACACTTTATTGATCAGAAAAAAAATCATGAGCAATTTGAAAAAAATACATATTAAATAAAATAATAAAATTAATGTATTACTTCAACACTGTTTTACTTCACTTCAGTGAAGTGGAAGTAAAACAGTGTTCTGTAATACATTAATTTTATTATTTTATAAAATGTCGTTCGACAAAGTTTCTCTCGCAATTTCCATACGAAATAGGTACTCCATATCATAAAAAATATTTTGATACCTACGATACTTTTCCTACCAATATGAGTACCTAGAGAGTACCTACCCCTTAAAATTTGTTTTCCTATAATTTGCAAACCTATATATTTTATTAATTATTTTTTAATGGACAATTTCAACGTTCTCCATCTAGTTTCATGTTTCACAGATTCATTCTACCATGAAATTTTCACCCATCTTATAAAAACGACATCGTAACGTTGAACATCGTAACAAGGGATAACTAAATTATGTAAGAAGAGAGGAAACGTAGAAATACCTGAAGATGGCTCCAGCAGGCGGACCGAAACATAAGATGCATTTACAACAAATACCTACGCGGCTGCAAACCCACAAACACTTAAAATATTTCGAAGAACATGCATGCTTAAAAAATTGTTAGAATCTCACCGGAAACCTAATAGCTTCTTTAACTAAATTTGCGTTCGAGATTCGTTTCAGAAAAGCTATGAATCAAGGAGATGCATTTTCATCTTACACATCTGAGAAGTGCATTGATGATTATTAAAAATACAAATGTGTATTTGCATTAACTTTTGATAAAATAAGTGAATAGATGATTTCAAAACATCGATATTAAAGACGTGAAAACGTTTACAAACTCAACCTATCAAAAGATATTTCCATCCCTTTGGACATTATGTATGTACCTTTGGTATGATTGAAATGTATGATCACGGTAGATTAGAGCAGTTATGTGCCATGGTAATGTGCTATGCGTCGTGTATGGAGTAGTGCCCGCTAAAGTAAAGAACAGGACTAGGACTAGGTACCTTGTAGTGTAGGTACTCGTACATATATTGGGGATGACAGGGATAAAGTCATGCGTATCTAATTGGGACACGTTGCCACCCAAATTGTGTACGTTAAAAGATATTGGTTATTTTGTATTTCGCCGCCTCTGTACAAAATACGTCATGCAGTAGGTATATTCTAACGATCGACTAAGGGCGTAATCCTTATAAACGAAAAAATACAAAACCGTGAAAAATGTTTATTCATGTGTTTTTGAGATGATTCTCTACATATTTTATAATTTTCTGTTGAATAAAATGTGTAAAATATGCTTTTATTCATTCTGAAAATGCATGTTTTTTGTTTCAAAAAAACAGTTTACAAATAATTTCCCTATTAAATGGTCACACTGGTGCAATAAAAATAAATAAAGAAATACATTCATAATAAATAAAATCAATATACAGAAGGTGCGATCTCTTCCAACTAACCCAAACTTTCTTTACTATACAGATTTAAGAACTCGAATTTAATTATTGATTAAATAAGTAAACTATACGTAATGATCATAGTGACGATACTAAAATATTGATTGAAGAAATTGTTTTTTAGTAAAAAAAAAACCACTTAAAACTAGCTCAATAAACAATAATTGTACCTATACTTATCCAGATCAAAAAATTACATACTACTGTAGGTATACATATATTTAAAATCATTCTTATACAAAGTAAGAACTGTTGTCAGCCTATCAAATTAGTGCTTTATATACTGTTTAATATTATTTTAATTTTTTGTTGCAAATTTCCTAAAATTTGGATCTGCGCCCTTCTCGAGAGATAACATGAGATGTAGTAAACAAAGTGTTTATTATTTGTATCGGGGATGTGAATAATGGAAAATGGGAGGATATTATGGATTTTGATGCGAATCTAGATATCTTTATATTTCATACATCGACGACAAACATAATTCGTCACACATTTACACAATATTACTACGGAATACATCTCCTACATTATGACGATTATTTATATTGTGTTGATGTATTGTGAGTCCCTATAGCGCCGACAAAATCAACAATCGCCTAGAAAAATATGTGTTGATTTTCATTGATTGATTTTTTTATTCTTTGTTGATTTCTCAATTATTTATCCATATCAATATTGAATAACATCGAATAATATTATGGAAAGTCATGTCGGAGAATCGAGATTTTTTATGCGGGAACATTTTAAGTCTTGTATGTATTAATATTTTTATTATTTTCAAAAATTTTTTTAAGTAGGTAATGGAAAGTTTATGCATAATGAATGTTTTTTCGTGGAGCACCCGAAAAAGAACTGATGTCCCGTTCATATCCAAGAGTTTTCGAATGTTTTTCAAGAGGTAGGTGTTCGAAGAAATAAAGACATTTTTCATTACTTAAATTCGGCGATGAGGTTTACCACCCATCTTGATTATCTAAAGTTTATGTTGCCACGGAGATAACACATTGCATGTTAATTATATGCAGCTGGTCTGCCGTCTACCCCACTAGAGGGATATGCAGTGATGGTATTGTAGTAGTAATAGTAGAATTTATTATAAAATGTATATTAATATATTCCTAGAACGTAGAAGTAGGTTTTAATAAATATCACAAACTATGAAAACTGAATGATGAGTAAACACATATTTTATCAAAACTACATATATTTAAAGTAAAGGTAATATAGTTCTTCACAAAATTTTCACTAATTCTTCACTTCGCTATAAATATAAAATACAGGTAGACAGTCTTATTTTGCGATTTAATCATCTCCCAAATAACGTATGTATTCTAAAGATAGGTAATATATTACTTAAAATAGATATTCAGACATAAAAGAAGTTTTAAATAGTTTTTCAAAATATAGTATACAATGAATATATAATAAAGTATTACTAGTGAAGACCACCTTTGAAAAATCACAAGATATAATAAATGTTCTGTTTCCTAAAACAAGAAATACGTAGGTACAGAGAAATATTATCACTTCGGAAAATCATCCTCAAAGAGTTCACACAATTCAAAACCCCTTATTAACTTCACTAATAAGTCATTCTAATGGTAAATGGGTATCTACATTTACATGTGTATGTAAGTAACTATCATTCACATAATACAGTGATGTGTGTTCATTTATGTAGATAACAAATCACAGCTAACTTCATAGCATAACCAACGATTCACGGATCATCTCAATCTCGCTACTTTTATGACTTGTATATGTTTTTGATTTATTTATCTTCGCTGTAGTATTCAGTGTTGTAAAAATACTTAGTAGGTAACACTAATGCAGATGTGCCGAAATATTGGATCACGACAAAAAAAAACTAAATTTTACTTACATTCAGATATTTTTACAACAAAAAATGTATTTCGGATGTGTACCAAAAATGAAACATCGCATGTTCATTGACTACCCCACACGTGGAATATCCCGTGATTCTCTTCTGAAATGACAACCTAACTTAACTTGTAGTTAAAATTTCCTAAAAATGAAATAAAATGGAGTAATTAGTTATTATTTCGCCTATTTTCTCGATATATTATTTCTAATCGAGTTTTCTATTTCCACAATGATTTTAACGTCCTGTTATCGTTACCCTTGGAACAATAAATATAAAAAGAAAATCTTCCAGGCATTTAAGTTCATTTTGAATAAAAAACAGTAGTCTTGATATATATGTAAATATTTTCGTAGTTTTTCACGAAGTAACTACCATACATCTACAGTCTACATTATATAAGATATTACATAATTTAAATACACTAAGTTTACGAGCTAATGTAACATTTCTTTTCATTCGTTTCATCTTCAATGTTTATCGATAATTTATGACAAGCAGTCAATATTAATTATTACTTATGTTTAAAATATAAATTACTATATTTCATTTGATTTCCGTTCACATCTTTATAGACATTTACAACGGCCAGGTGTTACAACAGCAAAAAGAAGAATTTATATCTTCGTAAATCAACTAGTAACTTTGTTGTAATATACAAAATTATTTGTTTTACAGGTGTTTGTTTTAACTGGAACCTATGTTAATGTAACTTAAATAAAATGTAATGAGATAAAATATTAATTGAACTGATTAGTGTCTCTTGTGAAAATACTTGCAGGAAATTTTAGACACCTCATTCATGTAGTACATTTATATACATAGATTATATAGATATGAAAATCAAATCTAATTTGAAAAATATATTAATTACTTTTGTGTCTCGAACTTTTATCATTGTCAAAATATTCTTGATCCTCGGTGTGCATATTCTATAAATACAACTCGTTTGATACGAGTACCTACTTGGATTAATCCACACATAAATATTTGAGTCCGTTCGTATGTATGTATGTATGTATGTATGTATGTATGTATGTACGTATGTCCTTAATGGACTCAGAAATTAGGAAAGACCGAAGTAAAATAATACACTCTATACAAGGTCTCATCTTCTGGGCAGGTTTAAGGCTAAAAACATTTTAAATATCTTACGTATTGATAAAGATATTTTAATTTTAATGCGACCATGTCACAAAATTAGCAACAAAATGTATGTAAAATTAATGCAAGATTTAGTAAATAGCAATATTCACAGTCAAACATTTTTCATTGTATTGAATTAATATCAAAATGGATGTAACAATAAATACAACAATTCTGAAACTAAATATTTAGGGTTTATTTTCGTAATAAAATATCGTGTTTGCTAATGAGAAAAGCTCTTGAATTACGTGAATAAAAATTGCATATTTTTGACATATTGGGCTATTTTCATAATGGAAGACATTATGAAACCATAGAAAACTATACTGTAGAATAATAATAGTTTTACCTATAAAATCCATAAACAATGTTAAATGATTTTCAATGAGTGGGAACCTATTTATTTTCACCTAATATTTTTTACATAAATTATGAAATATTTGATAGTAAAATATTCTGAAATATTGAAGGATGCAGATAATCCATTTTTAAGGTTTTTTGGGAATAAAGAGTAAATACTTATATGACAATTTATTCTTGACTTTTTTTAATTTCATAGCAAATACCCATTTATGCACTGCAAACCAAAAATACAAATTCGAATGTGGACAATTATAATATTTTAACATTTATGTGACTACAATTTTTTCACGAAAAGGGATGTTTACCCTTTTTTTCTTATAGAAATTTGGGATGACAATCTTCGAGTTTTTACATTAAGATGAGGTTTTTAGTAGTTTTTGCACGTAGGTACCCGCCTATTTTTCTAAATAAAATATGAGCTTTCGAGGTGTCGAGCTCACATATTTTTCATTTGGAAGAGGTTTTTAGCACTTTTTCCATGTAGGTACCTACCAATATGTGGAATTTCTTAACTTCAAGCTTTTTCATCGGGACGAGGTTGTTAGTACTTTTTTTTCCATGTAGGTGCCTACTTATTATTTTTTTACATAAATGTGAACATCTGAGGTGTCAAACTTCAAGATTTTTCAATGGGAAGAGGTTTTTAGCACTTTTTTCGATGTTGGCACCTACCTATTTTTTTTAACTAAATATGGGCATGTGAGGTATCAAACTTCATGATTTTTCATTGGGAAGAGTTTTTCAGCACTTTTTTCGATGTAGGTACCTACCTATTTTTTTTTACCTAAGTATGGGCATGTGAGGTATCAAACTTCATGATTTTTCATTGGGAAGAGTTTTTCAGCACTTTTTTCGATGTAGGTACCTACCTATTTTTTTTACCTAAGTATGGGCATGTGAGGTATCAAACTTCAAGATTTTTCATTTAGAGATTTGCAATGCTTTTTATGATGTAGGTACCTACCTATTTATTGTTACTAAGCTATGGGCATGTAGGGAGTCAAAAATTAAGTTTTCTCATTGGGAAGAGCTTTTTACTTCTTTTATCCACGTAAGTGCTTACTCCGTTTTTTTTTTCAATAAGATTTTGTTGTTTTAACCCATGTATTTGCAAGGTTTTCTATTTAATTAAACCCGAGCGATGCCGGGTTACATACGCTTGTTACAAATATAGCTAAAACTTTTCAAATTATGTATCAAAATACAAGATATTTATGGTGATATTATAAAAGTTTTTTTTTTAAATTCCTTAAGTCTGTGGCAAAATGTGGTGGTCCTTCATTTAATTCCACATTACAAGAGGCGTAAAATTTATTATTGCCAAAACCACTCAAAAAACACATGCCACTTCTGAGCTCTCCCATTGGTCTACCCATACGTGTTCTATGATTGTTTTTTTAAAATAACTTTGTCACGCGCTCTCATCCAATTAGACAGAACCCTTGAAAAGGTATAAAATAATCATTTTAGATAAAATAAAAAAAAACAATAATTAATTATGTCAATTGGTGGGCGGGCCTGAGCACTACAAAAACAAACTGAAATGCTTTTAACCTGTTAAGGGATGCATCACGTTTCAAATAAATGTGAAATATTTTTACTTTTCTGTTTACTACTTATAGGAAATAATATGAAAGTTCATTGTAATTTAGTTTCCTGAAGTTTATTTAAATATAATATAAATATTACCACTATTAATAATACAGAATACAAATTTAACCTATCTGTACCCAACCAAGACAATCAATGAAAAAGAGATTGAGCTTCATTACTTTTTCCATTTTCCACCAAAAGTGTATTTACTATTTAAATCAAAAACTTATTTTATTTTGGCAGAAAAAAATGTTCAACCATTTTAGGCGAAATATGCTTTCATGACAATGATGATAATGACAGATAATTTCATAGGTACCGTTTAATGGAATCATCTCTACCAAGGAGGCAGGAAACTCTTTTCGAAGGATGATATCTTCGGTTTGCTCCTGATCGCTTTTATTGATTGATTCTTCCTGAGGTCCTCGGGGAGTCGATTTAATATGAAGGGTCTCGCGACATTTAAAGCTCTATTTTAAAAGCAAAACTTGTTAACTTTGCTGATCTCATCCAGAATATTAGTAAATGTTTCTTCTAAGCATAGGAATCTGCAACTAAAACTAAATTGCACGGCCTACAGATAAGATAAGGGGTTAGTTGGAAGAGATCGCGCCTTTGCGATAAACTCGCCCTCTGTATATTGATTGTATTTAATTTGAATGTATACCTTTTATGTAATTGTTTTTAATGAATGTACATTAAAGAATTAAAAAAATAATAAGAAAATGTATGGCTGAATGAAAAATATAATTCTGTTCATTTCCAAAAGATTATTAAGTAATTTTTAAGATACAGATTATCTAAACAATCGTCGTAGAAATTGCAAATACTACTACTACTATACCATCACGGCATATCCCACAAGTGGGGTAGCCAGCAGATCAGCTGCACGTAAGAAACATGCAAACTGTCCTCTTCATGCCAATATAAAATCAAGACATTCAGGATGGGTGGCAAGCCTCATCGCTGAATTTAAGATGTAAAATGTCTTATTTTTTTCGAACACCTGCCTTTTACAGGACACTCGAAAACTTACGCAGAAGAGTGGGAGACCAATTCTTTACCGGGTGCTCCACGGGATTGCAAATAAACTTTCCATTACTCTAAAAAACTCACGTTCGGGTAGTTTAGGTACCTCTGTCACAAATAAATATTGAAAAAGTTTACATAACATATACGATACTTGATAATAGCTAATAAAGCGATAAGTATCCTAAGTTTTATGCTAGATGAAAGCTGTAGTTGTATAGATATAAGAGATATAAGACTACATGACTTGTTGAATGGCATAGGTACTGTCATAATTACATCTGTGTGGTGCCATCTCGTTAGTCGATGAATGAATTATAGCTTTAGTTTTTGTTACATTTAGAAAGACACTTATTTATAGCTTGAAATAAATACACATACATTAAAATAGCATTTATGTAATACATGTAATAAACCTGAATAAATAAATATTAGGTTTAAAAAAAAGTAATTTCATTGAAAATAAATAGTAGGTATATACTTAAGTAATATTTAACATAATTAAACGTAACGTAACGTAACGTTAAAAGTAGACCACATTGAGTTTATAATAATTATTAAAGTTTAATATCTTTATCGATCAATATCACTTCTGAATCAAGTAGGTATGTATTTTTTTGTATATTTATATTATATCTATCCACGACAAAATAACTTTCACAAGTGATATCAGATCCCGAAGATTGGCATGACCACGTCGTCAAGTCCGGAGAAGATGGTTTGACTAAATGTATTCTGCAGGGTATACCTGAGAGCAGAAGACCATTAGGCAGTCTAAGACAAAAACTATTGGATAACTTCAACCAAGATCTATAGGAGCTAAATGCCAAAGACAGCTAGCAATCCATTACTCCAAGAAGACTTGAAGATCTATTGTTTTGGTACGCCCTATAAGGGTAAGTTCATCGAAAGTAAGTATATTTCATAACATTCTGAGTACTATTTTATTATAATTGGTATTTAACTACATGTTTTTTACGCCAGGATCTAATTCACCAGCAACCCACACTGGGGTGGTCTAATATTATCGAACACTTATCATCCTCCTCGAAATCTTTCAAACACTAAATTAGCAACTAATGCAAAATCTAAATAGCTCAACTTATAACGAGGAATTTTTTATTCGTATAAAACGACACTTTGTTGATATGCCCCAGTGCGCTGGCTGCATGTGGGTTCCTTAAAGAACGACTATAAGCTTCTTATTAAGAACTTTTAGGTACCTACATTAGCCACTTGGTAATCTCATTGATATCTTGTTTACTTAAATAGGATACAAAAGTGCCGACATTTGGCTGGAACTATTCTTATAGCAGCCGTTAAAATTAACTGTTACCAATAATCAAATAATAAAATATTACGACTTTTGTGTTCAGATATATATATCAATTTATTTCCATTACTTCCACATGAATGTTTCATATTTATTTAATTAAGTATCTTTATTTCATCACTTGAATTACCTAGAATATCATCCATTTTTCTAAATCTTTTAAATATTTGAAATAATAATAGCATTATAAAATTAATCAATAAACTATTTACGTAATTGGCATATCTTATAAGAGCAGCATAAAAATATATTATATTTATTTCCATGACAAAACTATCCCATGCCAAATATTTATACAAATAAAACGGGTTAGTTATCAAGCATTATTTCAAAACTAAACCAAGTCCATTATTAATCTCGAATAAATAAAAAAATGTAAATAAACTGTATTGTGGTTACAGTTTTCTATTTTTAAATCAAATATTGAGACGTTTGAATCAGTATAAGGATAGGACGTTAAAAATTGTTTCACAACCGTCAAATTCAACATCGTTCTGAATTCCTTTTTTTTTCTTAAAGTCGGTATCTTGTCAAAGAGCAGACCACAATATCATAGAGCATAAAGTTAATACTTAGATACTTTATAAGATTGTTTGTTCAGTGCCTTATTCCCTACTTCTGACAAACTAGGATGCTAATAAGCAGTGGCGGGACTAAACTTTTATATTGTTATTGATCATGCTTTCGTAATGTATAATATTATCAGTCATTGATGTCTCATATTATCCAATGTAAGATTCGAGAAAATTTTGTGATTGAGGGATAGAAATTTAAGATACCATTTTATCCAATGTAACTCGGGTCCGAGAAATACTGCGACAGAGGAATAAAAATTTAATCCAATGTAACTTGGGTCCGAGAAATACTGCGACAGAGGAATAAAAATTTAATCCAATGTAACTTGGGTCCGAGAAATACTGCGACAGAGGAATAGAAATTTAGTCCAATGTAACTTGGGTCCGAGAAATACTGCGACAGAGGAATAGAAATTTGGTCCAAAATGTCGTTTTATTCAATGTATCTTATATACAAAAAAAATTGAGCGAGCAATTTTTAAGCCGTACATCGATATTTTTACGAACTTAAAGTTTATATTGCGAGATAACGGTGCTTTTTACACGTATGAAAAGCACACCACTGATACTAAGATTGTTATTTCAGATCCGCGCACACTTCCCGTGTTACGCACAGGTCCCAAAAACACATCAAGTATAAGACCCACCTTAGAGTGTTTTTTTTATACAAATCAGATATATTTTTGTAACATGCCTTATT
Source organism: Athripsodes cinereus (assembly GCA_947579605.1). Classification (NCBI taxonomy): domain Eukaryota; kingdom Metazoa; phylum Arthropoda; class Insecta; order Trichoptera; family Leptoceridae; genus Athripsodes; species Athripsodes cinereus. The sequence goes on from OX388312.1 coordinate 18,402,588, forward strand.
TTGACAATATGCATTTCAAATTATTAAGAAAACAGAAGTTGAATGTAGATATGTGTGTCAGAATAGTGAAATGATATGACGTGAAGTGAAATGCAAATTAAAATAAACAACGTTTTTTATTACTGAATTCAGGTAGGTTGCCTCGTAATATTTACATATTTGAGATTTGAAAATGTTTACATTAAATTTTATAATTATAATTATGTAGGTATGTAGAATAAATATTTTAGTTAATTCAGTAATAAATTTCATATCATAAGTACCTATTACGCGACTTTGGGGAATTATGAACAATGCGTTTTCTACAAACTTTTGATATGGTGGTACATTTTCAATTCATACTATTGAGCAACAATTATAATTTTAAGGAATTTGTTTCTACCGCTTGTTGTTTAGTTAAATACTTACCAACGAAACATTGTGTAATTTTAATTCAAATCATTTATTTACTCAAATAAGCACAATTATACCTTCAATCATGTACAACTCAGTTAGAAAATAATATAAAATAAATTGTATAGCAGGTTAAGAATTAAAATACACTGATTTTATATATATTTATTTTTTTACTTACATCAACAAGTATACAAACTAATAATAACAAGTTCCTTGGTTATATTTTATCATATATAATTTTTATTCAATATAAAATTTGTTTACTCACCAGTTTTCGCTATTAGACATGGATTTAGTCTAATGTAGGTATACATTTTAAACTGATTAAAAAAAATCTATAATCTGAAAATTTCAACTACCTATTTGTCATATTACTCCGATATTAAAAATGCATATTTCGTATAACTCAAATGTTTCCAATACATAATATGTCACAGTTCATTAATTTCATTAGGACATCTTAAAATCATCATCACACCAATATTATCTACTCGTAAATATTTAACATGATGGATTATAATGTAGTCTATAATAATATTTAGAACTTCCTTTCATCGAACATGTTGCGGTTGCCGACATCCATTCAGTTATAATGGGACTAGGCAAAGAGTCAAGTTACCACATATTATGTGTCTGCTATTGTCCAAAAATATAGAGGTTTAAGGAAATAAAAATATAGATAATAAAATACACACCTAATATCAAATATTACATTAAAATATAATTCGAACACAAAACATTGATTAAAATGGGCATCAAATTATAACAAAAAGTTCTACCATTTTATATATTATATTTCTAGTTATAATAGGATAACAAAATGATTAAATAAATAATAAGCAAGATATTCAGAAAATACAAACGAATTACTTAACATCAAAAACATTTATTTTTTGTAGGTGTATTCTTATGCAAGAAATGTGTGATAATATTACTGAAATATGGTATAAGTGTTTTCATTTCTTTATGTAACTGTATCCTCTGCAATGTTGAATCTTGATACTTTTGTCTATTAGTTATAAACAATTTTAATAATTGTTTTTTTTTTGGGGTTTAGAATAAAAGTGGAAATATTACAAATAACTATTTATTGTAGGTACCTACCACCTACCATAAAATTAGTAATGACAAAATAAAACTTAATAATAAATGATTGAACGAAAGGCGATGTCAACCATAGTAAAAAAGACGTCGTTGATACACCTACTAGATTATGGTGATTTTTTATATCTATGGTATTTCAAGTAGGTATTCAATTTTGAAAAGAGAACGAACACTAGGTATAGATGTCGCTGGGATCATACCTAGAATAATTTCATGATAGTGCAATTCTATCTAACTACACTTGGAAGTATCCAGCATTCGGTACCCTTACTAGGTATCTCAGAACAATACCTACACTTGAAGCTGTCATCGGGGCTTATAAGACAGAATATCGGAGCCTTCGGAATGTCACCTTGTAGCTTAACTGGATAAAACACTCCTCGCGAAAAGGTAGGGTTGCGGATTCAAGTCCCGACTGAGACACTACAGAATAAGGTGACGTTGTCTTTTCTAAGCTTTATATGGTAGTTCATGTGTTAATTTTACTATACGAAGAGTTTCAAACATTCCATAATATTTGGATATTTTATACCTACGATTGATCGAAATTTTCAATTGCTGCGAATAGAATCGTCACATAATACCATTTATACCTACATATTATTTTGACTGATTTAAATTTTAGATCTTTTTCTTTAGTCACTTAAGACACAGGCCTCCTCTTGGGCTTGATGTAAAGGTATACAGTATATTTATTTCATACACGTGATTCAAAATGTACATGACGTTTATGGCTTATTTAATAAATGAATACATAATATACCTATACATATATCTACATATTTTATTCATTACATGTAAGTAGGTACCTATAATAATGTATTATGTGTTATATTATTAGATATATGAATAGGTAATATAACTCATGTGTAATATTCCATTACCTAATTTGTTCCAATCGATTGAAAAGATTTATATCTTTTGATATTTGTTTCATTATTTACAGATCGACTTTGTGGGACGACGCGTACAATAATATTATGTAACTATTGTAGCGTACTCTACCTATAGGGTGTTTGTATAATATTTTACTTATTTTTAAATTTGAGTAGCAATATAATAAGTAATTTTATAAATTTTTCTATTTTTATACACTAGCCTACATTGCACGTAAAAGATAAAATAATTTAACAAGAAGGAAAAGTTTTCTATTCACCGTGTCGGTGTTTAGGTAATAGAATTTAATAACTAATTAAAAACAACTTTTTTTTCTTTTGTACCGATATTTTACTAAGAGTCAATTAACAATGTCTTAGAAAGACGAAAATCATCTCTCTCATTAAACAATCAATATAGTAGAAAAAACATTTGCGTTTAATTTCAATACGGTTTTCATTGAATAATATAAAGCAAGAAGAACAATAACGTGATTACAGATGTAATAAGCCTATTGCAAAGCGATAAGTGTTATTAAATATCTTTGAAAATAGGCAAATCTCAGAAAATAACGACAACACCTACATCTTTATTATTTGGATGCATATTTTTTGTAGGTCAACATATACGTCAAACATGACATACATATTAAATTAATTATATTCTTTATTATAATTGTATTTTTAATCCTATATCTAGTTGTTGCATTCAATGATTATCAATCGCAATATTTGTTCACTAATAATAGAACACTAACATGAGATTACAAACTTTGTTATCACACTGTATACATATGAAAAATAATAAAAATCGCACAAGCATAATCTCACTAAATATGTGTTGAATCAAAAGACGTGTTGTTTGTATAGGGTATAATACGTTGCATGTATTCCGGGGAGTAGGATGTGGCATAGGATATGGAATATGGGATGTAGGGGTAGGGTGCCGAGGAGATTAGAGGAGGCTGTGGATGATGTTGGTGAAATAATATGTTGTCAATATTGTTACCACATTTGGCCGTGACATTGCAAATAATATTATGTACCTACTAGTATTATTAATATCTGTCTAATAGTAAATACCGTCTTTGTATAACGGACGATATTTGATCCTATACACTAACCTTATACCTATAAAAATATCACTAAGATCATTTCACTAAAAATATTATTTTTTAGAGAAGTCAACTTGTGTTACCGTTGATTATAAGTATGTAAATTTATGTATCTACATTGTGTTTATTTATATTATCATAATTATACCTATACCAGAAACTTCTGCTGCGTGTCGTGTTTTCAAAATCTTTGGTTATCCAAGGCTAATATAGAAAGCATACTTTTTGTATATGGATCTTTGTGGCAATCAGTATATTCTGCTATTTCCTGAAAAAAGAAAACTACATATTATTCATAGCCAGCCTTGGACTCTCACTTGAGATGTCGCATGTTCGAATTATCCTACTGTCGACACCTATAGTGCAGTCACCTCAACAACACCAACCTATTGCTTTGAAGTGTGTTTGGGTTGATTTCAAACCCAAATTCATCTTTAATTATAAAATCAAAAATAATATTGTGATATTATTTATGATTTTATAATTTCACAGAGCAAACGCACTTAATATTTTATAAAATAAAAAAAAACATGAACTGCAACGGGTGAGTGTACTTATTTTAATAGAAATATTATGCATCGTGGATCATCAATAATACAAAAAGATTATCTATACCTACACATATTGGAAAATAATAAAATATAATAGTTACAATACATACACAGGTAGGTACTATACATTCAGAGGTCTCTATTAGTTATATAGAATGATGCAATGACATTATGCATAGGTACCTACCTTATAAAAACATACATAGAATCATTGTCACCATGGCTCAGTGTGTATAATGTATATTAGATACAATGTCAATGTTTGATATTAAAAATATAATTAATGACTATATTTTCATAGTGTGTTTAGGGATACAATAGTAATCTATTGATATGATATACATAAATAAAAATAGAATATCCCTAAAAATAACTTCAAAAATGTAATATTTGTCTTGTTTCCATGAAATCGTATTTCACAGTCAGAATCTAAGATATAATTTGAATAATTTGCTTATATTGATAAAGTTGGTGACTAGAAGGAGACATTTTACGAGAACTTTAATATAAATAAATTGGTCAACTATACTAAAAAAAGTGAAAGAGTCGGTAACTCAATAAGTATCTAATTGATTAGATCTAGAGTAAGCAAAAGTAATAGCACAACAATTATTTCAGTAAACGGGAGGGAAACAATTTTCTTTTTTTTCCTTCAACAATATTTTCAAATGTCGGCATCAGATCTTTGACAATTTACAAACAAATAAACAGATAATGAATAGACCATAGGCGCACATATTATTATTATTCCTATTGCCACTTCCTGCGATGACAATCTATTATTGAAATAAGCTCGCAACAACATTATTAGGCTTTGTTACAACTTTATCCAGAGCTACTGTATCGTACACTACCATACTCGTAAGCTTTGGCGGCAAACTGTTAAGTTTACATTCTATTCATATTTAACACTATTGATTAAGAGCTTCCCATAATAGGATCAAAAGAGGGTTTTGTCAAATTTCACGTCAATAATGAGCATTCAGGATGACTCTAAAATGCCGACAACTTTAAAAGGCATCTATGTGAATAAATTGCATTGCATTGCTACACGTGAATATCCTTCGTATCACTGCAATGCGATGAGTATCTACAAATAGGCATGCATATTATGTATGTATGTCTATTTTCTATACATTCACCTGATACATATTTTCATAACATTACCTGGAGTAACATTATTCCAGTGTAGTAAAAATATAATAGCATTCAGAATCAGCACACCTTGAGGAAAAGTTATTTATTGTTCGAATGTTGTAGTAATCTTGTAATTATCTTTTAGTTGTCCTTATCTTGTAGCCCAGATGACAAATGGGCAAAATCTCTTCATCTTGGAGACCACGAGCAGTAACCAGGAGCGTAGGAAAACCCTCTACGAGGTGGAAGGATGACATCACTCGACACGCTGGGGTCAACTGGATGCACACGGCGCTGAATCGAATGACGTGGAAGAGAGAAAGGAGAAGTCATTATGTTCATTCGCTAATATCATTACGGTGTTTCCTACTGGTAGTAGTATAGTATAGTATAGTATAGTTTCCTACTGGTGAAGTAGCCAGCGGATGAACTGTTCATATAGTTATACCAAAATCAAAATACTTTGATAAGTATATAACTGTTTGTATAAGACGGTTTAATTTATTTTTATATTACTAAGATTCCGCACGTGGGGGGTTTGGCCGGCCAGTCCTTCAGACTGCCTATCATGGCACCTCTTGTGTGGACAAATTTGTTAGTGTAGAAATTTAATCGGATAAGTGGAAGTCCCCAGACTTCTGAGCTATCCGGGTGGACGGTGGGTCTCCTTCAATTACTAAGAAAGGAACGAGAAGAATAATTTGTAAGTAAATTGTATCCAAATAAAACAATGATGTCTTTTTGCATATGGAAATAAGCCTTAATAAGAATATCTTCATCACTATTATACAGTGTCGCATTATGTTTATAGATAGATAGATTCACTGTGTCGGTGTTTAGGTTATAGAATTCCATAACGAAATAAATAAAACAAGCGTTTTATTCTACTAATGATTTATTCGATGAGAGAGACGTCTTTCGTCTTATAAGGACATTGTCAATCGAGACATTGTCATTGTCAAAGATTGACAATGTCCTTATAAGACGAAAGACGTCTCTCTCATCGAATAAATCATTAGTAGAATAAAACGCTTGTTTTATTTATTTCGAGATAGATAGATATTTGCAAGAATTGAAGCCTTCGTGAACACAGCTGATGATTATTATAATATGGGAAAGGATGAACCTCGAAATGTACCTACGTATAATAAATAATAATATGAAATTTGTATGACGGTGAATTCGCTCCAGATGAGTCAATATTATATTAATAATAATATTGTTATGATATTGATACTGTTTGTTGTGTGATACCCTAATTCCTCTGGGAGTAGGGGACACCGGCCTAGTACACCCTCTAACATGGGAACGTCGAGATCTACGTTACAATATAAAAATTATCTGAAAAGCTACTATTACTTATTTCTATCTTCATAAGTATCCTATGATGCCTTTAAAACACGTTTTATGAGTTTGAAATTCTCTGGTAGATTTTTTTTCCAAAAATATTATCGTTTTATTCAGGTGAATACTTCAATGCAAGATTTGCCATTTTTGAAATAAAACACAAGCTTATATGAAAGGATGACGAAAAGAATTTATTACTTTATTTATCTGAAAGACGAGGTGTGAGAAGGTGCGGACGTCTTAAAACTACGTGTCCTGATCGCATAGATCAAATTCTAAAGTACAGCCGCGTGTTGAGTAAGAGAAATCAGCGTGCGTGTTTGAGAAACTAGATGAATGTGGAGGAAGCGAAAGAAGTATGCAAGGATAGATCTACATACCATTTCGTTTTCTCTGTCTATCCCACCTGGATTACGGCGTGAGGGTATAGAATATACGAATTGCAACTATTCAATAATACGAGTAAATCATAGGTATTTAAGGTCAATAATTATATATTAAATTTATTTCACAGGGAGCAAAATATTATAATTTTTCTCATAATGTTCTCACAGTTCACGGAATTAAAACTTTTAACTTCTAATCGCTTCCATTTAGATGGGTTCTATGTTATGTTTATTTCCTAGTCATGCCGAAATATTTATATTTGTAAATGAATTTAACCATTTTTCTTAATCTTTTGTAGAGTCACCGAAACCCCAAAATGTTTTTTTAAAGTCTTGTCTTCGTGCGCAAAATTGACTACAACAAATTGAAATATACGAATGGGAGAATAGATGCTATGCCAATAATATATAAGATATATTTTTGTATTTATAAGATTTGTTTTCATCATCACGTTAGCAAATATCTGGATATATTTTGATAAACGTCAAACGTCACATATCTGGTGTCGGCTTCTTTGGTTCTATTCAATAAATAAAGATGTCTATGGCACAGTGACACGGCGGTCTTCCCACAAAAAGCGGGACACATTCAATAATAATAGCCAGTGGGACAAAATAAATTATCCTGTCTTCTGGGATCTTTTTGATAGCTTGGCAAATGTTTAGTTCTTGTTCAACCACGCCCAGCCGGGAGATAAATAAACAATCAAACGTCCTAAGTGATATAGTGATATCACAGAAATAACACCCTTCGCACTAATGAATTCAAAGCTCTGAATTTCTTATATTTATCGTTTGACTTTGGATAGTTGGATCGGGCAGTGCTATTTATTATTTTATGTTATCTCTATTATTAGCTTTTGTATATTTTGACCGTGCTGTTTTTATTATTTTGCACAAAAGTCATGATTGTGTTGTGTGATTTGCCGACACTGATGATGATAGGATCTTAAATTTCAGAAAACATTTACAAAACCCACATCCTAAGTATCTATCTCCCAATTGAGATATAAATCACACTCTACCTACCAAACATTTCCATTTTACAATACACGTAGGTACCCATATGTAATATTATGTATGTAGAGTAGACATCAACGGTATTGAAAATTATAAAATGAATAAAGATGTCGGTATTCTAAGTGTTTTGTAACATCGGTATCTAATTTTCTAAAGCAATTTCAATGAACTTTGGAAAGAAAGTTTATAGGTATAATAAATTGGCATACATGTCTTTGTATAAATTTCTCGACATGTTGTAGATAACTAATCATAGGTTTTATATTAGGCAGATAAATATAGACATGTTCTTTCTCTCTTCCATCAAGACGTCATGGTTTGTAACTTGTATTGAAAAATGTATAATAAAATTATAGTTACTTATTAGGTATATGTGATTTTTTTAGTTTTATAGTTTATAATAATCTATACCTTCAGGCTTATTGAATAATCTACATATGTATTAAATTGTGTATCTATTGAACAATGTGGCGTATTCTACGTTTAAACAGTGAGACACTTATCCGTGAAGAAATTCTTTTGAAATAAATTATATATATGTAGGTACCTACCTATTAAAAACCATTTCATTAGACTTCTGTTTTATTTCTCTTGTCCGTAATACATATTAACATTAAAGCATGTAGCGTTGAAAATATTTGCCAACAATGTCACATTACACACTAATATTATTGTAAAGCATCTTTTATTGTTTATCTAAATCTATACATACAATTATTAACAGTCACCATATTGTATGTGCAAGGCTTCTCCGCGGGTGCAACGTGGGAATCTTGAAGGAGATTACGTCCTTTATTTGTTTCGCTTCTGTCTCCTAACTATTCCATTATTTCATTCCTTTTTTCAACAATATTCACTACTAATGTGTAATCATGTTGCATTGTCTGTCGTGAAATGTCCTATTTTTTATTATATTATTATTAAGTATACAAAATCTATAATACTTTACAATTTTTATTGTTTCCTTGAGCAATATATCACTAAGTAGTAATCATCTTTTAACAAAGTTCACGTTACGCTACATTAAAATTAAAATAAAGTTTTTTCGGGCAAGTCGTATAACAGACAATAGGAACACAGTAGTTGCAATTCTCGTTTGCCCACCCTGGATACGAACAGAAGCCTCCACGTTGCATTGCATGGTGACTTAACCAACAATACTTATATCTTAACAATTTTACAGCCTTCGAATCAATAGATTTGATTGAGTGACGAGAAATAATTCGTATTTATCGATATCTTTTATGTTTCTTAAAGATTGTTTTGTTCATATTTACCAATTCATTTCAGCAAATTTAATAATACCTAGTAGATGAAATACCTAGATGAGATAATTAGTAGATACTATCGAAAATTTCTGTACCCAAAATCCAATGAATTGTGAAAGTTTATAGGTAACATACGCAATACGAATCTTTTCAGTTTCTCTTTAGACAACTCTAAATGTATGGCGAATAGGTAGCTAACACTAACATAGCATATTACCTATACTATACTATACTATACCATCACGGCATATCCCACAAGCATATTACCTACCCCACACAAAACACGCAGCCCAGCTTTTACGATTTAAAAATAATTATGTTCTCATCTAAAGGAAATTTCTGTTTCTTCGACTACTCCTGTGATAGAGTTTGAAAGTCAACGGAACGTAATCATATCAACTGTTGCAGTTATGCAACTAAATTAATTGCATATTAACTAAAAAAATATCTAGTCACGTACATACCTATATTTTTTATTTATTTATTTTATTCTTCACTGTACATTGTTTACAATAATACAAATTAACAAAGAAAATATCATTTATACAATTCAATGCACAGAGGGCGAGTTTATCGCTAAAATGCGATGTCTTCCAACTAACCCGGTATATAACACTCGTAAATAAAATTATGCAAGCATATTATTGGTTATAATGTAATTTACATGCATAGATAAAGCAAATAATGATAGGAAATCATTTTCTCCACACGCTGAACAGTGCGAGGTGTAATCTTTCCAGTAGCCCTTGTTCCCATGATACGCTGGTAATGGCTTTATTTAGCCAACTTGATTCGTGTTTCAGCCACATTAGTTCACACTGTCCATAAATTTTCGCTGCCGGGATGCACGTCAGTATCCTAATGTCCTACTGAGACAGAGAACCGAAACATTTTATTGATTTTAATATAATGAATAATTTTTACGTGAAAATAAAATGTTGTGCGGTGTTGTATCTTCTAGACTATCTCAGTAATTTATCGACGGAAAGTGCAGACGAATAAATCATCAGTTTTTATTTCTATAAATAAAACTACAAAAAAAGAACAAATATAGATTGGTTTCTAACAACCGATTCGAGAATTTGAAAAGGGAGCATCTTTAACTTGAATTATACAGAAATATAATTTTATTAAATCTAGTCAATCATAGACTATCTAGATATCAAATAAATATTAGGGTACCTACATAATTATAAATTTCTTTGAAAAACGCAAGAGATCACTAGCTGCCATATTTAATTTTTAAAACAAGTGGGTGAGAATATTAAATAGCCAATGGTTTATTACACCATTCGTTGCACCTTGTTAATGTTCCACAGCCTTGAGGGCAGTAAAACAATTAAATTTGCACCGCATGTCGTCTTATAGGACTCTGACGGAGCCTTAGCTCCGTACCTAGCCCCCCTGGTGCCCCCAAGGACCCCAGGCCCCAGGGAGCAATTAACTTGGCAAATTTTGCATCTCATTTTACTCAATAACAATGATTTGAAATGTGGACACAACACACTTTCATGGGATTTTTCTCGATGATTTGCTGATTCTAAAGGCACCCGGTGTTTACAAAAATATTCATACAACCAATTATATCTTATGATCAGTCGTATGTGAATTATACGAAATAAATATACACCAATACAGGCTATAGCTATGTACAGTATTGAAGAACAAGATAGAAATTATACTATAGGTAATAATATTGACCAAATATAAGATGGTAAAATCTTTCAAAAACTTGTCTGGAGGAAATAGCCGGACCGTGGGAAATAAACGTAAATAATGATTTTCAGACCTAACTAAAAACAGCTGTTTTTTTAAATTTTAAGTTGTTGATTAAAGTTGCACGTTTGATACATGGTGTTAGTTTGCTGGCTATCACTTGTACCTAAGTTGTAAGACACGCCGTGATTGTATATTTAGATAGAAAGAAATTATCTGAAAAAAACTTTGATGATTCAATTAGACATACATATAATTTTTATAGTCCGTTTCTATTGACTACAATATTGAGCAGAACATTGAAATTATTTTATATGTTCATACTGTATTATGAAAACTATCATGGTATGTGCGAGTAACACAGAAGTTAGGAAAGCTTTGTACAAAAGAACAACAATTACGAATAATTGAATATATTGACTTTACATCTCAATAGCAGTTAGCAAAATACATAATAATTAATATTCACATTTGTCGGAAGATATTCCCAGAGGACAAGAATATCATCGCAAAGTATTTTAGTAAAGGCGGCGTAATGACTATTGCTTTCTTTTACTATACAAAAATATATAAAAATAAACTTACAAACAGTGCACAGAAAATAGAATTTATTTAGACATACATCCACGGCGTGAGCCTTTAACATGTTACCTGTATTATATATTGGAGACACATATAAAAAGACCAAATGAATTGCCGATACGTAGAAATTACTACAAGAGACAAGTTTTTTTCAAAAGACTCGTTAAATTTATGTTTGGTGAGGTACATGCAGTTTGATTATGATACAAAAAGAATGAAGAAATAATTATTATATGCATCAAAACGAGGCGATCGGTAGTTTATTTGAAGAGTCTCGGACTTTCAATCGACAAATTTAATGCCGCCTTCAATTCTACAGTTACTGACCTACACCACCTTCACGACACAAGCATATTGTTTACTGTGAGGAAATGAGAGTGTATTAGTGTTTATCTTGGACTTTATCTTGAAATCGATATTTAAAAATTGAATAACTGAATAAGGTATTTTTGTACAAATATATTTTGTAGATATTATATTCGTTAAACTAGACTACTGCAATATACTATATGTAGGACTGCCGCAAATTCAACTGAATCGTCTACAAATGGCATTCAATAGCGCTGCAAGGCTTATTTTCCGCGAAGGTAAGGGTCGCCACATCACACCTTTGCTGGAAAAGTTGCACTGGTTAAGAATTAGTGAAAGAGTCCAATATAAACTTGCCTTATAGTCTTGAACAAAGCATTGAACAAAATGGCACCTCAGTCACTTTCTGAGCTCTGCGTTCTCAAAACACCTGCAAGTAGACCTCTACGCTCAGCTAAGACATCCACCAACATGCTGGACGAAAACGACAGAGCAAACAAGTCCTGCTTCCATGATAGGGCTTTTGGCGTCGCAGGATCCGTCATTTGGAACCGACTCCCCGAGGACCTCCGTAAAAACAAGCCGATAACAACGTTCAGGAGCAAGTTGAAGACATCGCTCTTCCAACATAGTTTCCCGCGCCCTTGAGATGGATGCTCCATTAAACGACGCCGAATAAATCATCCAACATAGGTACATACAAAAAGCATATTTTATTATGATTCGTGACACTATTAGGTATATGATCTATTGCATGAGGGATTTGAGACAATACCTACTTACATATATCGTATTCAAACAAAACTTCAATTGCATTATCCAAATATGTATATTTTCAATAGCCTAACTTTTAATAGGTATAATATTATTATTCTTCGTTTGTATTTTGTGAAGATGTCAGTAAATAAATCACTAAAAACAAACAATAATAGCAGTGAGTAAAACCATTAGTATTTTACGAGCGTACCAAAAGATCGCTCATTGAAGTAGTGTCAAGGAATCATTGTTAATATTGTGAAATATTTATGGCACAATTGTTTCTTTATCCTTATAGTAGGTTGCCATTATTAAAACGTATATTATTCTTCTATCCAAATTATACTCGTATGTACAATGTGGACACTATGGTTGCTACTGTGCACTGCGTGACATACAAAACATTAGAACAATGGGACACAAGACATCTATAATGTTTTTTTTTTATATATTTAAAATAATAAGATTCACAGGAAAAAGGATGTGAATAATGGTCAAATATTAGTGCATCTCATTCAATCAATAGATGTATTTTTTTTATTATCCAATATGAGATTTTTTTGTAAATAATTGGAAATGTTTCATAAAATCACAGAAATTATTTCACATTGTGTTAGAAATGATTTCCAATTTATTATTCAAATAGATTCACATGGTATTCTGGGACAATGGACTCTGAAGTTAGTAAGACAATGCGATGATTGAAAGATGTGTGCTGATACGTAGAATACTTAATTTATATTGTGCAAGGATGTCATGTTGTGACTTTGTGTTGCAAAGTTTTTATAAGCTTAATGAACTTTGTACGATTTTCTGAGAATAATTTCTGTAAATTTTAGCCACTGTAAGTATTATACATTATACATACATAATATCTATCAACATAATTAAAATTCATTTATATTTCTTTGAGAACATCAAACAAATCATTTCGGCTAGCTGAGAAAAATATTCGTCTATGCTTTCAGCTTTATACTTATATACTTTCTCGAAAGAAGTTTTAATGATATTGGATTCAGTTTTTTTCTATAACTTTCTATTTAACCCTCTTCTAATAGGTAATACTCCCAACTTGTCTAATAAATTTTGTGTGAAATCGAAGATTCTGGAGACTATTTTATAAAATAAAATATGCAGGAACATACATTATTTGATTATCCGATCATCAACAATCTATACATTTTTATGATTGTTTGAAATCACTATAAAATTTAAAGGCACCTGACTCTATCTAATCACATCACCTTAATCTATAAAAAAGATCAAAAACAATTAAAGCAGCAGGTGCGTTATATATTTTAACAAATAAATCACAATAGAATCGCAAAAAATAAAGGTAAATTATAATATTATATAAGGTTCAAGTTTCAAAAAACACAAGTCATCCTATATTTTTTATTTGACATTATGCATTGCTACAGTGTCTGTGTCTACTATACGGTCATTATACAGCAGTCTGTGTGATGACCAAAATATTTATACATCGATATTATAAATAAAATATTAAGTGTATACATATATAAACAATAATTGTATCCCGCTGTTTTGACCGACTATACCATTCATCACACGAACCCGAAATGACAAAATAATGCAAAATTATTTCGCGTTCGCAGAAAACTTAATCAACTGAATTATAAACCAAAACTTGTAAATTATTATTAATATTTATATAATATTTATCAGTTATACAGGTATAAAAGGAATGCAGATACACAAATACCAATATAATGAGAGCTATTTTATTACCTATACCTAAGTAAATGAATAATGTGGAATAATCTACCTTGCAATATTAGAAATTCCTCTACGCTACATGTTTTTAAGAATAACCTAAAATCCATAGACATTATAGTTCCTCCCCGTGCCTTCATTTTGTAGTATTCATTACAGGAAACATGACACATATAATGTTCTACTTAGGACTAAGAATGTAATTAGTTATAATTAAGTTTACGAGTAGTATTAACTGTTCACATTTAGTATTAATTACACATTGTCAACATAGTATCACACATTACTTTGGTTAGCTGGAAGATATTGCCTCCAGGCAATAAGCTCGCCAATTGCTCATGATTTTTTTTTCTGATCAATCTTCTTCTTCATGTGTCTTGCCGGGTCCCCCCGACATTGACGACCATTTGAGAGAAAGCTTCCCTGTCCTGGGCGGCGCGAAACAGCTCCTCCACGGTTCTGACACCGGTCCACTGTCGAATGTTTCGAAGCCAGGAGAGCTGTCTTCTGCCAACCCCTCTGCGGCCCTCGATCTTGCCCTTCATGACGATAAATAAAGTGTTCTTATTATTATTATTATTAAATGTTAATAATTATATATAATTGAGAATTAAATTAGATGAATAGACAATTGAAACACTTCTACTGTACCTAATGAGATGAATACAGCAAACAAGTTTTGCTTCTGCGACAGGCCTTTTAGGGTCGCAGGACCCGTCTTTTGGACCGACTAACCGAGGACCTTCGTAAAAACCAATCAATAATAACGCTCATGAGCAAGCTGAAGGTATCCCTTTTCCAACATAATTTCCCGCGCCCTTGAGATGGATGCTCCATTAAACGGTACTGAATGAATTATACGACATACATACAAGTAAATTATTATGTACCTACAAAATATAGTATTATTATATATTATATTATTATATTATTATATTATTATACGTATCCATAGGAAATACATTATCACGTTTCTTTTTATTTAGTCAATGAGACAATCTTCCCAGCATTATCTTCTTCTGTAGGTGCCCTGTCAGGTCCCTCCGACGTTGGCGATCACTCTGGCATAGGCGTCTCGGTCTTGCGCTGTCTGAAATAACTCCTCCACACCTCTCATTCCAGTCCAATCTCGTATATTGCGCAGCCACGATGTCTGCCTATAACATCTCAAAATATGGTCAATCCCGTCTTCCTCTTTCTCCCGTTATTTTTTTAGGGAGCACAGAATATAATTTATCCTCCTTCATTTCAAGATTTGAAAAAAATGTTCCGCAACAATTGCATCACCTTTTCTCACAAAATTCCTAACGTTCTAATACAGTTTTCATAGGAACAATGAGTAGTGAAAGAAATTATCAAGTTCGACGGAGAAAATCCACAGACGGCTTCTTCTGGTATTGGGGGAGGGATCACGGCATGGCTTCAGCAGTTGGGCCGCAGAAACACTGAGACCCTGATCACATATCTGCCGGGTGTGGGTGTGGGTGTATGTGGATGAGTGTGTTTGTGTGTGTGGATGTATGTGTGCGTGCGTGAGCGTGTGTTATGTTATGATTAAATAAAGTAGGGAAAATAACCTTAGTAACTGAAGTAATGAAAATTGAGCGCTGAGACAATGTAAGGTGAAAACTGGCTCAGTCTACCTTGGTACGGGCTCATGCCCAGTTAGGTAGACATTAGTGACTTATCTTTTAAAAACTGTTTTGTAAATAAAATAAATAAATAATAACATTATAAATACTACAACAGAAGTATTCAATTCGATTATTAGTAATAAACGATATAATTATTTATTTATAATAGGTACGTGTAGATGTGTACATAATAATAATAATATGTACCTACTGTAGTGTAGTGTGTATGTTGTATCTGCCTTCTTGATGATTGATGTCGGTATCTCAATGTATTTAGCTCCCTGTCATATCTCGATAGTGATCTCTGCTGGTTATGAGCAATACATCATCTTCACAAGACATACCTACTTACATACTTATAATATTATATAGACATATACATGGGTACATATTATCACATATACGCATAAGTAAGTATATATTTAATCGAAATACAAATACAGATATTACTTATACCTACCTCTTCAATTAAATGTTATTGTATTAATATATAATATTCACACCGACAGAATAAAGGTATCAGAGTCGCTATCGCTTTATATGTACATTTAATTTATCTTCAATGCACATCTTAAATTTAGTAAGTACAGAAGTGTTTATATTAATACAATCTAACAAGGATGGATACAATAAATATCCCTAAATAGCTACTATAATGTTTTAAGAGATTTTGAATTAATATGCGCAGTCTGCAAGGTTCTTATGAAACGAGTGAATAATCAAAAGATGTATTTTTATCTTCTTTTTTATAACGTAAAAAACTGATCATCGGGAATGAATTTGTGTATTATCGCTCAAAAAATAAATTCATTAACATCATTAAGAACTAGACATACCTACCTTATTACTTATGTATTTTTTTTTATTTTTGTACATTATTAGTAATATGACAACATCAAAAAATCTGATGATGATACGTATCCAGTGACGAGATTATAGCTTTGTTAGTGATTTCTTCCAATTATTATTTAACTATGTGTAACTCTGTCAGACCATCTTGTTTCTATGTCAAAGAAATAAAGATAAAGACAATCTAGTCTACCCTCTTATATTTCTAAATAATATGTAAATACAAACACCTGTAAGTTTGAAAAAACATTTTATTAAATAAATACGTATATAGGTCTTTCGATTTACCGTAATTCGTCAAAGTTCCCTGCATTGTACTCAAATTTTAAAATCCTTTGAACCCTAAACACTCAAGTCAAAAACAGTACATTGAATAATAATAATATGACTGATGACATTCCAGAAATAATCCATACAAATACAGCAGATCAGTCATCGTTTAATACAACACGTTGACATGCTTCCATACAAACGGGACGGATCTATAAAAGAATCGTGATTGTTGTTTTTATACAAGCACCACTGCTGATATATCATTCGGTCTTTATATTAAATTATTATTGTAGTGTGTAGGAATTATTTTTATTATAAATTCGGCCAGAAAGGGGTGACAGCTATAATTCGAAATATTTTACGAAATAATTGATGTGGTTGATGATAAAAATGTATATAAAAAAAGCTTTTAAATAAATAATATGCATATAATAAATTATTCAGAATTTATACTAATTTAAGTCCCGTCTTAGAAATAAACATCTCTGTTACTTTATGCATCCCATACAATATTTTAAATTAGTGACTATCTTATTTTAATATTTCGGTGCAATAATTTGTTTAAATAAACTTAATAATATGTTCCTATCTATAATATTCACGATAATATTATCTCAACCTAAAACATGAAATACGTAATATGTAACTGTAAAAACTTTATAATCCTACCTGAATCAAGCAAGATCCTTGTAAAATCAGACCGTATCTACTATAATTTTGAACATTTATAATTTTCGCTATGTTTGAAGCGCAATTTTAATTGAACAAGCAAGAAAATATTTTCAGGTCAAGTATTCTGAGGAGGACCATGGGAGGACAAAAGACACATCAAGAGAACTCAACACAGATTTTTGAAAATACATTGGCCAAGTAATTGGAACTACTCGTTAGTAAATAGATACGTATCAACTGTATCACAAATCACAAGTATTACTTACGAGATCTCCATAATGAGTCGATAATTTAATATTAGGTACATCTGGTTTGATGGCAAAAATTGTATCCAATGCTATTTACAATGATAATGTCAATGTAGATTATACATGATATTATGTTTTATTGTTCCTACTTTAGTAAATGTTCTCCATATGGGTGCTATATTATGGTATACCGACATTGGACAGGTCGAGACGCGCGGGCGGTCAGCAATCTAAGAACCGGGTCTCCTACTAAATCACACGGGTGGCGACATCTTCATTAAGATATTTATTACGGGATGGGATCTTTATTTATATGTATTATCATTATGATGACGTATCCACTGTCCACACCGCACATATTCTACAAAAAATATACCTCACTGCTCAACAGGTAGATAACAATATGTTTATACATGCCTCTACTTTAAGTAACTACGAACTCACAAACATACGGTTCGTTAGACTTATGAAGCATTACGAGGTTAAAACTCAAAACGTTAAAAAACTACAAATTTCTTTGTAAAATGTACCTACTCCGCCTTCGCAACACGAGTAATTTTTCTTTTTGGAGAATGTATCTGTCACATAAAAATTACTTTCAAGATTTGCATGCATCTTATTAAATACTAACAGATAAATATATATATGTATATATATGTATGTATATGTGTATATGTATGTGTGTGTGTATGTATGTGTGTATTTGTGTTTGATCTATTTATATTATTTTGTTATGCTTTTTTGTTTTTGGTGCTTATGCCTTCTTTGGTTGTATGTACCTATATATATTTTACTTGTTTTTATTACGTCTTTTTTTTTTTTCTTTTGTGTACTTGGATGTGTACATCAATTTTAATTGTGTCTTGTATCTCTCTCACTTTTGGTTGGTTGGTAGAAATTGCCTAAAGGCAATAAACCCGCCATTTGTGTTATATTGTTTATTTCACAATAAAGATTATTTTATTTTATTTTTATTTTATTTATAAATTATACATAAAGAAAGTGAAAGCAATCTCCAGAAAATAGTGAACATTCTTATGATAAACTTGTTCCCTTCTTATAAGTAATAATATGTATCAACATATGAGACCAAAATTAAAAATCGCTAAAGAATTTATTGGACAATCTGATTCTAAATTTCAACTTATCAACTATCGCAACGGTTCATAGTTCAAACATTTTATTATAATATCGATGCAATTTTTTTTTGTAACATAATAAATGTTTCTTTTTAAATTAACATCGCATGATCTTTTAAGCTATTGTAGGTTAAAATGTCTACCGATTCGTAGCTTTCCGCACAAGCATAGGTAGTTTAATTTTAGGTAGACTGGTATTACCAGTTTCAAAAAACACGGTTCGTACGAACCGGTGGCTATTTGTCGATAAATAATTCATGTGACATCGTAATTATTTTGGTCAACATTGTTTATAAATACCCGCTGTGATCCCAAAATCAGATTGGTCGGAGATCTATCGAAATATTTGTAAAATTCCTTTTTATGCCAATGTTTGTGGTGGGTGCACCCATCACCAATTAAAGAAGAACAATAAAAACTGGTAGCACTTTAGTCTTTCCTTATCTAAATTACCTTTATGTATTTTGATATCATTGAAACACAAGAAGCAAGAGATAATATCGTCAACAGGGTGCACTTGTGTAAAATAACTCTTTAGAATAGATGAGAACGGCATTAGGATACACTCTTTAATTATTTACAAGGCGTAATTTAAACCTATGTAAAACAACAACAAAAAACAGAATATAAAATAATGAGAAATAAAATAAAAAATAAAATAATGCACATACTTTATATAATTTCATGTTTTATATTTAAGTTATAAAGTGATATTACTTTCGGCGTTTTGTGTAACTTAATAGTTTTCATACATTTTATCATAATAGATATTCCTTAATATTTTTATAGCAGTTATATTAAAAGTAAGTACCTCCCTAGTAACCTCAGAATCATTTCATTTGTTATTAATTATATTATATCAGTTCGTCGTCTTGTATGATTACCGCGAAATCGCTCTGCATTGAGAAGTTTGATTCATGTGTTTCCGAGACGAGCATCAAATGCCGAATTGATGAATGAATAAATAAATTAACGCTTGTCTGGTAATAACCTACTGTATCTATATTTGGATATTGGGTAGGTACCTACAATACAGAACATGAATCAATGCATTTGAATGATTGTAAATATTATTGATCTGGTAAATGTATCAAACGATATTAAATCAAGTTCATTCTGATCTGACATATTAATCCCTATGCATTCACTTATCACTTCACTTCACAAACAATCTCCATAGATTACTTTTGTAACCACATATGTGTTTGCTATTGTATTTAACTTTATTGCAGATTTAATTCGTTGATGTTTAATAACATTATTAAACTATTTATAAGTCAAGTACTATTTTGCGTAATGATCATAATCCAAATTTGTATTGCTTATATCTATATACCAACATAAACCTTTAGTTATGACTCCATTACACATCCATAAGCACATTCACAATGTGTAGGCATACATTATAAATATATGAGATAAGTCTATCTATCTCTACCATAAGAGTCACAAATCTCTACCACAATAATATTGTGGTAGCTGTTAGATCTACAATACGCAAAAAAGTATCCCTCATTTTTCTATATTATCTGATACTGGACTGTATGCGCCTAGTTGATACAACCATATCTTGGTTGTGCTTAGTTTGAAAATTTTTTATTCGAGAAAGTCTACCCTTTGCATTGATATTTACAGAATAATAATATCTTTATGTATATTTTCAGATAATATTTCGCACGACACTATACAATCTTAAAAGATTCTAATAAGAAAATATTAATGTTCTCTTGAACTGATTTATATAAGCAGCATACAATAAATATTAATATAAATAAATAAAATGCGTATCTATAAACACAACTCAAGATTATTTAATTTACACATTTAATTTCCTACAATATTAGGAGAAGCTATTGTTAAACTGGATTCTTATTTGAAACATTTCCGATGTACATATTCTGATTCTGTTGCATATTACATTTTACGTTATAATGAACTCGAATAATGATTATGAATAAGCCCTTGATGTTTATAACATAATTGTAAGAAAGCAACTGACTTCAACTGAGCAATATCAAAAGATGTTTGAGAAATATGTATTCCCATAATATAATATATACCTACTGGATTGACATGTAACAGAAACTTATAATTCTCGTATGATTTGCTTTGTATCATATCGCAATAATATTTATATCGTCGTCGGTATATTTGCTTTGTAAAATACAGTGGATACATATTAGATATTGTGTACACAGTTATACACAATACATTAACCTATTCCATAATGGTTCCACTGAATGCCAGACAGTTGTTTGCTTATAAACGATATTTCAGAAAATTTGCCAACTTGTACCTACTTCGTACAAACATGCAAATAATAGGTATGTAATTACATACGAAGTATTTTCACAACCTACTTAATTAAATTTATTATTCTTAATTTTATCACAAGATCTATTACTTTTCCGTTAGGTTTTGAATGCCCAGTTCCAAAAATCAAAAACATTTTCCATCTTAAATTCAGGGATGAGATTTACCACCCATCCTCAATGTTTTAATTTTTTTTTTACCACGGAGAGCACAATTTGCACGCCAATTCTAAGCGCTGGTTTGCTGGCTACTCCACTTATGGGATAAGCCGTGATATGCCGTGGTAGTAGATAGTAAGTATTCCGAGATCTAATCAATTTTGCAATGTCTTTTTTACAAACTTCTATTGTTCTCAATTGCCATATTATTTTACTACTCGTAGGTACCTACATTTTTTAATTGTATGTTGAAATTTCATTGCATTTAGATGCTATATTTTGGCAGCATCACTCTAGTGTCAGAAAAGCTAGATAAAGATAGAGGTATTGTGTATGAAATATATTTTGTTGTAAAATACAAAAAAAAATCTAATGACCATAATATCGCGAAAAGCTCCAAAGTAACTTCTCTATTTTTTCTCATGAATAATTAATTATTTGAATTTACAATGACACGGATAGGGTACCTTGATAACCATTTATTATAAATTACGAATTTCAAACAGAAATTCGATGTTTTTATTAAAACCCCTATGTATTATTGTTTACATTACCTATACGAATAACCTATTCTCAGAAGAATCCTTACATTGTAAGAATATCAAATAATTAATGTATAACAAGTTAGTGTATATATGTATAAAATATATGTGAATATGTAAAATATGAATTCATAATATTAGGTAGGCATACCTATAAGTATATCTATCTATAAATGCTTGTAAACATTCATCTCTTGTCAGTTGGCAAGATGTGTTATTATAAACTAAGGAAATGCGGTCATTGTTTGTGTTTCTTTTGAAAAATATTATTAATTATAATTATATGAGATCATATTTATATTTCAGCAATAATATGTATAATAATTTTGTTATATATTACTGTAATATCTACCTACATAATTATACTTACTTAACTAATAAAGCCATGGAGCACTACTACATACCTACATATTAGGTATTTTAATAAAACAGTTTTCAGATAAGTATGTTAATTTTTATTTTAAGTCCATAAAATAAGATGTATATAGGTCGTGGGAATACATAGTAACTTTATCTGGATATTAGATAACCCACTTGTTTAATGATGTGATGTACTTAATGAATAGGTATAGGATGGTACTTATAATGAAAATTGAATAATGACTGAAAATAATAGGATAGTGTGATTTTTAATTTTATTTTGCAGTGAAGCTATGTAGGTATAGGTACTAATAATTATAGTTTATTGACTACACCTCCATATTAAAAAGACGATATACTTTCTTTATTCAATTGAATTAAATTGACCAAGAAACATGGGAAATGTAAGGTCAGTTGGGGCAAGTGCATCATACTTTTTGATGAAATGAATTTGGTCATCGATTGTTAGCTCAAATTGATTTCTTGGCAATTAAAAATAAAACTCACATAAACTTCAATTATTTCACTTTTTATTGAAACTGTCTTTGTTAACAGTCAATAATATTTATTTCACTAATTATCATTTTTTTTATAATATGTGCTCTAGACGCACTTCCCCACCACATGGGGCAAGTGCGTCATTTGCGAATTAAATTCCAAATAAAGAGTTTTTAGGGGTGTATTCACCTTACAGAACTGGAAATATGGTTATTGAATATATTCATAAACAACATTGTGTTGTAAACACAATCATACAGTTAGTTTCACTATTTTTACAAATAATGGGGTAACTGCGGTGTAGGATAAGCGTTATGGAGGAAACAGGGGTATTAAACCATTGAATTTAAATATAACAAAACTTACTTCTTTATTAAAAACAAAACAAAGAAACAGTTTTAAGTCAACTAGGTTACACATAGTATAAAATTTAACAGTCTAAAGTCGTAAGATAAAACAAGAAAAACTGTGAAAAAAAGTGATATTTAAAATTCAAAAACAATACATAAAATATTAGGTAATTTATGTTGGCAAGAAAAAAATAATCCTTGAAGGAACACTGCTAAAAACTTTAATCCACAAAATTATCAAAACATATATAAAATACATTAAATTACCTATGTACATAATTTGTATAGGTAATTTACCTACTGTATGTTATATATTTTAAAATCTAACTCAAATATTATTTGCCCACGGCGAGATAAAATTGGTTGTGGCAAAATTGCAACAACATCTTCAATATTTTCGAGAACAGAGACATCATCTATCTTTGGATAGGAGAAATGTGTAGTATTTTTAGCTATGAAAGTTGTTTTTACTTTTCTTACATACTTTATCACTGGTTTGCTATTTTCGAACCCTACAACTTTTCCTATAAAATGTATTTCCTATAAGCTGTATATCCTGACATTTCTTTATTTCTAACAGCTTCGACAGCTCTTTCCAAATTTTCTTTGGTCCATGAAGGTCCATCTGTTTTCTTGATATAATTTCGTACCATTTTAACTCACAAATATGAAACTGAAAAAATAAAAAAAATATACACACATAAAGATACGGATGTTATGCATATTTATTTTATTCATGGTTAATCATTATGGTTTGATACATCTAGCTTCTATGGGGCAAATGCGTCTGTAATACGCACTTGCCCCAGATGGACTAAAATTGGTAAGAATTTTTAATTGTGATAAAAACTTTCAAATACCGTAATAATAACAGAAATATTTTAATAGAAACATAGGATATATCAATACGAAACAACTTACCTTGATTAAACTTCAAAATATTGTGTATTCCCAGAGATTATTCCCGATTATTCACAACACACTGTACTATGACATGCAGACGAAAAAAGTGAATTGGCAACGTCGCGAATTTCAACCAAACAAGGATTTTAGCGACATCTACAATTAATTTTATAAACTTAATTTGGCGCGAATTATCCAAAAACAAAACATTTCTCTTATAAATTACACCATATTGCCTGTTATAGTCTATAGACGCATTTGCCCCGTTGACGCACTTACCCTATCTGACCTTAAAAAAAATCTTATTACTACATAGATATAGTATAATCTCGATTTTCGAGCGGAGAATAAAATGCTGTATTGTGATCAAAATTTACAGGTGACAGTAGAGGCTCCTTACACATTTACATATATGTATAATATTGATGTAATCCTAGACATTGACTGTTTTTATTCAGCTTCATCCATCGTAATTGTTTTCAATTGATTTTGTTGACATGTTTATTAGTTGATGTGAAGTTTGTACAAGTTTGATACATCCGCTGCAATTTAATTTTACATATTAGGCATCTAAATATCATTCAGTACCTACATAACTACTTCAAATCAACAATTATTCTCAAATGCTGGACTTTTTATAGGGCGTAATTTATAAATGCTAATAAAACTAACTTAACACAAATCTGGTTGTTTTTTTTCGGGTTTGCCATGTCTAGTTTTAGTTTGTCGACGTTTCGGTGCACTTGCTGGCCCCATCTTCAGGATATGAATGTCCTGTATGTTAAACCTTCATATCCTGAAGATGGGGCCAGCAAGTGAGTGAAGATGAAACAACAACCAGAGAGTGAAGATCGCCATGAAAGCCTACAAAGACTTCAAACCACATTAACACAAATAACTCGTACCGGGTGGATACCTTAAATGAATGAAAAGGTAGTGTAACAATATTTCAGATTATATAATAAATTTTATGCCGGATATTCGACAAAATTAATCAATGAATATTTATTTATTTATTTAAAATCATATACGGCGTCAGACTTTTACATGTCAAACAAAAAGTATGACAGACAACAACAAAAAAACAATCATAAACAATCACATACCTACATTGCAAATTCATAGGTCAAAATCAAAATTAAAATAATATAATAAAAAAAGGTCTATATAATGAGTCAATTATGGTTTATCAAATATGTAAAAACATATACAAAAAGGGTAGGTATAGATATTCGATTTTTAAAATCTTTACTTTACTCATACTTATTCATTTATTTATCAATGAAATTGATTATGATCATTCATACATTCGTACCATCACGACATTTTCCACAAGTGGATTAGCCTATAAACTAATTGCAAGTAATAAAAATGCAGATTGTCCTTTCCGCGCTAATAAAGACATTCAGGATGATAGACGCGCCTCATCGCTGAATTGAAGATGTTAGTTGTCTTATTTATTTATTCAATCAACAAAACACTACAGACAATACAAATATATCCAACACAATAAAATATAAGACAAGGAGTACTCAATGCAATGTCCTATTTATAAGTGTTCAAATATATATTTTTTTAAATAAAAATTAATAAAATCAAATATGCATGGGGTTTTATAAATACCTGCCTTTTCTAGGACACTCGAAAGCTTACATAAAAGAGTAAGAGGTTTATTTAAGTGCCTTAACACTGCATATTTGACAAATGTGATAGGAATCTTTATAAGGATTTGAAAATAGAATAGCACGTATTTTATAGTAGGTATGTAAATTGTCTTTATGTATATACTTACTTACGTTATTTCTAATAAACAAAATATATTCAAGATATTTTAATAAGTAGGTATGTGCATATACCTATGGTGTTCCTCCAAAATCAAATTTATGAATCAAATAAAATGTAACAATCCAAAATAATAGTTTATATTATGAAATATTTTAGAAATACAACAGTCTGACTTGTACTTGCACAGTTTAATATCACCCGCATGCCCTTCATATTATTATATCTATCAATAGGTAATATATGTATTTAAAGTTCCGGTTGCCTCAACAAACAATCTGTTAGGACCCCACAATTCACTTCAACAATAACAGCTTTAATAGGTACACCAGGGCGATAATATTCGTAATACTAATACATACTAATAGCACACATACTAAGAAGTACTTAGCATTCAATGTTACATTATCATCAATTAAATTTTTTAATTAATGTTTAAAAGTCTACCTTAACACTAAATATGCATTAATCTCTTTATAAGAAACATAAAGTTGTTCTATATTACATATGTGTGACGATTTATAGAGAATCTTGATATATTTTATAAACAATTATTATATTATATTAGGTTTACTAAATTAGCGAAGTGGATGGCATTTGGCAGAGCGGGCTACTCCACTATAACATTATGACTCGGTAGTGAACCGTTGGAAAGGGTGGAACGATAGGTACCTGAGCAGTATGATTACATTATCTGTGGACCTAGATGTGGAAGTGAATTACGAGATTGAGGCAGCCTGAGATCAATATTCTGCAATGACAACTTGAATTTGAATCTAAGACAGAGAATGTTGAATTGTTGAAGTGCTATGTTTGGTCTCTACTACTATATGGCTCGGAGACTTGAACTTTAAAAGTGCACACTATGAACCGGTTGTAAGCATTCGAGATGTGGTTGCACAGGAGAATGTTTCGCATACCATTTGCTTAGCAACTCGGAGCTTTTGAGGAAAGCCAATTGCAGTAGACAACTGTTAAAGGACGTTAAGGTCCGTAAAATTTCATAACTGGGTCACATTCTGCGAGGAGATAAGTATAGTTTGCTCCAACTAATACTGATGAAGAAAATTCTGTAAATCTCTTAATGCATGTACCTATAATGAAGAGGTGGACTAAATCTACTCTGTGAAAAAAAATATTTTGAACATACTTATGTATTTATTATCTGCACACTTATATACTTAAAATATTAAATACAGTCACTGTTTTGGGTTTTTTTCAAATATCCATATATAATGAAACCAAAATAACGTATCGATATGAATTACCTATAGGTATAACTGAGTTATACCAGTGAAATTTTTGACATCAGAATATGTGTAGTTAGGTAATTGTTTTTACGAGTTAATAATAATTTTAGACTAATTCAGTATGAAGTCACAAAGTAAGTCATTTCTCATTTTACTAATTAAATTATTTATTATGGCTACGTAATAACAAACTAATTAACAGAATAAATAGCAATCACTTGAAGTGGTAGTTAACTAAAATATTGTTATGAAGACCCGCATTTCTCTAATTCACTAAAATAAATAATGGCAACAAAACAATTCAAACTGCCAAACATTTGAACATTCTAACTATGATTTATGAGAATTTCTATCTCATTCTTGCAATAAACCCTGTGAAACACGTACGATTTTACAAAAAAAAAAATCGTTAGGCTTACAGTGAGCATAGTAAGAGTTTTACGTTTTACCATGTTCGAGAAAATTATGTCATTCTGTCGTCACAAGTACCTATGTATTATATACCTACCAGTGACGATATCTTTATCATCAACTTTACGGTAAGGTAAAAGTCCTGCTCACTATACTTTCTTCATTGTTTACTTCGAGTAAAGACTTTTATACTACAAAAAAATATAAGGTCTTCGCAATCCGCTGATCATCTAAAATAAGATCACGTATTACTGTATACTGTCGTTTAGTACGTAGTGTATGTGGTGACATCGTTGCTGAATGGGGTGTCCTAAATTGATATCATCAGAACATGAATTGGAACTGAATAGTGCCGCTAATTGAACAACAAAGATTTTCAACTAAATTGCCATACAAAACATATTCACACAAACAGACGGAGGGACTGGATAGATATTGTTACCTACATACACATAAAGTTTGATTGGCTTTATTATGCGAATTAAAATAACAGGAACAGATATTTTGTAAATTACTGTTATTCAGATATTTATGTATAATGTTACATTATATTATATGGGACCCATAGAAATTCCGCCCTGAGAAACTAAAACAATTCAAAATAAACCTACTTCCTAGAACCGAAACGACTATTTTTTAGCATATAGGATCTGTTTTCAACAGGTACATACATCCATCTCACCTTTTGTAAAGTGCATTAGTCTCTATCATTTTTTAAAATGGAATTCACAATTCAGATTCCATCCAGTCCTAGTTTTTCCCATATCGGTACTATCAACACAACAAGAACACTACAGCTTAAAAGAAAGACAAGAAAGTCCAGAGATCAATCTTCCAAGCATCAAAATAACCCGATAAAACATAATATCTAAGAGAAATGCTTTTTAACTGTTTTTATTATGCAAATATATTATAACTCAAATCAGATTTAATCAGTTGGATAAGAGCACATGGAATTGAACCTAATAGTGTACTCTTTTTATTTTCCGTTATTGTACAGGATAATAATGATATTTAGAACTTTGCAGTCAGCAAATACAATGATAATAAATAAGAAGTGAGTACAACAATACAAAATACTGATACATATTAAATAGGTAATATTTTCCTCTGTGAGAATGTAGGGTATATACCGGGATAAGTAATTTATTGATATACTCCATACAATGTGATAAATAAAGTACTCAACAATACAATAATAATATGGCTGAATGGTCAGTCCAATGAACAAGATTATCAAATATTAAGAATACTCTTATCACTGACCATTGTAAAGCTTCACAATATAATCAATGTGATTACAATATTATTAGCTTATTTTTATTACCTTGTCGCTTGCCAATCAGATCTCCAGGATTATAGTATTCTATCACCAGTCGTGCATTGGCCTGCATTCATATTATAATAATATAAATCCTCGATTCTATACTTAAAGGCCATCCACTCATTTACGAATGACCATCCTTATATATCCTCTCCGTACCTATCTACAATTTGTCAGAAGAATGTCTATCGCCTTTTATAGTTGGAGATAGTTTATCCCTTTTTCTATTTCTCTTTCATACATCTTCTTCTTCTTCAGACATTTTGATTCCTTCTTTGGAAAAAGGAGTCCCCTCTAATTTCCGTCTCTTTTCTTTATTGGACATAATGCATGTAATAAACATGCAAGCTGTCCTCTCTGTGTTTACAAAAAAATAACACAAGGATAAATTTTAATTTTAAAATAAATAATGTACATTCCTTTTAGCGTTATACAGTATTCAGAATCTTTACATTATATTTGGAACACCTCAATATTTAGATAGTTATAGCATTTCACCCACACGTACATCATATGGTCACAAAATTATAATAATTTATTTTTGTTCTCATACACATTTTTATACACAATAGGCAAATAATCAAGCAAAAAAAAATATTCCAAACACGACGAAGGTAAATTTTTAACATGTATAATAATTATTTGATCTTTAGTAAAAGCATCAACAAGTTATTAGAGAAGGGTTGTAGCGAAACTATCGTTTAATCTTGTCTCATTAATGTCCATTGTAACAACATAATACTGTATTCTGCTAGTACATAATTATACATAGTAATAATATGTTGAAATTAACTGATATTAATGACCACAGCATGGTATATATCTTATAGAGAGACACATCTCTCTCTCAGGCTCTCACACACACTCTATACAGGGTTAGGTAAAGGTCATCATACAACACAACAGTGGTATGCCGTCCATACATTAAAAAAAATACACCGAATACATATGTACAATGTACATACTATGCAGTGTTTGAATTATTCATTGATTGAGTCTAATTTTTTTTTTATTTATTACTATTTTACATCTTAATGAATTATTTTTTGTTTTTCTCTGTCAAATTATTTAAAATGCATTTTTTACCATGTACCTTCCTACTAGGCTTTACACCATGTATGATAAATAAATAAATATTTTTTATGCAAGCAAAATACCAACGCATGCATTTAAATTGTAGGTATACATGATTACAAATTTTCTTGAACCTATCTTACACTAAATAAAACTGCATTTTGGATTGATTTATATAAATATGTATATTAAATTTTTAACCTCCTTCCTCCTTCCTCCTCCCATCACAAAATTTCTTGGTTCTGACAAATCTGGAGAGTGTGGAGGTGTTTGAAGCAGGGTTAAAGACCCTATTGTTCAGGAGGTGTTATTATTCTTGAATGCTTGTTTTTTTGCCGCAAAACGGGGCATCTTAAAAAAAATGTCTAGTTATTATTAATAAATAATATAAGACGTTTCCATGATTCACATTCATTGTTAAAGGCACAACCTTAGTTAGCAAAGAGCGCCCTTGAGGTGGATTTTTTTCACAAAACGGCGCTTTACAAATCATCCAAATAATAATAATAATAGCATAAAAAAGTGTAGTCCTGCCACTGCGGCACACAATCATGTTTGATGATAAATCTAATGATTGACCATCAATAAAATGATGATTATTTGATACTATCACGAGACATTCCATATAATGAAATAATACGTATTATGTGGGTGCTTCATTTATTATCTAATATAATTATATAACATAATAATATTTTTCTATCAAATTTGTAAATTTATATTGTTGTTCAGCGTTGTTATAAAATGTAATCATTGTCACCATTTTATAAGGGTTTATATATTGAATCACCACTAATCGTCCTGATAAATTTAATAATGATTACGGAATTTCTACTATAATTCATCTATTTACATAGGTATGGTATGAGGCATTTATTTTATAAAGCTACTAAAATTGCCAGTATCTGCTGTACTTACCTTCCCATATATGAGAACACACCACTGTTCTCAAAACGTATTTACTTATTTTTTTATTTTAATATCAATCCATTTAGCAAACCTTATATGTCACTTACGTGTTATCGTAGACAAAATTCTCAAAGAAATTAAGGACATCATAAGGAAAATAACGCAGCACGGAGAGGAAGGCAGTAGAATTGAGCTAATGCTGGCTGTCTGGAAAAAAGTACATATTATGTGAAAAATCCGTCAGCTAAGCTAACAGTGTGTATAGAAAAAAGTAAAAAAAAAAAAAAAAGACTTTCATATTCATAACATGATGTTAGTCCAGTGGCTACTACATTTATGATAGATGCTATGATGGTAGATATATATACAATCACATCTACTTTTATACCGTATATACCTATAATGATGATTTATATAATAAAAATCTTTTCAATTTAAATGGCAAAATATTTCATAATAGAGTAATTTCAATTGAAAACACCTAATTATTATTGTCATAGACGCGTAACAAATATCCCACATATCATATTGAATGTAGGTAGGTAATCTGGTATTGTAATAACAAACAAAACATTATTGAGTATTGATAAAGAAATAACAATATAAATAATAATAATGTATATTATTTGTTTAGCTTTTAACCTTGTGATTGTAAATTTAATAAAAAACGAATTATCGGTCAGTGTCAGTGATAGGGAGGAAAAAGAAGAGTGTATATGGATAGTGGAATATAAAAATGTGTCAAGTCACAAAGCTGAGATAATAATAGGTAGGTATATGTAATAAAACTGATGTTTTGATAACAGTTTCTAACAGTTATATGGCTTATTAGTTGTTGACAAATATAGGTGTTTTTATGGAAAATGGATAGATTTACTTATACAGCTTTTCCTGTCCATTGCTGAATATAATTTACCTCATATTTCTTCAGGCATCTCTTTCCTTAGCTTTTTGCAACCATTTATCAGTGATTCCTCTAATGTCATCACACAAACCAACGTGTTAAACTTATTTTACTTCTTAGAGGGTTAGATTTAGTTTATCGATAATTTTAGTAAATAAAGAATTTCATATTTAAATGTGTTGTGTTTAAATAATTTTTATTGTGGCTTGCCACATTGTTGCATATCACCTTTAATTAAAATATGTTGATGGAATTATTGAGGGTTATGATATAAAGGATAACAACAGGATTGTGATACATATTATATATAATATGACGAGACAGTGATATATCCCTGTGTGATAGAAGGATGCGGGCCATATTATAATAGCTACAGAATCATTACTGAGCTATAAGCTATTATGTACTGCAATGTTACATAACACTACACTTACTTATATCCAACAATTTTTAACACATATTATCACCTAGGTATATCCATAATAATATGTCCTTATAGGTAATATGTCATAAATATAAAGGTACCTATTCTATAATCTTACAATGTATATTTTAATTTTCGTTCAAAGTTAAGAAGGTACACGATATCGAAAGAATTATTATATTATCCTTCTCACAGATAACTGATACTTTGAGATTATTACAAATACTATACTCGAGCAGGACATAAATTCATTTTCGTAACACAAGAAAAATTAAACTATAATCTTGGAAAGATAAATTGCATCTTGCAATAAGCGATACTCTTGTATCTTAAAAGACGGGTAGATTAGCAAAAAATTTCAAAAGTCAAATATCTTTTTAACTTTCCAAGTAAGTAGGTACTATCAGGTGTACATAAAAACAAAACATGATCGATAAAAGTAAAAGTTGTAGTCCTGCATGAACCATACTCAAACTCGTTTAATTTTAAAGGCAAAGCATCAAATATCGAGTAAATTACTTTCAATGTCATGAAATGAATAGGCACATATAGATGTACATACATACAAACATCTGATACATAGGCAGGTACCTCTTAATTTCTCGATAGCACAAAAATGTTGATGAGACTTGAATAGACGTGAAATTATGAATGAATTAATGTATGGTAGCCTTTCATTAATGAGTGTTCATATTTTTAATTACCTAAGTGAGACTCACATGCGTGACACCAACATATTATCTCCACTCAAGTCTCCATATATTACGAGGTATATTATCAATAATAATTATACTTATGCAAGTTTTATTTTCATTTTGAGATGTTAGATACGTTACTTGTTACATAATATTATACTAGATTCGTTTATTACGACATGACAATAGTTTCGTTAATCATTTTAAATGACTTCATTTTTCTACACTTTTATGTAAAGTCTTAATTAACAAGTCAATTTAACATTATTACTTAAATACTTCATTATTTTAACTGACTTTATATTATATAACGACATCTAAAATCATATATTTTATTTATAAACCTTGTTTTAGTATATTGTGTGTACACTTCTTTATTCAGTTTTGCTTTCATACTTTCCATTGAGTTACAAATACATTAGATCTATAATCTATACTTTCTTACTAATAGCTCTCATATTCTCTCCACTGCAGGGTATAAGTTTCTTCAAAATTCTTCCATGCTTTTCGACAACACGAAACCACTGCTTCCCCATCACCTGGACAATGTCATATCCTAGCCTAGATAATGACAATATCATAACATCACGTAGGTAGGTATGTTTAAATGAAAATATTTTCAATTTTTTTTTTCATACTTAATTTTCAATTAAAGTAATACACGGCTTGGTAATCAGTAATAGTTTGTGAATTAAAAAACAATAAATATCATTCCTGAATAAGAGTAACGAACTGTTAACAAAATGTATTATAAAGGTATTATCAAATATTTAACAAACAATATGATCATGATATAACTAGGCAAATAGAAGTTTATACGAGTTCTATCTACCTAATCCAATGAACTTTAAGTACTGGCTACTGAAGCTAATCAAAAATATATATTAATATGATCCACTCCTCCTGCTGTAATAAATCTTACATAAAGTCACTTTGATATGACACTTATCATCAAATACACCAGGTACACAAATTAGGTAATGATCGCATTATATAAGATATCAATTTTTGAATTCTACAGGAGACAAGGACTCGCTGCACTTTGATTATCAGATAGGTTGAAAATAAATATAATGACACGATAGACACTTGACCGGAAGGCGTTAAATAATTATCTAACTAGCTTTGCCAACGTACAAATTAAACAATGTTATAATAATAATAATCTTTATTGCACAAAAATAGTATAAATTAGAATAAGAAAAACATGACAACATTACTATTTGACACATAATTTAAGCTAGGGGCGAGTTAATCGCAGAAGCGTGATATCTTCCAACTAACCCATACCGTTTTCAAAACACAGATTTTTAACTACACCTATAGATTTTTTTTATAGATATACCTAATTATACATACCGCTCTGAGTTTTACATAGAGACATATAGGTACATAATATGTAGAACCCAATAAAGTGTCATTTTTCGTTTCGTTCCTTGTTTATTGGAAAATATAGACTTGTGATAGATACTCCCTCCAGAGTGTTCATATTTCATCACCACATCAACTCCCCTTTGCGTAAATACACCATAGTAAGATGTAGTGACAACCGTAATAAAAATAAGTACCTACTCTATTACACAGATACATGCCATATTCACACTTTGAGATTTCATCACCAGTTTTATGAGCTCAATCCAATCGCTCTTCAATGCTTGTATCAGGAACACAAAACAAAACCGACCACCACTGTACATTTGAAGATAGTGAAGATTCTCTCCGTCTCTATGCCAATCGAGTCACTTCTTCTCAGGATATTCTTGACGTTCTGATGTTCGGACAATTGTATTCAGTAGTAGGTACGTTCAAATTATGACCTTAAAATATTATATTTATTGTATTATTACTATAAACGGAAGTAGCAGTAGAAGATAATGTTCCCATGAAACAAAGTTCGTAAATACACATAAATATTAAAGAACGAAAGGACACTGGACATGTGAACATTTATATTCTATTTACGATTGGCTTGCTAGTCAACAATTTTTTATTTTTTTTTAAAAAAGATATATCTGGGTTTTGTTATAAACCCAAATACAACCTTATACACCTTTCACAGTAAGCTAAAAGCTTGTGTCGTGAAAGGGGAGTTTGCCGGCACCTGGTATCGAACCCCGGACCTCATGTTCATAAGGCCGAGACTCTACCTCCAGGCTACCGACGAACTCAAAACTTTATACACAATGTATTATCATTGTGTATAAAGGCCATAGAGGAAATAAAATCGAGGAAATTTCACTCCCTTTACTAACTGGACTCTCGGCCTCGTTAGTTTCATATTATTATTGCTATTTCCTACCTCTGTACTGAAACTCTAAACCGGGCTGTTTGGAAAACAAATAACCTATTTATTTACATACAAAATATATCATCCGCTGTGTGATTTTTCTTTTATAGACAGACATAATATTGTCATATATTTTTATCGTTTTGCTTTATTGTACAAAATATTAAAACAAAAAGAACAAGCGCTAATAAGATTACAACATATATGTACAAATAATTATGTATAATGGACGACTTTATCGCAGTGGCGCGATATCTTCCAACTAACCCATAGTTTAGTTTATAAATATGTGAAAACATCCATGCTTTATTTTCTACAGATGTGAGGTATCTATTTTCAAAAGTTCATTGATTGCAAGCAACTATACACAATATCAAAAATATAATCAAAAAAAGAGAAGGCGAATTCATATAAAATCATGTCTTCTACCTTATATTTCGACAACTAAAAAATAATGCAAAAAAACACTTAGATATAAACATGATTCGTAGACATTGCTTACCTATTTTATTTTTTCTTTTATAGAAGTTTATTTTTTCTTTAACTAAAATACATGAAGGGTGTTTGTTAAATCAATTTACCTATATTTTTACATTATGACATAATTATCCCCGCTGTTTCCTAATAAATTTCAATGAAACGTATTTGCAAACAATTTTAAACAATTATCTACAAACATAGTCAACAATACGAGTATTGATTTCATTTCCTTATTCGACTCAAAAGTGCAATTATATTTGATTATTTCTATATCCATTCAAAGTAAAAATGATATCTTAAACATTTCAATAAATATTATTAAAAAATATCAGATTACATACCTTTAAAATATTGAGCAATTTAGATTAGATATTACACATAAACAACGTTTTTAAAGTACTCAAGTATTTATTTCATGTTTTGATATACATACTTGTATTGTTAAAGTGATTCTGGCCAAATTATATTTTGTTTAGTCCATAATTGGTCAAGCGAGATAATAATGTTTGTTGTATATCTGAAGAAAAAAGAAGTGACGTAAACAACATGCCAGTTCCTTTGTGTATTATTTTATTGTGTTTATCTAAAGGTAAGGTAATGAGGCGTCTACTGTGTCTGCTGAAACGGATTCTAAAAGTTTCATCGAAATATATGTATAGATACATTATTGATATTTGATAAACAAATAAATTGTGCTTTGAACAAGTACCTACGGATACATATCTAATATCCATGATTGATTCTATAATATTTTTTTCAATTGCATACACTTTTTTGTCTTGCACCTACATGTAAAATTATCTACATGGAAACAAACTTAAAGAAAAATTGGCTTATAGCTTTGACAGTTACAAATTAAAAGAATAAGAAGACCGTTTGCCGTGATAGGATTCGTTCTTACTTTCAATGGCTGAACAGCCGTTGTTGAGCAGTGGATTGCAGCTCGTCTTAAGCATTTTGCTTCTCTAGATCTCGGTTGATGTTATCCAATATCCTTTGCCTTAGTCTGCCTAATAGTCTTTTACCATGCAGAATACATTTAGTCGACCTTTCTTCTCCGGATGTGACATGGCTTGTCCATGTCAATTTTAGGGATTTGATCTCACTTACGATTTGTCGTGGAGCGAATCTCTTTATTGCTTTTATGTCTCCAGATTCCCTCTGCAATACCCGATCGTGGACCTAATATTCTCTTCAGAAGCCGATATTCAAAATACATAAGAGATTGTAAGTCTTTTAGGGTCATACAGCAAGATTCGGAACCATATAACGTAAACACAGGTTTAATGAATAATTTAATAGTATATTTATTTGAAGATTCACTATTCTGGATATGGACTAAGTTGTAAGGAGATTATTGCTTTCATGTCACTCTGTATTCTAGCTAGATTTTTTCTCCACATTTGCATATTATATTATGATCTATCCAATATAGAGAGATATTATACTAACTTACTTTATGAATGTTTTTTTTATTAGATTTACAACGTATATGTAAATATTTCATTCATTTACTTTTATTATTTTCAAAAAAATATGTCCTGTCCCAATGTTTGAGTATCCCTCTTCCCCTGACCCACAGTGGCGTCCAGTTCATTCGTAATTCGATAGGTCTCTATTTACTCATGCGAAATAACTATCGCTCGTTTACGAAAACAAACTATCGATTCCTATCACTGATGGTTAGGTACATAGCGCGAGCAGTATTTTCACCAGAGTAAAAAGGGGAAAATATTATTGAAATAGAGATTTTTGAAATAAAGTGAAAATTTCTAGTTTTGGAGTCATTTATGCTCTTTATGTGTCACATTAATTATCACTTTTCATGATTGAATTGACTAGCTTAAATCTAATGCTAAATTGAATGGTTTTTCAGTAATTTCAGTAACTCCTTTTTGACTACATTAAGTATCTAATAATAATAATATAATAATAATAATAAAACTTTATTGACAGAACATAATAACATAAGTGTACAAACACACATAATAAATAAAAACAATGTCCTGCCAAATCTTCCAGCCAACCATTTGATAGAAAAAAAAACAATAGTAAAAAAATAAAATAAAATACACATACATACACACACATACATACATACACATGCACATACACATACAGATAAAAGAAAATACTCAAATAAAAAATATAAACAAGAAAATAGATAAGTACATACATAAAATATAAAAAGATATAAGAAAAAAAAAGATAGTATAATAATAAAAAACAAATTAAGTGCGATATCTGTGCAAAGGAGAGGGGAAGGGGAAAGGGAAAGAATCCTACCTATACCTACCGACCGAAGAATAGAAATAAAAAAAGTCAAGTAACCTTCAACGCCGTGAAATTTTATTTTTGAAAACAAGAAATGATGAAGATGTGCGAATTTCCGGAGGGAGTTGGTTCCATAGCCTAGCTCCATGGACCGTAAATGAAGATGTGAAAAAATCCGTATGGTGAGAAGGAATTGTAAGAAGACCGTTGTTTACCGACCTGAGTGGCAGACCATGTGAGGAGGCAAATTGAAAGCGTTCTCTGAGATATACAGGTGAATCTTGACTTGATAACACCTTGAACAGAAGACAAAGTTTATATTATATAAAAAGATTTTAGTCTTTAATTTTAGAATAATATTAACATAATGGGAGAATCGCATAAAATAATATGGTCATTCGTACAAGTATAATAAATAATTACTCGAATTTTCTGGAAATTCAAATATCGCACTGACTTTTGCGTTTTTTTTTTAATATGTTTTTTCAATTAGGTACCTGCTATAATCCCTTCGTCTTTCTACAAACAACCGTCGTCTTAAAAACGTATAAGGGAAGAGAGAAAGGGAGAACCTAATAAGATGTGTAATTCGATACATTTCAAGTATTTTCTCTTGAAGTATACAAACAAACAAACTAACGAGATGAAATTCCCTACAAACATAATAACTATACCTAGTATAGCCAAATCAGTAGGTACCCTAACATTTTTCTCTTTTAAATGGTTCGTTGGAAGATGTATCTACAATAGAAATATATTATCTCCTGTATTGCTTGTTAGACTGTCTCTGTTAATAAATTTTTATTTTTATTTATTAGTTAATTCTTAGTTTTGAGAGTAATTTGTAGTACCTACGTGTAACTTACCTATGCACAATATTGTACACTATACGCATGCAATAAATTTCTTCACTCTCAATGTCGTCCTAGATGGTCAATCAATGCATGACGTATAATTAAATAAAAAAAATCGTAAACTGTGGACTTTAAAAAACTGTTTTCTTGAAAGATAGTGTGCCCTATAAATGTCAGCTATTCATAAAATTTAACCATGTAAAATGAAATTTATTAAATTTATTTCAGAATAATACATCAACATTTAACTTCCGCACATCTTATTATGAATTTAAATCTTTAATATTTAATTTTCGAATAAAAGTGCTATTAAATTGCTCGTAATCCTAGCGCTTAATAGTTTTACGCACACAGCATCCTAATTAACTTCCGCTGAAGAGAGCATCTTTAAGAGGGTGTTAATACAATTAAATAATCCGTTTTATACTTTGTGTACCTAAACATATTATTATTATGTGCATCACAAGGATGGAGGGAATATAACTTTATTTATTACAACACCTAATCTTGTAAATGAGTCACTTCCTTTAAAATAATTCTCAACTAATTTGTTAGTCAACATTTAACCTCCTGGATATAAATTATTATTAGTGTAGTACCTAGTACAAATATTTTATCTACCAATGCATTAAAGTAAACATAATTGTAACTTACCGAGACTCTCACTAATATTCATCGTATAGATATTATTGTTTTAATTTAACTCTCATATTTTTGGTCACAGTTAATCTGGGAAATGAATTGAAAGCAAAAAACAATTAGATTTTTGCATTCGTATTAAATAAGTCAAGATTAGTTACCAAATGATCCATTTCAGAATGATGTTTTTATTTCTGGTATTACTAAGCATATTTTATCTATGCTATGCATATTTTATCTATGCTAAATTTAGGAGAAAGCAGAATTAAAAAAAATAATCAGAAGCGTATACCAACTAGAATCTAGTCTAGATGATCAAATAGTATCAAGAAAGCTGGAGAGAGTTGGCAGGCGGCAAACAGGACACGTGGAAGGTTCAAAAACACTTCTAAATCAAATCACCTCTTGAAAAAATAGTAATTATTTACATATGTGTGGGTACTTGCACCTTGTAGACGCATTATTCCACTTTCATTTACTAGTTCTCAAATTATTCACAACTACTTTCCATTACACTTCCCTCCAAAACTTTCTCTGACTCCAGTCCACCCTTTTATACATTGTCCAGCTAATTCAGTCGAAGAACTTGAGTCTCAGTTCAGGGATAATTGTAGAGTTCTTAGTTTGGTTTCATAGATCAAAAGAAAACAGAAGTTAAGTTAAATAACAAAATATTTATTCATGGTTCAAATTATTACTGTCCGGTTCAACACAAACAGACACACAGTTACATTTTACACAAGCACTTAATATTATACAACAAATTCTAAGTTAAAATTAATCAAGTCACTTATCACTATGTACAGTTTATTTTGATACAGGTTTCAATTATTGTTTAGCACTTTTAACACCAGTTATTTCTTTTCGGTTCAGCCACCGCCCAACGCAAAAGCGTCAGACGGGTGCTACCGAGGCCAGGGGCAGGGGACAAGTGAAGTTAGTTACAGAATGTTCAACATAGAGAAATTTAACGGAAGTCAAAATAGAGTTTTATTTAATATTTGCGGGATTCTTTCCTTCAAAAAAAAGTCAAATGGTAACTAAGTAAATTTTAATATGGAATACTCTAATAATTATCTATTGTTATTTTTAACTACGACATTCCATCTCAAGTCATTTCACAAAGAAAAAAAATTAAAAAAAAGAAAAGTCTCATTGTTACGTTACAAAGTGGAAATTACAGTTACAGAGACTATCAACACATCAATGGAAAATTACAGTTGCACAGAGTGACATTACAGGAATTAATGATGATCAATCATGAGTTACATATATCAATACTTTTTTTTTTACAAAGTTTTTGTACTTAATTTCACCTTCTATTACAATCCTCATCAGGAATGTACACGTCATGAGCCAATAATGGGACCAAGAAGATGTACCGACAGGGCAGGTCGCAGATACGGAAATCGTAGACAATACCCTCGACATTCCTCCAAGCACACCATTACGAACTCAAGACAACAATTACAATATTACACATTATTTTCACAATTTCAACAATATAACCCTCAAACAACAACCCAACACCCAAGTAATTTCAGAATACATAGTTTGACAATAAAATAAAGGGGGGTAGTCAATCCGACCTTCAATCTTGCAACAATTATACCTGAATTACCAATCTCATTACCATTATACCTGATCTACCTCTATTCTAAGGGCGGCAATCTATACCCTATCGAATTAAACATGTTATTTCCATGGGGTGTTCGACCCATCTTGCACAGGCTTGACGACATATATCAGGTGTCCAACCTTTCGCGCGGAGCTTTTCCAAGCGAACCTGTACGTAACATTTGAGCGTCCTCAATCTCTTACAATGACAATGGCTTGTCGGGCTAGCTCCGACTGGCGACCACAGGAGGTTCCAGACGAGCAAATACAAATTTAAAAAAAAAACTTAACTAAATTCGAGTTATGCTTGACTTTCTATAGGGTGAGACGATTAGTCACACCTCTAAATCAGCATAACTCCGGAGATGAACAGGGAAGAGTGCGAATCATCCAACTGACTCCGTAACATTCATTCTTGACATTTGAACATTACTGATAGGGTACGCATGCCTATACAGTAATAATGTCGAAATGACCAACAGGTTCACATACCAAGTGAGAACCTTGTCATTAAAATTTTGGTGAACCAGACAATTTGAAACAATCTAAACATTACAAAATTTTCCTTTTACCGATGCAACCTTGACCCTTTAATACAATTGTTACAATTATTATCTACTATCCCAATTAGTGACAACCTTTCACACACTTTTATACTTCAACATTTATGGCTCAATCTGACATACTTCATACTTTTATACCTTCCATCCTTCATCTATCATAAGACGTACAACAGTTACCACATAAGTAGGAGATTGGTAAGAAACCAATTACAAAAGAAAACGACTAAATATTATACTTTCGTATAAGGAAGGGTCGAAATTGCATCCGGTTTTTCTTAACATCCTAACTTAAAATTAAACAAGTATTGTCCCTTGCCTGAGCCAATGGGGGAGTTCAGATCTTAATGAATAAGTTGCATGTTGAAATGGCTAGCTTAAGAGATGGAAAGGCAACCTCATTCACCCAAAGGCACAAACAAGAGAGAAATTTACAATACAAAAGGTTGAGCGCCACGAAATTCATATTTTTTTTTTTACAAAATTCCTTCAGAGTCTGAATTGCGAAGATCCTCTGAGGCATACTTAAAATTAACAAGTTTACACGTACCTGAGCTGTAGTGATTACATACATTATTCTGACATGGTAACAAGATTCATTATATACTATTACAGGTTTTCCAATTTCTAAGTTATTTTACTTTTTCTATTTATCAAAACAATGGAATTTCAATACGTCCTTTGACAGTGACGTCATTACAGTACATACATTTTCATGGCATGGCGACAAGACAAGTTATATATTATTACAAGTTTTCAAATTTTCTAAGTTTTTAATCAACACAAACAATGAAATTTCAATACGTCATTTGACAGTGACGTCATTACAGTACATACAGCTCAAGCAGGGTCAGTGTGATTTAAAACTTCTTAACCTAATACATCAATTGTAAATTAAAAAAAAACAACTCTTTCGAACTTGTTGCATAGTCAAGTGCAATGTAGAGAAAAATTTGAAGCTATACTTTAATAATGTCTTTAACATGGAAATGAAAAGTTTACATTCACTGGAGCATAAGTAGATCAAGCTCGAGGTGTTACATGAGGATGAGCAACGGAACGGTCGCAACTGGGGACACTTTCCTCAGCAGCGATAGCACAACTAGAATTGGTAACATGCAGCAAGGTAGTATTTTCTAAAAGTTGAGGAACATTTGAAATTTTGTTATTAAATACCTTACATTGTTCACGTAGATCATTAAGTGACTGCGCAGGTTCTACACCTCTTTGGGATAAAGCATGCTTCAATGTTTTTGTGTTTGATTTTTCCACCCGAGGGATAGGCGTAATTAAGTATTCAGACATTTTGAAATTAAAAAAAATCAGTTGTATTTCAATTACTTGACTTCAAGAAAAATTCAACTGCGGTTCGCAGAGGGTTAACAATTTCAATCGTGTTCACTAAGAGTTAAACCAACAAGTTCAAAATTCAATTGCTACAAAACAAAAATTTACATTTATTTTCAATTGTTACTTAACGTCCACAAAGGGTTAAGTGTACTTACATTTTCAAATTCGTAAAAGGTTGTGAAGGGTTAACATTATTTTATTTCAACTTAGTTCAAAAAATTATTTCCACAAAAAAAAAATTAATTATTAATTTAACTCTTTGTCCCAGCACTATATAAGTATTAATAATTTTATCCCAGCACTAGTTCACTATGCATTAAACCATAGATGATATTGCATTCAAAAGTTCTCTATAGAATCAACATTACAACTCTAATTGTTTCAAAATTCTTTTAACGAATTTAATATTCACAACCAAGGACACAAATCTACCTTTAAGATAAAATCAAAACAAAAATTTATCATCAAAATGAAATTCCCCATCAGAAGCTACCACACATACAAACTTATTATTATGTATAGCTAGGCAGGCACAACAACATTGGTACAATTTTGAGACATTTCAACAATCAATTACTGCTTTGCAAGACTGCAAATTGCACACTGGATCTTGATGAGAAAAGAAAAAGAACTATAACAATACATTACGATTCTCCAGGCGCAATAGATGTTTCCTTCCTTGGTACCTAGCCTTCAATGACGTAACCAAAAAGAACGTTGAACAATTATCGGAATATTAATTTGTTGTATTCACATCTGTAGTGGAACTGCTTACTGTCATCAAAAACGCTGGAACATGGCCTCATCATTCATTCATCTCTTGAAAATATCCACCGCTTGGCTCTGTATCAGGGTATCCTCACAGGCAGAACAACTGGAGAAACGCTTCTTGGACATTTGGTCTGAATTATGTTTCATTCAGACATTGAAGTCATTGTTCGAAGGAACTTGAAATCATCTAGCACTGTTTAATATTGTTTTACTTGAGTACCAAACGTACAATTGTACTTATTTATTTGCAAAAAACTGTATTTAATTATTTTATTATTATTATCAAACGTTTAAAAACTAGAATTGATATTTATCTTTCACTTATTCTTCGTAACCGTTGTTATTTTTAAACTTTTGTTGGAGAGACGAAACATGACGTTGCGTGTTCTGTGTTGACCGTGTGAGTTGAGTCGTTTTAGAATTGAGCCGTGTCTTCGGGCGTGGCTCGAGAAAATTACGTTGCAAAACGCAATTGCGTTGGCCATCTTGAATGTTCTAATGCGTCGAAATTTTAATTAGGTTATCACATATTAAAACTAATTGTATCTATTTTTACACTGAATTTATCACTATGAAACCAAATCTGGCCACACGTTGCAGGCGTCATTTATGTAGACGCATTATTCCACTTTCATTTACTAGTTCTCAAATTATTCACAACTACTTTCCATTACACTTCCCTCCAAAACTTTCTCTGACTCCAGTCCACCCTTTTATACATTGTCCAGCTAATTC
Source organism: Athripsodes cinereus (assembly GCA_947579605.1). NCBI lineage: Eukaryota > Metazoa > Arthropoda > Insecta > Trichoptera > Leptoceridae > Athripsodes > Athripsodes cinereus. Next base: position 18,447,163 of record OX388312.1, read on the forward strand.
AGTCGAAGAACTTGAGTCTCAGTTCAGGGATAATTGTAGAGTTCTTAGTTTGGTTTCATAGATCAAAAGAAAACAGAAGTTAAGTTAAATAACAAAATATTTATTCATGGTTCAAATTATTACTGTCCGGTTCAACACAAACAGACACACAGTTACATTTTACACAAGCACTTAATATTATACAACAAATTCTAAGTTAAAATTAATCAAGTCACTTATCACTATGTACAGTTTATTTTGATACAGGTTTCAATTATTGTTTAGCACTTTTAACACCAGTTATTTCTTTTCGGTTCAGCCACCGCCCAACGCAAAAGCGTCAGACGGGTGCTACCGAGGCCAGGGGCAGGGGACAAGTGAAGTTAGTTACAGAATGTTCAACATAGAGAAATTTAACGGAAGTCAAAATAGAGTTTTATTTAATATTTGCGGGATTCTTTCCTTCAAAAAAAAGTCAAATGGTAACTAAGTAAATTTTAATATGGAATACTCTAATAATTATCTATTGTTATTTTTAACTACGACAACCTGCATGGTGCATAGATTTCCTATATAAAACTTTCGTCGACACAGTTCCTACGATAACGGTAGGTATAAGAATTTCAGATCGAAAGATGACTAAAAGTGATATAAGAAGTCTGAATGATGTCCCTGAATGTTGAACTTATCTCCTGTTCGTGTTCTTAAGAAGAAGTGGAAAACGAAGGAATGCTTTTAGTGAAAAAATAGGTCCACAAACTATGGAAAGTATGAAATGTCATTTCAATGTATACCTACCCACATAATATGTATAACATACTTTGAAACAGTGTTGTCTAAATTTTACATCTACCTACACAACTATATTATTAGAAGACTAATTAATTAATTATTTAATAAACTTGTATAAATGATATTTTCTGTAGTACAGTGAAGAATAAAATAAATAAATAAATAAATAAAAATGAATATTTAATGTGTTCTAAAGTATTTGTGAATATTTTGGTACACAGCTAATCTAATCTAAAATTTTGTAAAATATTTAGAATTTTGTAATTCTTAATATTGTATCAGCTGCTGCCTTCACCAATTAATAGCTTATTTACAAACCTAATTAAAAATTAATATATACACTTATACACATATATACATTTAATATAGATATGTTCCCCTTGAATTCTTATGTAAAATCCAGCCTATCATCACGAACTCAGTGTCAGTAGATACATATTTTGCCCTTTTCACACTGAGGTATTGACGAAAGAGTTCCATTTACACAAAATACTATATATTTATACATGGTATGTTGTTAATATAATTTGAAATGTGAAATTATAGACGTTGCTTTATCAATCCATTCGTTTAGTTTCCGAAGTTTATCTTTCTTTATTTTTCAGGCAAGGCACCCGACACCGAGTGAATTATGAGGCCGAAGTGAATCAATAGTGTTTTAAAAAAATTAACTTGAATTTCTATGTTTATTTGTTACATGAATTTAAAATACGCTGTCGCGATTTCAGTGTACTTACACTATTGACGAGCTTTTTAGGACTTGAAATAAACATAGATAGAATGTCTAGGAATTGTTACATAGTAAATGCCTCTAAAATATGTAAAGTAATCAATAGTGTTTAGATGGAAGAAATCACTTGATAATGATAATCTCGCCACTGAATATCGTCCTGGTATTTAAAATTTTGTATTGTTTTCTTAACACTGTTATATAATGATGATGTGCAAAAAAAATAGTTTTTCCATTCCTTTACATCATGGGAGTACCACACATCATGAATGTTTTGTTTTTACGTTGCAGAGAGTATGACCGGTGTGATGAATATGAAAGTTCAACAAATAGTAAAAGTGAGATGATGCTTAATAACCACTGAATTTATTAAAGCCAAAAACTCATTAGTCCGCTCCCTACTCGACACGTGAATTAACATGATAACTTTGGATAAATAAAGTAAAGCTATTACATGTAATTTTCAATCAGACATTTCAAACAATTTATTATAATAACTTACTGTAAATTTGATCGTCGACTGCTGCAGAACAAATATCGTATAGTGGAAAGTATATGTGTAGGAATAAGCAAAGTGACATCTTTAAGGATTATAAAAAAGCAATCAAAACACGTGACAACACATTATTATATATATTACATATATATATTATTGCACATACATCCATAAATCCACACAATCCTGTGTAACAGTTTGATCCATCTTAATCCCGACATATGTCCGGGACTTGTTAACTTGACACTGATTTACGTCTATTATTTGTAGTATAGAGTACCTACTCATGTATGTATAATTGGGGAAATCATCTTGCCAAGTGGTGCACCTCATACTAATCCCAAAACCATAAACTTTACTAGTACATATATACCTACATTTATACATATGCTTACCAAATATAAAACACACATTATGTGTATTCGATAAGATTTTTTTTATCTATAAAATGTGAATCTGCTATTTTATAAGGTTCAACTTATCGACGGGCGGTTCTCAGAGGAAACCCAAATACATATCCAAACAACCTCATAGTAAGTAATAAGCATAGTAAGTTTTGAAACAAAGTAGGTAGATCGGTATCGGAAGGATTCGTAAATGAGATCTGTCTGTCAATCGAAACATAATTATAAATGTGCCATACAATATATAAGTAGCTGTTAATTTATTAAAGCATTTTTTTTAATAAAAAATACGCAATACGGAAATACTCAAAGAATTTAAAAAAATATCTAATCGTAAAATGGTTATAAAATCAAAACATATTTATGTATAAGCAGAGTTTTGTGGATTTCATTTCTAATAAATTCATTAAAACAATATTGCTTAAATTAAGTAATCAAATAAATGTATGGAATTTAACTTATACATGCATTTGTTATTTTTTTTAATTCCTCATACATATTTCCACCCTGTATAAAAAAAAATATTTTCTCCACTGTATAGTGTACATACCACAAAATGATTAATAATGACATAAAATACATTATAATAACATCAAATTATGTGTAGGCATACCAAAGATTGAACCCGAAAGCAACATTGATTATTTTCTGCAAAACAAAACTAGAATAACACGGTGGCAATATCTGAGAAAATTAGTGATTCATTTTTCAAAAACCAACGTCCATATCCAACTTCCACTGTCTACAGAAATTATCCGTTCATTTGTGTCAATTTTTTATACATAAATTATTTATTTATTTATATTATTCTTCTTTCACATCATCATTTAGGTACATAACAAAATCAACAAAGCAATTTTCCTTAAAAAAAAAATGTGATGATATGCAGTGGCGAGATTATCACTATGTTGGCGATTTCTTCCATCTATAACCACTTCCATTTACACCAATCAAAAATATTAATCGGGATTTGACCGAAAATTTTCGGACTGTGGACCAAAATGAATAAGCATGAAGCAGAATACATGAAATTGTAGGTACTATGAAGGTATAAGTGTTATTAAATTCAGAATGAAATAATATTATTAGGTACTATTTTACATCAACAATTCATCATTAGGATACGAATCGTTAAAAATAACTTTGAATATTTTATGTGCCAACCTCACATCAAATTATAAAATAATAATATTATAAAATGCCTATATAATACATAAGTATTATTCATTAATGAACAGGGACAGTTTCAGTAGTGCATACAAACAATACCGAAACGAGCGTTTGCTGATGTCATAAAAAAACATGTTTTTTTTATATTATGTCCTACATAGCTATTACTGTCCACTAAATGATAAGTAATTATCTTATTATTAGTCGTTATTCGTTAAATGTTACCATTATAAAGCCGCAATACTGGAAATATAGTGTTTGATTATTGCATTTGATAATATACTTCAACCACACTGAGAAAAATACTCACAACGAATCATTGGTACGTAACTACTATCAGATTAGGACCAGAGATAGTACAAACGATTCATTAGTACGAATCTATAATATTAACTTTTCGCAAACAAATCATTGGTAAATTTACCAACGACTTCTTTGCGAAAAGTTAATATTATACATTCGTACTAATGAATCGTTTGTACTATCTCTGGTCCTAATCTGATAGTACGTACCAATGATTCGTTGTGAAATTTCGTTAGTATTTTTCTCAGTGCATGTAGCACATACCTAATAGTGTACTAATATTTTGTTTTCGTATATTTTTTACTGAACGTCCTTAATGAAATTTTAAGCAATATTGTGTCCATTCTGTTAAGTTCAAGAGTAAAGCATCCTCATATAGGTAACTACTGTATATACATAAGTAATTATGCATGAAAATAATGGAGAAAGAAAGTATTACATTTATTTTGAGTCTATTTTGATTGCTCTAGTTCTAAAATAGGCATTATTAATGAATGCGATGATGCATTGTTAAAAATATTGAAATCTTGTTGAAAATAGACCTGAGAACAACTCTGTTCCCTCGACGTAATTAAACAAGTTTTTTTTTATTATTTTATTACTTGTTTTAATTACATTTATTTTATAGACACACAACGAATCCATCGTAACTATAACAATATTATTTGTAGAGAAATATGTTTTATTAGATTAACTCTGGTAAAATTAATAATAAAATAAACATATAATTTATACGACATTAAAACAAAATTAATTACAACTATAACACGACCTTTACGAGTTATTGATAGAAAACGTGGTTCTAACAACAAAACTATAAGTTTTACATAAACTAACATAAAGCCCAGTAGGGAGTCCAGATATTAATTATATTGGAATCAGTAGGTGACAATTAGGTGTGCTCTAGTTTACATTTATGAATAAAAAATAGTTTTATAGTAAAAAAAACTCTGTTCTAATTTTCATTTACATATTTTTAATCTCTAACGTTTTTGTCCAAACTAATTGACATATTCAAGAGTAGGTACTGAAACCAAGCAATAAAAAATACAAAGTGCTACAGATCAAGGCTAAGGTTGAGGGAGAAGGAGACAGAAGGTGGGGTGGTAGTAGATACAATATTAGATGGGATAGATTCACTTTTTTTTTTTTTTTTCTCCTCCATCCAAAGACCTTGCCCACCTCGACTTCTAGATGTAGTCCATTGTGGGATTTAGTCCTTAGATGTCTTCCCACAGACCTAAAACCTGAAAGAAATTCAAAATTTTGTGTGGGTTAGTTCCTTTGATCTATTCTTGATCAGGAAAGTGTGAGCCAATTATTTTGGCTCTTGTTTGCATTATAGGTTCACATTCTGTGAGTAGATGCAAAGGAGTTTCATGTTCATTCATGCAGAATCTGCACAGATACATGTCTGTTAGTTTCATTATACATAAGTGTTTATTGAGTCTACAGTGTCCCGTTAGTACTCTGGTGAGAATTCTTAGGTTCTCTTTATTAAGTTCGAGAAAGTCTCTACTTTTCTTTGATGAGAAACCTTTAATCAGGGTTTTCGCATGTTTCTGTCCTGGTATTGTTAACCAGTTATTAATAGCTTTTTCTTGCATTCTCCCATAGAGTGCCGTTTTTAAAGTGCTATTTGTGATGGGGCAGTGAGGCTCTGGTCCATAGGTCAGCATGTCAGCCCCCTTGTTGGCCATTTTATCCGCCTCTTCATTACCCTCATAGTTAGAGTGTCCTGGCACCCATCTTAATACAATTTTATTGTTATTTTCTATTGATAATTTGTTCAATGCATTGATACAGTTTTGAACTGTAACAGAGTTTACTTTACAGGAGTCTAGTGCTTTAAGTGCAGCTTGACTGTCTGAGTAAATGTATATTTTTTTTATTTCTGTATCTCCTATTTATATTTTCATAGGCGCATATTGTTATCGCAGTTATTTCTGCTTGAAAGATAGTTGCATTTTGGCCCAGGTGTTTGCATATTTTTGCTTTTGGTGATATACCATATACACCTGAGCCCGTGCCGTTTATCTTTTTAGATCCATCTGTGTACCAAATCAAGGCACCATTTGGTTCCTGATACCAATTTTCTCTGATATCTGATCTGGATTGGATTTCTACTTTGTATGGTTTGGCAAAGTGGTAGATATTTTTCATTTTATCTTTTGGTAAACTAATTATATCATCTTTTTCTATTTCTATATTTAGTTTTGATTCAGAGAGCATGCTTATTTTATGTGCTTCTCCGATTGTCAATCTTATTATTCCCTCTTTTACCACCTTTTCTAAGTAAAGGTGTAGCGGCGGTAGATTGAGCATTGCTTCTAATGAAGCTGTAGGAGTTGTATGTAGTGCTCCTGTTACTAATAAACAGGCCATTCTTTGTAGTCTGTTTAGCTTTTCAATACATCCCTTTTGTTCTAGTTTGTTGTTCGAAACTATTGATGCATATGATACAATTGGTCTTACTACTGCAGTATATAACCAGAGCATTAGTTTGGGTTTTATTCCCCAATTATTTCCTACCAATCTTCGGCAGGTCCATAAGGCCTTCGTAGCTTTTTGTGTTACTTTATTAACATGTTCAGTCCAAGTGAGTTTATTATCTAGTGTGATACCTAGATATTTTGTCTCTTTGGAAAAGTTTATAGTATTTCCAAAAAAGATTGGTTTGGTAAGCTTTTCTAGCTTTTTTTTCCTTGTAAATGGGATTAGAGTTGTTTTGCTAGTATTAACTGTTAACCCATTCGTAATGCACCAGTGTTCTACCATCTTTAGCGCATTCTGCATTAATTCAGAGATAATGTCATATTCTTTACCTCTGATTATTATAACTATGTCATCAGCATAGCTTTGTGCATTATAACCATTGTCATTGAGCTTGCATATTAAATAGATTCACTTACTAAGGGGAGCATTTCCGAACAACAAGATATGTCCCAAAAAGCCCTAGAATGTTCTTTACATCTTGATTTTGCAGGTCTTTTCTAATTTCACTAATATACACAACATTAGAGATTTTACAGTTAATTTTATACGCTCCACCACCATTGATTCTATCAATCCTATCGTTTCCTATAAAATATGAGTTTGTCAATGTCGTTTTTTGTGTAAACTGTTCCTTCGAATGATATTTTACACAAAATATATTTGGTTGGTTAATCTACTTTAATTTGTAGGATATACCATTATGGTGTAGGTAGACATTTTAATCAGCATACTTAGATAGACATCTAAATCGTATAATAACTTCATGATCGACCCGCCCGTGAGGATCAAAGTTTTGCTTAGAAGTGCGGATGAATGTGAGTCTCCCAACTTTTGAGATAACCAGGTACGGGAGGGCGTTTTCATTGTAGAATATTATAATTACAGGTTGAATCTTAGAATTCTAAACAATGCATCATCAAAGCCTGAAACTTTTCTCCAAGTACAAATGACACAGTAATAAAACTCCAAATATAAACAAGTACTTATTATAGTAATGTTACTTCTTGAATTAGAGTTCCATTCCACGTAGCTTTAGATAGGTGATTATAATAAAGCATGGTTATATACCCAATAAACTTCATATAAACTTCTGTGGATAATTCAAGAGAGATGTTACTGCACTAAGTCACAGTGTATAAAGAAATGTACTTGGGTATTCGTGGCGCATCAGTGATTACTTTTACGAGGAGGTACTGAAGAGCTGAAAAGAGAAAAAGATTTATTTGAGTGTTGTGAATGATTTATTGCATTCACATTGAGAAACTCTCAACGCCTCTCGTTTAGTATTTATTTCCTAAAGTCACATTTGACAAATATTTTAAGATATTTTGGGTATAAGGATTAGTTCTGCGATGGAAACTAATACCACACTAAACACTTAATTATTCATACGATGTTTTCATTATGTGTCGTCGGCTGAATGTAACATGCGATAAGCTCACCTTTTAACTTTCATTCTTCACTGTATCACGCAACGTTTTACCAACCATTCTTCTCAATGATCGCATCTCCACAGCACTTCAAAAGTAATTTTAAAAAATCAAAACATTAATCATCGATGGACAAGAGAAATATTTAGGTACGTAAGATTTATTTTATACGTAATTTTTTTTATTAAACCCTTAACCTACTAAATGTTCCCTACGTATCACCCAACACCACTGTCAATAAGGTTCAATAATTAAACATACATTGCAGATTATTATTATAATTTGTAGGCATATGTCAATAGTACCTCGGATTTTATTCAGCACAAGGGTCCTTGTAATGTTGTAAAGAAGCAAGGATGCAGAAAATTGAGGATAATCCGTGGATTAAGCTAAATGTTCGTTAATAGATATCCAACTGTATTGTACCCCTCTATATATCATCACACGTATCCAGATGTAATACAGTACCAGGAATATGAAAAAAATACTTAGTCATGGTTTAAGAATAAAATGTATAACTCAAGATTAATTTGACAAATATATATTACTTAAAACAATTAATCTGTTTCTTGGAGAAATAATGCATACATACAGCATACAAATATGTAAATATTAAAAGATTTTATGAAATATTTTACGCTGATCTTTGTTTTCTCTTGATTCAGATTTTATAAAATATACCTATTCCATTGTAGATTTCTTTATTCAATAAGGAATTAAAGTAGGTATATATTATCCATCCTAGCAGGGGTGCAATCAGTTTATCTATAATTCTGATGATTTCGTAGTTATACATCTATACCTATTTAATATTCATTTTACACGTTCCTAAGTATAAAAACTAATTCCTAAAACCAACACGTAAACATCCAGTAGCGGTTTAAATATCAAAGAGTTTGTGGTCTGGACAATACTACAGGAACAGGCTTAGATAAAAAAAGTACCTACTAAAATTCATTATTTTTATGTACTTACCAATTAATTATCTGTTACAGAGATTTATCACTTCCACGTGCATATTTTAAACACATGTCTACATAACTTATTTATTTACTGTAGTATACAAAACTTAAACAAAAATATTGAATCAATACAGAAAGGATGAGATTTTCGTAAAGATGCTATTTCTTCCAGTTAACCCATAATTGCGTATTGGACTAATTATTACTGGTCAAGGTTATCGTAATTACAGAATAACTTAATTCTAAATTCATTACTTACACGACAGTTATTTATAACACTACACTGCATAGTTTTAATACTAAATTATTTACTAGCAAATTGCATTATTATGTAGCGTGTGTTTTTGTGAATGGTTTATGATTTTTGAGAGCAATACCACTAATTTATGTTTCACTAGAACCGTTCTCGTTGTTAAGATGTATAAAAAGTGTAATGTTTGATATTGTAAGAAAATAAGCAAACCATAGTGGGCTTTGATGTAAACCGCAAGATCAAAGGATGTGGATCATCTCTCAGCTGATAATCTATAGATCTCTCTCTGTGTCTGCTTTATAACATCACCTAGCGTTAAATCATCACAAACAAACCATTACATTTGTTTACAAAACTATCACATTGATAATTACTTACCTACCTACCGCTTATACACACTACACATACACGTATATACCTAGGTACCTACCTCGTGTAGACACAAAGTTTTTTATGTGTCAGATTAAACATTGTATGTTCACCAAATGTTATTTTAATAAACTAGCACATTTTCATTTTATACATACCTACCTATTGTTATAAAATAATTTCTCAATATTTTTGGAGTATTTTGGAGACAGGCATTCTACAATACATTTATCTTAGGAAAAATCATATTTTTACTGTTGTTCTAGAAGTTAATTTTTTTATTTTTATTTATTCAATTTTAATAAAGTTATAAATCTATAACTAAATTTACAACTTATTTTTTTATTTTATTTTATTTTATTTTATGCAAACAAACAGTTAAACAATAAACATTACAAGGTATGAGTTACATAATAAATAAACCAAAACAGTTTGCAGTAATATTACAAATTTTCGTTGACACATTATACACATATACATATACACCCTCTCTCTTACACACACACACACACCCTCACACACATATACATACACACACATACTTACATATACACATTTTTTTTTAAATGTAAATAATATTATTACTTAATTAAAGTTTGTGCATATGTGAATCAAAATTATCAGCAGGTATTCTAAGCTTATAGAAAAAAACTAAAACAAAGATGAAGCGCTCATGAAGGAGGAAAGGAAAAGGGAAGGAAAACTTATAATAACCTTACCTATAACTAATTTCAATTTTAATTTAAAAAAATTAACTATTCTACACATTAAAACTTATATTAAAAGATATTACAAACGATTTATATTCTTAATGTGTTCATAGCATTTCCTTCGAAAAATCGCCACCGATCTCGCTCCTCTTACCTCGCTAGGCAGCTTATTAAAGAACTTAAGGCCATTGTAATAAAGTCCTTTTTCTGTGGCTGCCAGCCTAGGTTTTTGAAGTCGAAACTGGTCACGATTTCTCATTGGATAACCATGAACATCTTGACTATACTTAATATTATTACACATATAATTTGTAGCCTTTAAAATTCACAGACAAATAAATTAATGGGAGATAATTATGTAAATATTCAGCGACGTCATCTGACGATTCATATTCTTAAATATACAAGTACAAAGTCACTTCATCCTAATGAATTATCAAATGCTATAAATCATTTGATATATCGTGGTATTTGGATGAATCGTCTGAATTAGGTACCACTTTCTTCTCTTTCTCTCTTCAATCATTTCCCCAATTCAGAAAGTGATCTCTGTATGGCCTGGCCCATCCCATTTTGTTCCCAGCAGGTGCTAAGCATCGTAAATTGAAGGAGTCACAATCCAAATTTCATAGATACCAATAGGCTTAAAAGTATACGGTAAACACAATCTTTAGGTTTAAAATTATTTAATTATTTGTACATTCCTGGTCACCCTAGTACACTTGTATGATCTGATCACATCATAGGTTTGATTTGATTTTCCTAAGTTGTTTTTAGTGCTGACGAGTAATATTTGAAGTGGATATGAGACAGTGGGTAAGTAGTGTTTACCTATACAATGTTCCTATTAATTTATTTAAGTTTTTAGTAAGAGCTTTTGATATCCACGGGAAATGGATTAAATAAACATCGGATTTGTACAACACCTCCCACACATTTCTATCAAATGTTTTTCCAATAGAAATATGATTGAAAACTTCAAAGACTTTTTGCTTATTATATCAAACAAAATTAATTCAACTCCTTGTGCACCAACTAAATAATTATGAAATAATTTAATATTAATTATTTTATACCTATGTTAGTATACACATCTATATCTATACAAAAAATATTGTAGATTTTAAATTAATTTCCTTTTTAGGTCACACAAGCACGTCGAAGACAATGAACAAAATATGTTACTAACTCGTACCTGAATTTATATTTTAAGTTTATTAGGTACTATTATTTTTTTTATAACGATGTCATGTCACCAAGTGCCAACCGTTATAAAAATATTTCAAAACCTATCTATCTATACTATCACCGCTTCTGTGTTAAGTGAGATAGAACTGAATGTATTAAACATACCGGTTGTCCTCTCTGAGTCATAACAAATAGGACATTCTAATGTCTCATAAATGTAATGCTTTACCCTTTAATACCTACAACTAGCATATTACTAGAAGCTGTAATGAATGTGAAATGAGAAATGCCTTCAGTAACTACTGTATACGTATTATTTACTTCGTGGAGTCCCTGGTTAAGAATAGGTATACCACTCATTTCTGTAAGCTTTCGTGTGTCCTGTGAAAGGCAGATGTTCGTCTAACCTGACATATAAGACAATTAACAAATAATATTTAGTGATGGGACATCCTGATCCTGAATGTTTTTTTATTAGCACAGAGAAAACAATCTGTTTATTCCTTTATTCTTTTGGCTACCCCACTTGTGTGATATGTTCTCATGGCATAGTGTAGTATAGTATTATTTATATATTATGAAACCAATTTATGTTTCACGATGATATTCACCAATATTTTGTAGTTTGTTTCGATACTTACCGTTCTGTAAGCGAAGACTTTTTTAATTATCCCTAATGTTATTTTTTTTTTATCAGGTAAGTAAGTACCTACTTGTCTCTTAAACTTGTAGAGGTGCGAAGCTTTTTAATATGTGTAGAAATCTACCAATGCTTGTAGTTGAAAACTTTTTCAGTCTACATAGTTTACATATTACAGTTGATGCTTGTATAGATATAGACTGATACCCACTCTATCAATTTGTTTATCAAACAATATTGATCAACTCCTTTGAGTGGATACTCAAACCAATAAACAAAATATTTCTGGCAAAACAAATATTCGAGAAGATTAACTTGGAAATACACTTAATAGATTGATTTTTGTAAACAATTTTGTATTAATAGACAAGACACCTTGTATCTATACTTACCTTACGTATAATCTCTTTGATATTAGAGAGAGTTATTTATACTTTTACATCAGTTGATACGTCTGATAGAAACTGTTATATATTTGGTTACTGACAACACCAAGATTAGAAAGGTATATAATTGTTGTCATTCAGATGACAGACATCTTTACCTACCTACTTGTAAAAAAGTGTTGAAAGAAGAACAGAATAAATTGTGTAAAATAGGATCAAGTATTTTTATTGAAAAACACCACATAACACGGTGTCAGGTATGAAAAAATAAAAATCATTAATTGTATTTTTAATAAAAATAATATACGGATAATTTGAATAATTGTTTATAGTATAAATTTATATTATTTACAATGTTACAAGATTGCATAGATTACAACAAATACAATGGCCAACATGTACAATTGAACTACCAATGGGAAATAATTGGAAAAAGTTTATAAATCAACATTGATTAGTAGGTAAATAGGTTCCTACTTCCTAAACATCTTCATATGGAAAGTTGATCGCAGAATGTTGCGCATCTCATGGACTGATTTGGTTACCAATAATGAGGTGTTGCGGAGGGCTAGAACAGATAGAGATATGTTATCCAATATAAAGATGAGGTAGATGGCATATTTGGGACACGTACTTCGAAATGAGAAATATAGTTTGCTCCAACTCATTTTGAAGGGAAAAATTGAGGGTAGTCGTGATGTGGGAAGGCGGCAGATGTCCTGGCTGAGAAATATCCGAGAGTGGACCGGAGTTCGGAGGGTGGAGGAGTTGTTCCGGCTGGCACAGGACAGAGAGGCCTACGCCAGGGTGATAGCCGACGTCGGGGGGACCTGACATGGCACTTTGAGAAGAAGAAGATGGAAAGTTGAATTGTAATAAAATAAATAAATTGCAGATCATCAGTCCCTCGGGATGAGAAAAATTAAATGGATCGATGTCAAAAATATTGTGGACTGTGATATCATCCCTATCGCTGATAGTTCAAGGAAAACATAACTAATGAATATCACTGAAACACTGAAGATGGCTAAAATAGGAAAAAAATATACCTATAGGTACATATGTATTATTATATAGTTAATACCTACCTACTGTTTTATAAAGTATAGCCACCACTTCAACCAGTATTGTACTCTATGCCATAAAATTAAGACATTCAGAATAAATGGCGAACTTCATCACTGAATAAAAAATGTATTTGTGTGTAAAAGTGTTTTAAGTGTAATTTTATTACGTATAGGTACTTACTTTTTACATGATACTCGAAAATTTGCAGAAAAAAATGGGGAAACTATAATACCTACTCCGGGGACTGCTCAAGATAATGTTATCACAAATGGTTTTTTTTTATATGACTACTTACATTAATGAATAAATAAATAAATAAACCATAGAAAAATTAATTTTTCTAATGCATGAAAAAATGCACCTAACGAAAAAAGTGCACATGGTAAAAATATATTTTCAATATAATCGTACCATATAGGTATATATTATATATGTCTACCTAGAATACATAAATATTGTTGGACAAACATAATCTATTTTTACACATCACACATTGTACATCGGCATCAGCGCATTGGTGCTATATAATAGGTACCTACTTATCCAAGTTCATACATAGTCACAGCATTATACATCATGATATTACAAAATGATAATCCGCGCACAGTTTTGATTCCACGAAGAAACTCCCACCCATTTGAATTGACCAATGAAAAGAGACGTGGGCGGGTCCAAGTAAACAGCGAAGAAGGGATGACTTCTTCCTACGTGAACTTGATTCCTATATAAATTTATTTCAAATATACACAAATAAACGTGATTGATAGAACCTTTGTTATATTATTTTATAGGCATTTATTTACAAGTAGGATATACCTACTCGTAGTAGGTACCTAAAATAATTTAAACAATAAAATTGCTGAGAATAAAGTCAAGGGAATTTTTAACATTATGTGAGTTGATTTGTATATATAAACTTTTCTCTTGAAATGTAGATATATGACAGGTATTTCTGTAACTAATAGGTATGGTAACAATGAAAATAAAATATAATGTAGGTACATAGGTTTATATAAATGTCATTAACTTTTGTGTAAATTTGATTGAATGAAGTACCTACCTAATGAAATTTACTCTTGACTACTAGGTATAGCAAAAATATGCTATATTTTCATACATTATATTTTTTTAGAATGAGTACCTACACATTACCTACATTTTACAACAGTCAATATATCCATCTATACAATTGTAATATCAGGGGTAACCACTAGCCAGAAAATAGTGAACATATAATTATCTGCAAGTCGTAGTCTATATGCTATGACATAAATCCGGGTTAGTTGGAAGACATCGCATTTTAGCGATAAACTCGCCCTCTGTACATTGAATTGTATAACTGATATTTATATGACACTATTTTATTTTGTAATATTGTAACTAATGTACAGTGAAGAATAAAATAAATAAATAAATTAACATATTCAGGATGATATGATGTTAAATGCCTTACAGGCTAAATTGTGAAAATGTAGATCACCTTTGACAAGAAATTATAAACTCGAGAAACATGAAAAATTGAGAATTCTATTGTACTAAAAATAACTAAATAGAAGTATGCAGATAGACACATTTTGAATATTTAGAGGTTTATTCGTATCCGAAGTAAAATATAAAATTTGAAAGTTTTTTTTTCTTCGTGTTTTACTAATGTGTAGGTATTTGAAAAGGTCCCTCCACCAAATGGGCCAGAGTGAAAAGCATTAAAATATAATAAAATCATGTTTTCGTGCCCCCCACTCCAGCAAGGCGACACGGCACGTCGGCGACTGTGGAGTACAGTAATTGGCTTAATCGTCCTGGAAACACGACGACTCCGGTTTCTGAAACTCTTGAGACGTTGTGCTTAATAATGGATACGGCTTGACTGGGAGTATAATATTGACAACCTTAAAATGTTTATTTACAATAGGTAAGATTGTAATAAATCGCTTGCTAAATTCCCAATTGTCAAAATAATAATCCCTTACCTTTGAAAAATTATAGTAGGAATAATAAATTTATTAGACATCTCAGTGTTTACACAATGTAACATTGTGAATAAAGTAATCGGAAGAAGTGAGATAGGCATTCCAACGCTTATGAATGGGCTTACAGGCTCTAGGCTGGCATAAGTGATCATTTTCTGAGTCCATGGACAACATTCACCAATTTAGACATTATCACTGTCACGATCTCTGTCCATTTGATACATAATAAATTGTTCAACAAATTTCGATCTATTTGATACAACGATACGTAATATTTTTTATACATTATACCTATTATAGTTTATCTTCTTCTGACTTACCTACGTAAAGGTAATTTTATGTGAAACTGGATCAAATTATATCATCATGTCCGTGTGTCTGTATGTATACCTACCTAGGTTTCCTATTTCGTATTTGTATACGCTTAAAAATATTTTCTACTTGATTGACAGATTTTACTTAATTTATAATTCAAAAATTGCCTCACTGTAACCCTTAAAGAACAACTATTCTATCGCTTCTCATCTATTGTCTTCCAAATAAATGTAGTTTGTATCATATTTTAAAATAATATTCACATCGGCAAATATTTTGCAATATCACATTGAGTCGACGACAAAAGAAATACATCGGTAACAATACGCATTTAATTTGTTAACTGTAGCGTTAATGACAACTTTTAAAATGATTCTATTTAGAGAAATAATATATCTATCATACTCATAGGTAAGTAGGTACTTACTACTTACTAACCCTATTTTTTAAAGTCAATATGGTAACATCAACATATTATTTGATAGTAGCAACCCTTCTTTTTAAGTGTTCCAAATTTGAAATGCGGCGTCCATTATGGTGTATTCATTTGACATTTCACGCTGTGATACAAACGTGTCAAACAGATATTTTGATAATAAAAAAAATTACATTGAATCACGCACCAATAAATATTTTTTCATAGATACAAATACTATGTTATATTTTAACATAAACAGTACCTATCTACCTAAGTTATTTCAATATATTTTTCGATATCTATAGCGAAATATCTCAGTAAGTATGTATGTATAGGTCTTTATTTTAGTTATTAATATTTGAGAACAAACATAATTATATTCCATCGGGCACATCAAATACATACCTACAAAAAACCAAACTCGAAACAATGATGTGCACTATTGTGACTTGTGACGTTGTGACTTATTATGTTCATTCACTGAACCAATCGCAATCTGAGACTATCCAAACAATCAAACGCTGTGAAGTAGGACCTCGGGAAAATTTTGAAAATCCCCCAAGCAATCGCAAAAGTTTCTTTTTCAAACATTTTTCGAGTAAAGCAAAACATGTTATTCCTGATAAACCATTCTTGTATCAGCAATTAATCTAATAAAAATATTTTAGTACTCGTATTCGTAAAATATAATAAGTATATTTGAATATTTTTTATTTCTTTGTAAAATTACTTATAATCAATGTACAGTAAAGAATATAATAATGAAATATAATACACTTATCTATATCGTTATTATAAAGATCCCGCTTTGTTTATGTTTTTTGAAACGTACCTACGACAAAATTAAAGAAACATTTAATGACAGAGTGTGATTTGCGTATAGTTTTGTATTTATAGGTACTTTATTATTTACATAATCATATACTCCTACGGATTCATTTGATTAACTTATGTTTGTATGACAACTACTGGACAGTATTGGTAGAGTAAAGAAAACAAAGCATTTTTATGGCTTTGCATCAAGTTGTAATCATTTCATCTTAAATTCGACGATGAGGTTAGCCACCCATCCTGAATGTCTTGATTTTATATTGGCACGAAGAGGACAGTTTGCGTGTTTCTTACATGCAGCTGATCTGCTGGCTACCCCACTTGTGGGATATGCCGTGATGGTGTGGTGGTGGTGGTAGTAGGTTAGCCACCTATCCTGAATATCTTATTTTTTTGTTTGAACGGAGAAGACAGCTTGCATGTTTATTACATGCAGTTTGTCTGCTGGCAACCCTACTTGTGGGTTATATGCCGTGACGGTGCAGATAGTAGTAAAAATAATTATTTTATAATGCTGTTAGTGCATCGTGATAAAAATTACTTTACTCCTTCACTCAATGAATCAATTATATAGTAATTAACTACCTAGTCGCTAATACAAATCAAAAAATGTCGGTATATAGTTGAGAAAGTCGGATGATACATAGATCTCAGAATAAGTATAGGTATACATATTTGAAAGTATTCAGTCGGGACATGTAGGGTTCTACTTTCTCGCTGATTTATTCCACCTTCATAACGTAATACGTGTTTCTTACTATATTTTTTTTTTATGGAAGTATTATTTCCACAGAATTCCATACAAAACCTAGAACCCGGACTCATTTACAAAAGTGAGGCAAAAAATCTATGAATTTTTGACAGAACGGTTGGCGAAAGCGTGTGGTGTATCCTACATTTTATGATGTATTTCTCGCATTTTTATAAAAATATATCATTTTTACATTTATAAAAACGTAATTGGACAATTTTTTAAGTTCTTGTCGACGTTATAAGTGATTTACCACACTTCTTTTCGCCAACCGATCTGTCAAAAATGCCGAAAATTGGTGCCTCACTTTATTACAATGAAAATACATACGAGTACTCCATCTAGGTATTATATATAAAAATCTATGATTATTTCAAACTTTTTCTTTGATACACGTATATTTATTTATACCCATTTAATGTCAGTGATGGGAGAAGGGGGTGCTTTCAGATATATATTAAAATATCACCATCCTAATAATGTTTCCATATAAGTGTAACTAATATAAGTGGGTAGGTACTACATATTTATTCTGGTTATAACGAATTAATGAATTCGCCTGCAGGATATAACAATAAATATATATCTACATATTATTATTATTATTATTAATACAATACAGACACTTTATTTATTATAATAACAAAGATGTTATTGAAAACATCGACGCGTATTTATAAAAATATTAACAATAAGACACACTTGGTGAGCAGAAGTACTCAGTTAGATAGACCCAGGCACCCCAATCATATTGTAGGGACGTATATATGCTGTTAACCCTTTCATTGGTATTAAGTGGACCGATATTTATTTGAGTACATCTGCTCAATATATTCGGCAAATATCCTGTCGGTTGTAATCGTAGTAATTTGTGATATTGTTACGAAAATATAACATGCAGAATAAGATATCAAAAAATCACTAGACACATTTTGTAACTGATTGTCCAGAATATAATTTGTTTACTTATTTTTTTTCTCCGCTGCACACATACCTACGTCGGTTAAAAATTTAAAATATCAATCATTTCACAGAGTTAAAAGTTATACGTACCTACAATGAACAAAATATTAGAAATAAAACATTCGAAACAGAATATGTTTTTGAGCAAAAAAAGTATAAATAAACCTAGTTTTGTTTTCAGTATGTATTCCTAAATATTCCCATTTTGAATTAGTAAAAAGGTTAAAGTTCAATTAAACAATAAAAAGTATAATAACGTCATATTTTTAAGATTTATTAAAGTTATTTGATATTAACCAAAACACGGCTTACTCGAGTACTTTCGTCAAGAGAGTTCTCTTGAAAATATCAAGCTAACTTGACGAAAGTACTCGAGTAATAAATCAATAGTGAAAAGTAAACAGTGTTTTTGTTAATATCAAATATGTTTAAAACGTCTTTTCACAATGTGAACACAGAAACTCTAGATCATTATTTATTTAAGTATTTAATTTGAATTTTTGCATTGAATCCTTAAATTATTTGGTATGTTAATTTTATTATATTCTTTGTTAATACTTTGTATACTATTGGAAAACTGTGAAATAAGTGAAAAAATCCAAATTCCAACTTGGTTTAAATTGCCGAATAGGTAGTTGAGAATTAAATAGGTGCAAATAGGGGTAGCTATTTAGTATTTAGGAATGATGGTTAATCCCACCTTAGGCGAAAACAAAATAACAATATTCCATAGCGTGTTTACAGAGGCAACATTTGGAATAACAATATGGGACTGTGCACAGAGATAATACCATGGAAACCATGCAACCAATAAATCACAACAATTACCCCCACAATAATACAGTAACAAGATAGCTCAAAAACCGCCACGAATAAAGAAATGTCCAGTACCTCTTAGGATACTTGATATCATTGATTTTACGGTACCTCCCATAAGTGAGGAAACAGTGAACTATCTGCAATGAAAGTAAAATTCCAATAAAATTTATCATAAATAACTCAAAGTTTGAGATGATTTTCCGAAATTGCGTTAAACTATGTCACTCAAACTGCAGGATGCATCAACCTGAACACAAATCGAAACTGAACAGAGTATGTAAATCTCTTCAAAAATTTATGTCCACATCATAGAGTAAAATAATAATGCTTAGTTACTCTTTAGTCTATCTATATAAATGATATCAAACTAATCTCTCTCCAAGAGTTCAACTGGCATCATCCGAATGAGTAACTGAGATCTAGCCGGATTGTTCGACGCAACGTTTATGCACCTTGCACCACAGTGCTAAACAGAGACTAAATTTCAACAATCGGGCTAGCTTCAATCAGGCAGAATATTGAACGACGTTTGGCACGTCATTGTGATGAAAAAAAACGGCTAACAATTCAATTGAATGCCGGCATTTTACTAACCGTCTAACCATTTATCTGACTAATGTAACTATGTATCGGACGGTGAAATATCCATTTTCATTTTTTTCTGTGTTTATTCCATTCATAATTTTCACACGGGAAATTCAAAAGAATTATTATGATGGCAATTTAAGAATCAACAGTCTGAATGATTTAACAGGAAGGGAGAAAATTGGTAAGGTAACTAACTACCTCTGCGTACCCTCCAAATATTTCTAACAAACTTCATAAAGCTTCCGTAAAATGTACCGATCTCTTCACATTTTTTCTTCTCGGTTGACTTTCAAAGAAATTATTCAGTCACTTTAATCACCTGATCTAATGATACCATATTTAGCAATTACTTACGAATGAATAAATTATTAAATTCTACACTTAAGAATTCCATTCATCTGAAAGCGCTCCACAATTTTATTGGCATGTGAATTTGTTTTGATGGGATATACCTACTTTGACTTTACTTAGATTTTGCGGATCTAAATCAAGTAATTGGAGAAACTGAAGCGCTTGTATCAATACAATTATTTAAAACTACTTCTAGTGTACCAATAGGTACTATAAATAAAAACTAAAATAAGTAATCAGGAGGCACTGTTTCAAATCTCCTACTACTACTAATTCGTTGGCTATCCCACAAGTGGGGTAGCCAACGAATTGCTTCAAATCTCTATTTCTACCATATATTTATCTGTAGATTTTCATTTCAATCCATTAGAGATATAAACATTATCAAAGTTGTAAGCGAATTGAATGTATTGTTATGCATGTTGAGTAAAATGAAAAAAAAAATGAATTCATTTTTTTTCATTTCTCGGCAAAGTACAGTTTATGTATGCTATCGGTATGTGTTGATTTGTCAATTTGATGTTTGTTTCCTGATGAAACTACTCTAGTCAATGTGTGAAATGATGTTTAGAATAAATTCATATTTTTTATTTTATTTACAAATATTTACGGCCAAAGCCTTTAACATGTTAAACCTTGTTAAAGGTTTTTTTGTTGTGTTTATTTGTATAGCACTAACCCTTGAATACAAAATACGATTCAATTTACATATAGCTGATATAATTAAGTACAAAACATATTTCAGTGTCGAAAAACGGTACAAAATAAATCTTATTATATACCTTCTGTGTGGTAGGTCCCTTGCTGTACATTGAAGGAGACCCACCGACCACCCGGATACGCAGAAGTCTGGGGACTTCCATTTATCCGAATTCTACACTGCACAAAGTTTGTCCACACCGGAGGCGCCATAGTGGGCAGCCTGAGGGGCTGGCCGGCCAAAAACAACCCCGTGTGTGGAATCTTTTGACTACACTCCTTCGATAGCCGAGAGAAGCAAATACATTCATAATTTATTTAAAACTAATAATATATTTATAAAGGCATTTCCTTAACTTAGATAACAAATCAATACTTAAAACAAAATAATAGAAATCTTAATAATAGAATAGTCCCTTGCTGTAGAATAAAGTTCCCTATGATTTGCGAACTCTGGACCTCTGCGCTCTTCGCAACTGGCTGTGAATAGACTTACTGTGCCCAATAGAGCCGGTAAATCTAACTTCTATAAGAGAGCTTTTGGTGTTGTTGGACCGGTTACGTGGAATCATGGCATTGAGAGATAATCAGACTGTCACTAGCCTCAGAAGCAAGTTGAAAACTGAACTCTTCACCGGCGCGCTCGAGACGGTCAAGGGACTGTTAAACGGCGTCAAAATAAAATCATCCAGTCCATCATCATCATCATCTGGAGAGTGTGGAGGTGTTCAAGTGAAAGTTTAAGACCCTGTTTTTCAGGAGGTGTTATGATTCTTGAATGGGTCCTTGCGGTGTTTTTCCGCAAAACGGTGCATTTAAAAAGAAGTTGTCTAACTGATTACTATTATTATTTATTAATTTATTTTATTTTTTGTTACGATAAACTGATACTATCTCTTATTAATAATGCAATACAATGTTCAATACAAATTACATAAAATATACTCTTTGTAGGATTAAAATTTAAAAAAATAAATAATCCAAGACCACAGTTTAAAATTTTTATAAATAGTATCATCATACATGCATATAAGTATATACATCTGTGTAAAATATAAAATATATTATATCAAATATTGAAGCGTGTTACTTTGAATATGTAGATTCATATCTTTATACATTTTTGTTACAGATTAAAACGTCTATTATGCCGTTACTGCTTTTGAACAATTAAAAAAAAACTAATTAATCACCTCGATTGGAGAACTATAATTACACAATTGTACTAAATCAAATCGGAAAATAAAATAAATTAAGATATATAATTAGTTCTGTCAATTGCACGTTGTGTCCAAACCCAGCAAAATAAAACAAAAATTGTAAATATTTCAAACCATAAATGGTGTGAGTATCAAGCAGGTAAAATAGTTCGTGTACATGGGCAGCAGAATAAATTTACAAAATCATCGGAGCCCTGATGATCCCAATTCGCTGATAAAAGTGCTAGGCGTGCTTGTGGTAGGTATACCTTGTATACGCTTTTGTGAAACAAAAACCAGTGTTATTTCATATAAATAGATTTTTTCCCACACGATGAAACAATTTGAGATCTTTTTGATTTCAAAATTAAAGTACATCCAAAAAGAGCACATAGAAGATTTTATTCGTACACAAAAGAGGGCATGTCATTGTTCTATCGGAGTGAGTACCTACGTAATTGATTCAATCGCATAGAAAACACGAACAGTCGTAATGTTGACATACGCCAAAGCGTGTTTATTTATCGCTATTGTTGCCAGATTGTATCGAGATTTAAGGATAATCTGGTTGAACAACAATACATGTATATATACATGCCTATATACCTACACACACACAAATGTGTGTATATATACATGTAGGCATACCTATATAACGTGTCACCCATGAAATTGAAAAATATTGAAATCTTGTAAAATCACTAAAATAGTCTGTGTCTGCATTTATATGGGCGATTTGAGTAAACAGTGACAATTCACGGTACCCAAGGAAAGGTACCTATAAAGTTACTACCTACCTTTTACAGCTATTCCTGTCCACTACTGAAAATGTGCCTCTCCCATATTTTTCAAGGCATCTGTCCTGGGCTTTCTTCAACTAGTCATCAAATCATCGTGTAAAAGGTCTCCCTTAATTTATTTGTCTTAATCATCATCATTATCATCGCCCTCAACGCTCCTCTCGGGAGCACAGGGCAGAAACCAGCCTCCTCCATTCAGAACGTATCTGTGCCAATTGCGTCACCTCTTTCCACGACATTCCTTGCGCTCTGATATCGTTGTATAGGAACGGTGTATTGTGAAAGAGGGACGCCCGGGCCGACGGAACCCCTGCGGACGGAAGAACAGTGCTCTTTTTGGCCAACTATCATTAGTCTTAAATTAGATCATAAATCAGAGTTATTAGTCAATCATTAGTCTTAAATTAGATCATAAATCAGAGTTCGAAAACCAACTCCAAAATCATCATCACTACGGGGATATTAAAAACAATGAAACGGCTTATAGAAATTGTGTCATATATCTAACTTAAATCAAACACAAAATATGCAGACATAGGAGTAATAATATGTCACTACCTCTGCAAAACATATTTCCCAGAATTTGATGATGCGATATTTTGTTGCACTACGTATGTAAATCAAATCACCACTGAACTATTACAATATAGAAGTATCATTAACACAATTATTTATGTAATATAAAGGAGAAGATGCACGCAAACAAAACAAAAGATACAATACACAATACTATTACAATAACAACGTAACGTACGCCTGTATCTTTATTTTAACAAATAATGAATGAGGAATAACAATAAAGTAGTGAGACTGTTAACAAATAATGTGTGATTTAAATCGTGCGCGAGGGTGATGACGGGACGCATTTCAAATATAACGATCACCTCAAATAAAGCTATGATATGAACATAAAAAAATATAGGAATCAGTAAAGAAACAAATAAATGAGCATGTCAATACAATTTTCATCCATTTTTTATATTCATTCATTAATACCCTTACGGCATTTCCCACAAATGAGGTAGCCAGCAGAAATAATAAATGTCAAAAACATCCTAGTCGTCAATAAAGGCATTCATGATGAATGGTAAACATCATCACTGAATTGAATAATTTCATTGTGTGATGCGGGATATTTTACGAATACATTTTTATTATATGTTTCATCAGTTGCCAATCATTTATAACTCGAAATTTTTATTTTGAAAAAGATTTTATATATTTTAGTGCATTTAGGTTACATAATATATTATATTTGACAAAATAAATACAGCTAAAAACTTGTTCACAAACATGTTATAAAAATTGTAATGTGTATACCACTTGCGCCCTCTGGTATCCAAGGTACCAATAATAGTCTAGACATTACTCAGTATATAAGAGTTGTCAATATTTGTGATACAAACTATAGGAGGGTGCTACCACGTGTCAGTGGTTATAGGTCACGTGCGTGGGTCCTTGTGATGTTCATCAATTTTAGATAAACTCTCTATTATGCATAAACACGATGTGAGTACAATCGTGACGTGTGTATTCCGCTTCAATACTCTTTTCGACGCAATTTTCTTTTCTTTCAGACAAACAACTCTCCATTCAACACCAATCGTCAAAAACACAGACACGCGTCCTCTTATTCAATTAACACTAAATTAGTCCCACTACTAACTGACGTTCAATCGATAAGCTTTTCTTATACAATAGAACAAAACTTTTAGAAATTGACTCCTGCAATACACAATATTTATTAGGTAGGTACCTAGATAGCTACATATTTCACAAACACTAAAATATCTCATTCTTCTAAATAAAACCAAGTGCCTTGTAAAAAAGAACGGAACACCCATATTCCACAAATTAACCAAACAGTTCAAGGATGGCCGCGTGTCGAGTAGAGGAAATCATGAAAAATCGCATGAATGTGGAAGAAGCGAAATAAGAATGTAAGATAGGCTAATATAGCGTTCTGTTCTCTCTGCCTACCCCACTTGAGATGCGGTATGAGGGTATAGATGGATAGATAGAATTAATCGTATAATTTCAAAATATTCTGTATGTTGGCACCCCTTTATAAAATTGTCTAAAAAACGTTTTAAAGCTAATCGCACAATCGATTATAAAATTTTGTTGCCACGTTATAAATGATAAACAAGTACATATTATAATAAATATTCAATAAAATGTTGTTAAATACCCTCAGGGCACGTTCTATAATGTGTTAAGCTTGATAGATAGAATCAGGTGCATCTGTTCATTAGTGATAATTGAAACAGAACCCCTCAACTCTTTGAAATTTTTATCGACACCAGAGAGGAATACGGCGACATAGCGCGTGCCAAGAGCCCACATCCTTTTTAGAAATTACATAATATTTTGTCAGAATAACGTAGGTACATCTTTATGTACTTACTTTCCATGATAATTTTTATTTAAAGTAAACCATCCTCACCTTATGCTACTTGAGTCTACGTCCATTTTAATTGAGCATATCCTTTGACCACTGTTCTATGAATTATTATTTACAGAATCTTTGACCGCTACAAACACGAATTTGAGTAGTTACAGTAATTTTACATACATTTTACCCGTGTCACGAAACGTTCGAACCTCGATCGAAGTACATACAATGATATAAAAGTTTGGCAAATTAGCGATCAATCTCCTAGAATCAATCTATAGAATACAAAAAACTATTCATTTTGGAACTAATCTCACATAATACGAGTAGGTATATTTAGAAATTACATACTGGTCAAAATAAAAAGTATGAAAACGACAACCATTTTCTTATTTTGTTCATTGGTATATTATTTGTATAAAGAATATCTCCTATATTATATTAAGATGGTTGGTAGAAGTTAGATGTATGCAGGTATCTCCCTGTAGTGAAGTACTTCTCACAAAGACCTTCCGGCAACATAAGGAGACCCCATTCTTTTGTGTCGTCTTGGCACGAGCATGTTTTTGAAATATTGATTAATATTGTTTCAATATTTTATTGAGAACCTCGAGTAGCGTGTCAACCATTGTCTTTTCAAGGAGATGGAAACTGAACCCAAACCACTCTTCCTCTCGCCTCCCATTCCACATCCACACCACCTGCCTCCGCACTCTTATTTTTGCTGAGAGAGGATCTCCCCAAGTAGTATCTACAACGGTTTGTTCTCTATTGTTAAATTCCACTCACCCTTCTTCTCAATTTATCCGGTTTTCACTATATCTAAGTGCCACTTTTTATCATAGAGTATTAAAAATTATTTCCTGTACCTGCGGAGAATAATTAGCCTATTATTTTCATAAAACATATTATTATATTAATTTAATTTATAGTAAGGTAAGCTTAAGCTATAATTTATGATAATGTACAAGGATAATGCTCCTATTCGTTATAGTTGAGTTTTATAAAAAAAAATCTAGTTTCTTATTCCTCATTTTCAGTCTTTTTCTATATTTCCTTAGACACAGGACTGCCCTGTGATCTTCCGCAACTTCTATCCTGAGCACACTGCATCCATGTCACTCCTTTTTCGGTTCGTCTTATGTCGTTTGACCATCTTACCTATGGTCTCGATTTCTAGATTTATGGATATTGTTCGTGCATCGTGAATATTGCGTAATAATTCAGAAAATAGAGATCACATGAAGCCAACAAAGACTCTTAAATCAATGTGTGAATGAATAACAGTAATAAAAAACAAACATTATTTTGTTTGTCATAATATGATATATATGATATATATATATATAGAAGCATAGAAATAATCACCTGTATTGTTTATGATTTGATGTTAGATGATCCACCTTTGAGTATTGATGTTGCGTTTAATTAGCATATAAATTATTACTAATTACCATTTCCTTTGAGCTCCTTCTTTGATGTTTCATTTACGATTAACTCTATTGGTAAACATTAACAAAGTAACACTGGACAGTATTATTTACTTTGTTGTTTATTGGTTGGTTCTTACGTGATTATTATGACTCTTTTGCATGTCCGAGTAAATCTATGGAACATATTTTTATTTCATACATGAAACATATTATTTATACGGAATAAATACAGGTTTCCGGTAATAAAAAAAAATACAGGTTTATATTATTTTTAGTGTATATACTAGGCATTAATGTTACGTGGTTTACTAAATTTGATACCGCAGTTGTCATACAGTTATAATTATAATAATTATCAAAAATATGGAAGGAACATATTATTTTTTATATTATACTGTAACACTGTAAATATTTTTTTAGGATATGAAAAAGTTAACTATATTACGTCTCTTGTTTGTTACTTTGGAAAAGTATGAAAAGGCGGCAGAACATAAAACAAAATTTAAAATAATTACGTGAAATCGCTTTCACTGATTACTTTCTATTTCGCAAAGTAAACCATTGATAGGTGTTTCATATAATCATGATCATCTCCGTCGGTCCCTCAATCCTGAGGATTGTGACCATCATAATAATCATCACAAATTATATTATACTAATAGACCATCACGAAATATCCCACAAGTGGAGTAGCCAGTAGACCATCTGCATGTAATAAACATCCAAACCTTCTTCTCCGTGTCAACAAAAAAATTAATCCATTCCAGATGGGTGATAAACCTCATCGCTGAATTTAAGATAATGTATTTATTTTTTCAACAGCTGCCATTTAAAATTCACTCTTAATACATATAGGTATTATAAAAGAAGGAATAAAAATAATCTTATATTTTCTTCTCAGAGATTTGTTATTACAATCTATTTTTACACACAGGTCGTTGGGAAGTTACAAGATAGACAGTGTTAATTTGATTGACAGCTAGTTTCAGGTTTCATGATTATTATTACAAAGCTGTTTATTGTCTCAGTATAGTGTCGTTAATAGTAAGTAACACACCAAATAATATATAATAATACTGTACGGTTGTATGATGCATACGTTACTAATTAGCTGGGTGTGCTACAAGACAACCTTCTTATTAACAGAATATTATTATACCACTTACATTACAATCTAAAGGATGAGATCAAATGTGAAATGCTATGAAATGGTGATGGAGATGTGTAATTATATTACACGCTCGTATGAAAAGTTACTCATCCATTCAAGTATCTGATGAAGTTGATAAATGCAAAATATTTATAATGAATATATTTTCTTATCTATCGATTACAATAATATTATTAAAATTTAAATTCGTAGATTTCCTCAAATAGGTAAGCATAATACAATCAAATACAGTTCAAATATCCATAATTTGCCAATAAAACTAATTCCCCTTTGCCACCTCACTAGGCTAACGCCTGTGTCGAGGCTGAGAATGCTTATACAATCTGAAAAGGATTAAAATCCAAAGTATTACATACATACGTGTACTTGAATTTTTGTCATCTGATTGAGAGATAGCTTTTGTGATAGATAAATATTTTTATGCAGCTTTCGTTTCGTTTCGATAATATCTGCTGTTGAGGTAATTAAAGAATGTATTTGTTTATAAGCACGAGACTAATAAGTATCAAATTTATTTGAGGGTACATTAAGATAATATGACAAGAAAGTTTGTTTTTTACTTGTGTTTTCTGTTTGAGGAGCACTTCCTGTAGTTTGTTCCGCGAGTATCTTGTATGTTTATATTAAAAAGCCACAAACATATCTCGAAATGTGATCACTTACATCAAAAAACTTGTTACAAAAAGTGTTAAGTAAATATTCATAGTAAGTGTGTTAATATACAAATATACCAATGTCAATAATATTATTTTCCATGACATTTCATACTAAAATTATCAAATCTACATAGTAATTTTCAAATTTAAGTATATTTTATACTTGTTCATATTTTGTGTGTGTTTGTATCTATTTAAAAAAAATATGTATTATTCAAATTATTTATTTCTAATTTTTGTATGGTCAACGTGCACCGATGTCAATAAACCACTAATTTATGCAATTTATTAGGTACATAACTCACACAGATCGAGCTAGTCCCAAACTAAGATGAATCTTGTATTATGGGTACTAACGCGACGATACACACATATACAATGCACTACACACATATACATGTAACACCCAGACCCAGGACAATTTGAAAAAGGTCATTCTTCACTTTGCCCTGGCCGGGAATCGAACCCGGGACCTCGTTACTCAAAGGCAAGAGGGTACATAATATCATTATTTATATCATATTGTTATTTGATGGAGTGTTAAAAAGTATACTTGTACTAAAAAAAATCATAAATACATTATAATATATCAAATTGCCTTAAAGTTATATTTATTTAGAAATACTATTCAAAAAATGTTTATTAAATAAATCTAATTTGACTTAATCCTCTGAAGAGCAAAAAAATATAATTTCAATAAAGCAGACATTTGTATGTTAGTTTCTGATGTAAGATTCTTCTTGATATTTGTTTCTTGTTTATTTTGTTGCTATCAATAACAAGCCTGAATACTGTTTCTTATAAACGCTCATATTAAAAACAAACTCCTAAGGAAACGGAATATTATCATATCTTTTATATCAATATACTTACCTAAATTGTGAAACACAATTAAACTTCACTTTTTTCTACGTATAGTTTGTAAAATGTTGCAAATTTATCATGATCAATAAGATTCACATAATCGTTATTTAAATCTAGCTCAAAAGCGATAGTTTATAAAGCAAACAATTAAACCAATGAATCTAATGAAATTGTTTTACAAGAGAACCAATCGCCTGATTTTAGATTTGTGTATTTTTTTTAAACGTATGTAGTTCAATTAAGTGATTAGTATCTACAATATTGATTTATTTTCGAAATTTTTATATTGCGAACATTTTTTCATAACGATAAAGAAAAAACAATTGGCGAAATAAAGTTTGGTGATGAAAGGAGCAAGTAAGGTAGTATATATATTTGGAAAGTTTGTTTTCAAGGGATGGTGATGCGATATAGTGGCCGGTACTAAAGTGAATGGTGCACATTGAGTATTGACCAAATGTCAGCAATGGCAATGTGTTGAACGTGGCAAAAATGCTGGTGCACAGTATTAAATTTGTATTTAATTTGGTATCGTTACTTATGTATGCAAGTGAAACGTGGACGTGGTGAAAGCAGAATGAAAGAGGAATAAATGCAGTGGAGATTGCTGTGCAGAATGATTGGTAAAACGTTGCGTGATAGAGTGAGGAATGAGGATATTAGAAGAAGATAGATAATTCCAACACCTAGATACTATTTTTTTAATGAAACAGAAATTGAGCTAGCTTTGCTGAATCAATTTATTCTAATCAACTTTTCAAACATAATATTTTTTCGTCATACGTATAGTTGTAAGCGTCCTTTAAGCGAGTGTCTCCTGTAAGATACATAACTAGTATTGTACAGTGGCTACCCGCTATAATATATATTAAACCAAACAAGCGTGCGAAGATCCCTATTAGGTTACATGAAAGGAACTAATTGTTATTATATTGCATTAGTACTAACACTTCTTCATCATCTTGTTCATTTATTATTATTCAATTTATTTTGCTTTATGGTAAAATAAACTTTGATGTGCGTCAAAGTGTTATTTTATATGCTTTATGTTATAAATAATATAGTTAATAATATTAACAAATAATTTACCGAAAAAGGCTGTGAGCGCGCTTGTATATTAATTAGTAAAAGATAAAAAATATTATCTTCTTTCACCGTATCTTCTGTGGAGTAGGCAGAGGTAACAAAATACCAGATAAGGGTTTCCTGGCATACCTAACTCCTTTGCTTTCTCAAAGCACGTCGGTTTATATTGTTCAACCTGCAACAGCAATTGATGATCAGAGCCTGAAACCTTAACATACATCTACTCAGCTACGAATCAAAGGGAAATTACTTAATTAAACAATTTTTTAACTTATCATATTACATCCACTAAGCCCTCCATAGAATACAAGATTATTCTACGATAGGTTTGCGCAGATAGATAGACACGTTCCTATAACATATTTTGTAGGGATGAAATTATAATTCGTGTCTAATCACTTCCATCCCTAGGTAGATAGGTACCTACTTCTATATATACATATTATTATCCCTATTATTCATGGTTACCTTCAGTAATTCATAAACTGTTCAGTAATGAGTTGCATGAGAGATGTTAGTAGGTACATACCTACTCTGTATTATGTAAATGCAATATATACCTACCTATTAATTATAATGTTCACCTGATGACGCCTTTTTTACAAAAAGAGTTTAGCGTCTAACACATACCTACCAGTCGTCTCACTATCGAGTGATACATATTTTTTTGCGAATTTGAAGATACATTGTGACGCGATGCAAATATCTTATCACAAAATGACGAAACACTTTAATCTCAAGATGATAATATAATCGTGAAGTTAATTATTAATGCATATTTTGACTCCCCAACTTGTGTGTTTGATTGCAACAGCGGCTTGTTGTTTGTCAGGTCTACAACCAAATACATTTAGGTATACGATATAAAATATACATTTTTTGACAGAAAAAGAAGAAAAGACTTTTATTAAATGTATTTTACGTATATAAAAAAAAATCGATTCTGTCGATGGCGCAAAATACCGATCGGCGATCGGCGAATAATCTTGTAGTCGTGTATGATGAGGGTCTTAAAGCGTGCGGAATCAATGATCTACCACAGGGGCTCCCAACGTTTTTGTCACGGAGGCGTAATCGAGAGTTTGGCATTAGTTAGTTGAGATCTCATTTCAGATTTTATGATATTCATGAGTTACCAATACGTCCTGTGTCATTCACACTTCAAAATAAGTGATGGCCATCAAATGGTATTTTATCGAAATAACCAAATTATAATTCAAAAAATGTTTCATTGGACTAGTAAATAATTTGGAAAGTCTTCAGAACAATTGCATCTGTTGCACTTGGTCTAAGGATATTTGATCACGTATCTGAATTTATAAGCTCCTTAATTGGAAATCCATTTCTTACTACAGAAATGTTCACACTCATTGTCTTCTACATAAAATTATCTATAATCCAACTATTTCATTGTATCTTAAGTCTTAAGGAACGATTTACATTTTTCATTTTCACTTGGATTACCTTTGCAATCATCTTCTAATAATCTCCGGGTATCCTATCTCATCATTCAAGTTGTTATACAAAGTATTTTACAGATCATGACGCCAAATTGTGGAACCAACTTCCTCCCTCAGCATGTGGAAGCCTTCTGAAGCCTTAGAGCCATCTACTCCAAGTTTTCTGAGACTGCTTGACAGACTCTTAGGTGTCATACCATTCACAGCCAACACTATAAGCACTATAATTATTATTATTCATTCTGTACTCGACTAATTAAATTTATTACAGATAAAACACGTATTTTTTTATTATATGAACCGCATTATAGTCGCGGGCGCATACAAATTGGACCGAGTTGAGAAACCCTGATCTACCACGCAGATGTACATAGTAAAGTAGAAGTAGACTATACATATTACTCCATACTATGTATGTATCAGGTGCTTATATTGCTATTGCTTTGTGTACTTACAGTTTATACTTATCACCCCCATATCCACTCTCATCTCTGATTACAGGATGTTTTGAAAATTAAAAGATAATTCAATAATATTCTTCTTAATTTTTCTTAAGCCTGTTAAAAAACTGAAACATAAAAATTCCTAATTACATTGTCATCTTTCCTTCAAAATACAATTAAGATACGGACATCGCAAACAGATAAATCAAACTAATATGTAGTGTCGTAGTTAAAAATAACAGTACATAAATATTAGAGTATTTCCATATTAAATTTACATAGTTACAGTTTGACTTTTGAAAGAAAGAATCCCGCTAATATTAATGTAAACTTTGATTTGACTTCTGTTAAAAAATCTCTTGGTTGACCACCTGCAACCAACTTCATTCTCTTCTCTCTCGGCAGCCGCTCCGGGCGCTGGTCGATGTTTTTACATCGGCCAGCGGCCGAAATAAATAATTAAATAACTTGATAAATTGTCGTCAGAATTAACTTATAACCTTTACATTGAAGTATAAATGTGACAGTGAATCATCAATAATATTAGTATCAGAGCCTGTTGATTAATAATAATTCTTGTGTATATGTAAAAATCTGTGTGTGTGTGTGTGTGATGGAGTTGAACCGGGCTGTGTGGTAATTTGAACTTTCAATAAATGTTTCTTTGACTTAAACTGTGTTTTTTCTATCTATGAAACCATTCTAGTAACCTTACGATAACCCTGATTGAGACCATGCCCTGCAAGAGAAGTTATATCACAGTAGGTACCGAGACGAAAAAAACAAAATGAAATTTTGTTGACAATAAAATTGGAAGACGATTTCAGAAGTATGTAATTCGCAAAAATACCTGAATGTTTTATCTCCATTCTGAAAATTTGAACTAGAATTCTTGAAATAAAACGATACAAAAATGTTGATACTACTGAACAAAACAACTGAAAAAACAA
Organism: Athripsodes cinereus; assembly: GCA_947579605.1. NCBI lineage: Eukaryota > Metazoa > Arthropoda > Insecta > Trichoptera > Leptoceridae > Athripsodes > Athripsodes cinereus. The sequence continues at coordinate 18,480,701 of OX388312.1, forward strand.
AATGAATGTTGTAATACTCAGATGCGAATAGGTATGAATCTATATGACAAAAAATACTACAAACTGCTTACTTTACGTTAAACACTTTCCGAATTACCAATTAAGTTCGACAACAAAAGTTCGTTATTTTTTTTTTCCAGAGCATCCTGTGCCCATCTACATATATAAGTGATGATATCCAAATTTCCCCAACAATAGCATCCATTATATCCTCGAGTGCGCCTATCAGCCACAAGGCATCTCAGTAGTTACCTCAACATCGTCACATTTGCCCCTAACTTAATACATACAGTAATACGTACAGAGTAAAGACACTCGAAGGGATGCACTTTTTAGCTTCACCCCTGACAAAAAGAAAAGTCTTATCGCCAATTTATTCAATCAAAATCTACACAACATAATATAATACGTGTACAATGGGCGATTTAAAATATAGATACGTACCATTAAACACTTTGATTTCACACTTACTATTCATTATAAGATTATTATAAAACATCATCAATCTACATTACATCATCATAATTATGTTTCTAAATATAGGTACCCTCACTACAACAGTTTTGTCAAAAAGTATTGTGAATAATTATGACAAACAGTGAATACTGTAGTAGGAACCTACTATTGGATACTTTGTTGTATTAGTTGTATGATATCAAAAAAAAATCACCCATTGCATTGAAGCCATTTTCACGCCTTTCTCATTCTACAATCTATTAGTGTGATGACTTCCTTAATTGCTTACTTACTCACTTCTAGCCTTCTTCTTTCCACTGCTGGATATAGGCTTTTTCATACTTTTCGATCTCGAGCAACACGATACCACCGCTTTCTCATCATCTGGATAATATCGTAAACCCATCTTTTTTGGGGTCTTCCCACACTATGTGAGGACAGAACACATTAAATAACAATATGCTGTAAACTAATCTAACTACACAAATGTTATGTTTTACCTTAAAACTTTTGCAAAAAATATCATCGAGAACATAATGTTATCATCTGTATTTTGAATATTATTTATTATGTTTTGAATTAAATATTTCGAGACCTTTTTAAGTGCATTATTTCTTAAAGTAGGAATGTATCATAAAATAATCCCTCCCCAACCGTTATTTTTTCACCAATTACAAATTTAGATTTCTATTTTAAACAGAGTATGAGTATGTAGGTACTCTATGAATTTATGAAATGATAATAAATATAACTTTTACAAAAATAATATGAATCAAGTCAAATTATATTTTAAATCACATACAGGTTAGTCAAAATACAAAGTATAGCAGTAGGTAGATGTCATTTATGTAGTATTTTATAATAATATTAGTAAAAATAATTGTTCCCTCTTTGTCAAATGCTGTAGGCGAAATACAAATTACTCGGTAGAGTAATAAAAACATTTATTAACAAACGGAATGTTGGAAACTGTAAACAGAGCAAACCAAAATAATAATGACCCACACTCAAATAATAATATTCGTGAAAACTGTCATGGCGCATTCTGTGTTTCCGCCACGAGGGAAAACGTGTTTTTCACTTTATTAAAGCAATTATCATTGTTATTGTATTTCGATTGTATATTATGGTAGCAACTGGCGACACTGAAGCGAAATTATTATCAAACAAGTCTATAGTTGTTACTGGCAACAAAACTACACAAAACAAAACAAGGCGGAAAAATAGAATGGAGGTTGAAGGAAACACAATGTGTATTATATTATAAAACATTGAGAAAGTTTTAAACAAATTTATATCAATACACAATGCTTACAGTTTCCAGAGACTTTTTTTTATTTTTCATTCTGCATGTCGAATATAATTTTTACAATAGATATTAAATAAATATCGTAGTTAATTTTTTTTTTCTCAATGCAACAAACAAGATATTCCTCAAAACGTTTTCCAAAAATGAGGACCAAGTCTGTACCATTTGGTTGATAAAGTGTAGATTTATTTATAACTAGTAATTAATTGTTTAATTGTAAGTTGTATGGATTGATATAATTTTTTTTTCGTTATATAGTTATATTTTGAACTTGTAAGAGAACACGCCTACAAATCATTTTTGATTTGGCGTGACTCGTAAATTGTTTTTTTGCTTTTGTATTTTATATTATATTTGTTACCAATAAATAAAAAAAACAATACAGGAGTTTTCAATTGTTCAAGGTTCTATTTTCAAATATCTATTACTTAATTACTAAATATCTATTAAATTATAATTAATTCATTTACATTCATTATAATCATAACTACCCCTTAACCTAACTATTCGTTAAAATTACAAATAAATAGTAATTAAAATGATTTTAAAAACACTGTATAATTTCCAAATTAAATTTATTCACCTCAAACGTTTTCGCCAAGGCTTCTACTTGGCATCATCAGGAGGACTAATTAGTTTAAGTTCATATGTAGTGAGTCTGTTTTCTATTACTAACTTATACTAGAGGTGGGGGGGGGGAAGTTTGAAGGTGGGAGAGAAAGGGCGGAGTTGAGGGTGTTTGATAAGAGAGAAGGAGATGGGTATATCAACAAAGGAGATGCATATGGTATTTGGATATTCACCAAATTGTTCTTATTTTTATGGATTTAATATAAACTACATATGAACTTAAACTAATTAGTCCTCCCGATGATGCCAAGTAGAAGCCTTGGCGAAAACGTTTGAGGTGAATAAATTTAATTTGGAAATTATACAGTGTTTTTAAAATCATTTTAATTATAATGAATTTCCAAAGTGTTAACACAAAAACATTTGATTTAATGAATAATAAATTTATAATTATAGCTAGATCATTCATTTATTTTTTAATTTATGTACTTACACAAATTACCATATTTAATTTAATGATTGTTTTTTTTTCATACAAATCTTTTTATTTTATATATTTTGACATAATATTTTGAATTGTGTATAATGTTGGAATAAATCAATGATATTTTTATATTATAAAGGTAGGTACATATATTTCATAATACGATTGTTCCCTGTTCCCCACATATCCCACAAATAAACGCGTTATACATGTAATTGAACAGCCGTTTTATCTTCAAAGCAAAAAAAAAACAACTTATTATTTTCAAATGATATTGTAGGTAGGTACTAATACCGCTTTGTTATAATTCTTTGATATTTGTGCAATTTGTAGGAAAAATCATCGCCCTATAAAAGAAGTAATCAATACCCCATGGTTCAAATAAAACAGTCGTTGGTCAAACACAAAGAATACTTAGTTCCCCAAAACAATGACTAATCGTGGGTACAACACTAGTACTTAGCCTATACAACACTAAAATATATGTATGTACTTTAATAAATATCTTTTCATCGAAAATTCTATTGTTTTCCAAGTTTTTTTTTTTAATCATAAAATTCTCTTTAATAAACCAATCAACTAAATACACTTCTAATAAAATTTATACTAAACCAAAATACAGATATGAACTGTAGGTAAATTGTATTTTATTTACATACAAATTGATAAGATTATCTTTAGGTAAGAATTTTATGTTCAGATAGAAAACGAACTTGTAAAAAGTTTATTTTTAAAGTTCCTTAAACTTCCACGGGCTTAACGAAAAAAAAATTGATATATTAAAAATATTATTTTCAAAATTCCTCAAGGGTTATTTTTTATTTGCTAGACTACGCTACATGAACGATGCAATGGTTTCTAAGATATCTAATTAATATAAACACCAGTCGCCACGTGTTATTGTAAACACTCTATAAATAAATAAATAAATAATGACATCCTGGTGGATCCAAAATTTAACAGAACTAAAAGTCTGTAATTTTAAAAGTTAGTTTATGAAACCTTATTTTCACTTTAAAGATAAAAGAGCTTTTATCCATTCCGTGCATGTATAAATATATGAAAATTCCTGCATGTTTTTTTACCTCCCCATGTCACAACATCCCGCCTAAGGGTAGGACCCTCAATTGTTTATTATAAACAAAAAACAATAATCACGTTAAACATAAAGGAAATCAATGATTGGTTGCGATCTCGTGATTTAGAACTATAATATTTAGGTATATTTAATGCATCAACGGTCAATATTATGAATAAATAATACTACCTACATTCTATTAATAAATTGATATCAATCAAATATTAAGATCAGTGACTATCAGTGATATGTTATACCTAGATTTGCAATATGAATCTCAAACATGTACCATCAATAAAATCTCTTTGCGGTCCTTGGTGCCGCAATTTTTAGTTTGAAAAAAAGCGACACAAATACAAATTGTTTGTAGATAACAAGAGATAGACAATATGAGAATGGGGATTATTACAGACGACAAAGGCCGGTAGATAGAGATGAATATATACAAAAGAAAAGAAATGAATATATATTACTCAGGTATTGTACCTCGACGGGTGGGTACACATTTTTAGAGAATATTTGTATGACATCAGTGATATGTTACAACTAGATTCGCAATGTGATATGTTACAACTAGATTCGCAATGTCATACAAATATTCTCTAAAAATGTGTACCCACCCGTCGAGGTACAATACCTGAGTAATATATATTCATCTCTTTTCTTTTGTATATATTCATCTCTATCTACCGGCCTTTGTCGTCTGTAATAATCCCCATTCTCATATTGTCTATCTCTTGTTATCTACAAACAATTTATATGTGTGTCGCTTTTTTTCAAACTAAATTTACGGCACCAAGGACCGCAAGGAGATTTTATTGATGGTACATGTTTGAGATTCATATTGCAAATCTAGGTATAACATATCACTGTATGACATTGCGAATCTAGTTGTAACATATCACTGGTGACTATAGTTTAATTGCAAAAATCATACTTTTCTCAAAAATTTGCTCTACAAGAGGTGGTCAGTAACCTGATAATAAGGTATCGAACTTTCGATCGGAAGATCTCTGTTTTGAATTCTACCGCTGGTTGCCTAGACAGAAAATAATAATTATGTGTATTACATACCTACCTACCTCAAAAAATGATCAACAAGGACCAATCGACTGGATTGTGTAGACCAAATTAGAAAAAACGATCGAGTTTCTTGAAAACGAGACATGAATAATTAACTGTGAATGTGGCGTATGTAATAATAAATTTCTGAATTGGCTTACATTATTTCATTTAGATTCTAAACATTGACCTATCTGGAAAGAGATGGTATTAAAACCACTAGTTATTGTTGCAAATTCATTGAAAACATGTTAATAAATTCTATTACATTTAATACATTTCCAAAAATTAGCAAATATTTATATATCATTATATTTGATCATTTGAAAATTTTGTAAAACATGTGCATGAAGTCGCTATGTAGTAACAAGGGTTGTTATCGCTAATGAAAGGATCAATTAGATAAAAAAATATAGAAAACAGAATAACAATAGCGGATTGTATTCTAATGATATAAAAAATACAGCTGAAATAAGATATAGTAGGATAAAACTGGCACCCTGTGGTGACGCAACGCCACGACGCGAGCTCGAGAGGCGGTTCACACGGACCTAGTACTAGTACTAGCTCATTGTGACGGTCTTGGATAATTATAATATTCAATACTTTTATAGGTAGGTACCTACCTACTTAGCAAAATCAATTTCACCGAAGGAACAGAAAAGTAAAAAAGTATTTTGATCAATATTTCCTGTATTAGTAAAGTAAATAAATTTATGATAGGTATCTACGGGTAAATGTATAATGATTTTGTCTATGTTTTTTATTCATTTTTTTTATTTTTCGAACATATTATACAGACTCTATAATCTATATGCGTAAACTACATACAACTAGGTTCGATATCTCTTTTTTTGTAGAACAGTGGGCCTAGTCAAAACACATTTTAGCGTTACGTTTTCGTTCAAACGAAATAAGAATATTTCCTGATTTCCCGACTCGCTACAAATATCTGCATATACAAATATCTAACAGGTACTGCTACTACCATACCCACCATTTTGTCAACATTATTTGCTATATGACTGTTTGTATCCCTGTTGAAGATGTAAATAAATATCCAACAAGTGGGGCAACCAGCGAACTCACTGCAAGTAATAAACATACAGAGTATCCTCTCCGTATTTAATATTTTTATAAATAGTCATTAAGTATGTATATCCCATCACGCCTTTTTCGAGTAGAGAAGTTTGTGCCTTATGCGGTTGGGTGTGAGATAATAAATTGTTCACATTGTTTTTTCTAATCAAATAAAATGCATACATAACTATTGTTAAAATTGAGGCAATTCAATATTTAAGTTCTCACTTTATATAAAAAAGACACGCAATGATTACGGTTTTAACTAGTTAAACAAGCATTAAAGTAGATTGTGAAGGAGTATGATAATAGAAGTATGTATTGAGTTAGATAATGAAGGGTGTGGCACATCATTAGTGTTTTGTTTGATGTATGTCGTGCGTCGATAGTTTTTTAAGAATTATTTTTTAACTCATCATGAGGCCCATGCGTCGAATACATTTTGATTATACATATTTAGTTATACCAAAATCACACTATTTAAAGAAGAGTTTAAATTTAAACCGATCTTTAACAAACTAGTAGACCTGGTTTATCGTATTTTGATATATACTTACTTTCGTAGCAGGATAACGTTGTTGAAAAAAGGATAAAAAAAATAATACTCATACATACTTACGATAAACAAATACATCCAATAAAAATTATATACCTAACTCATAGTTTTACTAAATGGCAACATTTCACGCCCTTTGGAATAAATCCGCCTCTGAATAAAATTCATCATGTATTTTAAAATTATAATATTTTAGTAATGTTGTAGATATAGTTGTTAATTTCATTTAATCATCAAACTTTGTATAACATTTAATGTACAAGTATGTAATTTAATTAATCTCATGTTTACCTATACTCGTAGCTACCAATTATCATATGAAAAGTATAAGTTAGAAAAATTTAACCAGTCGAAATATACGTAACTCCTACAAAAAATATGTGTTATAGAATAAATAACCCTCTTGTTTTTTCTACAGTCAATCGACGTAGTGTTCGTTTGACAGAACCACACAGAATTCAAAATATTTTGAATTGTCTCTGATTCTAAGCCGCTAAATAAATAGGAGTCCTGCCCTTAAAAACAGCACCAGCTCAGTTCAACTCAGCCAGCGGTGCCCTCTGGCATATATTTAGCCGTAGGGTGCACGGTGGGGAACCCTGCTGAGCTGTGGATCAAAACTCTGAACTTTATTATTAATAATTCTAGTGCAAAGTTAGGACCGTATCCAGAACACACAAAAAGCACCTGTTTTGGTTTTACAATCCGGTATAAGCACAGAACTCAGACTTAAAACCTTAAAAGTAATTATTTTCATTCCAGAAAAAAGCAGATTCGCACAAATATGTTGACCCAATCAAATCCGTTAATTATTGGGGGGTTTGTTTTAGATTTAGTTATTTTTCTGGGATTAAGAGACCAAAATTTATTTATTTTATTCTTCACTGTACATTGGTTACAATATTACAAAATAAAACAGTGTCATATAAATATCAGTTATACAATTCAGCGTACAGGGGACGAGTTTATCGCTAAAATGCGATGTTGTCCAACTAACCCGGTAAATTAAATTTAGTATCTGTTACTCTGGATTTGAGGCGTATCCCTGAATGCATCTGCATCATCTCGTTTTTCAAAGAAGGCAAGTGCATGTCAAATGTATTCAATATTTCGGAAACAGTTCATGAGGGAAAAAACACATTATTCTTATGGGTATTACATTAAATCCCGTGGAGCACCCGGTAAAGAATTGGTCTCCCACTCTTCTGCCTAAGTTTTCGAGTGTCCTGTAAAAGGCAGGTGTTCGAAAAAATTGAGACATTTTACATCTTAAATTCAGCGATGAGGTTTGCCACCCATCCAGAATGTTTTATTTGCGCGCAGAAAAACTACTGTTGCGAGACAGTGAAGTCGTGATTAGAGGGTTACTCCCGGGAATTCCCGCCCGGGAATTCCCGGGAAAACCCTCTAATTTTTATTTCCCGTTTCCCGGGAAAAAAACGAATCCTTTCCCGGGAAAAAAATACAAATTATTAGTCATGTAGATTGCCATACCGATACCGAAATCTTTGTTTAGTTAACTGTAATAGTCGTGATAAACTTGTAGAAGCTGACGACTATTGTGATATGAAAATATGAAAAATAATATTAATTACCAATATAAGTGTTAAAAAAAACTTAATTATAGCTTCAATGTATTCGTTTGAAAGAAGCATAATTATTCTAAATATAATTCGAAATCGGAGGTGTGTTTGGCCGACAATGTATAAGAATCCTACAATTTTTCATGTTTTTTTTTTACATATTTCGAAAAGTTAGATAGTTCTTAAAAATATTAGTGCAGCCAACTGTCATTTTTTTTTGTTTTATTCATGGATATTAACCGATATAAAAAATCTTTTTTTGTCGAAATTTCTCATATTTTAAAGTCAAAAATCTTTAAAAAGCTTTGCCAAAATCCATAACATTTTTTTGCTTGATAGGATGATCAAAAATTAAAAGTTTATATATTTTGTAAACAATTTTTATTTTGATATAACATAGAGTACCTAAATAAATCTCGTCAGTCAGCTATTTAGTTTTTTTTAAGCAAATTACTTATATTGGTAACAAAAATTTGTTTTTTTTTTTATCAAATCAAAATGTTTGCAAGGGTCAACAAGTTATGAGAGTTTATATACCAAATTTGTTGAAAATTGAATATTTATAAATATAATAATGAATTTCCCGGGATTCCCGGGAATCCCGGGAAATTCATTTTAAAATTTCCCGTTTTCCGGGAACAAAAATAATCCGGGAAAAGATACCCTCTAGTCGTGATGGTCATATATTATTATATCCACATAATGTTATCTAACAATCTCTTTCAAATGGTTGGCTGGAAGATGTTGCTCTGAAACAAGTCCGCCATTTGAGAAATCATTTTTTTTAATTACTATGTGTAGTTTGTGTTAATATGGTACTATGTTATGTCAATAAAGATGTTAAATCAATAAATCTATGTTGTCATTATTATTATAATAAACTAAAGATCTGTTTAATCCATAAACACTAAACTATGTTGTTATTTTTTTACCTATAAATCTTACTTTCTTTTAATCTCTCCGTTTATGACGTCCAAGACCAGCACACAAATTCGAGGGTCTTATGTTCTGGACATCTGCTGATTACCCCAATAAAAATCATTTTTACATTACTTCATGATTTTTCGTGACTTTGTTTGCTCAAAATTTTCTCAATTTTGAAAATATATTTTTCAAAATTAAATATAGATATCTATCCCGTGGAGCACCCGGTAAAGAATTGGTCTCCCACTCTTCTGCGTAAGTTTTCGAGTGCCCTGTAAAAGGCAGGTGTTCGAAAAAAATAAGACATTTTACATCTTAAATTCAGCGATGAGGTTTGCCACCCATCCTGAATGTCTTGATTTTATATTGGCACGAAGAGGACAGTTTGCATGTTTCTTACATGCAGCTGATCTGCTGGCTACCCCACTTGTGGGATATGCCGTGATGGTATAGTATAGTAAATATAGATATATATATATATATGTACCTGCCTTTGACTTTTAGATATTTCGTTTCAATATTCGAATACCTATGTCTTTTTGGAGATCTTGCTATTCTTGAGATAGGTATAAGAAATAAGAAGTTGTAATCGTGCATCGCAGCAGCAAATGAGTACCTACCTAAGTAATCAATCAAATTGCAATAGGTATGTATTTTTATTGCATTAAAATTTATTCCATAGATAGGTATGTGTCAGTTTGTCGGTTATAATAAAAGAGCATTATTGTGTAACCGAATCATCTGCCCTGTACAGCAATAAATACAACATCATTATACATTTGTAAAATTCGGTGTTATGTTTACAATTTTACAAAACAGCTTATACAGTATTGCATTGAAGACACGTGGTATTGTACTGCAATATAAAATATTGTAAAACTAGTCCCTGGAAGATACCTAGTAGGACAGCACGAGCCCCTTGTCCGCAAACAAATAGGCCCCAGAATAAGCTTTGTTGATGACTTTATTATTGAATGTTGATATTTAAACTACATTCTGTCATTTCATCTCAGGAATCACCAACATTTATCTGATCGTAAATATTGTAAGTTTAACTAAAAATATATTATCAGTGGATCCCCTGAATCTGTCCATGTGAAATATACAAATACGTAATTATGAAAAATAGTGATGTGCCTACATGAAAATTAGTTTAAGAAACTTATGAATAGTTATGATCCTCGAAAACATTCTAAAAAAGTGAAGCCAATATTTACTATATTAAATTGTGTTTTAAATATTTAGCTATAATTATGAACACCCACGTATGATTACTGTGTTTCTTTCTAGTTCTTATAAAATAAACTCAACAAAAAAATCAAAAATACAACAGTTATCATACCTATTAATGATGTTACATTGGAATTCCATATACTGTAATATGCGTTGTATGTATTCAGTGCCTTATAAATTAAGTTTGTATAAAACACTGTAATTCGCCATATTTTTTGTTACTATGATTTGAATTATTTAATATTTACCTACCTATTATATTTTTTTAAAGATATATCTGGGTTTTATTATAAACCCAAATACAACCTCATACACCTTTCACAGTAAGCTACTAAAAGCTTGTGTCGTGAAAGAGGAGTTTGCCAGCACTTGGTATCGAACCACGGACCCTTTGTTCACGAGGCCTAGACTCTACCTCCAGGCTACCGATGAACTCAAATGCTGTTGCTGTTGTATAATTATCATGCTGTTGTATCTAAATTAATAAATAAAATATAAACAAATTTGAAAGCACACTTTTACCATAGTAATCAAACCTGAATAATAGGGTGGGCAACCATTGCACATGCAAAACAATTAGATTAAGTATCATTAAAATATTAAAATGTCGATATACTAACAGTTTACCTACTGTAATAGCACTAAGCTGTGCCTGCTCTACAGTTGAGTATTTCTGCCTGAACTGATTTCGGTAATCATCTTTGTGTACAAAGTAAGGGAAGTGATCCAATAACGTATATAGGAACATGCAGTTGTCTCTTATTGACTTGTTGTCGTCTGTTACAATTTTAAATTGTGTATTTATTTGACTACAGTGATAATATATGATAACACGCACATTGATTATATTGTGTGCCATTCTAAAATGAACACAATAAGGGTGCACTATACCTATTCCTCACTCAAAGTGACCAGCTAAGGCAGCTATGAATAAAGAATGTACCAGAGATAGACTATTATATTATTTATTGTTAATGGTGTAGTTAACGAGCCTATATCTTTGTAGATTATCTTATTGTCAACACGCAGCATGATATTGGCACCTTGCCTAGCCTCCTGTAGTCCTGTTTTACATGAAATACTTACTTACCTATACTAACGGCGATACGTTATTTCGCCCATACAATTTTCTTTGCAAGGATTCATTAAGCCGACATGACATTGATCTATATATAGATAAACTAAATATTAACACTGCCTTAAAATATAGGTAGGTATGTAGATACGCACTAGTATGAGTTACTATACTACTACTACCTATATGTAGTACTATTATACAAACCTGGTCACTTAATTTAATATGTAAAATGTCTTTATATTTTCAACATTTACCTTTTACAGGATACTCACAAAGTTACAAAAAAGGTGGGAGAATCTTTGTCGGGTGCTTCACGAGTTTTCTTTATAAGTTTCTAGAACAGTTGCCAATAATAATAAATGAGAAGCTCTGGTACTTAAAACAAATTCTGCAAACATAAATTATTGCAAACATAGGTACCTACCTATTATGCTTACCATCAAAACTTAAAGTATAGATGCTAAAAAATCTTTCATCCGTGTTAATAGATATTTTTTCAATAAAATTCTCCACGAGATTTCATTAGCAATGCGTATGAAGGGCCTTAACTACAATTCACTCAAATTTTCCAAAGAAAAAATATCCACGGGTACATATTTTGTTGGAACACATTTTATGTTTCCATTATTGTTATTTTTATATTATATGGATACCTACGTGCTTTATTTATCTCCGCACTTGGTAACGGAAGCGACAAAGCTGCCTATTTTTTAGATTTATTAGTCTACATCTATTCAATTTACAATCTATGGAATAATCAACAACATTCAATCATCGTATTTCTATAGTCTATGGTCAGAATTAAGATGTATCGGTTTGCGGGCAAGTTCAAAATAAACAGTTACAGTATTCAAAATCTATCAATATCATCTCAGTGAATTTAGAATTTTGAACGTTTTTATATTATTATTTCTTTTAACAAATGAACATATTTTTGTTATTTTCGTAATGTTGTATTTATTGTTAAAAAATTGCACGTGTTAAATAAATAATTTAATACCGAATTAGATAGGAATATTAGACATAAGTACCTAAATATTTATATCATATAACTATAATTATTTTAAACAATTGAAATTTGTTTTTATTTTTTGTCATTGAATTACTTTAATATAATTCTATTTACTATTGGCCTGTTGATGACATAAATTTATAAAATTGTTGCTGCTGCTGCTTCAGTGGCATTCAATTATAATAATATTATTGCTCATATGAATTCTCAAGTGCAATAGACTTGTGTCGTGTGAATCTGTAAAATACAAAATAAATATGTAAATAAGCACTTTATGTTTGTCAAATATAGTATTAGGTTTACTGGTAGATGTTGCCTGAAAGTAATATATTATTATATATACGCCTTTGTACAAATATAGTATTAGGTTTACTGGTAGATGTTGCCTGAAAGTATTATGTTATTATATATACGCCTTTGTACAAATATAGTATTAGGTTTACTGGTAGATGTTGCCTGAAAGTAATATATTATTATATATACGCCTTTGTACAAATATAGTATTAGGTTTACTGGTAGATGTTGCCTGAAAGTATTATGTTATTATATATACGCCTTTGTACAAATATAGTATTAGGTTTACTGGTAGATGTTGCCTGAAAGTAATATATTATTATATATACGCCTTTGTACAAATATAGTATTAGGTTTACTGGTAGATGTTGCCTGAAAGTAATATATTATTATATATACGCCTTTGTACAAATATAGTATTAGGTTTACTGGTAGATGTTGCCTGAAAGTAATATATTATTATATATACGCCTTTGTACAAATATAGTATTAGGTTTACTGGTAGATGTTGCCTGAAAGTAATATATTATTATATATACGCCTTTGTACAAATATAGTATTAGGTTTACTGGTAGATGTTGCCTGAAAGTAATATATTATTATATATACGCCTTTGTACAAATATAGTATTAGGTTTACTGGTAGATGTTGCCTGAAAGTAATATATTATTATATATACGCCTTTGTACAAATATAGTATTAGGTTTACTGGTAGATGTTGCCTGAAAGTAATATATTATTATATATACGCCTTTGTACAAATATAGTATTAGGTTTACTGGTAGATGTTGCCTGAAAGTAATATATTATTATATATACGCCTTTGTACAAATATAGTATTAGGTTTACTGGTAGATGTTGCCTGAAAGTAATATATTATTATATATACGCCTTTGTACAAATATAGTATTAGGTTTACTGGTAGATGTTGCCTGAAAGTAATATATTATTATATATACGCCTTTGTACAAATATAGTATTAGGTTTACTGGTAGATGTTGCCTGAAAGTATTATGTTATTATATATACGCCTTTGTACAAATATAGTATTAGGTTTACTGGTAGATGTTGCCTGAAAGTAATATATTATTATATATACGCCTTTGTACAAATATAGTATTAGGTTTACTGGTAGATGTTGCCTGAAAGTAATATATTATTATATATACGCCTTTGTACAAATATAGTATTAGGTTTACTGGTAGATGTTGCCTGAAAGTAATATATTATTATATATACGCCTTTGTACAAATATAGTATTAGGTTTACTGGTAGATGTTGCCTGAAAGTAATATGTTATTATATATACGCCTTTGTACAAATATAGTATTAGGTTTACTGGTAGATGTTGCCTGAAAGTAATATGTTATTATATATGTGTCGCTGAGTTACGAAACCCGCTATAACAGATTTTTGTAATACTGAGAAAATCGATAAAAACTATTATTTAAGTATTAAGCAAACTTTTTTGAAGTATAATAACTTTATTTATTGTAAGATTGTTGTAACTATTTATTTTTAAATTAATTTTTGTTATTAAGTTAAAAAAAACGGTTCATTTTGTATAAATAAAATTCTACGTGTCGCTTTTTATTTTTTTTTCATTTTATTTTCACAATATTTAGAATCAAACAGTCGTTACACAATATGTTGACAATTAATACATTTAACATGTAGACCAGCGAAGATTCCACTCTTACCAGAAATGTCTCAGAGTCTTGAGGAAAAAAAAGTAAAAATTAAAATTCTCTAAAAAGTCAAGTTAATTTAAAAACAACGATAATACAATACTTAAAACAATACAAAAACATAAATATAAAAGCAAAAAATCCTAAAATACTAGAAATCAGTCCTTCAGTCACATTAGTCTTGAGATAGAAGGTAAAGTTAAAATTTTCTGAAAAAAGTCAAAGTAAATCTAAAAATATAAAATCCCAAAATACCAGAAATCAAAACAAAACAAATAAACAAAATCACCCATCCAGTATGAGTCACAAAGCCCAATCAAATACACAGCCAATATCCAATGTCCCAAGGATGCTATGATCGAGAGAGCCATGCATGCAAGCAAGCACACCCATCCACCCCCCGCCCAAATTTAAGTGATCCCATGCTGCCAGACAGTGAGAGACCGAGATCAATCCACGGGGACCGCTGATGACAACAAGGCCCCAGACACTCCCGCTCTAAAGTCTTGCTTATTCATGACGAGTATGTCAAGGCTTTGAAAGAATGAATCATAAACAGAACAAGAGCGTCTCAAAAAAGAATTCTGCACATAGTTGGTGGTACACAGTGAAAATCTGAACAAATGATGGAACCGCGTGCTTCGCGTCGGACAATTAAATGGTATACTCTGTACTAGACCAATCGAATCGACCTCGTTATTCAGCAACTTATACAGATACATCATATCACTTACAGTTCTACGATTTTCAAGGGTCGAAATATGATAAAAACGTGTAGCAGTTTTATAATCATCGAAGTGATTCTGAGTCAGAAAACCTAGATGCTTTATGAATTTTCCCTGCAATTTCTCAATACGTTCAATGTGTGTAACATACTGGGGGCTCCAGACGACTGAACAAAACTCCAACTGGCTTCTCACAAACGCATAATACAGTATCCTAAAAGTAAATGGAGATTTGATAGGCACATGATGTTAAAGGGGGTTTCGTAAGACTCACATGATGATATAGTGGATTTTGTTAGAACCACATTCAAGTGCAACATGATAATTTATTCCAGTGACGTCAACAAATTAAAATGCTGATATTTTATTTTAACAATTATATATTTATATAAAAATAGCATGAGTATTAATATTTGAATAAAAACATAAATTTATATGAATTAACAAAATACGTTTTATTACGTTTTTATTTCCACAGAAAAAGTAATATTTTCGAAACTTGAGGAAATTGTTGTCATATGTAGAATTATTTTTTGGTAACCAAATTTTTGGAAAAAACTTTTTTATAGGAAAAAAATCGCAACCATGAACCTTGAGCGGCCCCACCCGTTGTCGAGTAATATGTACGGAGCTTACGGAAATTTATATTCGAAGTAGATTTTATTTTTGCTAGCAAAAATAAAATCTAATTCATATGTAAATTGGTCCCAACCGTTGTCGAGTATTTTTTCCCATAGAAAAAAAATATATTCTAAGTAGATTTTATAAGTACCGAAAGGCATGCAATTTTAGTTTTACAAAAAAGTTGTTTTAAACATCAAGTAAGAATTCGCATTAGTTGAAAGAAATGATAATCTATATTGTACATAAAAAATAGATGACTGGCTGAGGCACAAAAATGTTTCGCACAAAAAAACATTTTTATTAATTATGCATATATTTTTGTATGCAGATTCTTTATCAGTAGATGATAATATACCTACCTGAATTCTTTTGTCATAATAATATTTTTTTTTATAAATAGCATGACAAAAAAGTATTCACCAGAACTGCGCGCCACTGAATAAATACAGCAAAACGCGCGAAATTCACTCAAAATATGTCAATATTAAATTACCGTTTTTGGCGTTATAAGTGAACTTTTCAACTTTCTGTATGACTTATCTTTTTCCTTTCTCTATTTTCTTTACATTTTTTAACATTAAAATCTTGATCACTCATTATGAATCAGTTTAAATTGCAATTATTTAAGAGAACTCAGAACGCCAAACTCACCAGATAAGGACAATTTTGTACTGGCGGCCATATTGATTTTTTGAAAATACTGGACTCTTATTGGTTGGTTGAGTTATAGGGGATATTGAAAGGGACATTAAGTGATATAGTGGGATTCGTTTCTCAACCTCGTTTTATTTTATTTTTTATGAAAAAATGGTGAATGTTTTCAAGTAAAAAAATTTCTAAAGTTATAGAATATTTGATTACGAATCCAACGACATATATAACTCAATTTTTGTTAAAATGTGTTATAGCGGATTTCGTAACTCAGCGACACATATACGCCTTTGTACAAATATAGTATTAGGTTTACTGGTAGATGTTGCCTGAAAGTAATATATTATTATATATACGCCTTTGTACAAATATAGTATTAGGTTTACTGGTAGATGTTGCCTGAAAGTAATATATTATTATATATACGCCTTTGAAAAAATATAGTATTAGGTTTACTGGTAGATGTTGCCTGAAAGTAATATATTATTATATATACGCCTTTGTACAAATATAGTATTAGGTTTACTGGTAGATGTTGCCTGAAAGTAATATATTATTATATATACGCCTTTGTACAAATTTATTTTTTACAATAAAGTTTTTATAAAATTAATATTATCAAGTAGGTACTTACAAAAGCACAAAAAGTACAATTATTTTTTTGATTAAATATTTTTTATGTACCTATTGTTTTTATTGAAGCTTTACACAATTTTATAAGTACCCTTAACAATATGTACCTACAGTAAATTTATAGAGAAACTTTACAGAAAATAATTTATGTAGAGAAACAATAAACACTTTTATTACATGGGTACTTATTGTAGCTAGTAGTTTTAATCACGTATTCGTATTGGATACTAGAGGCATTTAATATATTTTATAAATGGCTTCACCCCTATTTTTCAAAATGCTACATACAATCTGGAGGTAATTGAGGTAGGTATGTAAGTACAATATATTTTATTTAAAAAAAATAATCAAAAGTGAACATTCATTACCCAATTTCACTATTATAAATATGTAATATATTGAATCATAATAATTACTTATGATTTGCCATATTTTTTAGCAGTTCTATATTTTCAGTTACATATTTCTAACTTGTAACAGCTCAATATAAAATAAAACAATTAATTAATTAAGATTCTGAATAAGTGTAATAGTCACGAATTATCCATACGCAGAAGTGGGACAAGAGTTTTTATATTAGACATGCTACTGCTAATTAGTGATGTTAGTAGAGAAAATTCTCCAAAGAAATTTCTCGAGAATGAGAAGTTTGATAGAAGAGAATTTTCTCTCCATAATTTTCCTAGAAGTATTATAACCCTTCGCCCAATACCTGACAACCTGATCGATCCAAAACTTTGTTGGGCTGATTTGGGCCCAAATCAGAGGTTTTTAATACTTTTTCCCTGTAGGTGCCAGGTGCCTATCATTTTTTTAACTTAAATATGGGCATGTTGGGTGTCAAACTTCAAAAAATTTCACCAGCAAGAGTTTATTAGCATTTTTTTCTATGTAGGTGCCTTCCATTTTTTAAATTAAATCTGGGCATGTAAGGTGTCAAACTTCAAGTTTTTTCATTCGGAAGAGATTTTTACTACTTTTGTTTACGTAAACGCTTAGATACTGCATTTTTTTTTAAATAACTCATGTATTAGCTATAGCTGCGAAAAGTAACTACTTATGTAGTAAGATAATTTCAAATCATTAAAAACATAAATCTGTCCCAGTATAATTTATCACTTAAGTTGACATCGAAGAGTTAAGAAAGATGGCAGATAATATTATGATATCTATTGTTTTTCTCGCAGAATGCTACATTTTTAAGTTATCATTCTCCGATAAAGCTAACCACAATCTGCCAACTGCGAATGTCAATATATAGCTAACTTCGTGTCTGAGAAATATGTAATACAAAAAAATTAAATGATGTTTTAAGCCCTCGTCGTCTCTTCATCATTACTTGCTCTTTGGTTGATACAAAATGTTATTGTATTTATACATACCTAAGTATAAAAAAATCATATGTTTGTCAATAGAGTAGTGATGTGTACGATAAAATACAATAGTACAAAATGTTTAAAATCATTCTCACACACAATCATAAGTAAATAAGTGCCTACACAATAATAAGAACTTGTGACAACACAGACTATTATAAAGGGACCTTGTTAAAACTGATTCACAACACCTGCTCCTGATAGAGTAGGTACCTACCTAATGTTATAAAGATGTTCATACAAAATGTATGCACGGTTAGAGGCGGATGGTTGTTAGAGCTTGTAGGAATGCCGTGGAATCATAAAAAATACCATAAGAGAAAACATTAATATCCATTCTTGCTTATTATCTATGAAAACAATAAAAATGTATCATAATATACGTATTTGGCACATCTCTGTTAGAATATAAGTTTAAAATAATAGAATCGCTTCTTTCAGATCAGACCTAGGGGATTTTCCCATGTTCATGTATTTTTGTGCAGTTCTAAAATTATTATTACTATTTTATTTTTTTTACATATCTTGACTAGTTACTAAAATTTGTCTTTTAATGAATTTATTGTATTTGTATTTAAATTTTCATTTTTATTTTCTGACTTTAACTGGAGTATGTTTTGTCTGTTTTTATATTTTCGTACATGTGTTGAATGATTGTGTGATGTTATAAAGTTTATCTGTATACTTGTAAAGGCAATTGCCGTATATTGTGTTTAAATAAATAAATAATATTTAAAATGTAGTACCTATATACCATATATATTTCTGACAAATTGTTTGTTGGAATAAAATAAAAAAACTGAAAAATATATGAAGGAAATCCACAGCCTCAATGTCCTAAGAAGGAACCGCCGCTGTGTTCGAGTAGGTATACCTAATATTATTGAATAATAAATAATGATGTAGGTACCTACTAAGGTAAGTACGGTATACAACATCAATACAAAATAATACCCATCGTTGACAAGGCGACCAAACAAACATGATACATATAGGTAGGCAATAAGATTAATGCCAATTAGAAATCAACAAGCGTATCACCCACCATCTATTAAACCTACAGCTGATGTTGATTAGTAGGAATATAATAGAAAGATGAATAACTGAAATAGTCATACTTAGAAACACAGAATAACTTCTATTCCGACCGTTATATCTTTCATAGTGACACATCGCTCACAAACAAATTAAGATTGTTCCGACTTTAAAGTAGCATTTAGATGATCAATCAGAGGTCAGTAGGCCTAGTCAAAACACATTTAAGCGTTACGTTTTCGTTTCGTTTTCGTTCAAACATGACGAGGTTGCGAGAACGCGTCAATTTTCGGAGCTACTTGTGTATTTTAGCTCCGAAAATTGACGCGTTCTCGCAACATCGTCCGCGTTTGAACGAAAACGAAACGAAAACGTAACGCTTAAATGTGTTTTGACCAGGCCCACTGATTCAAAGCTGTTCATCGAAAGTGAACATATCTATTCACACTTATTCATTCTGTGCTTTCACTGCCATGTCAATACTCAAGATCGTGTTATCTGTGGTTTCACATATTTTCGTAAAAAAATAATAACAGCCATTAAAAATTAAAAGGGGAGTTTCCCGGCACTTGGGATCTAACCGCGCACCTCTTGTAATAATAATAATAAATTCAGAACCATGATGACAAGGTATCGTATACACCAAGCATGTCAAACTTGCAGCCCGCGGGCCGCATGCGGCCCACAACGTATAACTTTGCGGCCCACTAGCAGTACAAAACATAACGGTACAAAAAAAATACTCTTTATTAATTTTACCTTTTTTATAGTTTTCAAAACAAACCTAGTTTACAGTATAGACATATTTTTTTGTGGCGGCCCACATAAACTTTTAATTTTTTATTTGGCCCGTGTTAAGATTTGAGTTTGACATGCTTGGTATACACTATACATCATCCAAGATCATCTATAATGAGACTACCTCCCAAGAAAATTGGAAGGAAGGGGCTTATTGCATATTAAAAATTTACACAATCAAGAAATTCAATCTTAAAAAACTTTTTTTCAAAATTCTAGAAACAAAGATGGGTATGATGACATAATATTTTGTGATCAGGGTTATTCACCTTTGTGTTTATCGAACTCTAGTCTCTCACTACCGATATTGAATAATGATAATAGAATGGACATATGGAAATCCAAGTCCCTCCATGGTCGATTCTATGAAGTGTTAACATCTCAGAATGTTGATACTGTGGATTCGGTCCATTGGTTGAGATTTGGAGATCTTTTTGGCGAAACGGAAGGATTTGTTTGTGCCATTCAAGACCAAGTAATAGTCACAAACAATTATTCTAAATTTATAATGAAACAAAATATTTCGGATAGATGCAGAGCCTGTTACCGGAAGGCAGAGACATTAAGACATATTTTATCTGGATGTTCTCTTCTTTCCGGAACAGACTATTTGAAAAGACATTATCTAGTAGCAAAAATATTACATCAAAATTTAGCTTTGAAATTTAAATTAATTGAAGAGGAATCAAAATTATTGTCCAGTATCGGTACTTGAAAACAATGACACTAAACTCTACTGGGATCGACCAATTCAAACTGATCGAACTATTCTAGCTAATCGACCAGATATTGTGTTGGTTGATCGCAAATGCCGTAAAACATACATCATAGACATCACTATACCACACGATGAAAATTTAAATAAAGCTGAGCAAGATAAGATAATAAAATATCTTGATCTTGCTCACGAAATCAAAGATATGTGAAGAACACCTACCACAATCATCGTGCCTATAGTGTTGTCTGTGAATGGTTTAATACCTAAGAGTCTGTCAAGCAGTCTCAGAAAACTGGGAGTAGATGACAGGCTCAAATACAGCATGCAGAAGGCCGTACTTCTATCGTCCACCAGGATAGTAAGAAGGTTTTTGTCCCTGTAGCTCTGTAAGTGATCTCCCATGATTGTACTATTTCATAGAACATCATGGAAGAATCAACTCGAATAATGTTGGGGTTCTACATTTTGAATATAAATTTATTTTAATATTTTATGCAAAGATCAAGTAAGTATTATTACTTACTCTATGATTTTATGGTTTTTGTTATTTAATGTTAAATTTAAATTTTATTGTTAATCTTAAGTATATTGTGTTCAAAATGTAGAATCTAATATTGTTTTGTTAAATAAATGAGATATGAAATAATAATAATAATCTTTATTGCCCAAAATTAGCATACAAAGGGAAAAAAACATGACAACATTGCTACTAAATACATAATTTTGTGCAATGGACGAGTTATAGATACATGAGGCCAAGAATCTACCTCCAGGCTAGCGACGAACTATTCCATAATAAACGCACAATAAAAATAAATGACTATATTTATGTATTTGAATTATATGTATTATATTATGTATCATAATATTATTATTACACCGGGTTTATTTTCTAGAGTAATAATATGATGGTTCTTAACATCGCCGCAATGCTACTTTATATATTACTCGGGATTATTGCTTCCTCAGGGACTGTAAATATTTGATATCTACATTGCGATTTGATATGCTCAACGAATAAAATTATAATTGGCAAGATATCTATAAATATTTAGGGGGGTAATGATGAAGTATTAAAGGTCGTTTATAGCTGGTATGTCTACTTACACGCTAGTAAAAATGGTATATAGCTACTTACTTATATAGTAAATATTCATTCTGAAAGTATGGTAGTCGGGAGCGTAGATGCTATCAACCTTCTCAACTCTCATTGCACAAACAAATGCTTATTACGAATTAACGTATCTAACGGGTTGTTCAACAAGAACTTTGTTTTTTAATTGTGGCAACACCAGCAACATGATAGTTTTGACATTTAATTTTTTGACGTATTCGTAGTGGATGCATTGGCAATTGTTGCAATGAATTCAATTTCGCTTGAAAATCGCATTAAAATAATTAAAATCCATTATGAAAATGGTGGTTCTGCTAAAGTGACATTTCGTCAAATTCGTGATATTTTCGGACAACATAATCGTCCTTCTGAGACCGCTATTAAGAATTTGGTCGCTAAATTTGAGTCGACAGGCTCGATACAAAATGTGTTAACACCAACGCGTGTACGACCGGGTCGTTCAACTGAAAACATCGCAGCCGTGAGCCACAGTGTTGAAGCAGATCCAAATTTGTCAATTCCTCGACGTTCTCGACAATTGGGGTTATCCAAAACCACCACATGGCGAATTTTGCGTAAGGATTTGGCTTTGAAGCCTTACAAGGTTCAACTGGTGCAGGAATTGAAGCCGAACGACCATTCAAATCGCCGTAGATTCGCTCAATTTATTCAGGAACAACCCGCTGGTTTTTCTGAAAAAATCATTTTTTCAGACGAAGCCCATTTTCACTTGTCAGGGTACGTCAACAAGCAAAATTGCCGCATTTGGGCTTCTGAAAATCCTAGAGCAATTATTGAGAAGCCGTTGCATGCTCAGCGTGTCACTGTATGGTGCGCTATGTGGTCTGGAGGCGTGATTGGGCCGTTTTTTTTCGAAGATGAGACTGGAAATGCGGTAACGGTCAATGGATCACGCTATCGCAAGATGTTGACAACTCAATTTTGGCCTATTATTGATGACGTGGATATCACTGACATGTGGTTTCAACAGGACGGTGCCACATGTCACACAGCCAATGAAACGATCAATTTATTGCAAACCAAATTTCCCGATCGCATGATTTCACGAAACTCAGCTGTTAAGTGGCCAGCCAGATCGTGTGATTTAACGCCACTGGATTATTTTTTGTGGGGCTATGTTAAGGACAGAGTCTATACGGAGCCAATCGAATCGATTGCAGCCTTAAAACTCAAAATCCGTGATGTGATTAGCGAAATAGTCCCGCCATTTTGCCAAAAAGTGATTAAAAACTTTGATGAAAGAATCGACATCTGTCAGCGTGCTCGTGGTGGACATTTGTCAGATATCATTTTTCATGCATAATTGCCAAACTTTTCTCTTTGTAATTCAATAAAAATTTTAATCATCTTCATCAAATTTTTTTGTTTTATTTTGTTTTAAAAAACAAAGTCCTTGTTGAAAAACCCTTTATATAAGAAACAGGTACCCACCCATTGCGCTTTTTGATCATCGCACCTGTCAGATTCGATATTTCACCTGAAAACACCAATTCGATAAGTTGAAAATTTATTTGATATTGTTATAGAATACCAAAATGAACTAACTTGTATATAATTCTGATTAGGAACAATGTTAGAGTTTATAGAATACTAATGTAGACTTACTAAAATTGGAACGTTCCTATTTTAGTTAGTGCCCACTAAAAATGAAATAGAATCGGCCGTACTTTATTACTGTGTAAATGCTAAATCTCAACGAAAACATTTTATTTTCGTTTTACTTACTTTTTGAAAAATCGATAATTCTTTTCATAAAAGTTTAAAACCGATCTGAGAAAAAAAATGTTGATCTTTGTTAAGTACTTACCTACATATTTATTATTTATAAAGGTAGCATTAAAATTATTCGTACATTACCTAGTAGCTGAAAAACTGTGTCTTATATTAAATATTCCTTCAATTTTTTTACCAAAACGATTATATTCTGTATTGGCATATTGTTTATAATACCTACCAACAACTAAATTACAAGATTAAAGAGTGGCAGTGCCAGTAAGTGACATAGGAAGAGTGGAAAATCACATTCATAGAACTAGGTACGTGGCTTGAGCACGTGGATCAATTTTTCAAGAATGGCTGCGTTGTTGAGTTGAGAAATCTGGGTACGTGTATGAGAAATCGCATGAATGTGGAGGAAGCGAAAGAAGTATGTCAAGATAGATGGCGTTCCGTTTTCTGTGCCTCCCCACTTGAGATATGGCATGAAAGTATATATAGATGGAATATAATAATTATTATAGTGTTTTGTTGCGCGTAACGTCATCTATCAAATTATCTCAATACAATGTTCAAAGAATAACATCCCCTCGAAGCTCTCGCAAATTAAGTGAATTAACATTAGTAATCATAAAAATTATTTAGATCTGCACATAGATGGCTCTATATCAGGATATTTTGTCGACGGACGGTAATGTGATTTTATTCATTTTATTATTGGATCATTTATATTGCGCCATTTTCATGATTCGAATAATCTCAAGGGCGCATTTACACTATTATTTCACATTCACATTATAATTTATTCTTTGATATTTTTACAAAACAAATTTGGTTAATTATTATTGTCACAAATTTTGTTTAGATTTAATTTGTATGTTCCTATTTTTACAATTTAACTTTGGCACAGTAAACACTAAAAGCAATACAATTAAATAAACTACACTGTATTTTAGTCGGAATGCAAAAATATTGAGGACGCAAATCAGTACACAGCTTTAGAATAAAATATAATATAATATATCTTATATAAAATTAACATAAATAATTATTGTATGCATAGTACATCCTCATAAATTAATTTACTTTTACTCAAGTTACTCAGATCTTTTAACAAAATCATTCCCTTCCCTTTTCCTTTCCCCTCAATCCTAAAATGCTCACATGTAATTGAATTTATCTCATAGCTTTTCTTCTTTATTTTCATATTCTTAAACATGTACTTTTTTAAATATACATTTATCTTATAATCTTTCATCATAATAATTTTAATAACTGTTTTATATAATTTGTTTTTTAACTAACATTTTGTATTATATAACTTAAGTTGTAATTGGCTTTAATTTTGCACTATTATTTTTTCGTTTATTATGTTATATAAGCTGTTACTTTAAGTTTGAAATAAATAAATAAATAAAATAAAAAAAATAAAATAAAAAATATCTATATAAAATCAATTATTTTGATTTTCAACTATTATTTTGAATTTAAAAGAAGGAGAAATTATGGGTTTGGGTAGCTACAAGAGTGCCATCACATAATAGTGGGCAATGAAATAATGAACAAATTTATTTCAAAAAACCTTTCTTCCTGTTAACCTGTGTTTTGATTCCAGTTTTGGATTTGAAGAATCTTATGGAACCGTAGTAGAGGGCAGAGAGAAAATATGAATTCTATCCTGAATCTGTAAAGAATATTTTATTAATTCTTGAAATTTGTTCGCACATGACTTTCTGTATCATGAATATTAATACTTTTGGGTTAGTTGGAAGAGATCGCGCCTTTGCAATAAACTCGTCCTCTGTATATTGATTGTATTTAATTTGAATGTATACCTTTTATGAAATTGTTTTTTATCAATGTACCTACAGTAAAGAATGAATAAATAAATAAATAAATATTGATTATCTAAGTAATCATTAACCTTTCCGTAACAAACCAAATATTTCTAATAATTATTACAATGAGTAAAAACTCAATGTACGTAATTAGATCTCAATGTAATACAATACTAATTATTGATTCAGTTGATGTTTATTTTGTAAAACTCCATATTACTTTAGAGAAATAAGCAGTTTATTTCCATTAAAAAAAATAAAATAGTATTAACAATATAATTTTATTTATTCACATAATATTTGACAATGACTTAAGAAAACAGTTTGTAAAAAAACAATACCACAGACCTTAAAATGAAATAAACGGTAAAAATAACTTCTCATATAAAAAAAATAAAAGGTAAAAAGGAAGAAGATTAAAATACAATATTTTTACAGTTTCCAAATTCTGAAGTTGTATGGCACAGGGTGTTCCTGTATGATTCCAAACAAAAACAACCAAAAAATGGAAAAATCGTTGCTCGATGTTTTTGATTTTTTTTATACTTTGCCTGTCAATTGCCTGATATGTTGAGACTTTCAAACAAGTATAATTTTTCTTTACTCTCGAATTTTTTTTTGGCGGCCATTTTTCTAACGTGCCGTGGGTGATTTTTAATGAAAATAGATCTTAAAGAAGAAAAATTGTTGTATCTTTTTTATTTATTAACATATCGAGATAATTTTAAAATATATATTTTAAGTACAAAATTTTCTAGTTTTGAGAAGATCATCGGCATCTATCGAAAAAATAACAAAATTTTGCTTCAAATTTACAATTCTAAAATTGAATATTTCTCATTTTCGGATCATTATTTTAGAATGAAAACAACAAGTATCATCATTCATATTTTTTATTTACAGAGATATTTTATGTCACTACCCTCAGAAGCAATGCAGATGAATTTAAGATAGTCCTTCTTTTTCTATAACTAGTCGAACTTTGCTCTTATGTGAAAAAATGCAAATTTTGAAAGCAAATATCTGAAAAGGGACTGAATGTTTTCTTTTGAAAATTTTATATAACATTAAACGTATTCTTATTGATAAGTAGCAGGAATTATATGAGTGATATCGGAGCGGTTTTTGGGATATGGAGTTTTTCCCGCGGGCTGTTTTTGTAATAAGAAATCAATACAAAATCCATAATATTTTTTTTGTTTATAACCGTAGCGAAATATTTTAAAAAACATTATATTGAGTTATAATGACACTATATTTTGGTATATATTGATATTCTATTATATATTTTAATAAATTCCAAAAATTCATCTCAAGGTCATTATATTTTTTGTGAAAAGGGTGATTTTTACACGTAAATTTTAAATATAAAAAAGTAATAATCACAATTGATTTTTTTCCTGTGAATAAATACTTTTAAGAACTATCAGATTAAGAAATATGGAATGTCCAAAAGTAAAGCTAATTTTTTTATAATTAAATTAATGACACCCCTTCGACCCAAAAATCCATATTTTAAGACTGTATATCTAAAAACCGGTTAATTTTTTTTTTCATGAAAATTTGAAAATAGCATAAACTTATTACAGTTAATAAACCACAAAAATTATTTTTATGTAGTCCAAGTGGTTTTGAAAATATGATGTTTTGAAATTTCCATACAAAATACAAGCCCAGTACGGCTCACGTTTCCCCTATACTGCCTAATCATTTTGTATGGAAATTTCAAAAATGGCCGCCAAAAAAAATTCGAGTAAAAAAAAAAAAATAATACTTGTTTGAAAGTCTCAACATATCAGGCAATTGACAGGCAAAGTATAAAAAAAATCTAAGACATTGAGCAACATGGTCTGGTTGTTTTGAACAGGAATTAGCCTCCTACATCCTAGTAAAATACGGTATAATTATTATTTACTTTCAAATATCATGACATAAAAACATCACTGTGTAATGAAAGAATGTTACATAAGATAATAAATTAAATGTGCCCTGGTATTAATAATCACATATTTTATCAAAATTGGAACATCCTACAGACTCATGAAAAATAAATGCTTAACAAATTTTCAATAAAATTAACATTAACTTACAGCAACAATTGTTTGTATATAACATAACATAAATATATGGACAATTTACACACATCGAGTTAGTCCCAAGCTATTATGAATCTTGTATTGTGGGTACTAATGCAATGATACACATATTTTCATTTATTCTTTTTGCACATCATCATTATAATTAGTGTTAACAAAACAATATAGAATTTAAAATACTAGGACAATATGCAGTGGCAAGATTGACACTATCAAGTGATTTCTTCCATCTAACCACACATATTAAAAAATTGACGAAAATGTTTATTATAGCTATTAATAAATAAATATATAAAATATAAGAGATTATTCAGATGAATGACAAAGCTACAATGAGATTTAACAGTTATAAAGTAGGTATAGACGTAGTTGATTTCAAAAGCAACCAAACCGTGCTCCATGCGTTAGATTTTTCAATACTTTGCCAGCCCGATATTTTAAAACTCTCAAACAAGTATCACTATTTTTTATCTCTTGTAAAAAGTTTAAAAAAATTCTCTCCTGCTATGGGGTAATTTTTTAACGGTAATAGATCCATCCAAAAATCATATAATTTTTATTTATTAACACATCAAAAATAATGTTAATTAAAATAATTATACTAAGAACAATATACTATTTCATGCACTTAAAATTAATTAAATAAGGATAAAATTGTGTATAAAGTACTAAAATTACATACAGTTAACAATCTGATCATTTAAATTTCCCACAAAGTCGCTAACTATGTGTGAATTCAATTTAAGTTTATCCAATGTCATCTGTAACATCTTAATATTATTCAGTTATGTCATACAAATTGTCAAACAAACCTGTTAACATGCAACTGAACCAATCCACATCATTTGCTTCACAAGACTCACTGTATTGTACGAGGTGTATTTTTTGTCTCGCTTGTAGTTTTTAACGTATAGTATTGGAAACAGCTTAACTCAGTTTAAACATTAATTGTTACTCAAGATATATAGGTAGTACAACAAAAACAATGAAGTAATAATGCGGGTTTGTAACAATGATAGAGTGTGTTGAATGCACTGACTTTTGTAACGTTGAACATTGTAAGTTCTTGGATGGATGACCATTGTGCAGAAATATGGAGTCAAAATGTTATATGTACTTTTTGTATTTTGTTATTATAATATAACTTTTAAGGTGAAATAGGAGTACTGTTTTCATAGTATTCCTACTACCTAATATTTATTTTATGATTTATTTATAACTATTAATTAGACAAGCCACTGAAAATGACTTATTATATGGCTTTTAGTTTTATGATACTATGTAGCATTGTGATTGGTGTTATAAGTAATGTCAAATAAAATATTCTAATTTGCAAATAATTTTAATTACCTAAATAATCCAATAATTTGCTAAATATTGCTTAAAAGTTACAATTCTAATATAGAAAATATTTCATAATCATATTAGCTTTCAAACTTGCATTTCATCACCAAAATGAAAAGTTTTATGATTATTAGGAAAACTTGGGCTATTCTGCCCTTGACATAGTTAAGGATCATGAGAGGCGCCATAATTATATGAGTCGATTAGAGGAAGAAGGGCGAGAACGCCAAGTAGGTAAAAGTATTTTTTTCGTGCAATGTGTGCGCGCTATCTCGAGGAATATTTTGATATATAATTCATATTTTTATATTTATGAATTGTATAAAAAATATTGAATTTTAAACAAATAAATACGTTCTATCTCTTTCTAGCGAAACGTCCCTACCCAGTATCTTGCTCTGCCCCTTCCCTAGTTTCTAATTCCCTTGTTTACGCTTAGTAGATGTTTCATTCGTTCTCAAACCGTGATGCCGCGAGTGTTTTGATATATTTATTTACTCATTATTTTTGAAGAAATTATAACGAAAAACATTTCTGGATACCCTAGAAAAAGAATATCCAGACCTGAAAGTTGGGAAATTAGCATAAATAAAAAAAAGAAATGAAGGGAAGAAATATAAAAAAAAGACATTTGCTCTACTTAATTTTTTTTGTGTTTTATTTATACATAATTAATTAAATGTTAGTTTTTTTTTCAATACTTATAACATTGTCTTAACTGAATCAGTTTTAATATTGACCTACTAAATTTTATGTAGGTAGATATTATTTATTTTGATTTTATTCTTCATCTTTTATTTAGAGTATGTCATTTTCATTATTTAATTTTTTTTTTTTTTTTTTACGCGGCGGCAGAATTGCCATCCACACTTCTCAGCATTATACAACCAGATAAGTCGCCATATGATCAGTCATGGTCACACAAAAACTTAACAGTCTAATGCCGGGAAAAATTCACCTATCCAGATATACAGGATATTAAAGGATTAAGCCCAAAACGCGGGATCAAAAGACCAGCATTGTGCCTGAAATATCTGTGTTCAAAAACTTTTTTACAATATTACAAGTGTTTATTTTACAGTGAAACCTCTATCTATCGTTCCTCGATTAATTGTTTTCCCGTATTTGTTGTTATTTTTTACAGTTCCGAATTAGTTTCATACAAAACACGTAAAAATATATCGCATCCATCGTTTCTCTATATGGTTTTATCGCATTGACCGTTTAAATTACACAAAAAAAATTGTATATATGTATAATAACATTGGAGAGCGAGCGAGAAAGAAAGAACAGTTTGTTGATTCTGTCGGCTGTCTTTTATGATAGTAGGTACAGTAAAAAAGCAAATGACGATGAAAGATTACATACAGTATAAAGTATGATTTTGCTCTCCATGCAGCTTTCTTTTTTATTTTGTTACTATATTTTTTATTTCAACAAATTGATATATAACTTTTGAAACATGTATCGTGTTTATAAAACCTATATACCTACTCGTATTTACCTACATATCAAACATTAAAATACATATTAATGTGTTTTTTTCTATACTCCCGCATTCATTGTTTTCCCGTATCCATAGTTTATTTCAATAGGTCCCTTCAAAAACGATAGATAGAGGTTTCACTGTCATAGATTTTTGAATTTTAATGTATAAATTAACCGGTAAATCTAATTTTTGTAAATTATTTATTAAAGATTTCTGAGTTACCCCTGTAGCTGACACGACTAAAGGTATTATATAAACGGACCTAGAATGCCAAATATTTTTTATTTCTCCTGCTAGTTCTGTATATTTACGTATTTTTTCTGTGACGGTTGTTTGTATATTATGTGTATTTGGGGGGACAGCGATGTCTATTAGGTACGTTATTTTATTACGTTTATCATGTAATACTAAATCGGGTCTATTATGATGTATTTGTCTATCTGTTATTATTGTTTTATCATAATAAAGCCTGTAATTTTGATTTTCTAAAACCGGTTCCGGGTTGTATTTATAAGTTATTAATATTTGTATTATATAAGTTTTTTATAAACAATGTCTTTTATTAATGTCTTTCCTTAATGTGCTGCAAGTACTAAAATTATACAGTGTACCTAATCATTATTCCGCTAATTTTTTAATAGGTCTATTGTAATATCTGTGTAAGTTATTTGAATTACCAAGATGGCCTTTCACGGTAAATACATAGATATACTAGCATTTATTTATTAATAAATGAAATCATTTAATTTGTAGGTAACAATTCTTTGTTTATTGGGCTAAGTAAAAATGTTATTATTGCCAAATTTACACATTTACACTATATCATAATTAAGGGAATATCCGGGTGATTAAGCGCGGGTGTTTCTTTTGTTTACATAGATAATGGACATTATTAAAAACACATAGTATGGCAATATCTTTGGGAGTACAGTTCAGTATATTTCTTGGAAGCGTTAGGTATTTAAATACATGTCGGTGAGTTATTTACTAATATTAATGTGTATTCGAAAATAATTGATAACATTTAGTTAGGTTTAGGAATAATAATAATCTGTACACGTCTACGATACTATACATTTTGAGAAGCTCCGGTGGGCGTTGCGAACACCGCTATACTCGTAACAGTAATGTTCGCTGCGTATTCATCCAGGTATAAAAACTTAAAACTGTTGTATTGAAAACTAAGGCTATATTCAATTCGCCCTTCTTCCTCGAATCGCCTCATATAAATTCTCCATATCACTTTCATTTTGAAACAATGATACAAAGATAAGTTTAACTTTGTAGCAATATTTGCCAGGTTTTTCAATAGATATTGGTCATTAAAAATATTTTTCAAACTTGAACATTTTATACAAAATTTTTGATTATGTACTTTAATATGTTAATCAACAAAAAAGATACAATGATTTTTGTGAGAATCTGTTGTTATGAAAAAATCATCAGATTTTTCCACTTTTGGATTGTTTTTAAATAGGCAGAGCCTGTATTGTGACACCCTATGAATTTAATAATAATGTATAGTAATTACTCTCCAAATAAGAAACAGATACTTCGCACTGCAAAACACATTTGTTCTCAACTACCTACTACAAAAAATTATTATACCCACAATTCTGAGTAATTTTAATAACTTGTTCTGTTCTGAGTTCAGCAACATTTGTTTGACTTTGGAAACTATTCTGATATTGCTTACTCTTCAAATTAGATGAATAAGAATCTCGGGTAGAGATATACTGTACAGTTTCTACTTTTGTATAAATCATTGGTACATTGTTGACAGATTTGGATAAATTAGAACTAACAATACAACTTGATAGTCTTCCGTCAATAGAATAATCACTTTTAGACAATTTAGAATAATCAGGATTGTCTGCTGAATTGGATAGAATTTTCGAAGAATGTTTGAAAAACTTTGAATCATTATTGAAACTATTTTCAATAGACGAAGAACTAGTTTTACTATTGTCAAGTAATTCCATATTAATTTGCTTTGTGGTTTGATAAGAAGGCTTCAGTATATTGTCCATATTATAAGACTTGTTACATCTTGTAATAACTCTCTCCCATAACGGTCTGGTGTTACTTCCACTACTCAACTCAATTATATTAGAATCCTTGTCTTGTAAAGCACACCCACTATCTCTACTAAGTATCTCAGAATGTTTTAAATCTGAACTATTAACAGCTGCAGCAGCAAAATATTTTCTCTTCAGTCGAGACTGTTTCATGTTGTCAGCTTGTTTATTATTCACATACTTTATATAGTTTATAGTCAACACAGAACTGTCAGTGTCATAGTCATCCAGTGGCTCTGTATTCTTACTCATTTTATACATCACACCATCATTAACATCCACTGTTGGCCTTTTCAGATTATAACGCTTCTCTCTGTATTCCTTGTGTAACCCAGCTAGCAAATTTTCTGAAGCTGATATATAATTATCATTCAGGACAGACTTTGCATGGCTGCTATCTACAAATTTACTTCTCACTGGAATACTATTATTGTGCTGTACGTTAGAACACTTACTGGTGGGGATATATGTAGGAAGGTCGAATGACTTGCCATCCAGAACATGAGTCGATCTTATTGGTGAAGAACTATTTCCTTTAGGAGCATATAAGTTATCTAATTCATTTACGTATGATCCACTGGGTGACACTAATGAACTGGTGATGTCTCTATCAAAGTGGTATAAGCAAGGAGCTTTGGCGGTAGTGATCCAGTAGCTAATCTCTTCATCACTTTTTATTGATGGAGTCCTCACTTGCTCCCATGTGAAACTTTCTGTTTCTTTATTCTTAACCATTTGAGTGGAGGAGCGACTTCCGATATGCGTATTATTAAGTTTTACTTCTGTTTGTTGTTTTGTTATCACGGGAATAACAGTGGGTGTAGCTGGATAATTATTCAACCTACACGACTTATTCATCTTATGTATATCTTTATCGCTCGTCTCTTCCTCTGTGTCACTGGACAAGATAGTGTATTTCTTCATAGTACTAATATGAAGAGGCATAGAAATAACATCTGAGATGAAAATAATTAATCCTTTATAATGGAATACAAATAATATTGTTGAATAAAATAATGCACATATTTTGTAGTATAATTAATGATAATAAATTACAAATACAACAAAATTATTAAAATATAAAAATGACAGCAACGACAATGTTTTCAAACGTCTCGACAGCAATTATAGACCATAGACAAAACGTTCGTTATTGACATAGATTTTTATATAATAAAGGGTCGTTCACATACGTTCACTTTCAGTGATCACTCCGGATGATCCTCCAAGATGAACAAGTGTGAACGGGCGTTTCATCGCTAGTGATCACTAGCGATGACGGAGGAAAGAGATTACCACTCGTCATAATTTTGATGAAAGGTCCTTTCACTGAAACGACCATAAACAAGTTTTATCTTATTATTTGTTTAATTCTCTATGAATTTGTATCGAATGTCAGAATCATGTACAAAATTATTATGCAGTCGAGAGCTATATTTATTTATTTTAAGTGTTATTTTCCATGTTTGAATTTGTTTAATTATTTTTGTACGAAAATACGTCAAACTACATACAACATGACTGAGAGTGTTGACATGGCAGTGAAAGCATAGGATGAACCAATGTGAACAAACGTGTTCACTTTCGATGAACAGGTTTGACCCTGACACTCCGGATGATCATCCAAAGTGAAGCAATGTGAATGCTACTTAACCCAGGTAGCACAAAGAAGCTGCTTATCAGCCGAATAACGGATTCCCATTACGCTCAAAGCTAAACAAAAAAGCTGCATAAGGGCTGTATAGGGCCGTATACAGCTCTTATAGCTCTTAAATGGGCACAAATTATTCAGCCTTAAGTTCACAAAGTTGCTTAAGAGCTGTGTAGCAGCAATATAACAGTGTTGTAAAGGGTAACGACAGTACTATGCGCTGAATATCGACCGACTAAGAGATCACAATTTACTCTTTTTTCAGAAAATATGTCACATGTACGCTCTAATTCATATTTTAATCCGGGAAAAGCTGTTTGTGATATGTGTAAAATCAAGTGAACATTTTATTTAAGCAACTTCTAGCTGCCAATTTATTGCAAACACTTTATGCTTCGTGGAGTGAATTTGATTAAGTATAAAATATAAATGGTGGATAATACTTTTATATTACCTGGTATAAGTACGTTGTTTTACATATAAATAAAAGAAAAATTAATGGGAATGTAATTTTACTGATATTATACATATATATTATCTAAGAAAATTTTATTGCGCCACGAAAATATTCTGTTTTTAATTAGTTTTGTGATATAAATAAGCTGTGATGAAAACTTGACAAAATAATTTTTAGTGATAGTAATAATAATTAATTTCAGAACTCTTCGGCTTTCTTAAAGAATATATTCTCGCAGTACCCTTTTTTACAATGTACTGGTTAAGTATCCAGTACTTTTACTGAATATCCGATACTACATTATCGAAATACCATTCGCAAAACATTCGCATATTTTTTTGCGAATACTTTGAAATATGCGAATACGAATTCTAGTCTGAACTACTACGAGTCTACAACTTTTTAGCACATGGCCACACTAAAGATAATAATAAAGATAATAATATTTAGTGTGGCCATTTTAGTCAAAGTTCGAGTTGGCAACACGTTTTATCTTTTATTTTGTTACTTTGTATTAGGCTTGTTCTTGCTCGGTCATTTTTGGGAGCGATTTGATCTAGTACAATTGTCCTACGGAACTAGTACGCTCTTCTAGTACTATTAGTTCACTGAATATTTCCATGTCAAAATTATTCATACATGAATGTAGTACATGTACTAATAAGAATACAGGATGCATACAGGGTACATGTACTAATAAGAATTTAGGATGCATACAGAGTAGGTACATACATAGGAAATGCACATTTATGTAATTTTGTGATTATGAAAATCAATACTTAGTAATTAACAAAGAAAATTCAGAGAATATTTTATTTTCCTTCATAATTTGCAGGCTTTGGAT
This sequence comes from Athripsodes cinereus, assembly GCA_947579605.1. Classification (NCBI taxonomy): domain Eukaryota; kingdom Metazoa; phylum Arthropoda; class Insecta; order Trichoptera; family Leptoceridae; genus Athripsodes; species Athripsodes cinereus. The sequence continues at coordinate 18,516,316 of OX388312.1, forward strand.
TTTCATTTCAAAAAATTATAATAATTTTGCTATCGACAGTACTACATTATTATTTTATATGTTTATGAGACTTCATAAGGGATAATATTTTAACTAAGTAAGTCTACTAACTTACAACACCGTTATTTAAGTTATATGTAATGATACTTTTTCGTCCTTATTTGCGCCATTTTCAATGTTCATAGCAAAACAAAACACTAAAAAGGTCTAACACCAATCTATCTATCTACCACTCTGTACTAGAATACTACCTACTAGAATGTACTTGTACAGTACTTGGTGCTTCTTATTAGTTCTTTGACGTTACTGAACTAAAAGAACTAATAAGAAGGCACTATATCCTTCATAGAATCATCACATCAACTATCTCACTCGCACTCGTCTAAAGTTCCGTTCCGACATACACCGAGTGGCGCCGAGCGGAGATGCCGAACGTCACCGGCATTACTTTAGTTCTGTCCGATTGGGTATGAATGTACTAAAAGTAGTGATGGGCGATAGTATCATATTTTACAATCGAAATAATCGAAGTCGTTCACAATTCACAATCGATATAAATAATCGACTTCGCTTGTAAAAAATAATCGATATATCGAAGTAGTATCGATTATTTGTAGCGCGATATGAATAACACAAACATCGATTATTTTGAAGTCGGTTATTTTCGTATTATATTCGGAAAAACGAAGTACAAAACTATCGTCAACGATTCAACGAAACGTACGCATCTATTCCCCTCTCACTTCCTCACGCTTTATTTCAGTTTGTTTTTATGCGTTGAAGGATGCGGTTGTGAAATGTGAATGCTCACGTTCTCATATTAATATTGCCTACAAAATTGTTCACGTAACTACGCGAGTAGTGTCTCTCTTTTTACTAAGAGATCTTCTACTTGTAGACAGCTTAATAGTAAAACCTAGTAACGCTCTTTAAAAGATATTACATATAATCTAACGAAGAAATTTATTAATCAAGTAAAGCAAAGTATTTTCAGAGAATAAGCAGACAATGTACCTACTTCTACTCGTCAACTTATTTTTACGTGAACTACTTAAATACCGTACCGTACAATAAATAGACATCACTTACATCTGCTAAACAATAAAAATATGTAGGTATAGTAATTTTGTATTTATTATAATTAATACTTGTATTTGTTGCTATCCACTCATTTTCATTAGCTTAGTAATATAGCGGAAATTATATTTCAATCCATGTTCGGGAGTATTTTAGGACCTAGGTTATATGATTTTATATTATGAAACATTGTAATGCATGTATTTTTTTATGTAATTATTGTCCCTTATTAAAATAAAAATACGTATTGAATGTATACCTTTTATGTAATTGTTTGTAATCAATGTACAGTTAAGAATGAATGAATAAATAAATAAAAATAAAATCTTCCACAAAATTTTATCTTAGAAGTTTAAATTATTCCTAAATTATTATTTTCTGGCAGTTACTTGGTTTTCCTATTAGGTTATAAAAATTGCAAGGAATGGAGCGATCACTAATCATTTGACTGACTGCATCATCGTTGTGGTGTTGTCTGGCACGGCATCGTGTAAGTATGAATATAATATTGTATTATACTTATAGGTAGGTAGGTACCTAAATGCATATTGGCCATGGTTCATCCGTATATATCCAACTATACTTTTAGTAGCAAGTATCAACTTGTATTGAAATCGAATTCTAAGAACCGACTAACACGAGTCGAAGTCGAATTATTGAAGGGGTAGATCAAAAGTCGAACATTTATAATCGACTTGTGCAAGTCGATATATTATATCGATGTTATAATCGACTTATAATAATCGATGTTATAATCGACTTATAATAATCGATATAATAATCGATTAAAATAATCGACTTGCTCCGATACTATCGAATAATCGCATTGTTCTGAACTATCGATATAATCGAATCGTATATCGATATATCGCCCATCACTAACTAAAAGAACTAAGAGCGAATAAGATACGGAATAGTTCATTCTAGTACAGTACTGAGTACTGTGAACTAGTTCCTAATAGTACTTAGTACATGTACTACACAAGCCTATGGGCCAGTTGCGAATTTTTTTTTTATTGATTAAAAATGTTAAACAGCACGTAAGAATCACGAATATATGCATAATTTTATTATATTTAGCCTAGTTTTGGAGAAATCAGCATTTGAAAAATAATATTCCCGCAAAAACGCCATCCATTACCCTCCATCTTGTGATGACGTCACTTCATCCGAGTGTGTCTGTGGTTTTCTTTCTAGTACGGCGTTTATGTAGTTTGTTTACGTTTTTTCCGTGTTATTTTTAAATACTTCGACTCTTTTGTTTATTTATTTATTATAAGCACAAAACAGATAATAGGTACCTACTGCATATATAAAGTATAAAAAATGTAAATCTTTCAGAGATCAAATCTATCATCCAACACAATGCACCACAATTAGTTTAAACAGAACAGAAATCGTAAGCTCATTATTTAAAAGAACTATTTATTATATTATCTACTATTATCGTCATAACATATTCCGGCATAGTGTTGGAACTGTCAATTCTCCATTCAGTTTTGTTTCGTGTTTTCCTCACATAAATTTTGGAGACCTAAGGCAGTGTTTTATTATTTAAAAATTAATATTGGCTCATAGTTTATATAAGTTAGTGTTACACATTCGCTATATAGTGGTTTGTAAGTGTTGTATAGACTTGAGATAAAAAATTGAAAATAGAAAACAATAGTTTAAAACTGGTATTACACATCTTTATCTGGAACAAAAATTTGGTTTTGTAAAGGTCAATCTGACAATTTACCAAAAGTATCTACATTAATGATGTGCGATTTTTTGTCACAAATAGAGATTTTATAGAGAATAATTTTCCATCGCATATAGTTTTCAAGATCTTCTTCTAACTGAAATCAAAACAGGGAAAAAAAACATGATTCAATATTATTTATTTATTCTTCTTGCACATCATCATTACATTACAGTGTTAACATAATAATATAAAAAATTTAAAAACTAGGACGATGTGCAGTGGCGAGATTATCACTATAAAGTGATTTCTTCCATCTAACCACGATTATGTCGTTCTAGATTATGTCTGTCGTTTTGTTTCTAGTTTAATTACGATTATGTCGTTCGTAATTAAACTAGAAACAAAAAATAGATGTCATAATAATAATAGACATTACAGCATGGTCGAAACATATATCTCTAAATTCAATATAATCTCAAATACATTATCATGTCTCCTTCGTGTTTTCCCTATCTTTTATATGATTTGACAGCAAAGCATGCTACGCTGTCAAATCATATAAAAGATAGGGAAATTATCTTATTTTGATCAAATAATTTAGTTCACACAAAAACAATACACCGTAGCATTACACCGTAGCATGCTACGGTGCATTGTTTTTGTGTGAACTAAATTTAATAGAAAGCCAGATGCAAAAGGCAAACTTATAAAACAATCCCTTATTATTACAGTAACAAGGATTGAATAAAACACAATACGGCGTTAGAAGAATATAAGCTCATATGTGTTGTTAAATACAAATACTTTTGAATATTGGTGTTTCAAATGTAGACTATTAAATACTTTTTCAAAACAATATTTAAATACAAAATAGGTACGTATTTATCAAATAGTTTTATTAAAATTCTTTTTACAAATATATACTGAAATTATCATCGCAAACATTGCGACTTACATTGGATAAAACTTTATTTTTCTTATCGTCTCTTTTGATCACCATACACCACTTTTTCCTTTTTACCAGGTCTGTAGGCACGCAAATAAATGCTTTATTTGGAGCGGTAACCGTGGTGTCTGAGCATAGTGGCTCTATGCAATATTTATAAAATTTATTTGTAGACATTTTTAAACATAAAAATAATAATTTTGTCCGTAAAGACCGAGAAAATGCAACGAACAGCGAACATTCACTTCTCAAACAAACTGGATAAACATGTGAGTGTGACCTCGAGAAATTCGAATAAAATGACGTCACATCCGCCATTGACCATCTACGTCGCGTTTTGACAACTGTCAAATTTTGATGATTTTATATTTTATTTTTACGTATGAAAAAGTGTTTTTTATACATTTTAAACCTCAAATTATTAATATGTGACCTTCAATTTACGTATTTCAAGCATTTTCAGCAAAATCCCTCACTACCGCAACCCCCCCATTGTATTCATTTCATATTTTCATCTTTTACAGATACTCATGATCATAGAGTATAATAATAGTATATTAAAACATAGTCATGGGTAACAGATCACTTTGAGGCGACCCGACCCGTTCGGGTCCACTGATAGCAGTGAGCCGAACATATGATTCGGGTCACGGGTCTTTCCGGTTACAACCCAGATCTTTGTCTTTAGCTCGGACCCGTTTCCGCTGTAGGTACATACACGGGTCACGGGTCTTTCCGGTTGCAGCATATACCTGTGTCTACGGGTCGGAGCTGTTTCCGGTGTTGATAGCTTATTGTCTATGATCCACTATGTCTTTCATACGGTATGGAGATTTTTACACTTAATATCTGAACGGAGTACTCAATAATTATAAGAATAATAATAATGACATTTATTGGCCATAAAATATTTATTTATTTACATAACAAACAGCTGTATCAGCCTTTACAAATAATACAAATTAAAAAAAAAACAGTCAAGAGAAATAATGCATAAACAAAGAAAAACAATATAAATAAAGGAAAAAAAAACAACATGCTACCAATTAATTTCAATTAGGAAAATACTTTTTATTGTGAACTGTGCAAAGGTTTAGTTGAAATAAATAGTGGATAAGCTATTGATTAAAGGAAAACATTTTATATGAAAAAGTATTGGTTTCATAAAATGTTTCGCCATGATATTTTTTTGTGAAATATTTTGTGTTTGTGTATTGTAGTATTATTTTGTGAAAAATGTTTTTAGAGACTAGCAAAACTTTGCGATACTTTCCAGCAATAAAACACAATATATTATTAGAATACGGATTTGTATGTATGGGAAGCGGCGTGATGGTATGTATGTATGGGTAAGTACAAACGGTCATTCTATTCAATTTGTGAACAAAACATACAGAACTTACGTGTCATCCGCTTAAACGGATCCTACATGTCATCGTCTCAAACAGATCTTTCGGGTCATCGGGTCCTCACAGATCCAACGGGTCTCCGCTCAAACAGATCATTAGGACCCGTAAGATCCGTAGGTGATCTGTAGACCCGCGGGTCAATTTGGAAGGACCCGAACATTTGACTCGGGTCGGATCTGTGTTACACATGACTATTAAAACATGAAGCTGTCAAAATGTTAGAATCTATGGAAGTTGCACTACCCTGCTCATGATCATGAGATACTCTGTACATTTATTTGTATACTGTAACCTGCAATTTGTGTTTTCCTCGTAGTTCTTAGTCAAAATACTGAAATCTTTTATTTCTCATGGTAAAACAGCAATTTTAATAAGAAATATAAATTTTCAATAAGTGAATTTTTTAAACAAAATTATATACGTATGTAAATAGTCTGGGAAAAATCAACATTCGTTTAATTTAAATTTTAATTCATTTGTCATTTTACTAAAATTGTGAAAAATAATTGGGTTGTAGTAATATTATTTTGTAGATCTTTCTTATTACCCATTGACATTTATTACCATAATTGATGAACCTTGATAATTACTATTTCACAACAAATTTGGGTAATTTGATTTTGTTATACCATGGATATAAGTTTTTATTTTGTTTTAGCAGCAACGGTGTAATTTTTATGTACTGTATTAAATCCTCCAAAATAATATGACAGAAGAAAGTGAATTCACTCACAAAGTATTTCAAAATGATCCAGTGTATCTACTTTCATTGATAGATCAGTATGCTGTCCTGGAAACCAAATATCTTACTCAACTACAGGGGTTTATATTATCTATTGATCCTGTAACTGAAAGGTTAAAACTATATTTTACTGCCTTATTACATGAATTCAGTCATTTCTTAGAAGCCTAAGCTGATAAATCTTTATTACTTCTGATAACAGTTCATATTAAATTTGTGTAATTGGGCACCTCCTGACATGTCCAATGGCTGTTATTTTAGAAGTATTAACTATGTAACAGTTACGAGACATTTTGAATATTTTTTTAGTATTCTACAATGCACATCCGTTACTTGATTATTTAAATCGCGATCGATTTCGGTAAACCTATACCATTGATGAGCGATATAATACTATAATCGTATTATATCGCTCGTCAATGGTATAGGTTTATTATAATCGATCGCGATTTAAATAATCAAGTAACAGATGTGCATTGTAGAATACTTAAAAAACATTCAAAATGTCCAATGGCTCTCAAACAGTCACAGGGAGGAATTTGTGGAGCGAACTCTTCTGGGGGGAGCTGCAAGAGATGTTGTGGTTTTCTGGGAGAGAATATAGACTGTCGTTTGCTGACCAACTCAAAAAGAAGGTGTACCTAATTGAAACTGCTAAATATATCCACAAAACTATATACATCACAAGCTTGCCAGCTTTCAAGATCTTCCACTCTTATTACTACTATGTTAGCCTGATGGTGAAAACATTAGCTGTTATAAGCTGGCACATAATGAACAGTCTTGTGGGACTACTAAGTACAAATGTTTCATTTTTGAAATCAATATTTGAAAATAGCGAGATAATTGGTAAAAAAATTATGTCTGCTTGCTCATGCTTATAAATTATATTATTTATTGCAGCATCATAATGGATATCAAAGAAGGTGAGGAGACAAAAAGCAAAATTATAATGGGGCATAGTATAAGTAGCATAACACCGGAACAACCACCTCCAGGTTGTGAACCAAGAATCAAACTTAACATACAGGAGACATGTCCTGAATACAGTGTACAAAGGAAGCTCGCTATAATGAAATGGTTCTCGAGTAACTTACTACCAGTTGAGGATAAAGATGGTGTCCTTCAGGTGCATGGAGAGCACCTTTGCATTGTCCCGCCATACACCCCTGATGACTGCATTAGTAACAACTCCATCATATTAGGAAGAATTCAAAATTTGCTACACAATATGCCTTCACCTAAGACTGACGCAACACCCACTAGTTTCCCTGGTAGTTTAATTTAATCATTCTTTTAGCACAATCCCAGATCTGAATGAACTCTCATACACCTCTGCAAAGTTTGCTAACGATAAACATGTGCAGTTAGATGACATTGATGATTCCTAGGCTTTCTTCACATTGAGCTTATCACTGATGGAGACAACCAATCCACGCAGAATATAAAGAAATAAGTAGGGAGTAAAACACTTAACTATTTTTAATATACACTCTTTTTAATCAAAAAGTAGACAATTGATTCGTCTCTTACTTACATATGTATATTTTGATAATGTCTCAATAAGAAAGAAAACAACTGTCCACTCATTGAATAGTGTAATAAAAAAGTTAAACATTTTACTTCCTACCAAGATGGAAAATACACAAAAAGTTAAGGATAAAAAGTATAAAAAAGAAATAGATAACTTGCAAAATATGTTTTCGACCTATTATTCACACATTTTTAGAATCTTTGAGATCTAAAGAATGAAGTGTCAAAACAAAGCCATCGGTGATCATTCATCATTACAATACTAAGCGTCCACAAACAGCTTCTTTATAGGTATTACCCCTCAATGAAATAGAAACATGTCTTTGTGTTTTGTAAAATTAATAAACAAATTGATTTTTATTACAATATATATTTTATTCATTACCTCTGGGCAACACAAAAAATTCTAACAAAAATAAAAGGATCATTAACAATATTAAAACAGTAACATTTAATCACAGCTTGTTACATGGGTAACTTTATTCCCAACTCAAGGAACAATGTGATTATAAGGCAGTTTTTATTAGAACTATGAAAAATCACATCTCCTAGGTCTCATGTTCAGGATTTCTCAATAAATAAATGAAAACATCCCAGTAATGTTGAGTTTCCATCTCACTATAACTGTACCCATATTCTACAATATAAAAAGTGCAATATGTCTTCACAATAGAATTATCAATCATTGTAATTTTTCAACATGATCAATTCTTCTCGACAAGGAGTAAAGCATCTGCATTGACAGGAAAATAAATTCTTGTAATGGCACAATGGTTTCATCGAAACTGGTCACTTGACGATAATGTCACTGAGGATATTCTTAATTTGCAGGAATCTTCTTTTGAATTCTAATCCACACCCTTTGGATAGTCGGAAGTCGACTAAAATCTTGTCATTCATGTCAATGAAATTTGCTTTAAAAACTAAATTCATCTTTCTGCTGTCTAAGGTTGTGATGGTTATCTAAAACAAAATAAATAAATCAAAATAATAAATCTCTGAAGCCCATCATTACTACTTTACTTAAAACAGAATCCTAAAACACTCGCAAATGTGTGGATGACTCCAAAAGAATAGACTTCTTGAAACACAAAGGTGTTGATTTAAATTTTGTATGCTGATTTAGCATACTTATTTAATGATTTTTTTTATAGATAATTTAAGGAAAAATAATAACAGTGGACCCCCCGGGAATCCGACATGCTAATGCAGATAATGCACGATTGAGCAGCCCCCTAGACAAACCGTCACTTGTCAATCCTTCTAGACAAACAGTCACTTGTCGATCGACTACAAACAAATTTACGACTATAACTGCAACAATAACGCATAATTACTCGGTAGATGTAGGTAGATTGTCGAAAATTTTGCCAGCAGTCGATCGCTAAGTACGGTTTGTTTACAACAGTATTGTGCTCAATGCTATACTTCAGAAAATAAGATTTAAAACCTTATCATTGATCTGTAATTTGTCTGATTACAAGGTACTCGTTTGTAAAAAAATCCGGACTATAGGGGGTCTTAGGCAGTACTCTATTATCTGAAAAATTTGATAGTTCGACATTGCCCTGCAAAACATTTGTTGGATTACCGGGGTCCACTGTACATAATATTTATGTGCAATATTGAATGTGTGGCTTGGAATGTATATGAATTAGTTTTTATCAGATTCGATCCCAGGTGCCGGCAAACTCCCCTTTCACGGCACAAGCTTTTAGCTTAGTGTGAAAGGTGTATAAGGTTGTATTTGGGTTTATAACAAACCCAGATATATTTAAAAAAAAAAAAAAAAAAAAAAAAAAAAAAAAAAAAAAAAAAAAATCTTACAATTCGTTCCTGCGTTGTCTTCCACTGACACTGCATGGTCTTCAACAATAGTATAAGTCTATTGATTGCCTTGTCACAATCACAACCCACAAAGAAACGAGTCATCCGGCGCACAAACTTTTGCAAAGCACTCTGCAACATAAAACAAAGGTATTTAATAAGTCAAAATTGACATATACACATCCCCAAGTACACATAAAAGGAAACAAATCCACAAGCAAAAAATAAATACAAATATTCAATTCAATCGGTTTTACAAATTATTTGCAGTAAAATTTTAAGCAATGAAACCCATATCATTATCATTAAAATTTATGAATTCAAATAATTCATTCAGAAATAATCATATAACTAGTAGGGTGTCAAAGTTTTCCTTTCAGACCAATAAAAAAGATATTCAAGATGGGTGGCACGCTTCATTGCTGAATTGTCTTATACATGAGGTTTTACGAACACCTGTCTTTCACAAGACACTCAAAAACTTACAGAAAAGAGTGGGATGCTACTCATTCTGAACGTCTTAACTTTTGTAACAGAGATGAGGTATGCTACCCATCCTGAACATCGTAACACGCATCCATTATTCAATAAATTATTACAACAAACTCAAATCTCTTCTTCTTCTGTAATGTATATTTAAGACATGAATATAGAACATTTATGCCAAAATATATATATCGTCCTTGGTTCAATGAAACCTCCTATGTGCTCCAAACCAAATTTTACAGGGGATGCAAAAAACTGTGTAAAAGTCCACAGATCAACAAATGTAATCAAACTTATTATCAAATTCATGTAAAACTTTGACGTTTTTACATGATTTTGATAATAAGTTTGATTACATTTGTTGATCTGTGGACTTTTAAACAGTTTTTTGCGTCCCCTGTAAAATTTGGTTTGGAGCACATAAGAGGTTTCATTGAACCAACGAGGATATATTTGTTTATTTTATAAATTAACTCATATTTAGCACATACCCCCCTCCCCCCCTCACTGGTCTCTTAATTTAATATTGGTCATCATGTGGATTAGATCACTTTTGCTTTGAATGCCTCATTTGTAGTGTAATTATGATGTGTCAGATAGGTACGAAAAATGCAAATAATAAATCTTGTGTTAAAATTCACAAACCTAGCGAATATTATTCAAGTACATCACTACATATCTACATAAAAATTATCAAATACATATATGCTTACAACAATATCATTTTACTTTCTATGAGAAATACCTAAGCATGTTATTGAATGGTATTTAGAAAGAGTAAGGCATATACTGGGAAAGTATTTCATCTTGAATCCATATAATTATAGTATAGCGTAAATAAATATGGTGAATTCCGACACAAGAAGTATTTAAAGTGATTTCTACAGTATGATTGTTGAACTTAATGGCTTTGAAAGGAATTTCATCTCAACTTGAAACAAAAATGGGATAAAATAATACTTAATACTCAAATACATTCTTACCTGAGAACACTGTGTGGCATTCAATTGTGAAGCAAGTAGAAGATCATCACTAACAGCAGGTTGAGAGAAGAAGAGATGATCATCCATAAGAGGTTTGGTAGCATCCTTTACAATCAAAGTGGATGCACAGGATCCTGTGGGTAGAGGTTGTGACAAACAAACTTCTACATTTCTAGATCCGCTCACTGTTGCCACTGCACAACAAATTACATTAAATTATTTTACAAAATATAGAATTTAAACGAGTGACTGAAATTCAAATTGGGTTATTCCGTGTCAAATCAACACACTGATTCAGACTTGATGTCTCAGATTTTCGTGATTTTACATACATGTACATGATCGGTTGCAACAACATCTATGTCCTGACTAAATATTACCAACAATCTTGATATCATTATTGAAATATTTTATAAAAACCAAATGTCACACGTCCACAAATCCACTTTGTTTTGTGCACAGATGTAACATGTCATATAAGATATGAAGATTCTTAAACACACACGTCCATCTAGGACAGACATGTGTCATCTGTGCACGCATAAAGGCATCCCAAAAGTCGCTGTGCACTTCCATCACACTTCCAAACACATGTCCATGACCATCTGAAAATGCTAATTCTTGACATTCTGGTTAAAAATATAATAAAAAATAAGTAATAAATGACATTAAAAAAGAACAAAGATTATGATTTTCAACACCTTCTGCATTAATTTGAAGTTAGTGAATTAGTTGAGAATCTCAAACTTTAAAAACCTGTTTTCTTGAAAGTGTCTGATGTGGACATGTGTCTTTTGTGCTTTATACCAGGGATGTTGCGAATATTCGCATCCGCATCCGCAAATGCGGAGCTTCCGCATGTATTTGGACATCTGCATCCGCATCCGCAATAATCAATGCGGATGATCATGCGGATGCGGATGTAAGATAAGTTGCAACAAGAAAGAAATTGGGCAAGCCCGGCGAAAGGCGCGTGCCGGTCGCACTTGAAATTAACCAATGAAATTAACAAAAATTTATGAACCTTAACGTAACCGGCTTGAATCAGAGAAGGTGACAATTTTTCTTTTTATTGCGTATAATGCTCCTATTTTTTACTTCATTTACTAATTGTAATTAGTAAAAATGTAAATAATTACTATATCATTATTTTAATTCTTAATTCATATACTTTTTTTTCTATAACATCTTAAACATCCGCATTCGCATCCGCGGATGTGAGTTTACAAAAATCCGCATCCGCATTCACATCCGCGGATGTGTAAAACTCGACATCCGCAACATCCCTACTTTATACCATCGACATATAGCAAAATTTTATCATGGGATCAGGAGATACAGGGCTTCAGAAATGCATGCATCGTGAAATTGCGCGTATTTCACAATGCGTGTATTTCTGAAGCCCTGTTCCCCTGATCCCATTGAGATCCCATAATAGATTTTTGATATATGTATTAAGACATTACAAACAATTTTTGACAATTTTTTGGAAATTTTAAAATTGTCACTTTTTGAATTTTTTTTTTTTAAATTTAATATTTTTTATAAACTTTACCCCTATCCTGTGGCACATCAGATTAAAGCCCCATTCAACAGTTTTAAAATGAGACCTCTCCCAGATTTATATAATCACTGGTTGCCAGTCTATAGGCATCCAAAGGTGCCAAAGACATGACATTTTTTCATAAAAATTGAAAACTTTAAAATTTAATAACTTCAAAAATAATTGTGCTACATAACTGAAATTTGGTATTTTTTCATAAGTCTATGATATATTGCTGCATAAAAAATAATGAAAATCTGAGACATCAAGTCTGAAAATCTCCCAAAATTGTATTGAGTTGACAAGGAATGACCCAATTATAAATTTCAAAAAAAAATACAGAATTTCTGACTATGAGACTACATGTGAGCGACGACATAATACCAATGCGAGCTACTATTTATAAAGTTCCTAACAACTATGCGTGTGTGCGACCATTCAACTATTTAACCCATATGTGGCGCCCACTCATATACTTTTGACAAATACAAGGTGGCTGCAACTTTTTACGTCTATAATTTTTTTGAATTACATCTCTATTATCACATTTAGTGATCATATTACAGTTTTCAAACAATAACAAAAACATGAGGAATACATTAACATTATTTCCGTGTCAAATTGATCATGGTAATATCTGTTTCAAATGTTTTTATAGATGTTCATACAAATATCACTCATCTCCTGACCTTCTGAGTGTCAAGTTAAGCGGTGTGAAATTGTGCGCCAATGCATTTTTCAGCTGAAACTAAACACTCATTTGAGAAAATACTTATTATACTATTTAACAAATAAAAATATTTAACATTTTATTTTATTGATAATGTATATTTTATTTTATTACGATAATAACACTACTTTGAAAAACGTTTGCTGGCATGAAATGATCCAAAACATGTTACACACAGACCAACATTGCACTCTTCACATATATTGGCATTGTGACAATATAAGCGGTGACAATATAAAAATCAATATAAAAAAAACAACCCAAAATAATGGAAAAAATTTAATTATACCAATAAATAAAACGCCTACACAAAAAAGAAATTCGACGCACAGTACCTCATACACGATCGGAAGTAATCGTCACCTGACTTACGAACTTTGGCACACCCGAACCGATGGCCCGAAATATTCAAAATGATTGATTTATTGACGGTCTGTTTAGACCCTTGTTATGATAAAATATTTTGACGATCTATCAATATACGTCAGTTGTGAACACATTTTTTCTTACATCGTGTTGAAATTTCTAAAAAATATTTCTTCTCATGTACACGTAAAGTTAGTGACCATTTATGTGGTCGATCGTCTTTATGACACATCTTATTGAGTGGCCATTTTAATGGCCCTTAGCCTTGATTGGGATGACAGCATTGTAGCGAACAAATAAACCGAAAATTATCAAACAATATACTTAAATAAGCTGCATTTTATTTTAAATGATATGCTTACTAAACAAAAAATTATGACAAAGATGGTCAGCAGCTGAATAGTATTTTTAAGCAGATCATAGGCTCGGGATTCGCTGCCGACTAATTCTATCTCCGCAATATAAGTGTATAATTGAGGATATATTTAGGTTTATAAATTTAAGCAATTCATGTTAGAAAAATAATGCAAAAGATTACATAAATACACACAATTTAAAATAGATAAGATTAAGAATAAAAATTGAATTGACATGTATTTTTCTTGGTATTTTCTGTCACTCAATATATATTATACAGTCACTCAGACAGTATACTTTGACACAAGATTTGTATTTTCGATCCCCATTTTTTGCATCTCAGTTATGAATTTTTGACAATCAATATTAGAAGCCAACTTAGTTTTTCGTCACACATATAGTATTAGAGTCTGTTGATTGTTAGTTGACCATTTATTTCTTGAGTCTTCCGTTGAAATATTTTCTTTACATAAATACATTATGTGACCATCACATGTTGGTTTAGAATAATGAGCTAAGGATGAAATATTACATATCCCAAGAGTTATATTATTAAGATTATCAATTGTCTTCTATATCAATTGTATTTGAGACCAACCATCCAAACCTTCAACACACACACTAAAGGTGGATTTGACGCAAATAAAAAACACAATGAGACATATTTTCCTGCAGAACGAGCCCAGTTACGCCTACTAGAAATTTTAGTGTCCAGTCACATGCACAATGGAAGAATATTTTAATGCAACTTAAATCACTTGCATATGAAATGTTTCACATTAATTGAAAGTCAATAATTAAAGGAACATTTTCTTACCAATACACGAGGTAGACAGTGTTCAGCAGCTATGCTTTGGTAATCTAGCTTTATGAACTATGAAATCTGTCAAGCAGCTAAATTGCCAAAGTACAGACACCAAAACTCACAAGATAACACAATTTCATACATTACGGCACACAATGTATCGGTGTTGTATGCTGTGTGCCACTGCAATAGGCACAAGTGAGCCCTGAGAATACTGAACACAACTCAGAGTCACCTAGTACCTGAAGCAGTAACACAACACTATTCCATACGACAACAAACTGAACAACAATTCCGGTGTGACTCTATACATTACATAGGTGCATCTGAAACAGCGAAAAGAAGGATACTGTAATGTTACCAATCATCATTTTGTTTGTAATTACCATTGTCCTTTGATAACCAGGTGTGTTGGACAATAGTAGATATTGTAGCTCTCTTGCCGGGATCTGGATGCAGTATATTCCTAAGAAGTGTCAGCAGAGTAGCTCCCATCCCCCTCCAGGGCCCTGCTCCTGCCACACATCCATCACACCAGCTCACATAATCTGCACATTGACTACTAGGTTGGTCCCAAGGCAATTCTGTATATAACAAAATTCACTAATTGAAAAGTCATTCACCATCAATACATTCAAAGAAATAAATTTAAAAAAAAAATAGAAAATGACTCCTTATGGAGTTTTAGTTATAATCCTTGTATTCGTTATTTATAACCAAAATGGCAAAATTTCTAACAATTTGTTTAGTGAAGTAAATTCTCTTTAATGGATGCACAAGAGTAGTTTCAAATGTAATGAAACAGAAAATTTTAAATTAGGACCTCACTGGCTCAATTTTAATAAAAATATGTGTATATGTTGTGTAAATACATATAAGAAAAATGCAAAATATTTTGTAAATCTGACAAGCAGTTCCAGAATTATGGCCCTAGAAAGTTTTGCACAAAATGATTTTCCTTTGATGGTTTTGTGTTTTTTTCTCTCCATCTAACGATGTTACCCATTTCGACTTCCTAGTGTAATACATTGTGAAATTTAGTCCTCAGATAACTTTCCACAAACCTACAACCAGAAAAAAGTCCAAAAATCTCTGTGGATTAGTTCCTTTGATCCGTTCTTGATAAAGGTAGTGTGAGCCAATTATTTTAGCTCTCGTTTGCATTATTGGTTGACTTTCTGTGAGTAGATGCAATGGAGTTTCATGTTCATTCATGTAGAATCTGCAGAAGTATGTGTCTGTTAATTTCATTATACATAAATGTTTAGTGAATCTTCAGTGTCCTGGTAAGAATGCTTAAGTTCTCTCTGTTAAATGTAAGAATGTCTTTATTTTTCATTGACGATAAGCCTTTAATGAGGTTTTTCACATGTTTTAGTCCTGGTTCTGTTAACCAGTTATTGATTTCAGCTTTTTCTTGCTTTCTTCAATAGAGTGCTGTTTCCAAAATGCTATTTGTAATGTGGCAGTGAGGCTCTGGTCCATAGATTAGCATGTCAGTTCTCTTATTGGTCATTTTATCAGCCTTATATTATAATCTATTGATTTTACGTAACATTCCTGGTATATCTTATATTTTTTATCTTTGTAAATTCATTATTTATTGAACAAATAACTTGAAACTTGTCATTTCTGTTTGTAAAAAAAGAGAATTACCTATGCTTTTTTATCTTTTAATAAAAATCTGTGTCGTATGGTACACCCTGGCTAATTTGTAAAATAATGACTAGTAATGTTTTGTGTTCTTGCATTGAAAATAGTGATACAGTACTCTAAAAATATGGTTAATAATGGGCATTTCTTGGGAAATAATATAAATGAAAAAAAAAAATTAAACTCACCAAATAAATAAAATATAAACAAAACAAAGTATGGTGTGTGCAAACATTGAGGCAGTAATAAATTCGGTACCATAACTTTAGGATGGTAATATCTGTCCTACAGCTAGGATACCAAAGATACAACCACCCCACAGGCAGGAAGCAAACTGAATGCACAGGACACATGCACACATGCTGGACCAATAAAATATGTATCTCATGAAATACATCTAAACATAATATTTCAAAAAGTAATTCACTTGCATGGCAAGTCAATCTATCTATACCATCATGAAATATTCCACAAGTAGGGTAGCCAGCGGGCCAACTGCTTGCAATAAACATGCAGATTGTCCTCTCTGTGCCAACAAAAAAATAAAAAATTCAGGATGCGTAGCATGCCTCATCGCTGAATTGTAGATTTTAATTGTCTTATATATGAGGTTTTATAAACACCTACTTTTTACAGGACAAATGAAAAATTATATTTATTGGAATATAAATTCTAAAGGTATTCTACAGAGGGCAGAAGACCATTAGGCAGACCAAGACAAAGACTGTTAGATAACATCAACCGAGATCTAAAGGAGCCAAATGCTAAAGACGACTGGCATTCCATTGCTCAAATAGAAAGACTTGGAGATCTATTGTTTCGGAGGCAGCGGTCCTCCAAGGGCTTTTCGGCCATCGGAAATAAGTAATTATAAATTCTAAATATAAATATTGAAAATTTATATTTGGCACATCTAAACTGTAGTAACTAAATCTAACATTAACTTAACAATTATTGTTGAATTGTATTCATACAAAATCAAATTAACTCCTTCGCCATACTGAGGTATGCCAATTCTGCCATGCTAAGTGTGAGATGAGATTAAGAAGTTAAGTCTATCTCTTGATGTGTAGTCAGTTATAAATTAAATTTGATGTACATGTGAATGAGGACATTTTGTATTCTGAATAACAGCTTTGAGCGTGAAAACAATAAGTTTACAATAAAATGTTGCATTTTTAAGTGCAAACAAACTAACATATTAATAAGCAACAAATTATAAAATGATTTTTTACACTCACCTCCAACAAGCATTGCCACAAGAATAATGCCGCAGGACCAAGTGTCTGCTGGCATTGCATTATATGGTTCCACTAATACTTCTGGAGCGACATAAGGTAGAGTACCACACCTGCGTTCTAATAGTCTTTCAACTCCCTTCAATCTAAAAAATATTACAATAAAAACATTCAGCAAAGAGACAATAGAATTCAATCATTTTAATAATAATGAATATTATTATTATTAATTGTGTTGGCGGACAAGTTATTATACATTTGATATTTGAATAATTCATTGAATACCTGAACATTGTAGCCATTCCAAAATCTGAAATTTTAATATTGTCATTGTCATCTAGAAGTATATTCTCTGGCTTGAGATCTCTGTGAGTAACACCCCGAGAATGAAGATATTCTACCCCCGAGAGAATCTGAAGAAAGTATCTACGAGCATCATCCACCGCCATGCCTACGTCAGGTTCTAAAAATAACTTGGTATTTTATAAATTTAATATTTTTTGTATTAAACTGGTTATTTTGCACTTACGTTAGTGTATTATATGTAATTTGTATCAAAATAGGTACAATTATAATCTGAAGATATGTATCACTTGCAGGATGGAGAGTATTAGGTGT